>CM066314.1:119422000-120035750 GCA_033807775.1 Saussurea involucrata
AAAAGAGAGCCGATCATTCCTCTATAGGCAGTGACATCAACAGGTTTCCCATTTGGGTCTTTGTTTAGTGTCAGCGGAGGTGCCATAAGAGTTTTCATTGATGAGCTTTGAGTAAGATCAAACTTTTTTAGCATATCTTTAACATACTTACCTTGGTGAATAAATGTACCTTTATCGTTTTGCTTAATCTGAAGTCCAAGGAAGTATGTTAGTTCACCCATCATACATCTTATATTCCTTCGTTATTCGTTCAGCGAATCGAGTACACAGACAAAGGTTAGTGGATCCAAATATAATGTCATCGACATATATCTGAACAAGAATAATATGACCTTTAACCTTTCTGAAAAACAAAGTGTTATCAATTTTTTCCACGTTCAAATTTTTCAGTGATAAGGTAAGAAGATAAAGGGTCATACCTTGCACGAGGTGCTTGTTTTAAACCATAAAGGGCCTTATCCAGCTTATAAACATATTCTGGATGCTTAGCGTCTGCGAACCTTTGGAGCTTGTTCAACAAAATCTTCTTCATTCAGCTTTCCATTTAGGAATGCTCACTTAACATCTATTTGGTGAACTTTGAAGTCTTTATGAACTGCATAAGCTAAGAAAAGTCGAATTGCTTCGAGTCTAGCCACTAGAGTAAAGGTTTCATCACAGTCTATGTCTTCCTCTTGTCTGTATCCTTGAGCAACTAGTCTAGCTGTTTTGGGTTACAGTTTCAAATTCATCTAACTTATTACAATACACCCACTTGGTGCCAATAACAGTTTTATCAGATGATCTGGGGACGAGATTCCAAACTTTGTTTCTTTCAAACCCAGTCGGCTCTTCTTGGATAACGCTGACCAATTTGGATCTCTGAGGGCATCATCGGTCTTTTTAGGTTCAATCAGTGAAATTAAATTTACAAAGACACAGATGCTACCTGAACATCGTCGAGTCTGAATACCTGCGTTTGGATCACCTAGAATTTGTTCGATTGGATGATTCATTGTCCATCTCTGAGCTGAAGCTTGAAATTATGGCTCTGAGTGGACTTCTGGATGTGCTGAAGAAGAAGAAGAAGAAGAAGAAGCTTCAGCGATGGTATTGTCAGGTATATCAAACATATCTGACATATCAGGCATGTCAGACAATAATTGCTTAGGTTCAGATGGTATTTCGTTTACTGATTGTTGAGGAGAAGTGGATGGGTTTTCAGAGATTAAGGGTTCAGAAGGAGGTAAAGTATTTAAGGGAACAACTGATACCCATGAGAAGGATTCAGCTTCACTTGTTTGCATGCTGGGAATGATGATAGGATCATCATCAGGATTGAAATAAGCTTCTGGTTCCCATACTGAGAAAACATCCACTAATTTAATTCTTCGTTTTCAGCAGTAGGTTTAGAATTTGCTGATCGGGATTCATCAAAAGTGACATGAATGGTTTCTTCAACAATTTGTCTTCTCTTGTTGAAGACTCTAAAAGCTTTGGATACTGAGGAGTATCGAAGAAATATTCCATCATCAGCTTTGAGATCGAATTTTCCAAGAGTATCTCTGTTGTTTAAGATGTAGCACTAACAACCAAAGATATGAAGAAAGCTGATAGATGGCTTTCTTCCATGGCAAAGTTCATAAGCAGTTTTGTTGAATCTTTTGACAATCAGCGACCTATTCTAAGTAAAACAGGCAGTGTTGACAGCTTCTGCCCAGAATTAAGTTGGAAGATGAGAATCGCTGAGCATAGATCGAGCAACTTAGATTATCGTTTTGATCCTTCTTTCAGCCACTCCGTTTTGCTGAGGTGTTCTCACCGCTGAGAAGTTGTGAGATATACCCTTACTCTCAAAGAAGTTATCAAGAGAACTGTTTTTGAATTCAGTTCCATGATCACTCCTTATTGAGCCAACCGTCATACTATTCAAAACTTCCATTTTTCGTAAAAATGAAATGATTTCATCCGGAGTGTCACTCTTAGATCGGAGAAACGTCAGCCAGGTATAGCGAGAGAATTCATCTACTATGACAAGAGTGTATTTCTTTCCAGCGATGGATTGTATATTGACAAGGCCAAATAAATCCATATGGAGGAGTTGAAGAGGAGTTGTCGTTGATGACACTTGCTTGGATTTGAAACTAACTTTAGTTTGCTTTCCTTCTTCACACGCTGAGCAAAGAGATTCCTTAGCGTATGAGTGATGAGGTAAGCTAGTGACTAGTTCACTTGAAGAGAGAGTGTTCAGCGTTTTGAAATTGAGATGAGAGAGCCTCTTATGCCATAGCCAGTTTACATCTGATGAGGCTTTGGATAGAAAACAAATGTTCTTAGTGGTTGATGAGTCCATGTTTATGACATAAACATTTTCCAAACAATAACCGTTGAGAGCAAGTTTTCTCTTCTTATCAGTGACTGAACATGCTTTCTTAGTAAAACATACTTTGTAGTCTTTATCACATACTTGACTGATGCTAAGAAGTCCTTCTACGTAAGCGACTCTTCTGAAGGTAGTTGTACCATTAGTAAGTACACCAAACCCTCTAGTATAGCCTTTCCTATTTCCACCAAAGGTTACTGAGGGACCTTTCTCTTCCTTGTATTCAGAGAGCAGGTTCTTTCTCTAGTCATGTGTCGAGAGCATCCACTATCAAGATACCAGATACCCTTCAAGACATGCAATCATAAAAAGGATTAAGTTTGAAATGGTACCCACTTTACTATGGGTCCACAATTGTTAGTGGAGGAGGGAATGGAAGGATCAACAATCTTCACAGCATCTGATGTTTCAGCGTCAGGGGTAACCTTCACTTTGGTTAATTTCTTAACCTTAGTGGTATTTTTCACCTTGGCATGCTTTTCATCTTTGGTGATCTTCTTTGCCTTGAAGGCAGTCATCTTCACCTTAGCTGATTTCTCAGCTTTGGTGGTTGTGGGGCACTTACTAGAAATATAGTTAGTGAATCCACAATGATAGCATTTCCTATAGTTTAAAGTAGCTTTGGGACCATAGGCATAATTATTTGGAAGCTTTACATGAGCAGGGTCTGTACCAAGAATGTCTTTAGCATCAGATATCGGTGGAACCATAGGTTCTTCAGATTTCTTAGCCTTTACATCAACCTTTATTTTTGGGGTTGATATCTGAACATGTTCAGGAATCTTAACTTTTGAAGTAGAAGGTTGATTAGCTGAAGGTTTTGACTTTCTCTTCTTCAGCTTTGGCACTTTGGTACCCTTCTGAGGATTTTGAAAAACATATTTTCATTTATCCTTGAGTTTGGGACTCATAAGAGATTCTTCACTGATAGGAACAGTAGAAGAAGAGCACTGAGATGATGAAGTGTGAGGGACGGAAGAAGCGAACATTCCAAACTAAAGTATGGAACGGTCTTTGCTTGGTTCTTCTTTGTCAGCACAAAAACCAAGATCTGAGCATCGATTATCTCAGTGAACTTTGGTGAGGATCTGAGCACCGATTATTTCAGTGATCTTTGGTGAGGATTTGCACCATCCTTCAACAATAGCTTTCTCATCTTTCAGTTCAGCGATAGCTTGTTCGTGTTCAATGTTGATTAGTTGATTTACATAAACCTGATGTTTTAAACTTTCTTCTATATTAGATAGTTCTTAGATCTTTAAATGACATTTCTTAAGATGTTCAGTTAAGTCAAGATTTTGTTGTTCAGCTTGTGTTTTGCCATTCAGAGCATTATATAAATCAACTGTTAGCGAATCGATGGCACGAAGTCTTTCAGCGTCAATGAGAGTTGGGTTGGAGAAGATAGATACCTGAGAAGTGGAAGGTGTAGAGGAAACATCAGCGGTTTCTTCCTTCACTTCTTGGATTTGGGCCATTAGACAGAGATTGGCCTCATCTTCTTCATTAGAGTCTGATTCCTCATCAGAATCAACCCAATCATGTTCTTCAACGATTAGACGTTTACCTTTTTTCTTAAAGTTTTTCAACTTCAGATATTTTTCTTTCAGCTTAAGGTATTTGTCATCTCTGGATTTGGAGGAAGAAGAATGTTTGTGGGATGAAGAAGGTTTGAAGACTTTCTCTGACCTGCATTCACTTGCAAAATATCCTTTCTTTTCACAGTTATAGCATATAGCAGTTGCCTTTTCAACAACAGTTGATTTTGGCTTGTCAGTGATAGTTAGAGGTTTATTTCTTCTGAAATTACTCTTTCTTGCAAATCTCCTGAAGGAGTTTGTCATAAGTGCTTGTGATTCATCATGTTCTGACATGTCAGTTCCTGATGAATCATCAGAATTAGATCTTATCTCAGTGATAGTAACAGAGGATCGCTGAGAGGGTATCATCTCTGAGGAGAGTAAAGCAACAGGTGTGCTTTTGGAGTCTTTTGAATCTTTTACAAGATTCTTCTTAAGCTGACATGATTGCTCATGATTGAGCAAAATTCCATAAAGAGTGCTTAAGGAAATATCTTTGAGATCCTTTGAGAGTTTAAGACACATGGTATAACTGTCCCAACATTCAGAAAGACATTCCAGGAATTTTGTCAGGGTTTCAGAATTAGAGTAGGTCCTACCAATAGTTCTTAAATCAATTAATAAGAAGTTAAAACGTTGATGTACCTCAGATAAAGATTCATTCTTACCACAAATGAAACTTTCATATTGTCTTACCAGATTTATCTTTCTAGATTCTTGTACTTCAGATGTACCTTCATATTGAGCACAGATTGTGTCCCACGTGGCTTTAGACTTTCTAAGGTTCATTACTGAGTGATAAACCTCATCAGGTATAGACATAGATATCACTGATCTAGCTTTGGTATCAATGGCTACCTTCTTCTTGTCTTCATCAAACCATTTGTAGATTTCTTTAATGATCTCTCTTTCAGGTATGGTAGGAGAAGTAGCAGTGGCAGGAACTGCAACAGATAGGACAGATGGAACATAGGGTCTATTTTCAACATAGTAAGGCATAGTAGGACAGATGGAACATAGGGTCTATTTTCTTCCACAGATTAAAGTTATCTTTACTGAATCGAGGAGGTTTTGCAAGGGAACCATTGTCAATGTAGTTTGTGTTTGAGTAGAATGTCATTTGAAGAATAGCAAGGAAGAGAAAAGTATTAGCAAGATCTTGTTTATGAGATTAAACAATCTGCTCTGATACCACTTGTTGGTCCGGTAGGAGTTCTACAAGGATGAATGTTTGTAGAAGGGGGGCGGGGGGTAAAATACAAACACAAATTTTAGTTTTCTAAATTGTTTATTGATAAATCAAAATACAATTTACAGTTTGTTATGGAATAAGCTTAAGTAGAACCAAATCTAAACAAACTTGAGAATCACAAAGAGTTCTTGCACTAAGAAACTAGAAAGAATGTATAAGTAGAAAAACAAAGGTTTTCTACAAACACTAAGTAGATCAGGAGATCCTTTAGAATGAAGGGGTATTGCTCCTGTATATACCCCATGCATTAAATGTGTGGCAGGAGCACTTTACACGTGTCAGCTTCTCATTGGGCACATGCTTTTGACTTTTATCAAGACATGCTTTGGGCCGCATGGTGAACAGTGTAGGTGGTAGAGTGGTTGTACGATTATGGACAAAAGTAAGGTTCCTTCTGTACCTTCGTACTTTTGTGCAAGAGGATAAGACAAACAATTCTTAAAGCATAAGCTTCATGATCAGCTAACCGCTAATAAGATCTTCCATCAGTGAGGCCTGATGTAAGTCAGCTATCGCTGAAGCTTTGTTCGAGAATTGTCGTGCGTGTGTAGACTTGTCTTGGTTTCACTGATTTCCGCATCAGATCATGAGTTGACTTATCTTTGTTCATCAGCTTTTTCTTTGATGTCAGCGATGAACTCTTTCGTCGCGAGGCTTGTCTTCAGGGATTACAAATAACAGTATTACATTAGAAATCATCAGCGATACTGAACAAACTCAGTATGTTATATGTTAATGCCAAAAATCGCACAAAAGTACAACTTAAGGTCGATGTGGACATTTAACAACTAAAGAAACGTATCTCGAGCCAAATAACACAATCGCGAGGAAAAGGTAAAAGAGACAAGAGATTTGGTGACGCGGAAAACCCCAAAACGAGGGAAAAACCGCGGTCGACTCTGTGAGAGTCGACAGTGCACTATAGTCGCCAAACAGGGGTGAAAGTCCTTGTGTTACAGGTGATTTGTATACAACGTATTACAAATAAATGTAAATATAAACTTAGTCGTGTGCAAACGACGTGGGTCGTGCGTAAATCGTGCGAAATAACTTGTCGTCGTGTGGTCTGAACTGTCGTCGTCAGGTGGTTCGAACTGTCGTCGTGCGATACTCGCGTGTTCGAATGCCTCGTTGTATTGAGAGAAAAATATAGAAGTGAGTATAAGTAGCTCTGTATGTTCTCCCTTTGCTCGAAGGTGGAACGGTCTTTATATAGATTCGGTCGGTACTAAATGTGCTTTAATTGTTGGTCTTGTAACCGCTGTCGACATTAAATGCGCTTTGATGATTGTCTTTGTAACTGCTGTCGGGCTCTAAATGGCATTGATGATTTGTCCGTTACTGGTCGTTGTGCCATCAATGCCTGTAGACCTGCATTAATGAACAAAAGAAACGGCTATTGACCATGAATGGTTAGTGTAATCGTAAGACCATCTTAAGTTCAGGACGTCGGTCTTATGGAGCATACGACCGTTGTCGAAATACATGACCATGTATATGACTGTAAATGTCTTGTAAGACCTTATCTTAGTATAGGAATGGTCTTATAAAAATATCGTGAGACTAGGATAAAAATGTCATAAGACCACTAGGTCGTAAGACCAAGATGATGATGTCGTAGGACCAGAGCGATATAAGACCGACGACAGGAGACTGTCGACGTAAGACCAACGAGTTGTAACTGGCAACACGTAACTAGCGACATAAGACTAGTGACGTAAGACTAATAACCTAAGACTAGTGACGTGTGACTGGCGAGGGGTGACTGGCGACATGTCGCTAACGATATATGTCATACGACGTGCGACGTGTAACATGCGACACGTGACGTGCGATCATGAGATGTAAAGACACTATATTGAATGACTATTGACATAAGATGTCTTTTAATAATCAACTATCGTATGTCGGGGATAAGGCAATAATGGGTATTACCTTCATCGATCGGGGGTATGACTCTTGTAGGCATTAGGGTAATCGAAGTCCATGGGTCATGTCGAAGGAATTCCCCAGGTCGGTCGAGGGTGTGATTTTTTACCCAAACAGTTAGCCCCCCGAGATTTGAATTTCAAAGCCATTTGAATTTCAGATCTCGTACCAAAGTAAAATGTGTTTATACGGAGATGTGTCACGTTTGCTAAGAAAATCGACTTGGTTAGCTAAAATCGTGAGTCCAGTCGATGGTGTTTAAGTAAGTTGCGACGATCGAATGATGACCTTTAATGCGCAAGATACTTGTGCTGTTCATTTGATGGTCGTAAGACGACCTTAAAACGTAAGGAACCGACGGTGATCGTAAGACAATCTTTATCAAAATGAGACGTATGGGTCAGGAGTCAATCGTAAGACGATTGGTCCGAAATAAAGCTTGGTGGCGATCATAAGATGATCGAACCAAGATAAATTTTAAGGATCCTGTGATACAGTCGTTAAAGACTTATGTTATGGCGTTCCGAGCCGATACGGTCGTTATAGACTTTTGATATGGCGTTTAGAGCCGATATGGTCGTTATAGACCAATGATCTGGCGTTCCGAGCCGATACTGTCGTTATAGACTTATGATCTGGCGTTTAGAGCCGATATGGTCGTTAAAGACCTATGATCTGGTGTTCGAGCCGATACGGTCGTTAGAGACCTATGATCTGGCGTTCGAGCCGATACGGTCGCTAGAGACCTATGATTAGGCGTTTTCAGCTGATACGGTCGCTAGAGACCTAGGATCTGGCGTTTACAGCCGATACGGTCGCTAGAGACCTATGTTACATTGTGTAGTTTTGCTTTAGCGATAATCGGTAAAAAAATTACCTTTCTATTGAACCTGAGTATTATTTCGACTCATACATGTCATGGACAGATGTAATGTCAAAAAATTCATTAAGTACAAAAATGAACAAGAAGTCGTGCGACTTGGGCATCCATTGTAATACCACGATTAGAACGTAAGTCATAAGACTTTTTGAATCGTATAAGTAAACATAAGCGCATGCGATCAAAGCATTCATTCAGAACATGAAATTTTTCTATGTTAAAGAACTTAGCTTGTGGGGTCTCTAGACCTCACGATCGTGTGATTTGATTATACGATGAATTTGAATCATGTGTTCCTGTAGTTATTCAATCGAGTTGTCTAATAAAACTGATTGTTTATACCGTACGATTTTACTGAAGTCGTATGATAGACTTAGTAACTTATGTCGTGCGACCCTGCGATAAAGCAATGTCAGAGGTTGGTCGTTGGCTAGCCAACGACCCTCCGATGCTTAAGTCAGTAATCGTCGTGATGAATAAAAAATCGTATGAAAGAAGGAAAAGGACTTAGAAGAAATACCTTTTCAGATGCGTTGCATTCCAGCTGCGTGGGATATCTCGACCGTCGAGGGTTTGGAGCCGTTAGGCACCTTTACCCACGACTTCTGAGATACGATAAGGACCTTCCCACTTGGTGGAAAGTTTACCTGCATTAAGCTCTTGAGAGCTTTGGAACATCCGTCGGAGGACGTAGTCGCCTTCTTGAAAGACTCTTGCTTGTGATTATACGGTTAATCTTGTGACTGGCCTTTATTGACAATCATGAGATTAAAATATGCGAGTCGCACTTATTGGCGACCTTTGCGTTTTGACATGCGTCTTACCATGACTGATGATTGTGAAATTCAATGTACAAGTCATCTTTATTGACGACATATGTCATGACTAGCGATCATGAGATTTCAATATGCGAGTCGCTTTTATTGGCGACCGAGAATTTTTACATGTGTTTGTCGTGACGGGTGATCACAAAAAAATGTGGGTCGTCTTTTATTGACGACTATAAGTCGCAATCTGCGTTTGCCATCACTGGCGATCATGAGAAAAAAATGCGAGTCATCTTTTATTGACGACTATAATTTGCAACCTGCGCTTTTTTAAGTCGTAGAGACTTTGGTTTCTCACGATGTAAATCGTAAGACCTGTGTTCATATGATCTTGCGAGCCTGTAATGTAAAATCGGGGGTGGTCGTTGGTTTTGACCAATGATCTTTTGATGGTTGAATCAACGATCATATATTAGATCAAAATAATCAACGAGGAAAATATACTTTAGAGTATATATATAGAGTTGTTCTAAATGGGACGTCACAGTTACCGTAACATGGAGTCGATAAGCGCCTTTTTTCCGAGGACTTTTGAAATCGAATGTGGTATTTTTTCCAGCTTGTGAAGGGTGTTCCGAGCCCCCGAGTCCTTTGGATGATGCGATACATGCGATACTTTGACGGAGCATTTTTTATCATGGCTTGAATCTGGCTTCGAGACGCATTCAATTCCGATTGAAGTTGAATCAGGGGATCTTGATAATTTGCCATGTACCTGAAAGACCTTACAAGATCGTTAGAGCGATATACGTGTTGGCTTGAGATTTTTTCTAGATGGGGTCCCACGGATGGCGCCAAACTGTTAATGCCAAAAATCGCACAAAAGTACAACTTAAGGTCGATGTGGACATTTAACAACTAAAGAAACGTATCTCGAGCCAAATAACACAATCGCGAGGAAAAAGTAAAAGAGACAAGAGATTTGGTGACGCGGAAAACCCCAAAACGAGGGAAAAAACCGCGGTCGACTCTGTGAGAGTCGACAGTGCACTATAGTCGCCAAACAGGGGCGAAAGTCCTTGTGTTACAGGTGATTTGTATACAACAGATTACAAATATATGTAAATATAAACTTAGTCGTGTGCAAACGACGTGGGTCGTGCGTAAATCGTGCGAAATAACTTGTCGTCGTGTGGTCTGAACTGTCGTCGTCAGGTGGTTCGAACTGTCGTCGTGCGATACTTGCGTGTTCGAATGCCTCGTTGTATTGAGAGAAAAATATAGAAGTGAGTATAAGTAGCTCTGTCTGTTCTCCCTTTGCTCGAAGGTGGAGCAGTCTTTATATAGCTTCGGTCGGTACTAAATGTGCTTTAATTGTTGGTCTTGTAACCGCTGTCGACATTAAATGCGCTATGATGATTGTCTTTGTAACTGATGTCAGGGTCTAAATGGCATTGATGATTCATCCGTTACTTGTCGTTGTGCCATAAATGCCTGTAGACCTACATTAATGAACAAAATAAACGGTTGTTGACCATGAATGGTTAGTGTAATCGTAAGACCATCTTAAGTTCAGGACGTCGGTCTTATGGAGCATACGACCGTTGTCGAAATACAAGACCATGTATATGAATGTAAATGTCTTGTAAGACCTTATCTTAGTATAGGAATGGTCTTATAAAAATGTCGTGAGTCTAGGATAAAAATGTCGTAAGACCACTAGGTCGTAAGACCAAGATGATGATGTCGTAGGACCAGAGCGATATAAGACCGACGACATGAGACTGTCGACGTAAGACCAACGAGTCGTAACTGGCGACACGTAACTGACGACATAAGACTAGTGACGTAAGACTAATAACGTAAGACTAGTGACATGTGACTGGCGGCGGGTGACTGGCGACATGTCGCTAACGATGTATGTCATACGACGTGCGACGTGTAACATGTGACACGTGACGTGCGATCATGAGATGTAAAGACACTATCTTGAATGACTATTGACATAAGATGTCTTTTAATAATCAACTATCGTATGTCGGGGATAAGGCAATAATGGGTATTACCTTCATCGATCGGGGTATGACTCATGTAGGCATTAGGGTAATCGAAGTCCATGGGTCATGTCGAAGGAATTCCCCAGGTCGGTCGAGGGTGTGATTTTTTACCCAAACACTATCGTTGATGGTGAAACGCTAATACATATGTTATCGTTGATGGTGAAACATTAATACATATGTTATCACTGATGGAGAAACATTAATACATACATATATTAAATGAAATTTTCACTAAGTATTCTAGGGGTCGTCATCAAATCACTGAGAGAGTTTGAATCAACAAATAGATTGTGTGGTAACTCAGATAATTGACTCGCTTTGGTAAGGACCAATATATTCTTTTAAGTCTTGTCACATCCTCACCATATTCTTTTCACTCCAAACTCATCTATCAATTTGGATCCCTCACTGATGTCTATAAATAGGATGTGTTTCTTGGGTAGGTCCTTCTCGTTTGGATATACCATAGAAACGATATAAGTCCTAACACTTCTTTCCTTCACCAAATAGAACAGTTAAGTAAACAGTGAAGGACGAATTCTAAACTGAAATGTTTAGAAGTCAAAAACATTTAATTACGAGTTCTAAACTGAATAATTCATAAGTCATAATAAAATGATAATGAATATCAAGGAACAAATTCAAGCGCTAAACAGAATGACTTAGTAAGCACAATATGGTCAAACATCAACCAATGAACAGAAATTTTAATTGTGAGGAACAAGTCACAATTGGTAATACATATAAGAATTGTATCATCAATAGACATGACGTTCTATGAGAACAAATTGGAATTCAAGTGAGTGTATTTCCATCGAAAAATCAACAAACATAAGAGACATGGAAATAACTAGGTCAAGAAAATATAACACGTGGCAATCATGGAAGTTAAAATCAGAGAAAAAGAAACAAAAGTTAGTTATTCAGAATGAATTACCACGGTTTTTGAATTCACTTAAAGTTCACATTCTTTTCAAAAATAGTAGCCCCCCTTAAAAATGGCATAACCTTTATTATCAGTCATGTGACATGAATAATATGAATTAAACGCACATGACATTCCTGCAAAACAAATCAGAAAGATTTTGGTATCCATGCTTGATGGATCCTTGATGGTTAGATGCCTTAACTATAAAATGGGGACTGGGAATAGTATAAGTACCATACCAATTATTCACATACCTTGGATGTACAAAGTCATTCTTCCCACAATGAGTGCAACATTTTTTTGCTCGACTCAGACTGATTAGCTTCGATGTAGAATAAACATGAGTAGGTGAATCAATCTTGGAAATAAATGACTTTGTATCAACTACATGAGAATTATAAGACGTGTTTCCATCACTGTGTTCTGTAGTTGACTTCTTTTTCCAAATCATTTTGACTTTTCGAAACACTTGATTATAATTGTTATCAACACGAGAATTATAAAAATGATTTGAAGGGCGAATCTGATCTTTTAAAAGTTCGTTTGATTTGACAAAATTCTTTGAAGAAGCATTTGTATTAGTTTAACTTGAAGAATCATATGGAGACTGAACAACTTTGAAATTTATTTCTTCAAGTTTCTTGACTTTTGTGGATAAAACATTTCGTTCTTCAAGAATAAAGTCAAATGTCTTTTGCAAATCAGATTCTACTTTTAGCTCTTTCAAAAACTCGGATGCTAACCCAGATAGTTTATGTGAAAGCTTTTGAATTTCTGCTTCAAAAATCTTTCTTTCACATTCAAAATATTTTTCAATACGGTTGCATTTATCAGATATTTCTTTGAAAAACGCAACATTTTTCTTTTTAAGCTCTTTCTTTTCAATCTCAAAAGATTTTCACCGATTCTCAAAATTATCTCGCTGAAGCACTAAAACTTGTTCAATATCAGATATTTGTTTTGAACGTTTAAATTTTTAAGCTTAAACATCTTTCTTTTCTTGAAAATCTTCTATGAAAGATCCATAATCTTTCTCTCAAAATTCCTCTTTTCATTTAAAAAATCAATGGTTTTTCGAAAATAGAAAGCCTTTTCTTGATATCAAGATTTTCATTCTCCAACACGTTTCCTCTTTCTTCAAGAGCCACGTTCTTCTCTTCTTTGGCTTCAAAGTCCATATTGCTTTTCTCAAAAACACTAATTTCTGTTTTCAGCAAATCTTCCGAGTCTGTTCTTTCCTTAAGAAGGTTTCGCAATCTGGCAATAACTTGCAAGTCATTCTTTTCTCTTTCTTCAACCTCTTCAATCTTCTTCTTTAAACCAATAATTGCATCTCATACATAATAAGATAGAAGAAGATATGATGATGACATTGTTACTTGAACAAAATGATCATGAGACAATTCAAAATATTTATTCAAAAAGAACAGCTTACCTAACAATTGTCCCCCTTCTGCGACTTAGCACGGGGGTCCCGCTAAGAGAATCCGGATAAGATTCCCGGGAAGAGTCTAGATAATATTTTTTGGATAAGAGAGTCAGATGGGGGAATCCGGATATTGATCCCGGATAGAGGAATCCGGATAGGAAATTTTTAGGTAAGAATCCGGATAGTGATTATCCGGATAAGTGAAATCCGGATAAAAGTGGTCGGATTATGGAAAAATCCAGATGGGAGGACAGTAAAAATCCGGATAGGTTAAGTCCGGATAATATAAATCCAGTTGAGGGATTCCAGATAGATGAATCCGAGAGAGAATCCGAAAGGGAGAGTTTTGGTCAAGTTAGACCCGGATATCTTGAAATCCGGATATGGTAAGAAACCGGATGAATTCGATCGGATAAGCGAAATGCGGGTATGTGAAAAACCAGGTAACTTTTCCGGATATTAAGTGAAACCCGGATAAAATCCACCCAGGTATTAGCTGAAACCCGGTTAAAATGTATCTGAATATTGTGTAATCGGGAATTGGAGACTTATCGGGAAAGACGGCCTGATCGATTTTTCAAGTCTGAAACTTAACTCAGATGAATGTTTGTGCTTCCTGAATATCAATGTTAAACCCAGATATATTAGGTAATCATGAAAGATTAAAAATCCATTCTCATTGATCTTGAGAAACTAGAGATTTACTTAAGAATGAAAGCTTTCTCTCTCTAGATTCTCTTACTAAACTCTCTCTAGAATATTATAATAGAGTTCCTTACCACATGCTTACAAACAAAGCAAACCTATTTATACCTACAAGATTACAAGGTATTAAACTCTAATCTAGTTGACTTTTTACATGACTTTGATTTCGTTGACTATTACAATACATTGACTTTACATAAATCTTGAATACAATTTTATACCCTAACATTCTCCCCCTTTGGATTCAAGATTTAATTTTTTTTACAACAGTCTTCAGCTCTCTCTGATTGCTTTAAACTTTGAAGCTCGAACAATCTTTAAACTTTCGGCTTTGAAGAATCTTCAGTCACACTTGAAAAGTCCTTATCTTTTCTTGGAAAAGTCACCAAGTCTTGAAACACATAAACATTAGATCTTTGTTGCTTTGACATCTTTGCAACTTTGATCTTTGAATCTTTTAACTCAATCTTTGTAAGCACTTTTTGAAGTTTGTATCTTCATCTCTTTGAACTTTGAACAATAACAATCTTTGAACATCGATCTCTGTCGAATCATCTCGAAACATCTTCTTGACTTTGACATATATCTTTCTTTCATAGAAATGGAATTATGTAAATATTCTCCCTTTTTCTTCTGTATGTAATTTCTCCCCCTTTTTGACGATTGTGAGCATCATGATCATCAAAACTTTCTCCAATTTCAACACTCTCATTGTTCACCACTAATATTCTCCTCCTTTTGATCTAAATAACCATCAATTCCAAAAGATATGTATCTGAATCTTTTCAAATTCAGATAGAATAAATTTGGTAATCCTGGATCAACATATGAAACAATTAATATGCCTATAAGTAACACAAAGCCACTTAGTACAACGGATGTACTTTGAAAAGGATATTTTTTGATGTTCACTCCCCCGGGGCTTCCATTCAATCATCGAAAAATACAAAGGAATTTCTATAAACTTTTGGACAAGAAAACATATTCCTTGTGTGTACATGCATGTGTAGAAATGATTGAAGCAACTTATGCTTTATCAAGCTCAAATTGTGTAAACTGTTGAGATAGCAACAAGTTTTTCACAGACTAAATGTGCATGATCGAAGTGCGAAGGTGGGGGTAAACTTCCTTCTTTTTCAATATCCAAATCTTTCGAATGAAGATTAGATAGATTATGTACTGCGTCCCCAAGAAAAATTGAAACATTTCTTTGTTGAGAAAGAAATGAGCAGTTGGTGGGGTTAAAGCAAGATTTAACTTAATACTTAAACTCTAAGCAAACTATTTATACCTCTAATTACAAAGCATTAAACCTAATTACCTTGACTTTAATTTAAACTACTTTGACTTTCTATGACTTTGACTTTTTTTGACTTTACAATATTGACTATAACAGTGACTTAACAATAAATCTTGAATACAATATTTTGCGCTAACACGCCTCTTCCAACTTCGCTTCTTCATTATCTAATTGAACTTGAGGTATCACAACAGTGACACCTCTCAGCATTTGAGGGATCAGTGGAGTAGGTGGGTTATTCACTTGACTGGCTTGCCTCGGTATTTCTTGAGCGGTCACACTGGCTTCCTTTGCCTCTTCTTGGTTTCTAAATCTGCTCCTCGTGTTTACCATAGTGAACTGTCACACATGATAAAAACTATACCGGTTAAATTCTTTTAAAGATTACCGGTTTGTAACGTACTACTACAATCATTGATAATCATAACAACAATTTCAAGCACGCTTACATAACAATATATTCACTATAACACGGGGCCTATGAAAATTTGAATATATCATACACTCGAATCCTTGTCATCATCCCCACAATTCTCAATAAATGCAATTCCGTAGTTCCTAATACTCTCCCCACCTATGGATTCTACCCAAGGTTAGAGATTTTAGCAACAATATCCAAACCAATTGTACTACCCCTAAAATGATGCATTATTAAATTCAAAAATAATTTTCATCATCTAGGGTAGCAGAAAAATCTTTTGAAAATCGGATATGCTTACCATCTTCTCCCCCTTAAAATCTGCATAATAAAATTTTGTCTCACAAAAAAAACATGTCATTAAAATTTTTGAGAACTCACCATTCAAAATTGATCAGATTAAAAAATTTCACACTCCCCCTAAAATCATGAACAACGTTAACGAGCAAATATCATATATATAAAAAATTAAACCTGAAGAAACAAATACAATGAACTCTACTTTGAAAATACATAATTTTAAAAGAGATGAATTTAATATAAAGAAAATTCGGACATGATGAAAATTGAAATTTGTCAATCAAGAATCAAATTCGTGAATGAAAAACAGAGTTTTCAACTTATTGAATTAGCTTTATATAAAATTCATATATATTGCAAAATTCAAATTTTCAAGTTCACCTTGCCTAACTTGGATACCAGAAAATGAAATGTCTACTATTGTGAAACCAATGTTAGATTCGAATTCAAGCTTTAGGTTCACTTGTGAAATCTAGCTGAAGTTGATGATCTGTTTTAAAGACCCAAAAGAAAAACCTTGAATTCCCCGTCTTAGACCTCCACTCTTGTAACCCTTATATTTATGGTCAATAGTTCAGCTTCAGGATACGGTCAACCACGTGCTCCATGCTCCCCTAACTGAAAAATTGCATCCCTGAATCAACCTTTATGGGGTTAAATAAAGGATAGCGTTACTATTTCAAACTATCTTGAAAAGTGTTAAAATGGATTCTAAAACTTTAGTTTCTCCTCTCATTATCAAGCTTAGAAACTCAAAGATTCCTTTAAAAACTTCACCTACCCCACAGTATGAAACGAAGGATGCCAACCAGACCATGCCTACGGTTCAAAACTTTATATTTGAATACTCTAAAAGATTGCACCTTAAAATTATAAATATAGTACCACAAAGTATTCTAGACCATAGAGAGAGTCAAAAAACCAAGAAAAACATGCAACCTAAGTTTCAAGAACATTATCCATATGTTTCAAGTACACGTTAAAAAAAGGGCTTAATCCTACACATGTTTTATCCCATCCAACATAAATTGCAGATTGCGAAAAATCATGCATAAAGGCTCAAAAAATAATCCTACGCATGTTTTATCAAACGATGATTTTTCTATAAGCTCAAAATATAAGGTAGCTTATGGTCGTCAAACATAGCCTAATAACTAAAACAGTAAAGGTGATGATCTTACCATTCTTGCTTCCCACACCTACATCATGAAAGCTTCCAACAAGTTTCTGAGCATAGGATCATTAACCTACAACATTAAGAATGTAACTGGAAAGACCGACTCTATGATCAATCATATCCCAGGAAGGAAGACATTTATGATAGAAACAGGACAAGCATTCATGTTATTAAAGGAAAAGTCACTTCACTAACAATTTATTGGTAACAATAAACAAGATTCAAAACCATATATCTCCATAGCTTATGCTTCTAAAACACAAAGAAGAAAACCACACAAGTAAAATTTAGGATGAAAATTGAAAACCCCATTGCTTCTTTGGTTTTTTAACATGGAAATTTGAAGAGTATTGATAATTTATCCAAACTTTGAAGTGGAATATCAAATGCTGCTAGAATGGGTTTTTGGTTTTCACTTTTCAGCTCCAATCAGATAATAAACAAATGGATTAACAAGACTCCACCCAAGCATGACCTTTTGTGATACAACATCAAATAAAATGGATGAATGTTGTATCTACTAAGATAGAAGAACTATAACAATCTACCAGACTAACCTTAAGCGCTTGAATATATATATATATATATATCTACAAGTATAAAATATATCCGTCAACACTCTCACCTCCATTTGTCTTATTGATTTCCTCCTTTGGTTTTTCGTTCTTGGACTCGCACAGGATCAAAGGTTCGTTTCCCTCCCTCCATATCGCTCATTTCTTTCATCTGATTTATGAACGTCACTCTTTCAACATGTTATTACTGTAAGGTTTTAGGGTTTAGGTAATTAGCTCGATCCCCACATGAAATTTCATTGGTATTCCTTTTCATCCATAATTGATGCACGATTGAAGATACCGTTGGTTCTGATATGTCTTAGCAATCCTGGATCTATTCCATTTATTTGTTGTTTTGTGAACAGGCTGTGATTTTTTATTTAGCCCTAGGATTGTTCCTTCGTTCATTGTGTACTAACTGTTTATGGTGTAAATTGTCCAATCCGATCTAAATTCACTACAAAAAACTTGATAACCAGTTGGATCACCAATTCTACATATAGAGATACAACATCCCTGCATTTTCTCCGCTTATTATATAATGTCATAGGATGTTCTACCTTGTTCTGTGGGTGTTATATTTGCATATGTTAGGGTTTTTACAAGTGTGCCCTTTTATAAAATGTACAATGGAGCCACGCTGTTGAGGAGACTAAACGGAACGGTTAATCTAAATGTAACCAAACCAAACCGACCCCGTAAGTCTCATCCGGAGGTGGGGTTGGCCGGTGGGTGGGAGGGATGTATTCTACCTCATAGAGTAGAGCGATTGTTTCCTTGAAGACCCGACTTGTGCAAAGTGTGCGAAAAGAAATGGTAAATCTTGCTCCCAAAAATTACGGAGAAAGAACATAAGAAGAACTTGAAAGTACAAAAGGCAGTGCTAAAAACTGAAAATGAGTTTTAAGTAAGCAACAACAATCAAAACACAGAGACAAACAACGAAGAAAATATACAGACAAGCATGTATAAGAAAATAGAACCAAGTAAGAATGACTACGCACCCTTAGTTCAACCTAGGACCCAAAAGATCTAACTGCTAGCCTCTAATCGTACCCTCTCCAGAACTCTTCCTCCCGCCTATGGTAACTACAGATTCTCACCCCTAGTCTCGATAACTCGCGTCATAATATCATGGCGTAGCTAAGTACCTTTATACTGTGATAGTTTCCACAATGTTGTGTCGCTGTTATACCCTGGGTCAAATAGTCAATAGTACAAGTAGTTACTGAGCAGTACAAGCTGTTAATGCAGGCTAATTGAGGTATAAATAAATGGGTTGGGGTTTAGAAGGGGTATCGATCATTTTTGTATACAATTGGGTGTAACCCTAGGGAGAGTTCTTGGACTCTCGAAAGCCATGAGTGTCTCATAATCATTAGGTTATGAGTTTATAATCAAATCTTGCCTTAGCTTTGTTGATAATTGGTAGCAATTTGTGTCAGTTTTCTATTTGGTTTCTTCTGGAAGCTGCTACTTTATGCAATTGTTAAAAATAGAGATGGATATTGGTGTTTTGAGGTTTAGGCACTAACCTCAGATGGTTTTTCCCCTGCAGCTGACACATCAAGTAGTCTTTGTGTGTGTGATTTGAACACATAGCAAATGGCAAGTGAAGAAATGAATAATGAAAATGAGCAGCAGCAAAAGGGCAATGAGATTTCATCTGGTGGTGGGTTTAGAGGGATGCTATTTGAACAGTATCATAAAGCCAAAGAGAATGCGGAAGCCTATCCTTATGTATGGGGTTCTTACCTTATCGTATATGGTGGATTTGGTCTCTGGATGTCATATAGATATATAAAGCTTCGAAACACTGAAGACAGAGTTAGAGCCCTTCAAGACAAACTTCGTAAACTTCGACAACAGAGAGACCCAACAACCTCTGAAAATGTGACATCATCTCTCAATAAACTTACTAAATAGCATGCAGGTAACCTCTATTTATTGAATACATTTTCTCAGGAAAGTGATATACTGAGATTTTTGCTGACAACTGTGTACACCACATATGATCAATTAGGTCTCTGTACTAAGATTTATACTGGTCATACTGCATAAAATTCAATCATAAGTTGGGATCACTTTTGATGATAGATAAGCTACTTGTTGATGTTGAACTTCTACGAGGATAGTTCTAAAAAACTTAATATTTTGGTAAATGACAGTTTTAGTTCTATTCTTGCTTGTAAACTTGCTAAATGGTAACTGAAATGCTGTATATCTATCTATTGAACTTGGATTAAGGATGACATTTTCTGGTTTCTAATTTGGTTTATGAATGGCACAAAAGTCTTAGTTCACTTCTTTTTTTATTAATAAGAGGTGAGGTGGTGCTGAAGTTTGAAAGCAGACTCAATATGACTATTTGTTTTTGTAAATTGATAAATGTCTTAATACGTGTAGTTATCTAGTTTACCTCTCAGAATATTATAATGTTGAATTTATATAATTCAACTTCTCTTAAATGATACAAAAAAAGGGTACCACAAATAGAAGAAGTCTAGCCCTTGTTTTTGTTCAATCTTTAATTTGTAAGGCATTGCCATGGCAAAGAAGCCGTGTTACGACACAAGTAAAAGCAGACATCTTAATGTGCTAGTAGTTGCAGAACAGAAGAATTATCAATTAATTGAGAATGGACTCTTTATTGTTTACAATTTCGATTTAAAAAATTAAGGAAAAATGGTTAATCGAACTATTATGACCACCTAAGGTATATGGTACAATTTAGATGGTTTGAGATTTTGTGTAGCATTGAAGTACGTCAGTGCCCGAATCCACTTCTCCTGTGTCTTCAAAAGGTGTACCGCCACCGTGTCCGGCCAAAGTTCATGTGTACACAACGTTGGTGGGTCCGGATAATTATACATAGACCACTTAGCATTATGTCGATTCTTTCCCCTTTTACCCTCTTGCATCCAATCTCCAAAAACTTTATCTTCGGGACCTTCTAGATGTTTCTTCGGGATATCTGAATCCCTTAGCCACTCAACAATGTCCCATGATATCAAATATCCCATTCCAGACATGTAGTGCCCATAAGGATCCATACTATCACATGGGATCGTAAACCCATAATACAAGTCTTCTTTTGGTAACGCCTTCAAGGACTCCGCTAACTGATCAAGCCGGAAATACGCATCGTCATCGCCCTTCATCACATAATGGTATGGTGGGTGGGGCCCACCCTCATCACTTGACTCATCATTCAGCATATCTGGCAAGCTAGAGAAGTAGGTGTAAGTCTTACCGTTGTTCATGTTCTCTTTGCAGTTCAAGATTATGATGTCGTCATATTGCATGATCTCGAGCACCACTAAAACCTTCTGGTTTTCTTTTGTTAGGTTACAGAAGACAAATTTTACATCGACTTTTGCTCCCACCACGGACTGGGTCCCGTAAATGAGACGAAGGAAGTGGCGGCGGTGATATTGGTCTGGGAGTGTTAAAATCCCGAGAAGGACACGAATTTCGTCGTTTGAGGACTTTACGGGTAGAAAAGAGTCCTCCATAGATGAATTAAATGAAAGCGCACATCGGCTGAACCTTAATAAATGGTCGAATCGGATTTCGTTTATGAAAGCTATGGTACAGAGAAACGCGAGGAAGAGGATGGAGGAGATGATGAACCTTCGGCCTTTTCCTGACTTTGCCATTTGAAGAAACTTGATTCACATATGAATATACGAATGGGTATGATGATGATGATGATGATGATGATGATATTATAGATTGTGAGATGTAAAGGTGGTTTGTTTGAAGTCAATTTCGTAATATTGAGACTACTGGATGGACTTTTTACAACCTTGAAGGAAGGTGGAGAGTGTGTGAATGGACCATTGTGCCCTTTCAATGGGTGGTTTTGAAAAGGGTTTTATGGTGATTTAGAGCCTAACTTTAATGGCACACTAGGGCTTTGCTTGTATGTTGGCCAAAGGAAAGTGGAGATTTGGTCAACCAGTTTGTGTGATTATTAGGTATTTCTGCATGAACATGGGCTGCCTGCTCAGATTGCGTCAAGGGCAGGCTTTAATATGAATTATGAAGGTAAGCAGGGTCATGGAGACGAGATTCTTCACCATATATATATATATATATATATATATATATATATATAGAGAGAGAGAGAGAGAGAGGTTAAATTAAATGAGAACCACAAATATGTTATAAACCCCTAAGAACTGATACAAAAATATATTTTTACATGATATTTTGTCATCAGTTTCTAACATTTAAGATATTTTGCTTCACATATATTTGTTTCATAATATGATAGTTTCAGTTCTTAGGGGTTTATAACATATATATATATATATATATATAGAGGAGGGTTCATGTGAGGAGCGCATCAAAACGTGAGAACGTGAGGAGCACCGTCCATGTACAAAATCACATGTGATTCACAACACAAGGACTAAAAATCATATGTGATTAACATTTTGGACACGCGCGGTTTGTTACGCGGTTTGCAAAAGCGCGCGGCTTGTCCCGCGGTTTGTGTTGTGAATCACATGTGATTTTGTACATGGACGGTGCTCCTCACGTTTTGATGCGCTCCTCATTTGAACCCGACCCTATATATATATATATATATATATATATATATATATATATATATATATATATATATATATATATATATTCTTCACCCTAAACCCTCAATGTCAAAAATTAGTAGCACATGTACATATAGTGTCCTTAAAGACAAGTCACATTAATGTATATAGTAAATATGTAATGTAGGGTATGATAATGTCCACCAGTAAACAAAACATGTTAGAGAGATGGAATTCTCAATCAAGGAATTTAAGGAAGAACTACTATATCTACTATAAGTAAGAAGAAATGCAATTGGTAATAGATTGAAGAATGGGCTAATATTATATCATCCTAATTCTCAATTATTATAACCTTTTTCTTACATACTCTTTTATCTTTTAGACAAAATTTTGTTGCCATGTAGCATTTCCGTTTATCACCAAGTTTGGTCATATGCAAACTGAATAATGACCATCACAATTAACAATAAGAATGGTGATTACATGCAAACTTCTTTACTATTTAAAGCCACCCTTCAACATTTTACATGCACCCATCTTGATTTAATAACCAACAAATAAAATGCAACAAAATTATGGATTGAACAACAACTATATAATTGAATTTTCCATCAACACAACCATTAAAATCCATCCTAACCACCATATCAGATTCAAAAAGGACCAGATCTAAATCATACATCATACGCTTTCTTCAAATTTCTAGAGAACCCCAAACCATCAGTAAATCACTGAAACGTATAACTTCAATCAATAGAAATTAATTCAAAGTCGATACAAGATCCGTAACAATCCATCTATTCCCATATTTGGATAAAAATGTAGTTATATAAACCAACTTGAACTTGACTTTATAAATATAGTATAGATTAAAAGAAATTTGTACAAGGAAAAGTTTGATCATGAAAAACATGCAGGCGTACGTTGTGGCTTTTGTGAGTCGCTAGGATGTCGAGTTTTCAACTGATGATTCAAGATATCACTTGTTCATTTTAAGTTTACACTTGATCAGAATAACCGATAAACAACTAACTGACCTCAATGCATAAAGTAGCAGCTTCTCTCACGCCTAGATTAGGGTCATATATAACATCTGGTCATATGAAGATGAGAAGGAGAGAAGGTGTAAGTATTAGAATGTTTTTTGCATGTTGAAACTATGAAATTGAAAGCCTCATGACACTCTAGCAAATAACATGGAGGAGGAAGAATGACACGTTGCAGGGTAGCTCTGTGGATGCAAATAGACCAATGGCAGATGTCATAGTTGTTGCAGCTTTTGTGAGTCCAAGCATTAGATCCAGCTCTTTCAACAATGAGAGTTGGTGATGAAACCTGCACCACCACCAAGACTCCAAGATGCAAGCTAGTAAACCTTTCAGTTGTTTGTTTTCCTATTGCTTTCAGTTACCATAGCTTTTGTACAACCAATCTTACTACAATAAAATCAATGAAAACCTAAAACTATATAGATACAAGGTTGGGGCAAGTGTCCTGTTTAAAAGGCAGGCCCAACTTTAATAATTCGATTCGAATTACATCTACAAACCAAATAAACAACTAACAATTAAGCAACTTTCATTATGATTTTATCTCAAAATGGATAAAAGATTGAAACTCACCAACTCACCATATAGAATGTAAATGATTGAATATTATGCAAAAGTCAAAACACTAAAGAAGCATGAAAGTCTTGAGAGATCTATACCCAGATACATACACACACACACACACACACACACACACGTATACATACAAACATAGAGAGTGCCTGCAGTTTCTCAGACAAAAATGGACATGGAGTATGAGATAGAGTTAGAGAGAAGAATACATCAACAGGAGAGAGACTTCTGTTAACTTCTTGAAAGTGAATAGATAGTAAAAATCATACCGAGGAAGCAGAAACAGTGAGCGGAAGGTAGCATTTATCAACAGGAGTGACGAAGGGAGGCGAACGACTCTTTTTAGGGATAATCGAGAGGGAGAGATAAAGAGAGCTGATACAACCAAATATTTACCAGTAAATCGTAGTAACACAAATCTTGTATAAAAATAATAATAATGATGATAATGTAGATTTACCAGAAACAGAAGCCATCAAACCGATTTCTCAGCAACCAAAACTGTCTGAACCATCAATAGAGAGAGCGAGAGAGAGAGAGACGTTATGAGGGAGAGAGGGATGGGAGCAAAAGATCAAACCTATGATGGAGCGATATATTGGGTAGAAGATTCAAATTTTGAATATTTGAAACTTTCAAAGGCAGAAAACGATGGAGCTGGAGCTGAAACACAACATCGGGAACCCATATTTGGGAAGACAAACCTGGTATCCATAAGAAAGAAAAGCATGAAACATTCAAGCAGGGAGAGCTAAAACAAACATCAACTTGCTTCAAGAATTGCACAAAGTTTTTGAAGTTCATCCTCCTTTAGTCCATCTCCAATGAACCCTCTATTTTACTCTCTATCCCTATTCATACTCTCAAAAATCTCTCCAATAAACCTCTATTTTACTCTCTAAAATAGAGAAATGAATAGTAAGTCTCTATGTATAGAGAGTTACTATTCATCCTCTCTATTTTTTTCTAATTTTTTGATAATTACAAAATGGTCCTTCAATTTTTTAGATTCTTGTATTTTTATTTTATTTGTTGTCTAATACCAATTTTAATAAACTAGAATTATATTTATCTTTAAGTTTTAAATTCAATTTAAATTTATCCAACTAATTTTAAAAACTAATAAAGTTTAACAATTTACAACCACCCAATTCACCAATCTTGGCACAAGGTTAACCTTGAATACCCCAGTAAACTCACAGTTATAAGTTTCTTCATTGGACAACGTGAAATTCCAAGATCAACTCCTCCAACACGACACACGTCTAACTCAAAAGTACCTTATTTCCTCAACCCACGTTGAGTACAACTCATCAATGTTGACGAATTAGTGCGCTCCCACCACGTCATCACCCACACTTATACATAGCTAACAGCAGGAGACCTCCACATTCCATCATGCTAAACCAATCCCGAAGACTTCGCGTTCACATTCTTAATGTGTCCAACAAGCGCCCAACCATATACGAAATGAATCCAAGTTTCACTCGCCCAATCAGAAGGAGTGACCATGCTCACGTAAAATTATTCCAAACAACAGATCACTGTACACCAAGTTTACGTCGGAATGTTATCATACTAATACTTACTAAAATCGGACGGTTTCACATTGAGAGTGTCCCGTACAACCACTTATACCATGTCTTCTCGAAGACATAGATCACCCACTTTCAAGGAAAGACTTATTAACCCGTGCAAGTCTTCCCACACTTTACCCATGACATACGCAACAATCTACGTTCTCATACCCTCACGAGGAGTTCATATACTTGTCAATGACATCGCTTTAAACATTGCTCCACCTATCAACACCTACTCCATTTTCCGTTCATTTCAAACGCGTCAAAAACACATTTGCATTACTATGCCTAACCAAACGGTTCATCACAATTCTCCCTCGAGATAATCAACCAAGTCTTCCTGAAACAACATTTAATGCACGAAAACACCACACGTTTCTCGTTCTCCTAGCAGAGTTAACCTACTCACCAGAATTTCTTTATACACCAAGAATACCTCAACATTACCAATGAATTTTAAATCTACTACACAACACCACGAACTAATTGAGTACTGCATTCACATCGACGTTCAATTAAAGTAAGATAATTTCACCCAAAATTCGACGTAACCGGAAAGAACACATGGCCTCTCTTTTAGGTAGCTGCCTATCATCACTCCATCCTTTGTTTTCAAATAACAATAGCGTAATAACGCCTCCCAATTCATACATCCCCAATCGAGCATAATCACCACCCTTGATTACCTCCCTAGAAATCCGCAAATAGGATCCATACCTATACTCATCTCATATTATACCACAAGCCCACTGCTTGTTATAACTGTAACCCATTATCACCACAATGACTTACACATCCCCCTTGGCATAAAACCCACCAATTTCCTACACAACTATCACACCACAATATCATACTGCAAACAAATTCTTCACGATCCTCTTCACACACATAATGGATATTCTTCTTCATACTAACCATAAACCAACATTTTGAGATAAAGTCACTTCATGACTTTGTATTTACCAAATCCAGTTGAACCACAGAGTCGTGTCCATGCAATTCACCCGAACAAGTTCTCATCTCCCCTCAACTCACTGCGAATTCAAAAGCAAACTCATGTAATTCAAGAAAGTAAGACACATATCCTTTCAGACCAAAATTTAATGATGCACACCTACCTCGGTTGTGCTAATTACTTTATTCATATACGGGTCACCAAAATCTCTTAGGAAAACACATAGCTACAGTAGCTATCTTCCACTTTCATAACGCCCACAAATGGTGTTCTATCCCCATGTCGGGTACACACCTTTTTCCCGAACGACTTCTTACCTCCCTACCAGGATTCCCATCAGGACCTCTTCCTTTCAGTACATCATAACCAAAATTACACTCGCGACTCTTTCTTGAAGAAAGCACAATACTTACTTCGAACAAGGTCTAGTTATAAGACCACCTCAAAACTCGGCCTCAATGCCAAAACATTTCCTCCCAAAATGTAACAACGTTACTTACTATTAGAAGTACCTCGACGACTTTGAAATTTTACCCCAAACATAACCATTCTTAATTCCAGAACCAGAGTCTAATTCATTTGCATACTTGAAAATCAACATGTACGATAACACAGAACCAATTTGAGTATGCATGACACAACCACCCAAATTAAATAGTAAACACAACGAACTCAAGGATTGCTCACATGCAACTCCACGATAAATCACCACCTTCCCCAGCCGAATCAATGTCGGCACAAAAAAATACATTCAATGACACATTTCCAATACGACTAGAAAGTTTTGGAACTAAATCACCTATACGGAGCGAGTCGGTCGGCTCCCACACTCATTTGTATGATAGCAACGTGCTAATACTCATTTCAGTTATAAAAAATTGCAATAAAAAGTTTTCTTGATTTTCGCAACAAAGATTATCTCAACAAGAAAAGGGTGAAATAATTCGCAAATCACTAAGTTCGAAATTTTATCGTGAACGTAAACAAGTTTGTCTTTTTCTTTAAACACACGCTTGCACGCATCGACTTGTTTCCAAAACAAGAAACTGGTTATGCTCGTATATAATTTTTAACATGAAAGAGTTCATGTAGCTCATTTAAAGACACAATGCATGAAACCAGATTTGCAATCAAGTGTTTCTCTAATGCACAAATAGAAGAGTATAATGTAATACATGCATGAGACTAGATTTGCAACTGAAGGTTATTCACTCTAACAAGGTCCACCATTGTACTCTCAATAACTTATCATCGACACCCACTTTCGACCAACGATCACTTTCTCACCCTAATAGCCACTTTTGGTACAGGTGCTTCACAACCCATATGTCTGACCACCCCCACACAGTTTTCGCATATACCAATGACCCCCAAGTCATACGGTCTGAATCTCTGACTGATACAGGTCGTTAAACGACTAGCTACTTCACCTTCTTCTCACATGTATACATCAATCCAACACTGATATATTTCCTTCATTATCCCTGCCACTATATCGCTTGACTAAAAGTCAGAAGCCCATCTCCTTCACCCGTTCCCGAGCTGAAACTTTCAAGACTTCAACACAGTCCTCATTTCCTATTACAAATGATCGACCCATCAATTCTAAGAATGGGGACTCGCTAGAAACTAGAAGTTTACCCTTAGCCAACCATTCATCCTTTCCGAACCGAAGAAGTTCTACCTTTAATCAGTTTACTATCGCCCCGAACAATACTCCTTCCAGGAAGTGTCATCATTCACATCATGAATGACCTCACACATCACATCAAAACCATTGTCATCACTGCAAGGTTAGAATTCACTCCATATTGCCACCATTCGGTCGACTGTCTCGACAATAGCAATCTTCCAGATATTACGAGAACTGGAATAACCACAAATAACGTACATTCGAACGACAGCTTTGCTATATAAGGCAATTTAAGCACATACATGTACCTGTAAATTCGTAATTACATTGGCCAGGTGTAACTTCAAATTTACCTTACATGACAGTTCTCACTACCTTATCCTTAGTGCACCTAGAGTGATCTTAAAGGAAATCCCAATATCTCGGTTGTGTCCCCCCATCATACAGTTTAAGTTTAGGCCCATCCGGTCACCTAAATTCCTTAAACTCTGGCTCTGATACCATTTGTAACAGCCCAAACTCAAAACATGCACTACTATAAATTTAAATACCAAACCGGGTCCCAATACATAACAATTCGACCAGAGTTTACAAAACTTGCAACTGAAACAAACTTCCACAACCGAGAAACTAACTAAGTTAAGATGCTAAGTTAACGACAACTACATTACTCTAAATTCGATTCCTCCATCTCTACCTTCGAACCATCTCTTGCCCTTGGAGGAAGCTCTACTACCACTCTTGCCTGAAAATGGTTTTAGTTTTTGAAAAGCGAGGGTTAGACCATGAGGTCTAGTGAATTCCCTTTCAAAACAGTTTATACAATTCAATGCATACAAAAAGTAACTTTCCGCCAAAAGGCCTAACAAATAATCCATCAACATACAAGGGTATTTGCCGAGTGTTCATAGACCACCACCACATCCGATAATAACCGCGATCGGGGCCCAAGCAAACTCCCCTTTTCGCCTCCGGGGCCCAATCAGACTCCCCATCCCCACGTGTGCAGGAAACAGATTCCAAGCACACCGAGTTAATATTTTAACTCCCAAGGGATCGTCAGATCCCAAGGTACACTAATTCCACTGTGCAACCCGACTCCATATAAGCATACAAAGCAAGGCTAGGAGTACAATAACAATGCATGTATCTTTATAAAACAGTTCGTATCATGCGAAATAAACATTCCCAAAATACATCTTTCATGCGAGGAATTTATAACGAGTTTATAAATAAAACATGCTCGCATCCCATACCATAATCAGTAATAACGAAAACGTTCAACATGTCGTTTCACATAAAAAGGGTGTAAGGGGACTCACCTGAAATGCGACAATTTCGACTCACACCAACTTCTCTTCCGAACGAACCGTCAACCTTATGTGGAGAACCCTTAGTCGATTTTTCAGCTTCATCCTCCTTCTCTATTTCTCGATTGCAGCCGCAAAGAATCAGATGAAAATGATATTTAGGGAGTTCTTCCCCTTTATATATCTTTTCCAAATTGCAACCAAGTCCCTCTATTCTCTAGTCTTTTACTTTAGCCACAACTTTTACAGAAAGTCCCATTTAGGACAAGGTTGTTACATTACGTCTTCTACTATTGTGATCTATTGTACTCACAACACTTGTTACTAAACGACGTCGTCCCTGTTTGACGACCATAGTGTAACAACCCTGAATAAACTATCTTTCTAGAAGATACACCTTTAAATTTAAACGCCAAAAAAGGCTCAACGTGGTCATAATATCAAGATTTACAACACATGGTTCGCGGAAATAAACCTAAATACAGCTGAGAAATTCTAACTAGACAAAAAGGAAGTTCTTCTATTCCATTCTAAACGCAAGCTCCGACCCTCGTCTTGCCAAATCTCTATGCGTGCTCTCGACTACTTACCTGAAAAGGTTTTAGTTTTAAAAAGCGAGGGTTAGACCTCATGTGAGTTCCCTCCACGCCAAGTCACACCAAAATATCACAGTTTATAAAATCAGTTATGAAAGCATTTATACCAATCATAACAAGCACACTAAGATGATATGCACACATTGACACATGCTCCTGGCATACGCTATAGTCACATACACCGTGACAGCGCAATAAGGCACACACACGCTATGGTCACACACACCGTGACAGCGCGATAGGGCACACACCGCCCATATATGAAACAAATTCATATATATTTATTATGGGACACACCCCCATTTCACACCAAAGCCAAAGCATGGCCACACACGTATAAGTCACACATATTGTCACACAATTTATCTCACTTTGAAATAGAAGTAGTTGAAAAGCACACAGTTACATAATAATCTTCAAACACACTTATTCTTCATTTTGAAATAAATACCGTTGAAATGCGAACAGTTAGAAAATAACCATTAAACACATTCGTTTAAAATTTAGGTTTAGAAAGACTCACCTGGAGTCCTGAATAGGAACTCTTACTTGCACCGATCGTCTTTACTCGCACCTACAATTTACCCAACACATACTAGGTGAGACACACTAATTTCTACTGAGTTTTACTAGCCGAAAATACCCAACACTTAAACACCGGATCTGATAGATTTAAAGCCCGACTGCGGTTCCCGTAAATAAACATATGCCGGAACCCACTTAAGTAAATATCTATCGGAGCCCAATTAATAAATAAACTACCGGATTTAATTTAAATAGCAAATCACCAAAACTAACATCTCGGCCCAAGTAAGAATAAAATTTCAGTCCGCTAAACAATTCCTAAAATCTCGGTCCACTTAATAATTGAAATCAGGTCCACTAATAATTCCTATCCACATCCGATGATAAAGTTTACAAGGCCCAATAAATAAATTGAGTTTGGTCCACTAACCAAAGATAAGATTTACGGTCCAATAAGAATTTTTCACACGGCCCAACAATATCATTACCGGAACCATGTGCTGTGTTCCGGACTCTAAATCCCACTAGACAAAATCCGGCCCTATGGTCACGTGACTCCGGATCAAAGAAATACAATTACCGGCCTTGTGGCCCAACTTGATTTCTTTTGCTTTCGGTCCAATAAAATTGGATTCCGACTCTTAGCCTAGCTCTCACCTTCCGACCTTTAATTAATTTGCAAATTCCGGATCAATTTATATTTAGCTTCCGGATCCATATTTAAGTTCCGGGTCCCACCAATTTTTGACTTCCAGTATTAGTATACAAGGTTCCGGATCCTCATCCTAACACACACTCTTCCGGATCTTCATAAATGAGGTCCAGTTCCGAAACCAAGCCCATTAAAATTCCGGACTTCCAACTTTAATAGTTCCGGTTCCCAAATAGGTTCCGGTACCAGTGCAGTATCGGGTTAGAATTTGCACTTAAGGTTTTTAACAAAAGCGATCAGTCTAAAATCAAAATTTGTCTTGATATTAAGCTATTAATCAATTTGAAGATGCTAGAATTTCTTAAATGATAGCTAAGCATTAAGATTACTTTAATAATATGAACTTCACACAGAAAACATTCTGATTTCTTCATGAAGGATTAGTCACAACTTAGCTCTAGCTTTCCAAATCTTTTAATCAAAATGAGCAAAATAAGGGAGAAGGAGATTACCTTTGTAGTTGAAATTTCACTCTCAGACTGCGATTCCTTCTCCTTGAAGTTTCAATTTCTTAACGCACTCACACACACTAAAAACGCACTATAGTCGCACTCTGCTCAAGGAGAATGACCAAATCTCTAGGGTTTTACTCTTTATATACTTCTCACAACCAACACCACTTTATTCCTACTTCTCACTTAACCCACAAAACTTTTAAATTTTTAGCTTTTGCCCCAATTTTATTTATTGAACCAAAAAGATATAAAAAGAAACCCGATTATTACAATATCCTCCCCTCAAAAGAATTCTGTCCCCGGAATTCCATCTTCGAACAATCGAGCAAAACGGTTCCACAGCTTTCTAACCTTGCGATCTATAATCGCCAACGGTTCCCCCCACATAATCCAACTTTCGTCCACACGAGTGCCTTACAACAATATGACCATGCCTTCCTCGGCCAAGCACTTCCTAAGATTCGACGCGTGGGGTGTCGAGTGAGCTCCCACTATGCGCAACCCTTCAATCAGGGCGTATACCGATGATTTAACGCACTTATAGTTATCTACAACTCTTATCCCACAATTATTCGCAATATAAGAAAACGCCTCAGGCCAACCGTACCAGATATTGTTCGCTTTGTCCACACACCCTGACTCACGGTTTTAAAACGCGTCTAAATTAAGGGTTTCACACACCATTTCACTTTCTTAAAAGAACGGATTTTACCGAAGTTAACGTTACCACGACACGAATCCCTTACTAAAATAACTACTCTCAATTTGCCAACCAAATACAAGATCAACCCTGAATAACACCTTAACTCGCAGTTAAGAATTCTCTTCAACAGGTTACACACAATTCTACAATCACTTTCCTAACACAAAGTACATCTAAGACAGATAACACCTTCTCACATTAATTATACTGACCACAATCCATTGATAACAATCAATTCACACGCTTTTACCACAACGTCACTCCCATACTACTACCAAGTCTAATCCAATGGTTCTTCACTCCAAGCACTACGTTCGACTACTTTCTTCCATTTCCTTCTCAAACATAAAACACGTTTCCAAAGAACAGCTCACTAGAAGGTACACACTCCTGATCAATCACACAAGCTAACTTTCTCCACTCTTAAACCAATCACATGCACACAATTCCTCTTTCTCATATTCTCACTAGAAGTTCATGCACCCGACGGCGACGTTCTGAAAACATTGCTTCCCACTTTCCGTGCCACTTGCCACACTTTCTACTTCCCGCTTACCCACTCATTCCAACCTACCGCCCCAATTACCTCAGGCTAGCATGAAACATTTCTCATCCAACATTGACCACTCCATACACACAATTTCAACGGTTACTATACCTAACCAACAGCTTCACCACGCCTCTTACTAGAGATTCAACCAAGTCAATTCGAAATGACACCAGATGCTCGAAGTGACCGCACAACTCTCACTCCTCAACCGATAATAACCCACTCTTTTGCATTTCCTTTACATACAAGGATTAGCTCCACATACCCAAAGATTTCGTATCTACTACGAAACATCATAAACTAACCCATCCAAGGGCACACACTTTCCTTCTTAGCTAGTCACCACTGCCACTCCATTCTTTTTATTTTCGGATAACAATACCACACGCCACTTAGACACCCATACCTCTCCGCACATAATTTTGTCACATCTGAACAACATATAAGCAAAACCCGAGCAGAGGTCTCCACTTGTGCTCATCCCAAATGGATTAACCGACACCAGTGTTACCCATCCATACCTCTATCATTTCTTAACCACCCTTGCCCCTCTCCCACTGAATCGAGTGTTAGATAGCACACCTCTGCTAACCGATCCTTGAGTTTAAACTCTCAAGATTTCAATTCACCGACATCGGGAACTCCTAGAATAAAGACGCATCAGAGATTAGGGGCTCACCTCCAATCAATTACTTTCCTTAAGAACCCTAAAGGTTCTACTTCACCCGGACACTCACACCAAACATTCAAACACTGCTTCTTCTAGATAGTATCATCAATCACACCAAAGATAATCTGTATGTGTGTCCCAAAATGATCAATCTACCATGAATTCACACAATATCTAGAGAGAGAAAGTAGAGAGAGAAAGTAGATCTTGATATTCAATAAGCTCCATTTTACAAGATGTGAATTATGCTCTAAGTGTGTTATGGAATTGTTACATGATTAGTCTAAACAAAGCTATTTATACCTAAGATCTATACAAGACATTAAGCTAAGTTTGACTTTCACAAACACAAAATACATTGACTTTGACTTTGACTTTATCATTAAATCTTGAAGACATATTTTAGACTTAACAATCTCCCCCTTGGATTCAAGATTTAATCATTTTGAGAACAGCAGTCTTTGGCTTGTCAAAGTCAACTTGTCACAAAATCTTCAGTCGGGGATCTGGCGGAGATTTTCTTTCTTCGATTTGGAGAATTTGTTTCTTCACACAAGGCACTTTGGTACTGATAAACACAAATTTAAGAAAAAGAGATCACAAGATGATCAATCGATTTTTCTTAAACTCTTGAAGAATTCTCCCCCTTTTTTTCTTCTTTGATTTGAGAAATTCTTGCTTCAGTAATGATATTCACAATATAGCACAAGTTTAAGAAAAAGAGATCACAGGATGATCAATCGATTTTTCTAAAACTCTTGAAGAAGAATTCTCCCCCTTTTTCTATCTTGAGACGAAATCTTCTTTAAACATTTCTCCTCCTGTCATGAAATTGAATCTTTGCCTTGAAAGCTCTTTGACATGAAATTGAATTCAACATTTCTCCCCTTTCGATGAAAGTGAGCATCATGATCATCGAAAACCTTCTTCAATTTCAGTCGCGTCTTTGAGAATCATTAACAATCTCCTCCTTAATGAACAATCTTGCTCCCCCTCAAACTAAGAATTCTGGAGCAATTTGATTTCTCCCCCTGAAAATATGCATTAATTTCATTTAGGCACAGTAGTTGAAAATTTTATTCAAAGAAAATAAAATTCATTGAACTACATTTTATAACTACTACCATTTGATCATTTGAAAACTTTACAAAAGAAATCCAACTTAATGAAATATAACAGATTTTTCAATCAAATGCATGTGTTTGGATTCAAATACAAGACATCATTTCACATCAAGTTAAAAATGTTCAGTTTCAACCCCTTTATTAAATCTATTTGGTGTGCAAGCATGCGAAATATGATTTGCAACAATCAAATGTACTTCTGAAACCTATAAGAATACTTTGCTCTTACTCACACTATATGACTGAAATCAGAATTTCCACAAGTTTATAAGTTTATCGCGACATTATTATTTCCCCAAGATATAAGAGATGTGTGCTCATTGGCATATTTTATTTTGTGCACATTGGCATCTTTTATTTTGTGCACATTGGCATCTTTTTATCAACAGGTGTATTAAGACTAAGATACATCGTAAACGTAACTTTCTATCTGGTTCTATAGCAGGATTTGTGTCAGCCAATCCCAGACCAGTTGGCCTTAGGGGCTAGGTGTCGAGCACCCCTTGGAACTTACACTCCCAAACCAGAAAGGCTACATCGATATATCCTAATCCCATCTGTACCAGCAGGACATGGCTTTCTATCTGGTTCTATAGCAGGATTTGGGTAAGCCAATCCCAGACCAGTTGATCTTAGGGGCTAGGTATCGAGTACCCCTTGGGACTTAATCTCCCAAACCAGATAGGCCACAGGCACAAACTTTCAAACCTAATGATTTTTTTATTTTTTTTATTTTTATTTTTTTTTGCATCTCAATCACATGGTTATAAAACTTTGTGCTTCCCTCATATTTTCATTTCCATTCTTCATTCTGACAATTAGGCTTTGTGAGCATCGTATTCTATATAAGTCTAGATTTACACAATTTTGCGCATATATCAAAATTTCATTCATGTTTTGCTGACCTTTCGATTTATTTCAGAAGCGAAAGTTGAAGCAAATATAACGCAGATAATACAACAATACTTGTAAAATCATCTTTTAGCACACATTTAATTCATTGAATGAAAATTGAAAAATTTCATCTCATTGAATTAAATTTGTTGAGATTTAAATTTTCAAAGCAGTAGAAATGAAATATAATGCAATGTTACCTTTCACCACTTGTTCCTTGAACCATAAAGATGTGACAGTTAAGGATATCAGCTGATAAGTATGAGTTCTAAACTGATTTGTTTAGAAGTCTTAGTCTTTGAAGTACGGGTCCTGGACTGAATTGTTTAGAAGCCATAGTCGTTGAAGCACGGGTCCTGAACTGATTTGTCCAGAAACCATTAACTGTGAAATCCGGGTTCTAAACTGATGTGTTTAGAAACCAATTCTCTTTACTCCCCCTTAATGGAACAAGTAATCTTCTTCCGAGAGTTCAATGCTTTGCTTCTAAATCTGTAAAAACAGATTAAGTAGATTTTGGTACCCAACGTGTCTTGGGTGGAGGCTTGTTAAGCGGAGCTCTATAAGAAGGAAAATGAAAAGTACCGTACCAATATTGAGCATCATTATTTTTAATAAAATCATTAGTTCCACAATAAGAACAGCAAAAATTCTTTTGTGCTAACCTGATTAAATGATTTGCGGAATATAATGAACCAGGTTTAGCAAAAGATTTACTTTTCAGGTTAGTGTTCTTGTTGGGAACAGATGATTTTGGTACATCTTTTTCAGGAAACGTACCTTTAACTCTCCATTGCATGTTGACTTTCTTATATGTAGGAAGATCAGCAGATTGAAATTCGGAAGAATTATCCACTGAATGATCATAAAATAGATTAAAAGGATGAATCGGACATTCTGAATAGTTTTTGGATTTGTTAAGTGACTTGACTTTGTAAGATAAGTCATTCCGTTCCTTGGTCACCAAATCAAGCTTTTTCTGACTGTCAGACTTAACCCTCTTCTCTATCATAATATCAGTTGATAACACTGCCAAATTCTTTGTTAGCTTTCGTATTTCTTGCTGAAATATCTTCCTTTCAACAAAAAATTCATCTTTGACGCTCCTGGCCTGAAAGTCAGCTTTCTTTCTCTTTTCCAGCTCTTGTCTTTCTTCATCTAATTCTTTTTTGAAGCTCAGAAATTTGCTTTGACAATTTCTCATTGTTCGCTTCAAAGACTTTCCTTTTATTTTCAAATTCAAGCCTTTCCTTCTCCAATTTCTCTTTTTCAAGAAATAAAACCTTCTCAAAGTCTGAAATTTGCTTAGAAAGTTTTATGCATTGGAGTTCAAGAGCTTTCTTTTCTTCATTTTCTTTCTTCTCAGAAATTGAAGTCTTTTCAAGTTCAAAAACTTTCTGAGAAAGAGAAAGAATTTGCTTTTCATAGCAATTTTTGTCATTTAACCGATTAGCTCTTTCTTTTCTGATATCCTCTCTTTCTACTTTAAGCAGCTTTTCCATGTCAGACAACTTCTTTGTAAGCTCAATGACCTTTTCCTTAGGATCTTTATTTTCAGCTTCTGACATGTTCTGTTTCGTGTCCTTTTTCTCGACTTTCTTTTCTTCTTCCTTTCTCTTTGTAAATGCAACTTCAAAATTGTTCATAAATCTTGTCTGTCTTAGCTGAGTAGCAACCGCCGATCCTAGCATTATCTTTTCAAGTTGTGACCACATCATCGTCGGATTATTCTTGAAACAATCAATTCGGTTGTAGATGTGATTCGGGAGAGCTTGTATAAGAAAGGACTTTACTTCTCTATCCGCTAGAAATCTCAAATTCTCTTCAACCGTATAATCATCTGTAGATTTAAGAACCCATGAAGCAGGAGCAATAGCTGTTGCTGGAATCTCTACATAAGGTTTGACAAAAGGACCCTCAGTAAGAGATCGCATTATATTCTCTCCGTTTTCTCTACTTGCAATAAACTCGATGAACGCAACTCTCCATCGTTCAAAATCAGAATCTTTGACTAACACCGGAGGTAGATTCATGATTGCTTGAATATAAAAGATCTTTATAATGAAAATTATCTATTGAAAAATCGAACAATTAAAGTCAGAAAAATTTCAAAAATAAAATCTGAAAAACAAATTAGAAATTTGTCTTCCAAAAAATTAATCCAGAAAAGTTTACGCGGATATGTTGGACTTTAATCGTCAAACCTGCAAAATACAAGAAAAATTTATCAGTTATGAGTAAAAGCAGGTAAAAATATAGGGACTAAAAATGTAAAATTCTAAACTATAAACTACAAGGACTAAAGTTGTAACAAAACTAACGACTCTAACGGAAAAGGACCAAAAATGTCACAAAACAAACGAAACTAACGAAACCCCGTTAGTTTACTATTCATCATCATCTTCATTGAAACCCAAACTGAAAAAGTCGATATGGAATCAAACTTTTCTACCAAAACTGTTCGTTTATGATCCCTTAAGCTCCCTTAACTGATTAGAACTCAAAACACGCTTTCAAACTCTCAAACGAAGCAACCGAATGTTTTCGATTAAAACCGAACGAAAACTTTAAACGTTGATATCTTCTTCGTTTCTCGACGAAAATCGCTGATTTTTGTTGCGTAGAGATCGTAATTCGAATACCAATTATATGCAATGAACAAATCTCGATCACACGACGATTTTCGAAGACCCACTTTTTCCGGCGAAAACTCCGGTGAGTTTATGGAAGAAGGTTGTGAGTTCTTTGAGTTAGCTGCTGTTCATGACGCAAAATCAGAAGTTTACTCCATCTATGTATGGCGCAAAGCTGGAATTAAGCTAGCTGTTGATGGCGCAAAATAAAGATGAATCACACACATTCACAACTCAAACATACACACACACATCTCACATATTAATCACATAAACTGTAAACACACACACACATTGCTCAAACATATACACATACAGCTCAAATTTGAATCAAAGTGAATTCTATGTGGGTGGCGCAAAATGGGTTATGTGGATGGCGCAAAGTAGGATATGTGGGTGGCGCAAAAGATGGCGCAATATGAAGATAGTAGGCAAGCAAGCAGGTGACGAGAATTTTGAAGCCGCAAATGTTGACTTTGTTTTAAGTTGAATTCAGTAACGAAGCAAGCAATCAAGTAGGTGACAAGAATTCTTCTTGAAATGAAGCTGCATGATGGTGGCGCGATTCATATGAAGGTGGCGCAATGTCCAGATCTGGCGCAGATATAATCAAAACCAAAAATCTCTTCAAATCTTCATCAAATCTTCGAATTAACCAACCAAAATTTGCAGAGATGTTAGAAAAACAGTTTCTAACACGATGATGTGAACCAATTTCGCTGAAAAACACTGAATCGAAATCTGAATGATCGAACAGACTGTTTTTGACGAACCGAACAAAATCTGAAAAAATCTTCAAATTAACCTCTAAATCTTTGAAATTAGCTCTCGATCCTTGAATAAGATTTGTTCCTCTATCAAAAACGAATTCAACGAGTCCAAGAACAAGATCAAATTCACATAAATTTGTAGAAAATCAAGAAAAATAGACTTTCTTGAAAAAATCAAGAAAATCGATCAATTTTTCTTCAAATTCACAAATTTGATAGATGAATTTGTGTAAAATCTGCTGTAGATCACTTGATAATCTGCTCTGATACCAATTGTGTGTCCCAAAATGATCAATCTACCATGAATTCACACAATATCTAGAGAGAGAAAGTAGAGAGAGAAAGTAGATATTGATATTCAATAAGCTCCATTTTACAAGATGTGAATTATGCTCTAAATGTGTTATGGAATTGTTACATGATTAGTCTAAACAAAGCTATTTATACCTAAGATCTATACAAGACATTAAGCTAAGTTTGACTTTCACAAACACAAAATACATTGACTTTATCATTAAAACTTGAAGACATATTTTAGACTTAACATGTACAACACACTAAACCGTTGCCGTCATGACAAGGTTAAACTTTACACGCTACTGTTACACTAGTCACCACACTCCACACACTACTGTTATTCTCCACACTCAATCCACCACACTCCACACACTACCAATATCAGAACAACGGTAATCAAGCACACCCATGCACCTGTAAATTCATAATGACATTGGCCAGATGTGATTTGAATTTACCTTACATAAGAGTCCTCACTACCTTCGTCCTAATATCTTAGTGATTAAGGTCTTCCCTAAAGGCTTCCTATATCTCAGTTGTGTCCTCCTACTCCACAGTTTAAGTTTAGGCACATCCGGTCAACTAAATCCCTTACACTAGGGCTCTGATACCATTTGTATCAACCCTGAATAAACTATCTTGCTAGAAGATACACCTTTAAATTTAAACGCCAAAAAAAACGGCTCAACGTGGTCACAATATCAAGATTTACAACACAGGGTTCGCGGAAATAACCCTAAATACAACTGAGAAATTCTAACTAGACAAAAAGGAAGTTCTTATATTCCATTCTAAACGCAAGCTCCGACCCTCGTCTTGCCAAATCTCTAAGCGTGCTGTCGACTACTGCTTACCTGAAAAGGTTTTAGTTTTGAAAAGCGAGGGTTAGACCATGAGGTCTAGTGAGTTCCCTCCACGCCAAGTCACACCAAAATATCACAGTTTATAAAATCAGTTATGAAAGCATTTATACCAATCATAACAAGCACACTATGATGATATGCACACATTGACACATGCTCCTGGCATACGCTATAGTCACACACACCGTGACAGCGCAATAAGGCACACACACGCTATGGTCACACACACCGTGACAGCGCGATAGGGCACACACCGCCCATATATGAAACAAATTCATATATATATTTATTATGGGACACACCCCCATTTCACACCAAAGCCAAAGCATGGTCACACACGTATAAGTCACACATATTGTCACACAATTTATCTCACTTTGAAATAGAAGTAGTTGAAAAGCACACAGTTACATAATAATCTTCAAACACACTTATTCTTCATTTTAAAATAAATACCGTTGAAATGCGAACAGTTAGAAAATAACCATTAAACACATTCGTTTAAAATTTAGGTTTAGAAAGACTCACATGGAGTCCTGAATAGGAACTCTTACTTGCATCGGTCGTCTTTACTCGCACCTACAATTTACCCAACACATACTAGGTGAGACACACTAATTTCTACTGAGTTTTACTAGCCGAAAATACCCAACACTTAAACACCGGATCTGATAGATTTAAAGCCCGACTCCGGTTCCCGTAAATAAACATATGCCGGAACCCACTTAAGTAAATATCTATCGGAGCCCAATTAATTAATAAACTACCGGATTTAATTTAAATAGCAAATCACCAAAACTAACATCTCGGCCCAAGTAAGAATAAAATTTCAGTCCGCTAAACAATTCCTAAAATCTCGGTCCACTTAATAATTGAAATCAGGTCCACTAATAATTCCTATCCACATCCGATGATAAAGTTTACAAGGCCCAATAAATAAATTGAGTTTGGTCCACTAACCAATGCTAAGATTTACGATCCAATAAGAATTTTTCACACGGCCCAACAATATCATTACCGGAACCATGTGCTGTGTTCCGGACTCTAAAGCGCACTAGACAAAATCCGGCCCTGTGGTCACGTGACTCCGGATCAAAGAAATACAATTACCGGTCTTGTGGCCCAACTTGATTTCTTTTGCTTTCGGTCCAATAAAATTGGATTTCGACTCTTAGCCTAGCTCTCACCTTCCGGCCTTTAATTAATTTGCAAATTCCGGATCAATTTATATTTAGCTTCCGGATCCATATTTAAGTTCCGGGTCCCACCAATTTTTGACTTCCAGTATTAGTATACAAGGTTCCGGATCCTCATCCTAACACACTCTTCCGGATCTTCATAAATGAGGTCCAGTTCCGGAACCAAGCCCATTAAAATTCCGGACTTCCAACTTTAATAGTTCCGGTTCCCAAATAGGTTCCGGTACCAGTGCAGTATCGGGTTAGAATTTGCACTTAAGGTTTTTAACAAAAGCGATCAGTCTAAAATCAAAATTTGTCTTGATATTAAGCTATTAATCAATTTGAAGATGCTAGAATTTCTTAAATGATAGCTAAGCATTCAGATTACTTTAATAATATGAACTTCGCACAGAAAACATTCCGATTTCTTCCTGAAGGATTAGTCACAGCTTAGCTCTAGCTTTCCAAATCTTTTAATCAAAATGAGCAAGATAAGGGAGAAGGAGATTACCTTTGTAGCTGAAATTTCACTCTTAGACTGCGATTCCTTCTCCTTGAAGCTTCAATTTCTTAACGCACTCACACACACTAAAAACGCACTATAGCCGCACTCTGCTCAAGGAGAATGACCAAATCTCTAGGGTTTTACTCTTTATATACTTCTCACAACCAACACCACTTTATTCCTACTTCTCACTTAACCCACAAAACTTTTAAATTTTTAACTTTTGCCACAATTTTATTTATTGAACCAAAAAGATATAAAAAGAAACCCGGTTATTACACATAGTGTACCGTCGACTTCTATAGTCGACAACAGTTTTTACCCTCGACGAGGTTTTCTGCGTCACCAAATTCTGTTGTCTCTTTCTATTTTTATTATCCGTCGTACGACTTGTTGCGAGATTCCTTTCTTTAGTTGTTATAGCTCCACACCGACTTTAAGTCTTCCTTTGGACGATTTTTAGCATTAACAATAACTAAACATTTTAATTATTAAAACTCCTTATTCGAATATGTTCAAAGCGTGTGACCCAGTGGGTTCTCGACATGTTGGTAGTAAATATAAAATCTCGTATTTATAGCTATAAACGATGAGCGGTATCTAGTAATACATCAACGTCACCCCACATGACGAGAATCGGTGATACAACAAATTGTCGGTTCGTAGTCAATTTTAGTTTACATATTTAATTCTTTTGTCCTTGATGTCCAGATTGAACACGAGACATTGAATTTGTCATTCTCGTTATGTCCAATCTCTAGTTTCTTGATTCCATAATATACTAATAAAAATATCATGATATCTCATATCAATTATCCGAGCATGCATGCATTTCCTTAGTATATATTTATCAAGGGCCCAGAGACATCAATCCCGTCATAAATGAGAGACAAATCCTATCTCAATACATGCTAGTTCTACCATGTGATTTATAGCATATCCAACAATCATTCTGTCACCCAATTACGGAATCATTAGAATAAATGTCAAAATATATTACTCACACATAACAAACTCCATATTTCCCAAGTCAAAGAATTACATGTACATTGACCACATGAGAAACACTTATGACACTTCCAATGCAGTGTTCTCATAGCGAGTCACGTCCGATACACAAAATCTCCATTTTGTACTTATATGCAGATTCGATATCTCTGTATAAATCTCTTCATATGCTAGTCATTATCATATTATTTAAACATTAAACCCAAAATAATATCTAACTAGGGACATTTAGAATAATACATTATTTTAAGGTTATTTATTATGAATAGTTAAAACACATAATATAATATAGACATAATAAAATGGGCAATGCCTTTTTATTTATTTATTAATTTCATGAAGCAAAACTCAAAATTACAATCATATTGGTTTTGGACATTCACTAAGGCCATCCGTACCCGGCTCGGGATGGGGCTCGGGATGCCTTCGGGCTCAGCGGGAATGGGCTACGGCCCTTGCGGGATGCGGGGTGCGGGATGGATTTCGGGTTCGGGATCCCGATTCATCCCGAAGGTTTATTAAAAAAAAAATTATTTAATTTTTAAAAATAATGCCGTTGAACGGCTCTTTTTAAACAAAAATAAATAAATTTTTTTCTCAATTTAATCCCACTATATATTTAACCCTCAACCTCTTATTTCTCACACCTCTCAAACTCTCTAAAATTCTCTCAACCTCTTATTTTTCACACCTCTCAAACTCTCTCAAATTCTCTCAACCTCTTATTTTTCACACCTCTCTCATCATGAATCCAAACAGAACACCTACATCCCGTCGTAACCGACCGAATACACCACAATCGCAAGAAGATCAAGAGCTTGGTTTCCAAGCGTTTACACAACAACAAGGTTATCGTCCGCATTTTTCGCAACAAATTCCGCCACCAATTTCGCAACAATATCCGCCACAATGGTCGCAACAAAATCCGCCACAATATTTTTACAACTCATTAGGCCATACGCAACAAATTCCTTACCAACTTACACCTTCCGGTATGATTGAACAAGGTTGTACTCCGACCAACTTCAATCCTTCTTCACCCTTCAACAATCTCGCCGACGACTACGTTCCGGAAACCCAACCTTCTGCCCCGAACACACCACAATCTATCCCGACACAACAATCTAACCCGGAACCATCAAATCCGAGACCAACGAAAGCCGCCAAACAAACGTGGAGTAAAGACGAGGAACTCGCGTTAGTGTCGGCGTGGGTTGACGTTTCGGAGGACCCCGTTATCGGTAACGCACAAAGCGATGGTAATTATTTTCATTGTTATTATTATTATTATTATTATTATTATTATTAATATTACTATTATTCTTATACTTAATTTTACATAAATGTAGGAAGTTTTTGGGCCCGAATCGGGCATGTGTTCTTTACTCGCTTGGGTCGTGAACCAGGTTATAGATCAACCCATCAACTCAATAGCAAGTTCAACGACCTCAATAAAAGAATTAATTGGTTTGGCGGCATCTACAACAACTTGTTCAATAATAGATCAAGCGGGATGAGTGATGCCGATATATCCCGAACGACACACGAACGGTATCTAGCACGCCATAAAGTTGCTTTCTGTTGGGTCACCAAGGATTTGAAATTGACTCACCGATGTTTTCCCTAAAACTCCTACTTAGAATATTTTAGTTCAGTTCTTTGAATGACTTGTACAAGATATCAAATATTCGGTGAAGTCGAAGATCAACCGAAACCAAGCTTGAAGACTCTCTACTTGTGGAAAATAGAAGAATCTCGGCAACATTCAAACAAGTCATCACCACCGAAATTCCTTGACATTTCGGTGGCCTTCTCTCTACCGAATTTATAAGACAATTTCGGTGGCCTCTTCCACCGAAGTACATGGACAAATTCGGTGGTCCCCTTCTCCCACCGATGACCCTTTCGGTGGTCCTCTCACCACCGAAATATACATGTAACTTCGGTGGTCGCTTCACCACCGAAGTATACTTGTAATTTCGGTGGTCCTTTCACCACCGAAATATGCTCGCAATTTCGGTGGACTAGTTACCACCGAAACATGCTTGCAATTTCGGTGGACTAATCTTCTTTCCACCGAAGATTTCTCAATCTCGGTGGAAACCACTTCGGTGCTAAAGGCTCAAGACAGAAGATCATTTATTATGGGACAATATCCTCCAGCAGAGAAAAGTGACAGTTTGTCTTTTTATCCACCTTCAGCTAAGGTCCCTTTTATCTGCTCAAGCTACTCTGTCTGCACCTAGTGAAAAGTGACAAGGACTTCACAGTTCTCCTGAAGTCAACATTATCAGCATATGTGAAGATGACAAGTGTCCCAAGCATTTAATGCTTGGGCACTCCTTGGCACTATAAAAGGAGAAGTGCTCTTCTTGCAAATACTAACGCTTTCAAGAAATTCTCTCAGTGCAAGAAACCTTCTTTTAAGCCTTAAAACTCAATAGCTTTGCTCTTAGTGTTCTTAGTTGTTTTGTTGTATACTTTGTGTAAGATTGTTAGAATAGTTTATCTGTTCTTTTCCGCAACAATCTTAAGTTTTCTGTGTGTAATTCTTTTGAAAGTTTTTCAAATATAAGAATTAAAATTGTGAAATTTTTGTGTATTGTATTCAACCCCCCCTTCTACAATACTTGTTAAGCCATCTGGGACTAACAAGTGGTATCAGAGCAGAAAGTTTAATTCCATAAACTTGATCTGCGATGGCTGCCTCTTCTTCTTCTACTGTTGAAAACTCTTTTCAAAACAACTTCTCTGAAAACGGCTCTATTTCAAAACCTCCTAAGTTCAATCCCAACAACTTCTCTTTGTGGAAAAGCCGCATGATGCTATTCATGGAAGGAGTGGATACTAGATATCCAACCATTCTCAACGAGGGACCCATTATCCCCAGAGTTTGGGCTCGCTATGACACGCAGAGGCCAGGCAAAGAGGCCTTTGAAAAGGAAATCTCAAGTGATTCTGATGAGGAAAAATCCAGTGCTACTGGTCGGTATATTCTCAAAAATCCTAAAAAGTATACTGATGAGGAGAAACGTTTAGTTACTCTTGACTCCAAGGTAAGAGCTATTATTGCTCTCTCTCTTCCTGATGAGGTCTACCACTCTTTGGTGAACTTTGAAACTGCCAAAGAAATGTGGACCACTCTATGTGTTCTGTACGAAGGTACAGAGGAAGTCAAGAAATGCAAAAAGATTGGTCTTATCAGAAAGTATGAACTTTTTTCTTTTGAAAAAGGAGATTCTCTTCCTAGCTTCTATAACCGCTTCAACTCTCTTTTAAATGATCTTAAGTTGTTGGGCAGAGTCTATGATAATGAGGAAGTCTTGTGCAAGTTCATGGATTGTCTCCCAGATTTTTGGGAAAATATATGTACTTGCATCAAAACTACCAAGGACCTTGAGTTCATGCCCTTAACCGTACTATATGGTACTCTTTTCAACTTTGAGCAAACCAAGCTTCAACGGAAATCTTTCATCAAGGAAATAAAGAGCTCCTCCATAGCTCTTGTTAGTGAAAGTTCCAAGAATTCTCAAAATCTTCCTAGAATCACCTATCCTTCATCTGACTCTGACAATGACAGCCAAACAAATGTAACCCACCAAACGGAAGCATATCTTAGTGATGCTGATGATGAAGGTGAGGATATCATGGTTGAACAGTTGTCGGATGAGATGGCAATGATGGCCGGTTCTAAACACAAGTTTCGTCCCTTCAACAAATCTCGAAGTCTTAGAAAAACTTCATCTTTCAAAACCTCTTCTGACAAGTCCAATGAGGAATGCTACAACTGTGGCAAGAAAGGACATTTTGCATCTGAGTGTAGAAGCAAGCGTATCTCCAAGTCCAAATTTACTTCTTCTGACAATCCCTCTTCAAAAAGGGAAAAATCCAAACACATGCCTTTCAAATCAACCTTTCCCAAAAAGGAGTCCCCACCATCCTTCTTAAATCATCAGGAGCGTGCCGAGAAATATAAGGCCAAGTACAAGAAAGAGAAGGAAAGGAGTGAGGGTCTAGAGAGAAAAGGGAAGGGTCTCATGGCAGAAACCCACGATTGGGACGACGAAGACACCTCCGACAGTGATTCTCAGAATAGATGCTTTGTGGCCATCTCAGAAGAAATGGAAGTTTCCGAAAGTGCCACTTCACCTATGGCTCTAGTGGCAACTGGGTGCTCCACAGCCTACGCTCAGGTACATCCCTTCAATAATATGTCTGATATTGAAAAGATCAATGCTTATGAATCTTTAACTCAAGACTTTTATTCTGTTAAAGACAGTAAGAATAGAAAATCTGTTCAAGTAAAAGAGCTCAAAGCTGAACTTGAAATTTGCATGTCTAAGCTTAAAAGGTTTGAGGAAATAAAAATTGAGCTTGAGGACTTGAAAACAATAAATCATCTGATCTCAAAAGAAAAGAACTCTCTCTTTAAGAAACTAAAAAGGGAACAAGAAGTCATTAAAAAATGGTCAAGCTCTTCCAAAAATCTTGAACAAATCTTTCAAAGTCAAATCTGTAGTACAAACAAGTTCGGTCTAGGATTTGGAAAAACTGATGTTTGTAAGTCCACTTTTGCTCGTGTTCCCCCCACCAATGCTTGTGATAATCTCTCTGATTCCAGCTCTTGTGATTCCATCTCTTTGAACTCGTTAGATCTGTGTGAAGCCTTAAAATATGGGATATCCTTAAAGGCCAAAGACTCCTCATTGCAAATTACTGAGAAGCAAGATTCAAATGACGTTTCCAAACCCATCCATGATCAGCTCAAACTTTCAGTCATGGATGAAGCCTCCTCCTCAAACTCTGCAAAAGCTAATACTTCCAAAAGATCTAAACCCACCGATCTCATCTCCTTTGTGCCCACCGATCCCACAATCTATGACCCTCCAATCCCTCTTCATGAAGTGTTGAAATCTATTCACATAGACACCTACACCGAACCTAAGCCCTCAAAGATCCCCAAAAGGGAAACTCCTGTTCATTCAAAAAGGATTTCCTGTGCTGACAAAGGAAAATCGATAGTCAACTGCATGGCAAACTCTCATCCCAAAAGTTCTACCCCAAACATTCCCCTTTACAACACCTATGTACCTAGATCTGTGCTTTTGAGAAAATCAACTCCCAAAGATTTATCCAAAGGAATCCTTGGGTCCAAGCCCCCTGCTCTGTTCTCCTCTAACAAGGTTATAAGAACAAATGATAAAAGCCAAAACATGAAAAATGCTAAAAAGGTTTTTATCTATAGAAAATGCTATAACTGTGGTGACACTTTTCATATGGCTAAGGACTGTCCCAAGGATAGGATTGATAGATCCAAGCTTAAGGAATCAAGCTCTTCTAACCCCAAAGGACCCATTACAAAATGGGTACCAAAGAACTAATATGTGTTTGCATGCAGGCTTTTGAGCACCATCAAATTTGGTATTTAGACAGCGGGTGCTCACGCCATATGACGGGAAACAAGTCTCTTCTCATCAACTATGTGCCGGGAAAGGGTCCATCTGTAACCTTTGGTGATAATTCTAAGGCTTACACCAAAGGATACGGGACCCTCTCTAACGGATCTGTAACTTTCAACAAAGTGGCTTTTGTGGACGGCCTCATGCATAACCTTCTCAGCATTAGCCAACTGTGTGATCTTGGATACAAAGTTATCTTTGAACTTTGTGTCTGCTCCGTGGTAGACAAACATTTCAATGTGGTATTATCGGGAAGACGGATGGAAAATGTCTACGTCATAGATATGGGGCAATCCAACTCTTCTCCAAATGTCTGCTTTGTGTCAAATGATGCATCCAAAAGAAACTGGTTGTGGCACAAACGTCTTTCTCATCTAAACTTCAAGACCTTGCATAAAATTTCCAACAAAGAGCTGGTGACAGGCATGCCAAAGTTGAACTTTGTCAAAGAGAAGCTGTGTGATGCATGTGAAAAGGGAAAGCTCACCAAAACATCCTTCAAGACGAAGCAATGCTCTTCCATCACTCTTCCTCTTCAATTGCTGCACATGGATCTATGTGGACCAGTCAGCACTCCAAGTCTTGGAGGCAAAAGGTATATTCTTGTTATTGTTGATGAATTTACCAGATATACTTGGGTGTTCTTTCTCAGGTACAAAAGTGATGCTACTGAAGAAATCATCAACTTTGTCAAGAAAAATGAAGTTCTCAATGGCCAGCTTGTCCGCTCGGTAAGAAGTGACAATGGCACTGAATTCAGAAATAGTGGTCTCGAAGACTTCTTCACCGAAAAAGGGATCTCTCAGAACTTCTCCGCTGTTCGTACTCCTCAGCAAAATGGAGTGGTGGAAAGGAAAAACAGAACACTGTGTGAGGCCGCTAGATCCATGCTGAGCGAATCAAATCTTCCCACCTATTTTTGGGCCGAAGCTGTGAATACTGCCTGCTTCACTCAAAACAGGTCAGTAATATCCAAAAGACATGATAAAACCCCGTATGAAGTTTTTCATGGTAGAAAACCAAATATTGGCTTTCTTCATGTCTTTGGGTGTATCTGCTTTATTCTTAATGATCGTGAAAATCTTGGGAAGTTCGATCCCAAGGCAGATGAGGGAATATTTGTTGGATACTCCTTATCCTCCAAAGCTTATAGGGTGTACAATCTCAGAAGAAAAAGCATTGATGAGTCCATCCATGTCAAGTTTGATGATCTCAGATGTTCCTCACTCTCAAGTGATGAGGATGATTTACACAGATGGATTTCATCATGTATTGGTGATACTCCCTTAGTCACTTCCACCGATATCTCCTCTATTCCCTCAAATCCTTCCATCTCAAAAAACCCAGCTGGATCACTCTCTCCCACCGAAATTGATCAACCCATCTCTCACACCAAGCTCCCCATTTCCACCGAAAATCTACTCCAAAGCCCTTCTTCCATCCCTAATCCCACCGAAAATCTCATGGGTCCCACTACCGAAAATCCCACTTTACACCAAACCTCTGATCCTACTACTCCATTTCACTCTACTCCTTATACCCCATCACCTTTACCCCCTGCTCTAAAATGGACCAAAGATCACCCCATAGATCAAATTATTGGTGATCAACAAGCAGGTGTCCAAACCCGCAGAGGAGTTGGAAATATCTGTCTCTACGTGAATTTCCTCTCTCTCTCTGAACCCAAGAAAGTGGATGAAGCTCTATCAGATCCTTGTTGGATCACTGCCATGCAAGAAGAACTTTCTCAGTTCCAGAGAAATAAAGTTTGGAGATTGGTTCCCAAACCCAGAAACAAGACAATCATTGGAACCAAGTGGGTATTCAGGAACAAAATGGATGAAGATGGTACTGTGATCAGGAACAAGGCCCGATTGGTAGCTCAAGGATACAGACAGGAAGAAGGCATTGACTATGATGAAACATTTGCCCCTGTTGCAAGACTTGAAGCTATAAGGATCTTTCTGGCTCATGCTGCCTACCGAAATTTTAGGGTTTTTCAAATGGATGTTAAAAGTGCCTTTCTCAATGGGGAACTTACAGAAGAAGTCTACGTGAAACAACCTCCTGGCTTTGAAGACCCAGCTCATCCAAACTTTGTGTACAGACTTGACAAAGCTTTGTATGGTCTCAAGCAAGCTCCACGTGCTTGGTATGACACTCTTGCCAACTTTCTTCTCAAGCATGGATATTCCAGAGGTAAAATTGACAATACTCTCTTCATCAAAGAAACCTCAGGTAATATAATTCTTGTTCAAATCTATGTTGATGACATCATCTTTGGTGCCACTGATGAATGCCTATGTGATGAGTTTGCCTCTCTCATGATGAGTGAATATGAGATGAGCATGATGGGAGAGCTTACATTTTTCTTGGGCCTTCAAGTCAAACAATCTTCAGAAGGAATTTTTATAAATCAAAGCAAATATATTCGGGACCTTCTGAAGAAATTTAACTTTCTAGACAGCTCTCCTATGAAAACTCCCATGGCACCTCCCTTGAAATTGTGTGCCGATCTAAAAGGTGAATCTGTGGATGTTACTCTTTACCGAGGTATGATAGGCTCTCTTCTTTACCTAACTGCTAGCAGACCGGATATTATGTTTGCTACCTGTCTATGTGCTCGTTATCAGGCCAATCCTAAAGTATCACATTTAAAGGCTGTAAAACGAATTTTTCGGTATCTTAAGGGCACACTGCACTTGGGTCTTTGGTATCCCAAAGACTCAAGTTTTGAACTAATTGGCTATTCAGATTCAGACTTTGCAGGTTCCCAGATTGATAGAAAGAGTACTACAGGAAGCTGTCAGCTCCTTGGGGGAAAATTAGTAAGTTGGTCCAGCAAGAAACAAAACTCTGTATCCACCTCTACTGCTGAGGCTGAATATGTAGCTGCCGGGAGCTGCTGTGCTCAGATTCTATGGATGAGAAACCAACTAAGGGACTATAATCAATTCTTTTCTAAAGTCCCAATTCTGTGTGATAATTCCAGTGCTATAGCTATAACAAATAATCCTGTTCTTCATTCTAGATCTAAACACATCGATATCAGATATCACTTCATAAGAGATCACATTTCCAAAGGTGACATTGAACTACACTTCATTCCCACCGATTTGCAGCTTGCCGATATTTTCACCAAACCTCTTGATGAAACCAGGTTCAACTTTCTCATCAGTGAACTTGGGATGTGCAATTTCCAAGAATAAATATGTGTTCATGCTTCACCGATCTCACATCGGTGGACACCTTCGTATCTACTTCTCTCTCTCCACCGATCTCTCATCGGTGGACAACCTATGTGTCAAATCTTTTCTATCTCTTTTCATTTCGGTAATAATCTCGAGTATCGGTGAAGCGTGCCTACCACCGAAGCACGTTTCGGTGAAAATTTCCAGAATCGGTGGAAATCTGTCCACCACCGAAATCTCATTTCGGTGGTCATCTCAAATCGGTGAAACTTGTCCACCACCGAAGTCTCAAATCGGTGGTCATCCCAAATCGGTGAAATCTGTTCACCACCGAAGTCTCAAATCGGTGGTCATCTCAAATCGGTGAAAACTGTCCACCACCGAAATCTCAAATCGGTGGTCATCTCAAATCGGTGAAAACTGTCCACCACCGAAATCTCAAATCGGTGATCATCTCATTTCGGTGGTACTATCCAAATTCGGTGAACCTTTCTATCACCGAAGCCCCATTTCGGTGGTACTATCCAAATCGGTGAAACCTTTCTTCCACCGAAGTCCCACCGATCGTCCACCGAGCGAACACCGATTCCTCCACCGAAGCATCACCGAGCCTACACCGATTCACACGGTTCCCAAAGCCCACTTGTGACCACTCAATTGCTTTTGCGTCAGACCCTTCGCCTATCCGCCGCTCCTTGTCCCGATTTCCAATAACTCTTTCACCTCAAGAGCCGCATGTCCCCTCTTCCCATACAAAAATCATCATCACCGTGCCCTTCCATTTCCCTATATATACACATACCCCCTTCATTTCTTCCCCACTCCTCACAATTCAAACCTGCAACTCTCTCCACTCCAAACATATCTCTCTCATGGCATCCTCTCGATATCAAATTCCTACACGTTTTGAAGACCTCCGCTTCAACCAATGCAATCACGTTGCCCGCCTTGAATCCGATCCCGCTCATCCCGAGTTCTCTACTATCGCTAAATTTCTGTCTCGCTCTCCTCTTCTTCATGCCTTCTCATGCAACCCCAGGATGAGCAAAATGCTCATTAGTCAATTCTGGCTATCCTCCGTGTACGATCCCTCCAATGAGGCCATTCACGCCTCCATCTTCACCAATGCCGAAGGTGATCACGACCTCACTTTTGGGGTCGATGATGTTCGTCTAGCTCTCAAGATCGATGCCTTTCCCGACTATGAAGACATGTATTTGGATACCATCCATGAAGACATTGTTCTTACCACCGGTTATCTGCTCGACGACTCCTCCAAAAGCTCCAAAGGCCCCGGTACTCTTCTTCGCAGCAAAATGGGAGGCATTTGGAATTTCTTCTTCGCTCACGTTATCCATTGCCTCTCACGCAAAACAAGTGGACATGACCAATCGCCCTCACACGTAAACAAACTCGCTCATGCCCTCATCTTCCAAAGGAAAGTTGACTTCGCCCAATATTTCTTCTCAGAACTTGTCGAGGTCATCAAAACTCCCAAGAAGTGTTATGTTGCTTTTCCCCGCTTCATCTCCATGATTCTACAACACAAGCTTTCCAAGGCTTTGGAGACCGATCGCCGCTCTTCCTCGCCCCGGTTCTCGTATGAATGGTCATCTCCCGTTGTGGGCACCAAAACCCTCAACGTCAAGCCGCTCGCCACCGATCGCCCATTACGCCCAGGTATGATTTCCTTCGCTCTATCTCCCGAACTTCGTTGGGGTGACGCGGAAATTCCCGGGTTTCGCCACTTGGAAATTCCCGAGGTCACTCCAACTGTTGTGGTCCCTTCTCCCCGGTCCCGAGTGACGTCGGGTGGCACTCAAAAGAAACGACAGAAGGCCACCGGCACCTCCGCTCCCGCTTCTCGAACCACGTCACCGAGAGATCCCTCGGAGACTTCCCCGGTTCACACCCCTTCTCACAAGCGGAGGCACTCACCCTCCCCTTCGGGATCTCTTCCAAAGAGGTCTCGGAAACCATCGGCCCAACCGACTCATCCAACCGTCGATTCTCCAAAATCGCCGGTTGTTGAACTTCATCCCTCCGGGCCAAGGGTACCCGCTACACACCCCACCGTCCCCTCTGTTGCCTCTCGAAAGGCCTCAGTTACATTTCAGGAGGACCCCCCGCATACCTCCCCACTCGACTCCTTGGGTGGTGGGGATGACCTCGAGATCTCTCCGCTCGAGGGTTCTGACTTCACACTACACAGCTTTACACCCGATCAGTTTTCGATCGAAGACATTGCACAACCCTCTAAGGGTTCCCCCCCAATTGCACCCTTTGATTTCTTTGATTTTCTTTTAGCGGACACTGGTTCTCCCCAAACCATCCCGTCCACCGAAGAACATCACACCGAGTCTCCCTCGTCCTCGCAACAATCACCCCCCCGATCCCCTGCTCCCCCCCGATCATCTGCTCCCCCCCGATTGCTACAACCCGACAACTTGGTGCCTTACCTCCATATTCCCATTCCCGAGCCTGACCCCCACCGACTACTCTTCCAGTTTCCCGAAATCGGTGGCCACACATCCCCGCCCATTGACCGCACCTCTACCTTTCTTAAATCTACCATCGCCTTAATCTCCCAAGCCAATTCCCGCATCTCTACCCTCGAGACTCAGCTACCGCATCTTCTTCTTGATGCCATCACCGAAGCCCTACGGCCCGTTCAAGAAAAATTATCTGCCCTTTCTACCACAGTGGAGTCCCTCTCCAAACCTTCCACTGACTCACCCAGTCCTGAACGTTCCCAGTGGGAAATGGATCTCGGTGATTTTGCTTTGGTTCCCCATACCACCGAAACGAGTCTAGCCTTCCTACACTCCAAGTTTGATAAGGCCTTCTATGAGTTAGGTTTCAAGTTGCCGGCTGTTCCTGAGGGGGAGAAAACCACGGCTCCACCGAAACTTCCATCCATAAAGAAAATTTCCAGTAACCAGCCTCCACCGAAACCATCCTCACCACCGAAACCATCCTCACCACCGAAACCACCCTCACCACCGAAACCATCCTCACCACCGAAACCTCCCTCACCACCGAAACCATCCTCACCACCGAAACCATCCTCATCACCGAAACCTTTCTCTCCACCGAAACCCTCTTCTCCACCGAAACATGTCTCACTCTCACCGACCAATACTGGCTCCACCGAAGCTCTTGACCTTAATGCATCAGTTGAGGGGGAGCAGTCCAGCAATGCTCCCGAAGACAAAGGGAAGAGAATTCTTTCGGCCGAAGAATTGGCCAGAGAAGCAAAGAAGAAAAAGGATCTGACAAAATATGGGGCTCGACCGAAGGACGCTGAAACTCTCAAACTCAAGCCTGCTTCTCAACCAATCACCACCGAACTTGGCCTCTCTGCTCAAGAAATTGAGGAAGCAAGAATAGCTCAAATCGACTTAGACAAATCCAGAGATCTTTCTCTCAAAGCTGCCACAGAAGAAGCTTCAAAAGTCAAGTCCACCGATGCCATCCAAACACAGAGATCGGTGCTCAGTGCCTTGGAACAACAAAAGAATGAAGAAATTAATTGGTACAAAAAGACCATGCACCACCGGAGCTATAGGTCACAAATTTCTTCAGTAAAGATTGCCACCTCCAAAGCAAATCCTCAAGACATCAGATTAATTATTAGCTGGGATGATGGTTCTATGAAGAGTGTGAAAGAAAGCCATCTCCAACTCTTCGGTCTCTCGGAATGGTATGAAATCACTCAACACCTCGTCAAGAGTCCAAATCCAAGGAAAGACATCTTTGTAAAATACATTGATGGTCTAATGAATAAGATGAAGGAGATCAAAAGAAAACATAACATCATTCTCTCCACCGAAGAAAGAGCCAAACTGCTGTCTCTGAAGGAGAAGATCATCCTCCCCAAAGTCAAAAATCCTCCTGACTCAGTCTTCAAGGAAATGGCAAGAGAAGGTAAAATCCCAAATGTAAGCAATCTTAACCTTACCATTCCCACCTCTGTTCCCTATCCTACCACAACCTTGAGCCTCTCACCAATACCAGGATTATTCTTCAACGACGGTCTCGGTCGCCGGGCATTCTTCAGATTTGCCCAGATGTCCATAGCCGATACCATATTTCTGGAAGGCATTCACAACCTCTTTCCAAACATCCCCGAAGCTCAACCGTTCTATAGAAACTTACTGGATGAAATCAAGCGCCGCAAAACCTCAAAGAAGTAAGCTCTCTCCAGTTAGTACTTGTAAAAGTTAATTTCTCTTTTTGTAAAAATTGTACGAGAACTTATCTTAATACAAGTATCTCTATTTGAATTTTATTTCCGTACATACTTCATTTTTTGTTCCCTGTAAATACTGTACATAGTATACATACACATACAAAAGAAAAAGGTCAAAAAGATCAAAAAGAATGGTCTATGTGAAAAGAACCCAAAAGAGTAAAAAGGGTCAAAAACGCACTTACTTTTGTTTACTCTTGAATATTCTAAGATAAGGAGCTCAAATTCAAATAGGGGGAGATTGTTGGGTCACCAAGGATTTGAAATTGACTCACCGATGTTTTCCCTAAAACTCCTACTTAGAATATTTTAGTTCAGTTCTTTGAATGACTTGTACAAGATATCAAATATTCGGTGAAGTCGAAGATCAACCGAAACCAAGCTTGAAGACTCTCTACTTGTGGAAAATAGAAGAATCTCGGCAACATTCAAACAAGTCATCACCACCGAAATTCCTTGACATTTCGGTGGCCTTCTCTCTACCGAATTTATAAGACAATTTCGGTGGCCTCTTCCACCGAAGTACATGGACAAATTCGGTGGTCCCCTTCTCCCACCGATGACCCTTTCGGTGGTCCTCTCACCACCGAAATATACATGTAACTTCGGTGGTCGCTTCACCACCGAAGTATACTTGTAATTTCGGTGGTCCTTTCACCACCGAAATATGCTCGCAATTTCGGTGGACTAGTTACCACCGAAACATGCTTGCAATTTCGGTGGACTAATCTTCTTTCCACCGAAGATTTCTCAATCTCGGTGGAAACCACTTCGGTGCTAAAGGCTCAAGACAGAAGATCATTTATTATGGGACAATATCCTCCAGCAGAGAAAAGTGACAGTTTGTCTTTTTATCCACCTTCAGCTAAGGTCCCTTTTATCTGCTCAAGCTACTCTGTCTGCACCTAGTGAAAAGTGACAAGGACTTCACAGTTCTCCTGAAGTCAACATTATCAGCATATGTGAAGATGACAAGTGTCCCAAGCATTTAATGCTTGGGCACTCCTTGGCACTATAAAAGGAGAAGTGCTCTTCTTGCAAATACTAACGCTTTCAAGAAATTCTCTCAGTGCAAGAAACCTTCTTTTAAGCCTTAAAACTCAATAGCTTTGCTCTTAGTGTTCTTAGTTGTTTTGTTGTATACTTTGTGTAAGATTGTTAGAATAGTTTATCTGTTCTTTTCCGCAACAATCTTAAGTTTTCTGTGTGTAATTCTTTTGAAAGTTTTTCAAATATAAGAATTAAAATTGTGAAATTTTTGTGTATTGTATTCAACCCCCCCTTCTACAATACTTGTTAAGCCATCTGGGACTAACACTTTCACTCACGAACAAGCTTGGGGCGTCCTAAAAAATGTCCAAAATGGGGAGCCGTTCCAACGATGACGACAACTTCATCGCGGGGTTCAAACGTACCCAACCTTCCGATGATGGCGATGACGAGCAAATTCAACGACCCATCGGGAGAAACAAGGCAAAAAAAAACATCAACGAGTAATACGTCCGGGGCGAATACGGACGAAAGTGTTACTCAGTTGTTGACGACGTTCAACGACAAGATTGATGATACAATGGAATACAAAATGAAAAAACTCGATCTCGAAATCGAACGCTCAAAACTCGAACGACATAGGTTGGAACAAGAACTCGAAATCGAACGCTCAAAACGATTTGAGAAAGACTTCGAGTTTTTCATGACCCCGCATGATCACCTTACGGGAAACGCTTTGAGGGTTACTTTAGCGAGAAAAGAGCAAATTCAAAAATTTCATAATTGGTAGTGTTTTGTATTTTGTAATTTTTATTTTTAATGAATGGTATGAATTTTTATTTTTATTATTTATCTTATTTTTATTTATTAAAAAATATATAAATATTTTTATTTTGTTAAATAATTAAATGTATAAATAAAAGAATTAAAATAAATGAGGTGGCAAAAGGGTTTGAGGGAATGGGGTAAGGGTGTTTAGGGATTGAGTGGTGGGTTAGGAGAAAAGCTGATGTGGCGCTGATGTGAAGCTGAAATCTTTGAAAGATGGGGTCATGGGGTACTGATGGCCTAACAATTATATCTTGGGCTCTGTTCTATTCTCGATTACAATTGAGCCGTATATTCACAGGTTCATTGGATTTATGATGGTTGTCAGGCTACATAATATACTGAGTTGGACCTTTTCTATGGGAATTCTTCATTTGGGTCTCTAATAATTTAGCCCTTGTGAATTTATGAGAATGATGCCAATATGGTCTTTCATTTTATTAGGGCTTTTATATGTGATGTGGGCTATTATTAATGTTTTACTCCAAACATTATCTTATCTTTTATGAAAATAGATAGGTATGTCCATTTAAATTTTGTATTATCTTTTTAATTATTCAGTAAAGTTTAATTCGGAGGGTTTGACCCCTTAAATTTCTAATATATATTGCCATGTGCGTTTGGTGTCCCGGCCTCTTAGTCAAGAACTAGCGAGGGGCTCGCAATCACTAGTTTATCTCATGCCTTTTTTCGCTCATAGTTCGATATTCTAGTGTCCTAGGAACCACACACACCAATCCATCTCGAACTTGGTGGTTAAACTCTACAGCGGTGACAATACTGTGGGGGAGGTCCTCCCTTTCTTCATTATTTTCAATATATATGGAAAAGTGCAAACCATTAGAAATTCAAACTAATGACTTTCTTTTATAAATTGTTATTTGGATATAACCAAGGCCTTTCTACATGTCGTGTTCAAGTCATTAAGGTGCATTATTTAATCAAAACGTACTACAGCTAAGTGTAGACGATGGATGTTGATGCATACAACTTAGTGTAGACTATATATGGATGTTGATGCATGCATACCTAAAACAACCCTTGCTTAAATTTCACCCTGTTTAGGTTTTTTTTATCCAATTAAAACTTTAAAACAAGTGGAAAAAACAAACTTTTTTTTTTTGGAAAAAAAACCTTTTAAAACCCTACAAATGAAGATCATTAAGTACAAAAGTTGAAAAACAACAAAAAACCAACCAAGGGTGTCAATATACTTTTTTGTAAAAATCCACTAGTTTTTTTAGTATGCAATGGATTTTTAGCAACGGGAAATGTGTCGCTAAAGTATTACCAATTTATTGGCTAAAAAGAAAGTTAATTTCAATCACACCCCTACTTTATTTGATTTTTTTCCTTTATAATTAAACTTTTTACCCCTTAAAGTTAAAATAAGTTATTTTAAAAATTACTAATATTTTAATCAAACATATTACATCAAAAAATGAGAATTTTGTACTATTCGATATGACATTCATCTCGATATAGTTTTTTTTCTTCATTTAACCGTTTTTTACGTGACATACTATATATGTGTTATATTGATTATGAATATTTATGTACGTTCAAGTGTGTACAAAATCTCGACACCGTAAGTCCGTAACTCGATATCACACTCTTCACACTTTCTTTAACATCGTAAGGCATCACGTTCTTCATCACGATAACCCAACACCCATCAAGACCAATTGAGAACCCATCGACCTATCGAGAATCTATTCATTTACTTGGTGTGTGTTTATGTGTGTCAAACCATAACCAACTACCTTCATTTTCCATCAAGAAGTACCTACCGATTGATTTATTATTTGTTTGTGCGTGTAAAATCATAGCCTATTACTTTCAGTTTTTATCGAGACGGATCGAGAACATATCGAGACCAATCAAGAACACATCGAGATCGATCGAGAACTCATTGGGACCAATCAAAAGAAATCGAGACTAATCTAGAACCCATCAAGACCAATAGAGACTAATCAAGAACCCATCCATTGACTTGGGGTGTGGTTGTGTGTTATACCTTCATTTTTTCATCGATATCAATTGACAACCTATTAATTAATATATTGCATGTTTGTTTGTGTAAAACTATAACCTACCAGACTACCACTTTTAACTTTTATCGAGATGGACTAGGAATCTATCGAGACAAATCGGGAACTCATCTAGATTAATCGAGAACCTAATAAAGAAAAAGAAAGAAAAACTAGAGCATATAGAGTTGAAAATGTAGTATATTCATGATGAATAATATTTATATGCATGATGAATAATATGTCTATGCATGATGAATGTTATGATGAAAATTAATATTTATGATAAATATCATACTAATATAAATACTAGAGAGTTGCATACACACGATCATACATAAATATTCATGATGAATAATATGTATATTAATGATGAATGTTATAGTGAAAATGTAAAATATAGATAAATATTCATGATGAATATTATATATCTAATGAATGTTATAGTGAGAATGTATATTCAGGATGGATATCATACTCATGTATAAATCTTCAAGTGTTGTATAAACGTGACATATATAAATATTCATGATGAATAATTTATATATCCAGGATGAATTTTGTAGTAAAAATGTATATTAATGATGAATGTCATAATGGTGTATGAATAGTAAAGATTTGTTTAATACACCTAAAAATACCTAAATATTCATGATGAATGTTATACTAAGTTGTATATCCATGAAGAATATCATACTACTAGAAAATTTTTAAAGAGTTTTTTTAAACATGTGAACGTAGAATATTACACAAATATATCATTTTACGTAAAAAACGGTAAAAAAAACTATATCAAGTTGGATGTCAAATCGAAGAAAATGATATGCTCGGTTTTTTGATTTAATTTGTTTGATTAAGATATTAGTTATTTTTAAGATAATCTAGTATAAAAATTAAAGAGATAAAAGTTTTTTAATTAAAAAAATAAAAGGTCAAAGAAGGTAGTCCTAGATTCAAACATCCATTTTTATCCCTAATCACTTCTCAGTTACCTTTATTATAATTTTAACCATTGATTAGCTTTCTAAATTTTGATCAATGATCAAGATTAGTCCTCATGTTCACAATGAAAATATGCTTTTCATTTGAACCTACGTACCTATATATATATACACACACACACACGAGTAGACATGGGTTCATGTGAGACCAAACTGTTTTCGTGAGACCATATTTTTACACTTGAAACTTCACAACAATACACTGGAAAAGTAACATTTACAATGTTTTTGTGGTTCATAATTTTTTTACTCTCACAGTGTTTTGTTGTGAAGTTTCAAGTGAAATTGTGGTCTCACGTGAACCCAACGCCATATATATATATATATATATATATATATATATATATATATATATATATATATATATATATAGAGAGAGAGAGAGAGAGAGAGAAGGGGGGATCAAACGAGAACAATACTCATTTAAAGAACACAAGATTTTACATTAGGCTGAAGCCGCGACCAAAACATTGTGAAAGTTACCTTCACAATATTTTACTGTGAAATTTCAAGTGTAAAAATGTGGTCTCACGGGTCTCACGAAAATAGTTTGGTCTCATATGATCTGAAATATGTATATCTATATCTATACTTCTTATATATGCATTTACATCAAATGTCTTAAAAGACAATCTTTGAGGCATTATGTACAACTATTTTATGTACAAAATTCAAAAAACTCTTAATTACAAATTGTGAAGCATAAGATACAAGTCTTTGAAGCAAAGAGTTTAAAATTGTACCAACTAAGAGAGACACCCTCCAGCCCATGCTTTCTGACTTCCTTCTCAAGACCATACTTCTGACTTCCAACCCTTGTCAAGCCCATACTGCTTTCTTCATATGTCTTCTACCTCCGACCTGCTACATTTCCACATCGATTTCTCTATTCGATTTTCAGTCGATATTTCTGTTGAAACCGAAACTATCAAACAGCAAGAAACGAAGGGTTGGTTTTCATTAACTCAAAGCCTCAAAATCGGAATCCAAAAGCCATACCAAGCTTGGATTCACGCTCTCCAGGTATCTTTTTATCCTACTCCCATTGTCCCTTTTGGTTCCAATTTTGGGTTTCATGAATTTCGATTTTGTTTTCAATTTTGGTTTCGAAGAATAGGTTTGTTGCTGATTCAAGACCGTAAAGAACAAGTTTGTTTTGCATTTATTTTGATTTTGGTTTCAAAGGACAAGTTTGTTGTTGATTCAAAATCATTTATGATACGGAGGCCCGGGTACTGTTGATGATCAAGCCTATACGGCTATACGGAGCGGATATTTCTTGGTTCTGGTTATCTAACCATTCAGAATCTCATTCTTGGTACCTGTCACTGTTTATTTTCACAATATTCAACTTATTTACGATCTTTGTTGATTACGTTTACTCATGAGTTACCTTAATTTTGCATATAATTTGTTAGACAAAAGATATGAGATAGCAGCTCCTACTTCCAAGAAATTACAATCCATCATCAATGAGGTCAACAAAATGCATCTTCCACCTCTCTGTTGTTTTGTGCATTATGTCGAAACCATGGATTCGGATTAAGTAGGGTGCGAAATCAGCTCAATTCGGATCATGTTAGGTGCGAAATCAGGGAATTCGAATCATGTAGGGTGCGAAATCAATGAATTCGGATCGTGAAGGGTTCGAAATCATGGAATTCGAATCATGAAGGGTTCGAAATCACTCAATTCGAATCATGAAGGGTTCGAAATCAGGACAATTCGAATCATGAAGGGTCCGAAATCAGGGCAATTCGAATCATGAAGGGTCCAAAATCAATGAATCCGAATCATGAAGGGTTCGAAATCAGGACAATTCGTATCATGAAGGGTCCGAAATCAATGAATCCGGATCATGTAGGGTTCGAAATCAAGCCATTTCTTATCATGTTGGATGCGAAACCATGCCTATCTTGAATAAATGGAATTCGAAACCATTAGAATGAGGATTAGAAAGATGCGAAGCCATCCATACCTTTGAACCTTTAGGTGTAAGCACATTCCGAAATTCAGAACTAAGATGACCAAATTCAGCAATATTTCGGACTTCACAAGATCCGAAACCAACAACTCTGAACAGTTCGAAACCATCTAAGCCATCCAAACAATAGTAGCATCCGAAACCATGAACAGTAAAGCATGAAGGATTCGAAACCATCAATGAACAGTAAATGATGAAGGATCCGAATTCATCAATGAACAGTAAACGATGAAGGATCCGAATTCATCAAGAATAATCCGAATTCATCAAGAATAATCCGAATCAAGTAACAGCATTCGAAAATCACTAAAATCATCATAACTTCTTCAATTCTTGACCAATTTCAGTGATTCTTTCGCAGACTTATTCGAAAAATGAAGATGAACAGATTTCTAGTTGATCAAAACATGTAATTTGATCGATTTGGCATACTTTTGATCTAAAAAGTGAGTTCGACTTTTTCTTGAACAAACACCATAAGAATCCGAAATCTGAGCAAAATAGGGCTAAAAACGCTTGAATTGTGAAGATCCGATGATCGTATAGATGAAAAATTCTTCGATTTGGCTCTGATACCACTTGTTAGGTCCATGATCTTCATACAATCCAAGTATTGTGTAACAAGATGATGAAGAACATTATTGAAAAGGAAATCTAACCTAGAGAGAACACAAAGTGATTAGAGATCTACATCTTGTATTAATGAATTCACTTCTTACAAACTACAAGTAAAGACCTATTTATAGTCTTCATCACTTGCTACAACAATTAAGCCTAAGCCCTTTAACACAGCTATTGCTTTACAAAACTTTCTATTATAAAGGACAACTTCAGTGTCCTAACATATTATAACTTTGTTCATCATAAATTTTGTATGATTACCAGTAGTTGTTTGTTTGATTATTTAACGGAAGATGTTCAGCCTCTTTCGTCATTGTTTGCTTTTGCTTACATATACATGTAAATTTGGTCAAACTATTTTCTTGGAAATCGTTGCAACGTGTTATTCTACTGGTGATTGAATTTTGGATCAAACATACAAAATTGCCAAAAACACACTGTAGTTTTCAATGTTGGACAAATTTTGCTAAGTTGTTATGGAAAGAACCATGGCATTTTAAGATTATTTTTACTCTAGGATTGCTTTATTTTATAGGCATTGTAATAACTTTTTTGCAATAGAAAACCAAATAGTATGAAAAGTCAAGAACTCTATGTTTTAGTCCTTATTTTCCAAATATGTTACACTTATTGATTTTGAATGGGCTTATCTGAACTCCAAAATTAAGTCATGAAGGCAATGACTTTGCTAGGAAAGGATGAATGCAAGAATTCCCTTTGTTAACTCTTGCAAAGTAATCAATGAGTTTGTGCCAATGTGTAGAGTTAGACTTAATTAATATAACTAAATATGTCGACTGTTTCACCCACCAGGATTTTGAGACGAGCTTTTTCCAGCATGAAAATATTGTTGGAATAATTTGATTATCTGGTCAAAAAACCTTTGATCAAAAGATTGGTTAAGACTCAGGACTATCCTTGTTGGAACTGATACAGGTAAGGAGTGGATTTTTTTTCTTCTTGCAGTTGAGTTAAATGTGTTCTATTTTTAGTTCATCTATTATTTTTTAGATTCTGTTGACAAATAGACCAAGCATGTTTTAATTGTGTCTAGATTTCAGCCCCAGTTATACTGTTGTAGCTTTACTTCATTTTCTTCTCTATAACATTTATTTCCATGTCAAGCAAAAAGTCCAATGAGGGAGTTATGTGGCCTGAAGATGATACCTTTTGCACCTAAAAATAACGAAAGGTAACACAAGTATTGTTGGATGCAATTCAATCTGTATGGTTTGTATTTTTTTCAAGTCTGGTGTGTTAAAATCTAGACTAAGAGGTCGTTTATCAAACGCTTACCGGGGTAAGCTCTTACCAAGTCACATTATCTTACTCGATGAACCTGGCATGGACCAAGAAAATTACCCGGATAAGCGTTTACTGGTAAAATTCAACACTATCACTTACTTACCAGGTAAGATTTTAATCCACCAAAATGGTGTCTTATGCAATAATTTCCCTAAGCTTATTAATCTAGAGGTCCCAAATGAAACTATGTTATCACCCATCAAGTTTTGCTATAGAATTCAAGTTGTTTCTTTGACAACTGTTTGAGATGATACGAGCCAACATTGTTTATTAATCCAGTTGGTATGTAAACAATTCCAATATCTAAAAAATGAAGAGCTGAAATACAGAGGAAATAGACATGTCAAGTGTACTTTTTAGTGGTGCAAGAGATTAGGATGTGTACTTTACTGACATGTGTCCATATAAAACTATTTTGTTGAGCAGAGTTAATTTATTCAGGAAAGAAAGGAAAACAACTAACATAGTTAAAAACCCTCTACCCTTCTTAATATTCAAATGTAAACCTCAATTCTCATAATTCACGATCAAATTTTCCTACTCATCTCCTGCTTCCAATGTGTACCTCATGAATATGTGTTTTTTTTTGTAGGCTTCCGCTAAAAAGTCCATCGATTCGAGATTAGTCTTGCTCTTTCATCCCCCACTCAAAGTGAAGCAATTTATTTCGAGCAAGAACCTGAGGCTAAGTGAACGGGGAGCAACGATTGATCGAATATAGAAGACTCGAACAACAACATCAACACCATTTATATGCTATCTTCTTGCAGTTTTTTTAGTTTGCGAAGCAGCTGACCTGGTTGGACTTTTCTTTTTGTTGTATGGTCATATTTTTGTGGTTTATTGGCAGAATGAGGTTTTATAATGGCTTGTACACTGTCTACTTTAACTTTAATTGTTCATAAATGTTGCTACTACTTATGTTTTCTTTAAACTAATGTTTATAGTTCTCGCAGAACACTCAATATCTTAACTGCTAGAAGTACTTTTTCAATATATGGTGTGTTAAGTGATAGGAAGTACTTTTCATGTTTGCAAGTAATTCCTCACACTCTTCTGTTTGTCAATAGTTGTTAAAAATATTCAGTTCGATCACTAAAAGTTGACATTTAAGCTTCTCCACTTATCTGGAACTGGTCATGTATATTCAAGCTTTCCTACTTCTCGGAGACTCTTCCATCCACCTATTCAAGCTTCTCTACTGGAATTGCTCCATCAAGGTAATTAATTACTTCTCCTTATTTATATTTGTATCAGTTATCTTTACTTTTCTCTCGCTTTTGGTCTCTACATCTTGCCTTGAAAGCAGGCTTGCAGCTGCTATAGTTTGTGCCATTTGACCGACAAGTGCTATCATTTGGGTTTATTTAACATATTCTATTTTTGTAGATATTTATACATATATACACACACACACACACACATAATATCCATGGTGATCCTTTTCTAACCCATTGTTCATTTGTTGGGCTTTTCCTTTCAGGTTTGTCAAACATCACTCCCATTTCTTCTACAATACATGTAGTGGATTCATAAAAAGTACAATATGGAGTACCCCATCCTTTGTTTGATAATTAAAATGGAACCCATCTTGATCCCGGACTCAAAATTGAATAAGTTGTCGCTAAAACTGTAAATTCAAAATTAAATCCTAATAAAGTTAGGGGCTGTTTGGCACTTGCTGAATGGTTTAGTGCATAATGATTAAGAGGTCAGAATGGTTAAGAGGCTTTTGTGATATGGTGTAAAATGAAATATGGTTGTTCGGTATTTGTTTAGAATGAAATCAAGGTATTGAATGGTTAGAGCATCTCCAATCGTCCGTTATTTTGGAGGAATTGCCGATTTACCCCCTCCAACCGACCGGCATTTTGTAAAAAAATTTAGCGGCCATCAATTTGGTACGCCAAATATGGCGGTGGATTCTTGACCGCCAAATTGGTGGTCCCACCATTAAATGAATTAAATAAATTTGATTCAATGAATTAAATAAATTTGATTCAATGAATTTGTAAACCAATTTGATTAAATAAATTTGATTATTTGGTGGATGAAATAAATTTGATGAAATAAATTAAATGTAAACGAATTTACTTATTTAAAAAGTAATATACATTTTATTTAAATGTATTATCTGTTAAAGGAAAAGAGAAATAGAACAATGGTAATAGAGAGAATGAAGTCTCGTAATTCTCATTAATCATAAGCCCTTTATGTAGGGAGGATTACATAGAGATCGTGATAATCATGGAAGGAGATTTACTCCATAAACAACTCTAATATCTATCTCTATCTCTATATCTATCTCCATATTTTTCTATATCGTCATATCCTTTAGACGATAACACATTTATCCTACAACACTCCCCCTTGTGCCGAGTCAAAGGAGTGGTGGTGCATAATTGTTGCCTCGTTAAAACCTTATGCCCAAATAAAAACCCAGTGGGAAAAAACAAAAATAGGACGAAGGAAAGAAAACATGATGGTATATAAACTGTTGTCTCACTAAAACCTTACACCAAGGAACAAAACCCAATGGAAAAAATAAAACCTTGGTTGAAGGAAATAGCACAACATACCAATATTGCATATATAATAGACTCCCCCTTTTGTCTACTATTCCCCCTGATTCGTGCATTAATCAAAGGAGGTTTAAAAACATTTCCATTTTAATACTTTCTACATGTTTCACAAATATGGTTTTACGTATTGATTTGGTAAACAAACATGTTACATTTTCCTCGCATCTTATTCAATTCACTTGAATCTTGAGGAGAATTGATTATATATATATTACTTTCATTTCTTCGATACATGATGCATTATTTCCATACATGCAAGTTGTATAGTGGTTAAACTTAAAATTACTAGCTCCTCTTATATGTGTAATGATAGTCCTTAACCATATACACTCTTGAATGGTCTTACGGAGAGTAAGATTGTTGATAATATAAGAGGATAGCTATTAAGGGTTTGCTTAGTTTACTTCCAAGCAATCGACATGTTCCATATGATAATTCCTTATCTAGTTTGGGAACAACCTTTATATGAATCAAACATATACCTAATATCAGTAAATATATACCAAGGCATTGTTTGGTACTTCATCAATAAGAGCCAGTACTTTTGCCGCTCACAATCTAAGTAGGTATTGAAGTTTCATTATCAATCCATTTTTCTCCGTAGGGAAACTATAAGCCCACGTCAATGGTGCCAGAAGATTAATTTGAAACCATTCCAATGACGTTGCGTTGGCGCTGAGCTAAATCTAGCTGACAAGTTCAGTGAGAAGTACAATATACGGTCAAGTGTATTATGTTGAGTACAATAATGCGCCTATTGTACTTACGTATGGAATTCCACCTCCCAACACCTCTGCGTCCTCATTCTTTAGACGAAATGGATCTTTCCTTATATCCAACACTTTGACCGATCATGGGAGTGCTAATCGGATGCGCTATGTCCATATTAGGTCACCTGGTCATATTCTAGACATATGCAGATCGGTGGATCAGTATTCCACAAACTCGGTGTCGTAGCTCAAGTATCTAGATAAAACCAAGTTTTCCCAAGATCTTTTATCTCGAATTCAGATTTCAAATAGCTTGTGTTTTCTCTTATTTCATCAAGAGTGTCTATTATGTTCATAACATCGACATATAGAGCTATTATGAAAATCTGGAACTTTTTTCTTAAACAAATACGCAAGGGCACAATTCATCGTTCTTATATATCGTTTCCCAATCAAGTATTCACTCAGGCGGGTATACCACATCTGCATAGATTGCTTTAATCTATAAAGTGAGTGTTTTAATTTTATTGTAAACGTATCTCATGGTTTAGAGTTACTTGATATTGGTATAATGCCATCCAGCACTTTTATATATCTCTGAATTTAGATCCCCATAGAGATATGTGGCAACCACATCCATGAGCTGCATTTCCAGTCCTTCGGAAACTACTAGGCTAGTAAGTAACCTCGTGGTCAATCCAGGGCGTTGTGAGAAACCTTGCGCCAAAGGAGAGCCTTATACATTAGGACTTTATTATTCTCGTTACGCTTTCTGACAAAGACTTAGTTATGTCCTACGGGCTTTACACTTGGTGGGTTAGCACTACCGGACCAAATACCCGATCCTTTGTCAAAGAATATAATTCTTTTGGGATTGTTCTTAAGGTCAATATGCTCTTTGTTGATATTATTCAACTGAGCGTGGTTCGATGTCGTCATGCTCTATCGTCTTACGAGCAATAGTATATGTGAATAAATCATCATTGAGTATATATAATATGTCCATTGACTCATATGTACTCTCATAGTTCATTTAAGATTTTCTTTATCTCTAGAATCAGTATTAACTTCAGAGCGTCCTTCGGTGATGATTCATGGACATAATTAGAGATAATCTCATGAGAGTTTTATGTATTGATGATAAATGGATGTGCCTTACTATTCTCTTCCTTTAGAATAGTATTCAAAGAACCAATTAGCTTCCACCACTTCCATTTGATAGCTACGACCTCAACCACACATCTACTATGTGTGATTGCAATGCACTTTCCAATGGCGTTGTGCCCCTGTTGGGGAATTTTAACCTTACGGGTATATTAGCAGCTCGTATGTGTGATCTTGTCACTTCTGGAATAACATTTAACGTATCAGGTATCGAGTCTGATTCATATGACTTCAACTTTACATTGTGAAGTTTGGGGATCAAAATGAGACAAAGTGGGAACATTCCATGATAGTTCCTGTCGTTCCCTTGGAAAATACTTTTTTCTATCTCCCCCTAACGACAGGAAGACTGTAATCAAAATGACTATCCGCAATCATGCAATATTAGGATCACCCATCAAAGGTTCTAAATAGAGGATAATTGTTGGAGATTCATATCCAACATATATACACTTAATCGTTTTTAAGGACCCATTTTGGTGCGCTGTGGGGGCACAATTGGCACATATACTACAACCAAACATGCGTATGTAAAAGATTAGGCTTATATATCCAGTTACCAACTGGTACGCATGATATTGGTTGACTAGTAGTAGGTCTAAAAACAAATAAGTAAAGCTGCATATAATATTGCATAACCCCAGGAAGATGTAGGTAACTTGGTGCACATAACCAATGCCCTAGCTACCATCTATATCCTTTTGATGATAATTTATACGAGACCTTTTTTTATATATACACATGGGGTATAGGAAACTCTACGTTAATCCTAATACATATGCAATAATTATCATATGATGTATATTCTCCAGCATTCCAAGTCATGTACACTTGATGAGATAATCAGGGTGGTGAGCCCTTAATCGTATAGCTAGTGCTAGGAGTGCAGCATTGCATGTTGATCAAAACCCTCAGTGATTTGATAATGACCCTCTCTTATATACTTAGTGAAAATTGTAAGTAAACAATATGTATCAGAGTTTCACTATCGCTGATAAGTACTAAGATCTTACAGTACCGCTGATAGAAACTCTCGCTCTTTTAAATTAAACATTCAGCGAACACTGTTCATCATTAATGCTCTGAGTCTGTTCAGTCATTATGATGATCGCTGATAAGTTAGTTGTTTACTTATGATCCCTGAAGACAAGTTTCACGTCAATAAAGGTTCTACACTGAAGTCGAAGATCAAGCTCAAGAACCAGCGACAAGTCTCCTAATGAACTGATGCGGATCAGCGAAGACTCGGATTTGTCCACAACGTGAAGTATCAAGTACAAGACTTCAGCTATCGCTGAACTTTATCATTCGCTGAATAGAAAATGATAATCGCTGAATCAACGAAAGCTGATCATGAAGTCCTCCGTACAAAGTACTTTTGTCTTAAACCCCCTTGCACGACTCCGTACGAAATGTCAGAAAAGAACCTTCGACTGTCTGAAATCGTACAACCACTCTGATACTACACTGTTCATCCATGCGGCTACTAAGGTTGTCAACCAAGGTCAATGACATACAACCAACCAGCTGATGACACGTGTAAAGTGTATACTGACTTGCATTAAATGCATGCAGTATATAAAGAGATGAACCCACTTCTTTTTGAAGTAACTTGCTAACTCTGGACAAGTTCAATCTCTTATCTCAAGATAGGTTATTATTAGTAATTTCCTTATCTCTCTTAGTGCAAGAAACCTTAGTATTCCAACTTGTTTAGATTTAGGTTTATCCTTAATCTTGTTTCCTCAACAAGCTGTAATTGTTAATGATTTATCAATAAACAATTTAGAAAAGTAAAATCTGTGTGTTTGTATTCAACCCCCCCCCCCCCCCCTTCTACAAACTTGTATAGGCCTTCGGGACCAACAAGTGGTATCAGAGCGGATTTGTTTAACCTCATAAACAAGATCTAATCTAAGATATTTCTCTTTCTTGCTATTATCTGAAAATGGCCACCAACACAAACACAAATTATATAGACAATGGTTCTCTTGCTAAACCCCCTAGATTTTCCAAAGATAACTTCAACTTATGGAAAAATAGGATGACACTCTTCTTAGAAGGTGTAGACCCTACTATGCCTTACTATCTAGAGAATGGTCCATTCATCCCTGTAAGAATTGATGCTGCTGTTCCAGCCGCTGAGAATAGACCTGCTATTCCAGAAAGGCTGGTACCTAAGGAAATCTTTCAATGGACTGACGAAGATAAGAAGAAAGTGGCTATAGATACAAAAGCCAGATCCATACTATCCATGGCTCTTCCTGACGAAGTCTACCATTCCGTCATGAATCTGAAAACATCAAAGGCCACGTGGGACACAATATGTGTTCAGTATGAAGGAACGTCTGAAGTCCAGGATTCAAGAAAGATCAACCTGGTAAGACAATACGAAAGCTTCATTTCTGGTAAGAATGAATCTCTCTCTGAAGTTCACCAACGTTTTAATTGTTTAATTATAGATCTGAGAACTGTTGGTAAGGAATATTCTAACTTTGAAGTACTGACAAAGTTTCTAGAATGTTTACCTGAAAGCTGGGACAATTATGCTATGTGTCTCAAGCTATCAAAGGATCTAAAATCAATGACCCTTTCAACCTTATATGGCACGTTGCTGAATCATGAGCAATCGAGCCATCTTAAGAAGAATCTTGTAAAAGATTCCAAAAGCACCCCTGTTGCTTTAATCTCAGAGGAACCTTCTACTCAGCGACCCTCGGTCACCATCACTGAGTTAGAAAGTAACTCTAAAAGGTCATCAGATTCTGATTATTCAGATAATGATGAATCTTTGGCTCTCCTAACTAAGAAGTTCAGGAGATTTGCCAAAAAGAAAATGTTTAGAAAGAACAAACCTCTTTCCATAACTGACAAGCCTAGATCATCAGCTTTTGTTGATAAGGCTACTGCTACTTGCTTTAACTGCGAAAAGACAGGACATTTCGCTAACGAGTGCAGGTCAAAGAAAGTTTCTAGACCCTCAGCTTTTACAAAGAAACCCTTTGTTCCAAGGAATAAAGATGACAAATATTCAAAGCTGAAAGAAAAATATGCAAAGCTGAAAAGCTTTAAGAAGAAGAATAAAGGCCTGATGGCTGACTATGATTGGGCTGCTTCTGATGAAGAAGCATCATCATCTGACTCTGAAGATGATGAAGCAAATCTATGTCTTATGGCCAAGATTGAAGAAGAGGAAGAAAGTTCAGACATTCCCTCCACTTCAACATCTGCTATTCAGATATCACCTTCTTTCTTTACCAATATTGCAAATATTGATGAAGCTGATAGTCTCTGTAAGATCGATCTCTTGACTAGAAGTTTATACGAAGCCATGAACGGCAAAACTGTGGTTGAAAACCAAAATCTTGATCTCGCTGAAAAGCTTAAAAACTGCCACCTTCAAATAGAAAAGCTTTCTAAAATTGAAGAAGATTTTAAAGATCAAGTATATTTAAATCAGCTAGTCAAAATCGAACGAGCAAAAGCTATCGCTGCATTAAAGGCTGAAAAAGCTACTGTTGAAGGATGGTGTAATTCTTCAACAAAGATCATTCAGATAATAAAGTCTCAGATTCCCCTGAGTGATAAACGTGGTTTGGGTTACAAATATGAAACTCCAAAACCAACCACTGAGCGTTCAATGCTTAAATTTGGAACGTTCGTATCCTCAGTCGCTGATAAGTATCTTCTCAGTGCTCCTCGTCCATTACACCAATCCCTGAGGAAACTCCTACCTCCTCAAAAGGCAAGGAGAAAATGGTTTATTCAAAACCTACCTCTGTCTCTAAAGACAAAGGTAAAGGAATTGTTGCTTACCAGAATCCTCAGAAGGGTACCTTAGTACCAAAGCTGAATGCTTCTAAAGCTTCATTGGCTCATCCCTCTGGATCAAGGAAGCAGATATCTGGATCTATTCAGCGATCTACTCCTAGACTCAGATTGGATGTCCTTGGTAAGAAATCTGAAGAACTGAATGTTCGTCCCATTTCTAAAGCCAATAGTTTACTTGGTGCTGGCACATCAAATTTGAAATTAAAAGCTCAGCATTCAAATGGTCCTAGAACTACTTTTAGTTATAGGAAATGTTATCACTATGGACTTACCGATCATATTGCTAGTAAGTGCCCCACAGCCACCAAAGCTGAAAAGATAGCTAAGGTGAAGATTGCCCCCAAGGCAAAGAAGACCAACCCTGGTGCAAATCAGGTCAAAGTGAATCCTACCACTGAAGTTAAGAAATTAACCAAAGTGAAGAAAGACAAAGCTGAATCTTCAAATGCTGCGAAGACTGCTGAATCTTCCATTCCAACTACTTCCACTGACAAATGTGTATACATGGTAAAGTGGGTACCCAAGAAAAACTAAACTTCCTTCGTATTGCAGGTTAAGAAGGGTATCTGGTATCTCGATAGCGGATGCTCTAGACACATGACTAGAAAGAAAAGCCTGCTCGCTGAATACAAGGAAGAGAAGGGTCCCTCTATGACTTTCGGTGGAAATGGAAAAGGACATACCCGAGGGTATGGTGTACTTTCAAATGGTACAACCTCCTTCAAAAGAGTCGCATATGTTGAAGGGCTGAAGCATAATCTTCTAAGCATCAGTCATCTGTGTGACATGGATAACAAAGTAATCTTAACTAAGGAATCCTGCTTTGTCACTGACAAAAAGGAGAAGATAGCTCTCAGCGGTTATCGTTTGGAAAATGTTTATGTAATAAACATGGACTCAACAACCACTGAGAACTCCTATTTCTTCTCAAAGGCCTCATCTGATGTCAACTGGCTATGGCATAAGAGGCTATCTCATCTAAATTTTAAGACACTGAACACTCTTTCTTCAAAAGAGTTAGTCACTGGTCTACCTCAGCATTCATACGCCAAAGAGTCGTTATGTTCAGCGTGTGAAAAAGGGAAGCAGACCAAAGCAAGCTTTAAGTCAAAGCGAGTTTCTTCAGTGTCATCTCCTCTACAACTACTCCATATGGATTTGTTTGGCCCTGTTAACAAACAATCCATCGCTGGAAAGAAATATACGCTGGTCATAGTTGATGAATTCTCTCGCTTCACTTGGGTAATGTTTCTCCGTTCTAAGAGTGACACCCCTGAAGAACTCATCAATTTTGTTCGGAAGATGGAAACCCTGAACAATCTGACCGTTCGCTCAATAAGGAGTGATCATGGGACTGAATTCAAAAACAGTTCTCTTGATTCCTTCCTTGAGAGTAAGGGTATTTCTCATAACTTTTCTTCAGTGAGAACACCGCAACAAAATGGAGTCGCTGAAAGAAGAAATAGAACAATTATTGAAGCTGCACGTTCAATGCTCAGCGATTCTCACTTGCCTACTCAGTTTTGGGCAGAAGCTGTTAACACTGCTTGTTTTACGCAAAACAGGTCGCTGATAGTCAAAAGATTCAAAAAGACAGCCTATGAACTTTTTCATGAGAGAAAGCCTTCAATCAGCTTTCTTCACATATTTGGATGTCAGTGTTTCATACTGAACAACAGAGATGCCCTTGGAAAGTTTGATCATAAGGCTGATGATGGAATCTTTCTTGGATACTCCTCAGTCTCCAAAGCCTTCAGAGTCTTCAATCGAAGAAGACAAACTGTTGAAGAAACAATTCACGTCACGTTTGACGAATCCCGTTCAACGAACTCTAAACCGAACGCTGATACTGAAGAACTGAATCAATGGATGTTTTCTCATCTTGGTGATTCAGAAGATATTCCCACTCCTCGTGCTCATACCGTTGAAGATGATGGTCCTACTATCATTCCAAACATGCAGAATAGTGAAGCTGAAACTTCATGGGTCTCAGCTGTTCCTATAAACACTATACCTGCTTCTGAACCCAATGTCTCAGACATTCCATCTACTTCTCAGCAATCAGTGAATATAATGACAACTGCATCCATTCCTCTCTTGGCTGATACTCCTGACGTCGCTGAAGCTTCATCTTCAGCTCCTCCAGTTCAAGTTGAGTCAACGTCTCACGCTCCGGCTCAGCGATGGACTATAAATCACCCAATTGATCAAATTCTTGGTGATCCAAACGCTGGGATTCAGACTCGACGAAGTGCAGGTAATATTTGTTTATTTGTAAATTTTATTTCACTAACTGAACCAAAGAAAGTAGATGATGCCCTCAAAGATCCAAACTGGGTCAGCGCCATGCAAGAAGAGCTGACTGAATTCGAAAGAAACAAAGTTTGGAAACTTGTTCAGAGACCAACTGATAAAACAGTAATAGGCACTAAATGGGTCTATCGAAATAAGTTTGACGAACATGGTACTGTAACCCGCAACAAAGCTCGACTTGTTGCTCAGGGATACATACAAGAGGAAGGTATAGATTATGACGAAACATTTGCTCCAGTAGCAAGACTTGAATCTATTCGTCTATTCTTAGCATATGCTGTACACAAAAACTTCAAAGTACATCAGATGGATGTTAAGTCAGCGTTTCTAAATGGAAAGCTGAATGAAGAAGTGTATGTGGAACAACCTCCAGGATTCTCAGATTCTAAGCGTCCAGGTTATGTTTATAAACTGGATAAGGCACTTTATGGCTTGAAGCAAGCTCCACGTGCATGGTATGATACTCTTTCTACTTATCTCCGTATTGAAAAATTTGAGCGAGGTAAGATTGACAAAACTCTATTTTTTAGAAAAGTGAAAGGTCATATCATTCTAGTTCAAATATATGTTGATGACATTATATTTGGGTCTACTAACCCTGAACTTTGTACTCGTTTCGCTGATAGAATGAAAGATGAGTACAAAATGAGCATGATGGGTGAACTAACATATTTCCTTGGTCTTCAGATTTAGCAAACTGAAAAAGGAACTTTTATTAATCAGGGAAAGTATGTTAAAGATATGCTGAAGAAATTCGACTTAACTGAAAGTTCAGCTATGAAAACCCCTATGGCACCACCGCTGACACTTGATAAGGACACTAAGGGTGTTCCTGTCAATGTCACGCTGTACCGTGGGATGATCGGCTCTCTATTGTATCTTACAGCTAGCCGACCCGATATTATGTTTGCAACATGCTTATGTGCACGATATCAAGCTGAACCTAAGATATCTCATATGAAAGCTGTAAAGCGAATCTTTCGATATCTTAAGGGTACAACGAGTCTAGGTCTTTGGTATCCCAAAGATTCAGGATTCGATCTAACCGCCTATTCAGATAGTGATTTTGCAGGTTGCAAAATGGATAGGAAAAGCACCACAGGAGGATGTCAGCTCCTGGGTGGAAAGCTGGTAAGTTGGACAAGTAAAAAGCAAAATTCAGTGTCCACTTCCACACCTGAAGCTGAATATGTAGCTGCTGGAAGCTGTTGTTCTCAAGTCTTGTGGATGAGAAATCAGCTACTAGACTATGATCTTCAGCTCTCCAAAATTCCAATCTATTGCGACAGCACAAGTGCCATCGCTATAGCAAACAATCCAGTACTACATTCAAAGACCAAACATATAGAAATCAGATATCATTTTATCAGAGATCATGTGATGAATGGTGATATAGAACTTCATTTTATCCCAACTGATTATCAGTTAGCTGACTTATTTACCAAACCTCTTGATGAGACAAGATTCAACTTTCTCATCAGCGAGCTTGGAATTCTGAACTTTGAAGGATAAAATCTTCAGCGGTTCACATTGATCAGCGATAGGATAAAATCAACTTGTATAACCCATTCTATCATCTTCTCTCTGAATAAACTTGATTCACTGATATCAAGGTATGTTTACTCTCTCTGACAATCGCATGAAAATGCAAGATTTCAAAACAAAATGCATCGCTGAATATCTCTTCCTTAACAGCGATATTTTGAAATTTCTTAAAACCTTCACTGAATATTTTCATTCAGTGCTTCATGTTTTCAAAAGTATCTCTGAGTTTTTCAAAACCTCAGAGACAACCAAGAATATGAAAGGACAGTTGTGACGTCATTACAACGGATAAAACCCCGACACGTTTTCTCTTCCTGACACACGTTTGCACGTCTCGTTCAAACTTCCAATCAAATGCAAACACGTGTCCGTGTCATGATGAAAATCTTTTCCCGCTCAAGATTTTCTCTTTCTAAAATCTCTATATAAACAAATTCTTTGTTTATATTTTTCTTTTACGCGATCAATCTTCCTCCGCAAGAAAGAATTCACTGTTGCATTTGTGATTTCAAAAACTTCAATAACTGTTCATCATCTTCTTCATCAAACATCAAGGTTAATATGTTCTTATTATTTACCGAATGCAAATAACTTGTTTCTGATCTACTCTTTGTTTTAACAAGATCAAACAAAAGAACTTCTTAAAATGAAATCATTTTCTTTCATGATTTTATGAACACAACCATTTCATTGTTGTTCTTCAAGTTTAAATGCAAAAATCTTAAACTTGTTCTTCACACATTCGTTTTTCTAGAAACTCTTTCTTCATAGAAAACTGGATAACAAGAATAAATGGGTTTTATATTTCATTTCTTAAAATCAAGAAAAACCCTAATCTTCATTAAGACTTTTGTGTCTGAATGAAATGGATAAAATTTGAACCATCTTAATGGAAATCCTTTCCACATTAAGATAATTCTTATTTGTTAACATCTTTGGTTGAACTTATATACAGAGAAATGGCTTCATTTGACATTCCTGCTACCACTGAGAACATCTCCGCTGATTCTGAGGAAGTGGACATCCTCAAGGCTCCTCAAGTCAAGTTTACCCTTGATAAACTGGATTGGACTAAGGTGAACAACCTCTATGCGCTTTTCGAGTTTCCTCCTCGAAAGCAAGTCACACATCTAGATGATGCTGTGAATTTTCTAAAGAGTTGCTGCATCTCCAAAGCCCTGACCATAACACCTCCTGCACATCAGCTTTTGCTCTCACAATTCTGGTACTCAGCCAGACACTCTCAACTACCTTCAGCCAAAGACCCCTCCAAATCAATCAATTGCATCCTCTGCGACATAGAATATGGCCCGATGAAGATCACCCCTGCCATTATTCGCAAAGCTCTCAGCCTTCCAATAGCTACCAAGGAAAAACCTTTCGTTCCCCTCCCTGACCCCAAGAAAAACTCAGACAGGGAAGCCATCATTGCATTTTTCGATGCAATGGGCTATGTATGGGAAATCGGCAGAGACATGAAGCCCGAGAAGAAGCTGACGATTATCAAGAAATCGAAAATGCCCAGCGAGATGAATTTCATCTTCGCTCATCTTATCAGCTGTATGACTGCAAAGAGCTGCTCCTCTAACCAAGCCGCTAAACCTCAGCAAGCAATGGGTTATGCACTGCTGAAAGGTCTCAACATAGACTGGGCATCGATTATCTATGATGACCTAGTTCTAAGGGTGGACACCATCGCTGACAGACCTCCATGGGTTCCCTACCCCCGATTCATCAGCGCCATCTTCCAATATGGCCTGAAGGAGAGCTACCCAACTGAAGGTGACCTGAAACTCTCTCAGGTCGGCCTAAAGATACTCGACTTCAAACCGATGGTGAATGAGGTACGTCTCTCTACACTCTTGTCTCTTCTCAACCCTTCTTCTTCTCATTCTGTGGCTCCTTCAGCGACAATACCCATCGCTGATACCCTGGCCACAAAATCCTCTCCTAAGAAAAGGAAACATTCATCTACCCCACTTGATTCTAAAAGGATCAAGAAAACAAAGGAGCAACCCCAGCAATCTCATGCTGAAGACTCCTCAGCTCTTTCTGCAGAGCTGAAGGAACGTTCAGTGGTACGCTCTGCCACACCTGAACAAGCCATCCCTTTTATCCCAACTTCAGCGTCTCAAAACGCTGAGGTTACAAACTTGGAACCTACCCAACCTCCTTCAGTCTCTCAAAAGACTGATGAAGTGATTGTCAGCGAATCCAACGCTGAACTCATAACCCAACCCTCATTCTTATCCTTCGCTCCTCCCTCCACTCATTTGGTCTCTACTCCAGATCTAACTGGCGCTGCCATCATTTCCTCGGAACCTAAAGCTGATTCTCCAGGAATGATGAAGACGAGACCTGCAGAAAAATCCATGGGCACTTTTGAAGATGACATGGAACTTTACTCAGGAACCCGTGATTTCGATGAATTCACCAATCCTCCTGCAGGTAAACAACAACCCATAAACACTGTGACTAAACCCCAAACGTCTGAGCTTTCCTCTGTTCACAAGTTTTTATATGTTACAGGTCCTAATTTGGGAGATATCAACGCCTCTCTGAAGTCTGTGGAGACAAAGCTGACAGGTCTCACCACTACTCTCTCCAATAACTCTACAGCTGTAACAAACGCTGGAGAGAATCTGAACAAACTGACAACGGTGGTGGAGAAGAAGGCTTCCACAGATGACTTGAAGCAGGTTGATAAAACTCTCAGCGACTTCGCCAAAGTGCTCGCTGACATCTACACAGACTACACCTCTCTCAAAAACTCAGTTTCGTCCATGTCCAGCGAATTTATATCGCTGAAGACATCGGTTGGACATCTAGAGGGGGATATGTCTACTATGAAGACTGACTTAGGCTCTGTTAAGACCGATGTTGGTTCGATGAAAACGATGATCGAGCAGCTGCTACACAAAGCAAATACTCCTGATCCTGCTCCTGCCCCCGTCCCTGCATCTGAAAATTTCACAGCGGAAGATCGCACTGAGCTGAAGAAAATCAATCCTGCTATTTCTGGCCTTGAAGACAGATTAGCAAAGTTTGAAGTTTGTGTAGGTCTCTCTGGCCAAGAAGACAGAGAACCTACCAACGCTGCTGAATCTACCCATTCCTCCCCCAGTCATCATGAAAAATAGGGGGAGAAGAGCGCTGAAGACCTCGCCAAGAGCGCTGAAGACCTTTCCCATGATGAATCTATCAGGGGAGAGAAGACGAATACTGAAGAAACCACCGCTGGACCTCAGGGAGATGAAAACCCTGAGGAAACCGAGAAGCTCGCCTCTGTATCTGAGGGGGAGCAACTCGAAGAAGAAGCTGAGAAAACTGAATCCGAAGCAGAAGATGATGAAGCCGTCGACATCCCTGATGATGAACCATCTTCTTCTCCAAAGAATGATGATGACGAAGATGACGATGACTTCTTTATCGTCAAACCTGCTCCGAAGATCAAAGCTCTTAAGGGAATCTCGATAAATGAACCTTCAGGGGAGCGGACAAAGACAAAGCCCTCAGCCTCTGGAGCTGAGAAAGGCAAAGGCAAAAGCGTCGCTGAAGATGACAATCTGATGATCTTGCTTGAAAAGCCGGTTCGTCAGGTATGCTAAACATCTCTCACTCCATCCTTCCTCTTTCATACACTATCAGTTCTACTACCCAAGCCTATACACTTGAACCAATTCTCTCTATCTGATTCTACCCAAGTTCTTACTCGTAAGATCGCTGTGTTTCAGCTAGTCCTCTCCCCTGTTTGAGGATATCGCTGAAGGCTCCACAACTGCGACTTCACCAATAATACCAGCTGCTGCTGAAGAAATAATCCCAGTCTTAGATTTAATCTCTGAGACTGATGAACCAGAAGAACAGCTACTCTCGTACAGAGGCAGACCTTCCTTAGCTCCTCAAAAGCTAAGTGAAGAGGATCAGAAAAGAAGAGAGGAAATAATAAAGCGATTCGAGGATCAGCGAATCATTCTGAGGCGTGATCAACTTTCTTCAGTTCCTCCAAAGTTCAGAATTTCCAAAAAGGAATACAAGGAACACCTCAGAGCTGAACGTCTAATCGCTGAAAGAAAAGAAGCTGAAGAAAAAGACAGAGAATACGCCATCCAACTTTCTAAACGATCAATAAAAGACCCCAAGCTGAAAAGAGTTCCCATTGATGTTCAACGTCAGCTCTGGGAAAACGCCAAGAAGATAACTGAAGAAAAGAGAACTGTGTCTCAGTCAACTTTAGCATGGTGCAAAGAAAAGGTCAACTACAGAGACTCTCCTGCCAAAATCAACAAGGTATTCATCTCTGGAAGAACAACCCTTGTTTCAATCGCTGAAATCGAGATATTCAGAGAAGATAAGAAGTACGAAAAATTCTATGCTAAAGCCATAACGAAGTACGGTCTCTCTGAATGGTTGGAGATCAGGTTAGCCATCCAGAAGTCCAAGTCGAAATACAAGGAACATGTTGAAAAGCTGATCAACAAATAAATCGACTTAGTCTACTCCTGTGTGGATATTCCTCCTCCTCCTCCTCTCGAAAGTCAGAAAAGAAAGGCCTCAGCGAAGAAGAAGAAATCTATATCTTCAATTGATGGCCCTGTCATTCGAAATGAAACAGGTATTGGTTTTTCACGTGCTGAAGTCCTTGGTCCTGATCCTGATCTTTCCATGCTTGACACATCTCTTCCTCCTGGTGAGACTTTCATCCCTGGCAAAGTCATAAGCGAACCCTACGGGATATTTTTTCATGACTACGATGGTGGAAAGCTTTTTCAACGCATCTCTGAACTTCACATCACTCCCATCGAACAGATGAGAGATCTCATCTACTGGTGTGACTTCAGGAATGACCCTCAGGCACGACATCTAAAACCCTTGATTTTTGAAGAAGCGTTGATCAAAAGAAAACAAGGTGTAACCGTTCCTGACTGGATGATTCCCACCACATCAATGACCATTGATGAACTTCTCATTATGGAAGAACCTTTATAAGTTGATATGATCGCCCTTTTCTCTATTGTATCAGTTATTCTTCTATACTTGTAATTTAATTCGCTCGTACTTGTAATCTTTCCATTTCTCTTTGTAACCTGATTCAAAGTTTTAAAGAAAGATTTCAGCGAATGTACTTTACTCCATCAGTACTTAAAAGATCCCAGAAAACAGTAAAAGGGACAAATAGTTTATGAGTTCTTTTTATCCTTATGTTTTCATTAAATAGCAATTTTCTTTGTTGCTATGTCATAATCAAATAGGGGGAGATTGTTGATCCAAACCCTCAGTGATTTGATAATGACCCTCTCTTATATACTTAGTGAAAATTGTAAGTAAACAATATGTATCAGAGTTTCACTATCGCTGATAAGTACTAAGATCTTACAGTACCGCTGATAGGAACTCTCGCTCTTTTAAATTAAACATTCAACGAACACTGTTCATCATTAATGCTCTGAGTCTGTTCAGTCATTATGATGATCGCTGATAAGTTAGTTGTTTACTTATGATCCCTGAAGACAAGTTTCACGTCAACAAAGGTTCTACGCTGAAGTCGAAGATCAAGCTCAAGAACCAGCGACAAGTCTCCTAATGAACTGATGCGGATCAGCGAAGACTCAGATTTGTCCACAACGTGAAGTATCAAGTACAAGACTTCAGCTATCGCTGAACTTTATCATTCGCTGAATAGAAAATGATAATCGCTGAATCAACGAAAGCTGATCATGAAGTCCTCCGTACAAAGTACTTTTGTCTTAAACCTCCTTGCACGACTCCGTATGAAATGTCAGAAAAGAACCTCCGACTGTCTGAAATCGTACAACCACTCTGATACTACACTGTTCATCCATGCGGCTACTAAGGTTGTCAACCAAGGTCAATGACATACAACCAACCAGTTGATGCCACGTGTAAAGTGTATACTGACTTGCATTAAATGCATGCAGTATATAAAGAGATGAACCCACTTCTTTTTGAAGTAACTTGCTAACTCTGGACAAGTTCAATCTCTTATCTCAAGATAGGTTATTATTAGTAATTTCCTTATCTCTCTTAGTGCAAGAAACCTTAGTGTTTCAACTTGTTTAGATTTAGGTTTATCCTTAATCTTGTTTCCGCAACAAGCTGTAAATTGTTAATGATTTATCAATAAACAATTTAGAAAAGTAAAATCTGTGTGTTTGTATTCAACCCCCCCCCCTCCTTCTACAAACTTGTATTGGCCTTCGGGACCAACATTGCATGTGGACAATAATATGACATGCGTCCATCGTGTCGAAACCAGAACCATAAAGTACTTTAATGGCCCGCATTCTGGATGTTTATGTCTATAAATATCACCTTGTATTCGTTGTAAGAATGGAATATTTTGGTATTATGTCCTTAGCTTTAGGATGGTCTCATTCCTGTATTGGCTAAGAAACAAGTATACAAGATTTCTAGGTATTCGAGACGCATACTACGATGGTGTTGTTGCTTCTTGTATTGTAGAAGTCAATCGTTGTGTTGATCCAAACTCTCAGTGATTTGATAATGACCCTCTCTAATATACTTAGTGAAAATTGTAAGTAAACAATATGTATCAGAGTTTCATTATCGCTGATAAGTACTAAGATCTTCCAGTACCGCTGATAGGACCTCTCGCTCTTTAGATTAAACATTCAGCGAAACTGTTCACCATAATACTCTGAGTCTGTTCAGTACTTATGGTGATCGCTGATAAGTTAGTTGTTTACTTATGATCCCTGAAGACAAGTTTCACGTTAACATAGGTTCTACGCTGAAGTCGAAGATCAAGCTCAAGAACCAGCGACAAGTCTCCTAATGAACTGATGCGGATCAGCGAAGACTCAGATTTGTCCACTCAACGTGAAGTATCAAGTACAGGACTTTGGCTATCGCTGAATTCTATCATTCGCTGATAAAGAATGATAGATCGCTGAATCAACGAAAAGCTGATCATGAAGTCCTCCGTACAAAGTATTTTTGTCTTAACCACCCTTACACGACTCCGTACGATATGTCAGAAAAGAACCTCCTTATTGTCTGAATTCGTACAACCACCCTGATACTACATTGTTCAAACATGCGGCTACTTAGGTTGTCAACAAAGGTCAATGACATGCAACCAATCAGCTGGTGCCACGTGTAAAGTGTATACTGTCATGCATTAAATGCATGCAGTATATAAGAAGATGAACTCACTTCATTTTGAAGTAACTTGCTAACTCTGGACAAGTTCATCCTTCTTATCTTTGAGATAGGTTATTATTAGTAATTTCCTTCTCCTTCTTAGTGCAAGAAACTTAGTGTTCCAACGTGTTTAGATTTAGGTTTACCCTTAATCTTGTTTCCGCAACAAGCTGTAAATTGTTAATGATTTATCAATAAACAATTTAGAAAAGTAAAATATGTGTGTTTGTATTCAACCCCCCCCCCCCCTTCTACAAACTTGTATAGCCCTTCGGGACCAACAAGTGGTATCAGAGCGGGATTTGTTTAATCTCATAAACAAGATCTAATCTATACTAAGATTTCTCTTCCTTGCTATTTCTGAAAATGGCTACCAACACAAACACAAATTATATCGACAATGGTTCTCTTGCAAAACCCCCTAGATTTTCTAGAGATAATTTTAATCTATGGAAAAATAGGATGACTCTCTTCCTAGAAGGTGTAGACCATACTATGCCTTATTATCTTGAAAACGGCCCATTTATTCCTGTTAGAATTGATGCCGCAGTACCCGCCGCTGAGAATAGACCTGCTATTCCAGAAAGGCTGGTACCCAAAGAAGTTCATACGTGGACTGACGAAGATAAGAAGAAAGTGGCTATCGACACAAAAGCCAGATCCATACTATCCATGGCTCTTCCTGACGAAGTCTACCATTCCGTCATGAACCTGAAATCCTCAAAAGCCATGTGGGACACAATATGTGTTCAGTATGAAGGTACTGCTGAAGTCCAGGACTCTCGAAAGATCAACCTGGTAAGACAGTATGAAAGTTTCATTTATGGTAAGAATGAAACTCTCTTTGAAGTTCACCAACGTTTTAATTGCTTAATAATAGATCTGAAAACTGTTGGTAAGGAATATTCTAACTTTGAAGTGCTGACAAAGTTTCTAGAATGTTTACTTGAAATCTGGGACAGTTATTCTATGTGTCTCAAGCTGTCAAAAGATCTAAGATCAATGACCCTTGCTACCTTATATGGCACGATGCTGAATCATGAGCAATCAAGCCATCTTAAGAAGAATCTTGTAAAAGATTCCAAAAGCACCCCTGTTGCTTTAATCTCAGAGGAACCTTCTACTCAGCGACCCTCGGTCACTATCACTGAGTTAGAGAGTAACTCTGAAAGGTCATCAAATTTTGACTCTTCAGATGATGATGAATCTTTGGCTCTCCTAACTAAAAAGTTCAGGAGATTCGCCAAAAAGAAAATGTTCAGAAAGAACAAACCTCTTTCTATAACTGATAAGCCAAGATCATCAGCTACTGCTACTTGTTTTAACTGCGAAAAGATTGGACATTTCGCTAACGAGTGCATGTCTAAGAAAGTATCGAGAAACTCAGCGTTTCCCAAGAAATCCTTTATTCCCAGGAATAAAGATGACAAATATTCTAGGCTGAAAGAAAAATATGCAAAGCTGAAAAGCTTCAAGAAGAAAGGCAAAGGCCTGATGGTTTACGATTGGGCTGCCTCTGAAGAAGAAGAAGAATCATCATCTGACTCTGAGGATGATGAAGCCAATCTCTGTCTTATGGCAAAGATTGAAGATGAGGAAGAAAGTTCAGACATTCCCTCTACTTCAACCTCTTCTATTCAGGTATAACCTTCCTTCTTTACAAATATTGCAAATATTGATGAAGCTGATAGTCTCCGTAAAATCGATCTCTTGACTACAAGTTTATATGAAGCCATGAATGGCAAAACAATAGTTGAAAACCAAAACCTTGATCTCGCTGAACAGCTTAAAAACTGTCACCTTCAAATAGAAAAGCTTTCTAAAATTGAAGAAGATTTTAAAGATCAAGTACATTTAAATCAGCTAGTCAAAATCGAACGAGCAGAAGCTATCGTTGCTTTGAAAGCTGAAAAAGCTAATGTTTAAGGATGGTGTAACTCTTCAACAAAGATCACTGAGATAATTAAGTCTCAGATACCCCTGAGTGATAAACGTGGTCTTGGTTACAAATATGAAACTCAAGAACCAACCACTGATCGTTCCATGCTCTTATTTGGAACTTTCGTATCCTCAGTCGCTGACACTTCATCTTCTCAGTGTTCGTCCTCCAGACCGCCTATCCCTGAGGAAATCTCTCCCTCTTCAAAAGGTAAAGAGAAAATGGTTTATCCAAAACCTACCCCTGTCTTTAAAGATAAAGGTAAAGGAATTGCTTTTAACCAAAATCCTCAGAAGGGTACTTTAGTACCAAAGCTGAATGCTTCTAAAGCTTTAGTGATTTATTCCTCTGGATCAAGGAATCAGATATCTGGATCTACTCAGCGTGGGTCTATTCAGCGATCTACTCCTAGACTCAGAGTGGATGTCCTTGGAAAGAAAACTGAAGAACTTAATGTTCCTTCCATTTCGAAAGCCAAAAGCTTATTTGGTGTTGGTCCTTCTAATTCTAAATCAAAAGCTCAGCATTCAAATAGTCCTAGAACTACTTTTAGTTATAGGAAATGTTATCACTGTGGACTTACTGATCATATTGCTAGTAAGTGTCCATCAGCCACCAAAGATGAAAAGATAGCTAAGGTGAAGATTGCCCCCAAGGCAAAGAAGACCACTGAGGTTAAGAAATTAACCAAAGTGAAGACTGACAAAGCTGAATCTTCAAATGCTGCGAAGATTGCTGAACCTTCCATTCCAACTACTTCCACTGACAAACGTGTACACATGGTTAAGTGGGTTCCCAAGAAAAACTGATCTTCCTTTGTGATGCATGTTAAGAAGGGTATCTGGTATCTCGATAGCGGATGCTCTAGACACATGACTGGAAAGAAAAGCTTGTTCCCTGAATACAAGGAAGAGAAGGGTCCCTCTGTGACTTTCGGTGGAAATGGAAAAAGGACATACCCGAGGGTTTGGTGTACTACCTAATGGTACAACCACCTTCAGAAGAGTCGCATATGTTGAAGGGCTGAAGCATAATCTTTTAAGCATCAGTCAGCTTTGCGACAAGGATACCAAAGTAATCTTTACTAAGGAATCCTGCTTTGTCACTGACAAAATGGAGAAGATAGCTCTCAGCGGTTATCGTTTGGAAAATGTTTATGTAATAAACATGGACTCAACAACCACTGAGAACTCCTGTTTCTTCTCAAAAGCCTCATCTGATGTCAACTGGCTATGGCATAAGAGGCTCTCTCATCTGAATTTCAAGACACCGAACACTCTTTCTAAAAAAGAGTTAGTCACTGGTCTATCTCAACACTCATACGCCAAAGAGTCTTTATGTTCAGCGTGTGAGAAAGGGAAGCAGACCAAAGCAAGCTTTAAGTCAAAGCAAGTTTCCTTAGTGTCATCTCCTCTACAACTACTCCATATGGATTTGTTTGGCCCTGTTAACAAACAATCCATCGCTGGAAAGAAATATACACTAGTCATAGTTGATGAATTCTCTCGTTATACATGGGTTATGTTTCTCCGTTCCAAGAGTGACACCCCTATAGAACTCATCACCTTTGTTCGGAAGATGGAAACCCTGAACAATTTGACCGTTCGCTCAATAAGGAGTGATCATGGAACTGAATTCAAAAACAGTTCTCCTGATTCCTTCTTTGAGAGTAAGGGTATTTCTCACAATTTTTCATCAGTGAGAACACCGCAACAAAATGGAGTCGCTAAGAATAAATAGAACAATTATTGAAGCTGCACGTTCAATGCTCAGCGATTCTCACCTGCCTACTCAGTTTTGGGCAGAAGCTGTCAACACCTCTTGTTTTACGCAAAACAAGTCGCTGATAGTCAAAAGATTCAATAAAACAGCCGATGAACTCTTTCATGGGAGAAAGCCTTCAATTAGCTTTCTTCACATCTTTGGATGTCAGTGTTTCATACTGAACAACAGAGATGCCCTTGGAAAGTTTGATCCTAAGGCTGATGATGGAATCTTTCTTGGATACTCCTCAGTCTCCAAAGCCTTCAGAGTCTTCAATCGAAGAAGACAAACCGTTGAAGAAACAATTCACGTCACGTTTGACGAATCCCGTTCAGCGAACTCTAAACCGAACGCTGATACTGAAGAACTGAATCAATGGATGTTTTCTCATCTTGGTGATTCAGAAGATATTCCCACTCCTCGTGCTTATACCGTTGAAGATGATGGTCCTACTATCATTCCAAACATGCAGAATAGTGAAGCTGAAACTTCATGGGTCTCAGCTGTTCCTATAAACATTATACCTGCTTCTGAACCCAATGTCTCAGACATTCCATCTACTTCTCAGCAATCAGTGAATATAATGACAACTGCATCTATTCCTCTCTTGGCTGATACTCCAGACGTCGCTGAAGCCTCATCTTCAGCTCCTCCAGTTCAGGTTGACTCAGCGTCTCACGCTCCGGCTCAGTGATGGACTGTAAATCACCCAATTGATCAAATTCTTAGTGATCCAAACGCTGGTATTCAGACTCGACGAAGTGCAGGTAATATTTGTTTATTTGTTAATTTTATTTCTCTAACTGAACCAAAGAAAGTAGATGATGCCCTCAAAGATCCAAACTAGGTCAGCGCCATGCAAGCTGACTGAATTCGAAAGAAACAAAGTTTGGAAACTTGTTCGAAGACCAACTGACAAAATAGTGATAGGCACTAAATGGGTCTATCGAAACAAGTTGGACAAACATGGAACTGTTACCCGCAATAAGGCTCGTCTTGTTGCTCAGTGATACAGACAAGAGGAAGGCATAGATTATGATGAAACATTTGCTCCAGTAGCAAGATTAGAATCTATTTGTCTATTCTTAGCATACGTTGTACACAAAGACTTCAAAGTATATCAGATGGATGTTAAATCAGCGTTTCTAAATGGAAAGCTGAATGAAGAAGTGTATGTGGAACAACCTCCAGGATTCTCAGATCCTAAGCGTCCAGGTTATGTTTATAAACTGGATAAGGCACTTTATGGCTTAAAGCAAGCTCCACGTGCATGGTATGACACTCTTTCTACTTATCTCCATATTGAACAATTTGAGCGAGGTAAAATGGACAAAACTCTATTTTTCAGGAAAGTAAAAGGTCATATCATTCTTGTTCAGATATATGTCGATGATATTATATTTGGCTCTACTAACCCTGATCTTTGTACTCGTTTCGCTGATAGAATGAAAGATGAGTATAAGATGAGCATGATGGGTGAACTAGCATATTTCCTTGGTCTTCAGATAAAACAAAATGAAAAAGGAACTTTCATTAATCAGGGAAAGTATGTTAAAGATATGCTGAAGAAATTCGACTTAACTGAAAGTTCAGCTATGAAAACCCCTATGGCACCACCGCTGACACTTGATAAGGACACTAAGGGTGTTCCTGTTAATGTCACGCTATACCATGGGATGATCGGCTCACTGTTGTATCTTACAGCTAGCCGACCCGATATTATGTATGCAACATGTTTGTGCGCACGATATCAAGCTGAACCTAAGATATCTCATATGAAAGCTGTAAAGCGAATTTTTCGATATCTTAAGGGTACAGCGAATCTAGGTCTTTGGTATCCTAAAGACTCAGGATTCGATCTAATCGCCTATTCAGATAGTGATTTTGCAGGTTGCAGAATGGATAGGAAAAGCACCACAGGAGGATGTCAGCTCTTGGGTGGAAAGCTGGTAAGTTGGACAAGTAAAAAGCAAAACTCAGTGTCCACCTCCACAGCTGAAGCTGAGTATGTAGCTGCTGGAAGCTGTTGTTCTCAGGTCCTGTGGATGAGAAATCAACTACTGGACTATGACCTTCAACTTTCAAATATTCCAATCTATTGCGACAGCACAAGTGCCATCGCTATAGCCAATAATCCAGTACTACACTCAAAGACAAAACACATCGAAATCAGGTATCACTTTATCAGAGATCATGTGATGAATGGTGATATAGAACTTCACTTTATCCCAACTGATTATCAGTTAGCTGATCTGTTCACCAAACCTCTTGATGAGACTAGATTCAACTTTCTCATCCGCGAGCTTGGAATGCTGAACTTTGAAGAGTAAAATCTTCAGCGATTCACATTTGATCAGCGATAGGATAAAATCAACTTGTATAACCCATTCTATCTTCTTCTCTCTGAATAAACTTGATTCGCTGATATCAAGGTATGTTTTTTTGACAAATCGCATGTAAATGCAAGATTTCAAAACAAATTACATCGCTGAATATCTCTTCCTTATCAGCGATACTTTGAAATTTCTAAAACCATCACTGATATTTCTAAATTCAGTGCTTCATATTTTCAAAAGTGTCCCTGAGTTTTTCAAAACCTCAGAGACAACCATGAATATGAAAGGACAGTTGTGACGTCATTGCAACGGATAAGCCCCGACACGTTCTTCTTTCTGACACACGTTTGCACGTTTCGTTTACTCGCCGATCAAATGCAAACACATGTCCGTGTCATGATGAAAATCTTTTCCTGCTCAAGATTTTCTCTCTCTCTCTCTCTAATCTCTATATAAACTCATTCTGGGTTTATATTTTTCTTTTACGCGAACTTCTTCTCCAAGCAAAGAAAGAATTCACTGTTGCATTTTGATCTCGAATTTCTCAAGAACAACTGTTCATCATCTTCAAACATCAAAGGTTAATATGTACTTATTATTTACCAAATGCAAATAACTTGTTTCTGATCTTCTCATTGTTTTAACAAGATCAAACAAAAGAACTTCTTAAAAATGAAATCATTTTCTTTCATGGTTTTATGAACACAACCATTTCATGGTTGTTCTTCAAGTTTAAATGCAAAAATCTTAAACTTGTTCTTCACACATTCGTTTTTCCAGAATCCCAATCTTCAAAGGAAACTGGAAAACAAGATTTTTATTGGGTTTGCAGTTCGTTTTTAAAAAAAAAACAAGAAAAATCCTAATCTTCATTAAGACATTTTTGTCTGAATGAAATGGACAAAATTCGAACCATCTTATTGGAAAACCCTTTCCACATTAAGATTATTCTTATTTGTTAATCTTTGGCTGAACTGATAATACAGAAAATAACATATTCTGACATTCCCAAGAACACCATCGCTGAAAACACTGCTGCTGATGATACTGCTGAGGAAGTGGATATCCTTAAGGCTCCTCATGTCAAGTTCTCTCTTGACAAACTGGATTGGACTAAGGTAAATAACCTCTATGCGCTTCTCGAGTTTCCTCCTCGAAAGCAAGTCAAACATCTAGATGATGCTGTGAACTTCCTGAAGAATTGCTGCATCTCCACAGCCCTGACCATAACACCTCCTACGCATCAACTTTTGCTATCACAATTTTGGTATTCTGCCAGACATTCTCAGCTACCATCAACCAAAGACCCCTCCAAAACAATTGATTGCATCCTCTGCGATATCGAATATGGCACCTTGAAGATCACCCTTGCCATCATTCGCAAAGCCCTCAGCGTTCCCATCGCAACCAAAGAAAAACCCTTCGTTCCCCTCCCTGACCCCAAGAAAAACTCAGACAGGGAAGCCATCATTACATTCTTCGATGCAGGGAAACTGGAAGGGACATGAAGCCCGAGAAGAAGTTGACCATTATCAAGAAATCGAAAATGCCCAGCGAGATGAATTTCATCTTCGCCCATTTGATCAGCTGCACGACTGCCAAGAGCGGCTCCTCTGACCAAGCCGCTAAGCCTCAGCAAGTAATGGGATATGCATTGCTGAAAGGTCTACATATAGACTGGGCATCGATTATCTATGATGACCTGGTACTCAGAGTGGACACCGTCGCTGACAGATCTCCATGGGTTCCATATCCTCGGTTCATCAGCGCCATATTCCAAAAGGCCTGAAGGACAACTATCCTCAGGAGGGTGACCTGAAACTTTCTCAGGTTGGCCCTAAGATACTCGACTTCAAACCAGTGGCGAATGAGGTACGTCTTTCTACACTCTTGACTCTTCTCAATCCTCCTACTTCTTCTACTTCTGCAGCTCCTTCAGCGGACAAACCCACCACTGATACCCCAGCTGCAACCTCCATTCCTTCTCTAAAAAGGAAACATTCTGACACCCAACTTGGTTCCAAAAGAACTAAGAAAACCAAGGAGCAACCCCAGCAATCTATTGCTAAAGACTCCTCAGCTCCTCTTGTTGGGCTGAAGGAAAGTTCAGTGGTACGCTCTGCCATAGCTGAACAAGCCACCCACTCTATCCCGACTTCAGCGTCTCCAAACGCTGAGGTTACAAACTTGGAAACTACCCAACCTCCCTCAGTCTCTCAAAAGACCGACGAAGTGATTCTCAGCGATTCCAACGCTGAACTCAGTACCCAACCTCCATTCTTACCCTTCGCTTCTCCCTCTACTCATTTGGACACCACTCCAGTTATCACTGAAGCACCTGTCATTCCTCCAGAAGCTAAAGAAAATACTCTTCAAGGAGTGATGGGCATAGGACCTGCAGAGCTGTCCATACGTCCACGTACTCTCGCTGACGATATGGAACTTTACTAAGGAACCCGTGATTTTGATGAATTCACAAATCCTCCTGCAGGTATACACCAATCCCTATACACTGTTACTAAACCCCAAACTTCTGAGTTTTCCTCTGTTCACAAGTTTCTATATGTTACAGGTCCAAATTTGAGAGACATCAACGCCTCTCTAAAGACAATAGAGACGTCGCTGACAGGTCTCACATCTACTCTTTCCGGCAACTCTTCAGCTATAACAAACGCTGGAGAGAATCTTACAAAGCTGACAACTGTCGTCGAAAAGAATGCCTCCAAAGCTGATTTGGAGAAGGTTGATAAATCACTCGGTGATTTTGCCAAAGTTCTAGCTGACATCTACACAGACTACCTCGACATCAAGAAATCAGTTGACACCATGTCCAGCGAAGTCACAACGCTGAAGACATCGGTTAGCACACTCGAAGGTGATATGTCTGCTGTAAAGGCTGATGTCAATTCAGTAAAAACTGATATGAGTTCTGTGAAGACTGATGTCAACACGATGAAGAATGACATCACTTCAATTCAGACTTTGTTGCAGCAGATACTGACCAACACAACCGCCCCTGCACCTGCCCCTGCTCCTGCACCTGAGCATTTTACTCCGGCATATCGTGTTGAACTCGTCAAAATCAATCCTGGTATTTCTGCTCTTCAAACCAGATTATCAAAGATTGAGACTTATGTGGGGGTCCCTGGCCAAGAAGACAGGGAGAAAACCACAGCTGCAGAATCATCACATTCCTCCCCCAGTCATCATGAAAAAGAGGGGGAGAAGAGCGCTGAAGACCTTTCCCATGATGAATCTATCAGGGGAGAGAAGACTGAAGACCTCACCTTCACTGAAGAGGGTGAGAAGACAATTGAAGCTGAAGCAGCCGCTGGACCTCAGGGAGATGAACACCCTGAGGGAACCGAGAAGCTCGCCTCTGTATCTGAGGGAGAGCAACTCGAAGAAGAAGCTGAAGAATCTGAGACGGAAGCTGAAGATGAAGAAGCCATCGACTTGTCTGATGATGAACCATCCTCTTCTCCAAAGAATGATGATGATGAAGATGATGATGATGATGACTCTTTTATCGTCAAGCCTGCTCAGAGGACCATAGCTCTTAAAGGGATCAAGATAAATGAACCTTCAGGGGAGCGGACAAAGACAAAGCCATTAGCATCTGAAGCTGACAAAAGCAAAGGAAAAGGTGTCGCTGAAGATGAAAATCTGACGATCTTGCTTAACAAGCCGGTTTGTCAGGTACACTAACTCCTTACTCCACATCCCTCCTCTATACACTTTATCAGCTCTACTTCCACAAACCTCTATACACTATCCCATTCTTTCCATCTCTGTTCTACCCATGTTTGAGGATATCGCTGCGTTTCAGCTAGTCCTCTCCCCTGTTTGAGGATATCGCTGAAGTTCCTACAGCTGCGACTTCATCAACAATAATCCCAGCTCTAAATGCTGAAGAAATAATCCCAGTCTTGGATTTGATCTCTGAGACTGATGAACCTGAAGAACAGACTCTCTCTCACAAAAAAAGACCTTCCTTGGCTCCTCAAAAGCTAAGTGAAGAGGATCAAGAAAAGAGAGATGAAATGATCAAGAGACTCGAAGATCAGCGAATCATTCTGAAGCGTGATCAACTTCCTTCTGTTCCTCCAAAGTTTAGAATTTCCCAAAAGGAATACAAGGAACACCTCAGAGCTGAACGCCAAATCGCTGAAAGAAAGGAAGCTGAAGAAAAAGACAGAGAATACGCCATCCAGCTTACTCAACGATCAATAAAAGACCCCAAGCTGAAAAGAGTTCCCATTGATGTTCAACGTCAGCTATGGGATGATGATCAAGAGATCGTTAGAGAAAAGACTAAGGTCTCTGATACCACTTTGGAATGGGCTAAACAAATGCTGACCTATCGATCTAGACCATCCAAAATCATCAAAGTAAACATCAGAGGAAGACTGTACGCCGACGTTCCTGTTGTTGAAGTGGATGTCTATAGAGAAGACAAGACCAAGCAAACCTTCTATGCTGCTACCTTAGAAAAATTTGGTCTCGCTGAATGGTTAGAAACGAAATTAGCCATTCAGGGATCGCGCTCAAAGTTCAAAAGCCATGTCGAGAAGATCTTAAACAATCAGATCGACATGCTTTCCTCTGTTGTGGATATTCCTCCTACTCTTCCTCCTCAACAAAGAAAAGTCTCTGCTAAGGAAAAGAAAGTCTCAGACTCAGGCCCTCCTATACGGAATGAAACGGGTATTGGTTTCTCTCATGCTGAAGTTCTTGGCCCTGATGCTGATCTCTCAGCGCTTGACACCTCCCTACCACCTGGAGAAACTTTCATTCCTGACACAGTTGTAAGTGATCCTTATGGTATATTCGTTCTAGACAACGATGGAAACCATCACTTTCAACGTATCTCTGAGCTCCACATCGCTCCCATCGAACAACTCAGAGATCTCATATACTGGTGTGAAGTCAGACGCGACATTAAAGCTAGACACCTGAAGCCCTTGATTTTTTAAGAAGCTTTGAAGAAAAAGAATCAAGGAGTAGATGTCCCTGATTGGATGGTTGCCACATCAATGACCCTTGATGAACAACTCATTAAGGAAGAACCATTTGACGGATAGGATCGCCTTGTAATTCTTTCTATCCTTATCTGTCTACATCTTTTGTACTTGTAATTTTATTCGTTGTACTTGTAATTTTTCCACTTCCCTCTTTAATCTTTACAAAGTTTAAAGAAAATTTTCAGCGAACGTACTTTACTCCATCAGTACAGAAAAGATCCCAGAAAACAGTAAAAGGGACAAATATTTTATGAGTTCTTTTTATCCTTATGTTTTCATTATATAGCAATTTTCTCTGTTGCTATGTCATAATCAAATAGGGGGAGATTGTTGATCCAAACCCTCAGTGATTTGATAATGACCCTCTCTAATATACTTAGTGAAAATTGTAAGTAAACAATATGTATCAGAGTTTCACTATCGCTGATAAGTACTAAGATCTTCCAGTACCGCTGATAGGAACTCTCGCTCTTTAGATTAAACATTCAGCGAAACTGTTCACCATAATACTCTGAGTCTGTTCAGTACTTATGGTGATCGCTGATAAGTTAGTTGTTTACTTATGATCCCTGAAGACAAGTTTCACGTTAACATAGGTTGTACGCTGAAGTCGAAGATCAAGCTCAAGAACTGATAACGCCACTTTTTGGCGTTATTTTCAGTTCTCAAACCAACGAGGTTGGCTTGGATTCAAGTAAAAAGGCGTGTATTTTACGGTTTATCTAGTGAATTATGCAGGTTAGCTAAAAGGCGGCATTTCTCGAGAAAGAAGCTAAAAAGAGCCCAAAACGAGTCAAAACGAAGCCTAACGGGAGCCCAAAAGCCAAGCCCAAGACCCGCGACCGAACTAGGACCCAACCCGCGAACCAGAAAACAACCCGCGCAGCAAATACAACACGCGCGACTTACCACGCGACTTGCAAGTCGCGTGGCAGGTCGCGTAAGTGTCTGTTTCGCGATTTTCATTTATTTTATCCGGGGTTTAGGTCATTATTCGATATCATTCTGACGGCAGACGATCGGGAGCAGTTCAGGGGCGACTTTGGGCGATTTTTTGGAGTCCTCGAAGCCACGTTAGAGAGCCGATCACGGATACATTCATCACGGAACGTAGAGACGAACACGAGAGGAGGGAGTTTTCATCACTTGTTATCACGATTTCATCTTTCACATTTGATCATGTTTACATACACTTTTGCATCCTTTTCTCTTATGTTTGAATCCACCACCGACATGAACTAACCGGTTCATGTTGGGGGTTGGAATGAATGTGGTTTAAACTTGTAAACAGATGACTTGAAACCTTTATCAGTTTTCCTTTTAATGAATGATTGCAATTTTGTGTTTAATGCTTTTGTGAGATTAGCTACCTTACAATTGTCTTATTGTTTTCAATTAATGTTCGAGAGAAGTAATTGAGAAATAGAATTAGAAATTGCATGTCTAAGGTAAGAAAGGATAGAGATATACCGAGTAAATCTTAGTCCCGTTTGAATCTTAAGCTTAATGCGTTTTGAACCCTATATGTTGAGATCGAAAGATAAAACTATTGTTTTCAAAATAGAAATCACGGTTGTTTGAAAAAGGAACCATGTTTTGCAAATAAAATCGGTGTAACTCGAGAGAGAACAACGATTAGATCAAGATTGGGCATTCATTGATAGGAATAACTGGTAGTTGAGTTGAGTCAGACGTTTGTATGTGAGAACCATTGGATTTCCAACCCTCAACCTTTTCTCTATCAAAGTCTTCAAAGCTGTTCTGTTTGTCTTGTGTTTGATTTGATTTTATTTAGTACAATTAAGTAGTCTAAAACCAATCTCTTAATTTGACAGTTCAATTAATAGAGCTTATAGTAATTGTGATACTTAGTTCCTAGTTCCCCGTGATTCGATACTCGTACTTTCTCAAGTACTATTACTTGACTTCGACCCGTACACTTGCGGTAAGATTCGCGGGGTGTCAAAACCCCGTGTCAAGTTTTTGGCGCCGTTGCCGGGGAACTAGTTGTAGCTAATAGCACTACCATCTATACGCGCTATTAGATTGGGCATTTTCTTTTCTTGTTATTTTTCCATCACTTTCAGTTTTCGGATTATTGACTTTACTGTCTTCTTTTCAGGTACCACTTGGTTTATGCCAAGGACGACCCGGGGAAAAGAGATCGAACAATTTGATCCGGAGATCGAAAGAACCGCTCGTCGGCTGCGTAAGGAAGCGAAAGCCAAAAGGAATCTGAAATTCCAGATGTCCGACGACGAGAGACCACCTCCGCGCAATGATCCTCCACCTCGCCGCAACAATCCACCACCACCTCCGGAAAGAGTTCCGATGCGGTCATTTGCCGATCCTAATGTGGCGGCCGCACGGATAGGCATCCAAGCGCCCACTACTGGGGCAAACTATTTCGAGCTTAAACCGAGCACCATCGTGATGGTGCAACAGAACCAATATGGAGGAACGCCAACCGAGGATCCTCACGCACATCTTCGTGCATTCGAGAGGATCTGCAATACGTTTAAGATCAATGGCATGAGTGAGGATGCCATAAAGCTGAGGCTATTCGGATTTTCACTTAAGGGCCGAGCTGAAACATGTACTGAAAGCATCTCACCTGACTCGATCACTACATGGACACAACTGAAGGCTGCCTTCCTCCAGAAGTTCTTCCCACCTAGCAGGACCGCCCAACTAATGGCGGAAATCACCCATTTTTCTCAATGGGATCAGGAAACATTATATGAGGCTTGGGAGCGCTACAAGGACATGATAAAGAAGTGTCCTCATCACGGGCTACAAGGCTGGGTCATCATCCAGACCTTCTTCAGTGGACTCCACCCGCAATTCAAGAACGACATCACAGCTGCGACGGGTGGAGCATTAATGGATAGATCTTATGAGGAAGCATTTGAGCTGATCGAGAATCTGGCCGAACATAGTTTTTCTACGTCGAGATCAGCGGTAAGAAGAGTAGCAAGTGTGCAAGAAAGTAATGAGCTGAATGAACTGAAAGCTCAACTAGCCTCTCTCACGAATCAGCTGAATGGAGGAAGTCCTCAAGAACCTGATCAGATTCACTTTGTGTCAAACCGGAACCAACCGAGAAACGATCCTTTCTCGAACACCTATAATGAGGGATGGAAGAATCATCCCAATCTTTCATGGAATCAGCCCGGTCAACCACAGTCAGGTAATTTTTCTAACTCTTCTAATTTTGCTCAAACTAATAATGTGTACCGTCCTCCAGGTTTTCACCAAAGGAATGAGGGACCCTCGATGGAGAAGAAACCGGGATTAGAAGAGATGATGATGAAGTTCATGTCGAAAATGGACAGCACGGTCGAGGGATTAGCGAGCACAATCAACACGGTGAAAGCCGCAACTGATCAAAATACAGCCTCAATCAGAATTCTCGAGAGGCAAGTGGGGCAGATCTCGGAAGCCCTACAAAACCGACCACCTGGCACATTTCCAAGCATGGCCGAAAAGAGGAACCAAGAGAATTGTAATTCCCGAATCCACTTTAATTAAAGCCTTTTCGAAGGCGCGAAAGTTCGCATTTTATCTTTTCTTCAAGCTTTCGCTTGTATTTTCATAGAGTAAGTTTAGTAATCACTCTCTAGTAAAGGCACTCGATTAGCTGGCAAAAGCGCTCTTCTTTCCATTTTCTATGATTTGAAGATAGATATAGATAGAACTCGATCGAACTAAATGCTTTTCGTCATCTATCTGAGAGATGGCAAGGAGCTGAATGAGGAGCCAGCAAAGGAAGTCGAGAATGATGTGGAGATCATTGACATGGATGCATTAGAGGCTGATGAAGAGCGTATGAGGAAAAAGAAGCCGAAGGAGAAAGAAGTGACACCACCGGTCAAGCCGGCAGCACCAAGAGTACCTTACCCGAGCAGGCTGAAAGCAAATAAGGATGAGGTCAATTTTTCAAAATTTATAGATGTGTTTAAAAAGCTAACGATCAATATTCCTTTTGCAGATGCTCACACCTAAATGCCCTCTTACATGAAATTCATGAAAGAGATCCTTTCCAAAAAGAGGGCGATCGATCATCAATCCACAGTTACACTCACTGAAGAGTGTAGTGCCATCTTCCAGAATAAGCTTCCCCAGAAGCTCAAAGACCCAGGGAGTTTTTCAATCCCTATTCAAATTGGGGATCTTAGTTTTAATAAAGTGTTATGTGATTTAGGGGTGAGTATTAATTTAATGCCGTTATCTGTTTTCAGGAAACTCGGATTGGGAGAGGTGAGCCCAACATACATGACACTCAAGCTCGCGGACAGATCGATAAGGTATCCATACGGGGTGATTGAAGACGTGCTGATCAAAGTTGGTAAGTTCTACTTTCCGGTAGATTTCGTGGTCATCGACCTAGATGAAGATGAGGAAGTCCCGCTGATTTTGGGGAGGTCCTTCCTGGTGTAATACCCCGGGTAAATCCGTTAGTTAAAAATCTAATTCCGTTAAATTTAGTTAACTTTAAAGTTACTATTTTGGGTAAGTTGAGATGATTTAGTAAGTTAAGGGTGCTTTGGTTATTATGGAATAGTTTAGGGTCTAAAATGGTAATTAGAGTGGATAATATCTGAATTGAGAGTACAGATGTATTCATTATAGCAAAACTCAGATGAAGGTGTATGTGTGTGTTTTGGGAAGAAAAGAAGAAAAAGAAGGGTTCTTGTGGTTAAGACTTCATTTGGTGTATTTGGAAGAGAAATTGAGGTATGTTGCTTTACATTTTATGTTTATAATTGCTAGTAAGTAGTTCCTATCGGAGTAGAAACATCCCAAACACTTCTGTTAATGATTCAGTCGATTTCTGGGTGAAAATGGGATAAACAGTCAGAGGTGTCCGGATAATATGAAGGTATCCGGGTAGTTTCTTGGGTGGTGTCCGGGTAGTTTATTGATAGTATCCGGATGATTTGTTTGAGGGTTTCCGGGTGATTTAGAGTCCGGATGGCATCCGGATTCCTTGTGTTGTCCGGATTAGTCTTGCTGTCCGGATTACTGAGGTTGTCCGGAAAAGTCATGTTGTCCGGGTTGTTTGGGTTGTCCGGATACTTTAGCTGTTTTGGTCACTTTTGAGGATTTGAGTTATCTAGAGTCCTTGGTCTTCTAGTATGTTTTATGTGATCAGTTAGTAAGGGGATATTTGTATTTAATCTATTTGCAGACTCTGTGGATTGGGATTGATAGACTGAATCTTTGGAAAAGGCTTGGAAGCGTATTTTAAGAATTCGAGGTGAGTTTTACTTTAAAAGTATTTTCAACTGGAATACATACGTATGGTTTGGGAATGTGATAATTAGTGATTAATGTGCTTATATGTATGGTGTACATGATTGATAATATATTGAGATATATGTTATGGTTATATTGCACGAAACGAGTATAAGTGAGCCGAATTATTGTTCGGCGGGGCTGTATGGAAATACAGCGGGGCTGCATGAAATGGCAGTGGAGCTGTAGGTAATTGCAGCGGGGCTGTATGTAATTACAGTGGAGTCGACTGTATTGTACGGTGACGATGATTAGTTGGCTTGCTACCGACTAATGTGGCCAGGGGAAAGAAGATGAGATGAGGAGAGATACACGGTGCACGAGTCCTAATGTGGTATTTATATACGTGTGGTATATGCGTGCTTATACGAAAGGTTTTATGTAAACTATTTTGATACAAAGTATTATGTGAAAAGAGTTTTATATTGATTTTGGAAAAGACCGGGATTAACTCACTAGACCCGTTTGGTCTAACCCTCATTTTGTTTTCAAAAATATGTTTTCCAGGTTAAGGATCGGCAGGAGAGGATGAAGTGTAGGAAGCTTTTGACGGATATTGATTAGGAAGCTTTTATATGTTTTGTAATGTCAAGACTATTGAGACCGTACTTGGTTTGTGATGTACCTTTTATTATGAATGTAATGAAGTTATGCAATGTATGTTATTTGTTGTATGTTTGGGAAACCGGGTCGTTACAAATGGTATCAGAGCCCTAGTTTAAGAGATTTAGGTATTTGGATTTATACCTAGACTTAAACTGCATGTGAAGTAGGATGTCCTTATTATTTTAGAACCTGGGGATGTTAAGTATAAAAAGGTAGAAGGAACATCATGTAAGGTATGTTCAAATTACACCTGGCCAGTGTAAGCGGGAACTTACAAGTACATGTTGAACCGGAATATCTTGTTATATTGGGTATGTGCTTACGTGTATATTAACCTTGTTGAAATCAACAGAGTGGCAAGTCGAACTCGACGTATGGATAGAGATGAAGACAGGTATATTTCTATAAACTTTATACGTGCTAAAGTGTTATCTGACTTCGGTGCAAACCGATTCTTTTGTGTTTTCAATTTTATTATTTGTGTTAGAAAAATATTTGATAATTGTGTTAGAGATATAGAAGGGTGTGTTTAATTATTGTTGTTCTAATCTGTTAGTGTGGAGTGTGATGGCTTGAGTGTAAAGAATAATAGCGGTATGTAGAACGTGATGAATTGTGTGTGGAAGGTAACAATAGTGCGTAAAGTCTTGACCTAGTCATGAAGGCGACAGTTTAGTATGTTGTGTAGATTATACTTAATGTGATCGTTGACGCTATCAAGAAAGGTATTGTTTAAATGTGTGGGGTAATGTGGATAAGATGGTGGCAGTTTATAATTAGTGAATGTGCGAGGTATAGTAGTGATGAATTTCGTGAGATTAAGTGGTGGATTTGTGAGGATTTGGAGTGAGTATAAGTGGAAACCTCTGCTCGGAATTTTGTTTGTAAGTTGTGTGAAGGTGTCAAAAGTATGTGGGGAGAGGTATGGATGTCTAGGCGGTGTGTAGTAGTGTTATTCAAGAATAAGAGAATGGAGTGGCAGTAGATAGTTAGCTAAAGAATAGGGTATTACCGTTTGAGAAATGGAAAATGTGAAGTTATTTTGAGCATTGAGTATGATTTCGGATTGACTCGATTAAGCTTCTGATATGAGGTATGGTGAAGTTGTTAGTAAAGTATAGTAGTTGTTGAAATTAGGTGCGTGCAATTGGTTTGGAGGCGAAAGAAAGATAGCTTATAGGATCTGTTAAGAGTGAGTACTTTCTAGTGTGCTATCCTTGGAGAAAACGTGTTTTATGTTGAGAAGAGAATGGGAGGAAGTAGTCGAATGTAATGATCAGAGTGAAGGACCATTGGATAGGACATGATAGTAGTTACCCTCGTTTATTGCTTAACCGAATTCCGGGACGGAATTCTTTTAAGGGGGAGATAATGTAATACCCCGGGTAAATCCGTTAGTTAAAAATCTAATTCCGTTAAATTTAGTTAACTTTAAAGTTACTATTTTGGGTAAGTTGAGATGATTTAGTAAGTTAAGGGTGCTTTGGTTATTATGGAATAGTTTAGGGTCTAAAATGGTAATTAGAGTGGATAATATCTGAATTGAGAGTACAGATGTATTCATTATAGCAAAACTCAGCTGAAGGTGTATGTGTGTGTTTTGGGAAGAAAAGAAGAAAAAGAAGGGTTCTTGTGGTTAAGACTTCATTTGGTGTATTTGGAAGAGAAATTGAGGTATGTTGCTTTACATTTTATGTCTATAATTGCTAGTAAGTAGTTCTTATCGGAGTAGAAACATCCCAAACACTTCTGTTAATGATTCAGTCGATTTCTGGGTGAAAATGGGATAAACAGTCAGAGGTGTCCGGATAATATGAAGGTATCCGGGTAGTTTCTTGGGTGGTGTCCGGGTAGTTTATTGATAGTATCCGGATGATTTGTTTGAGGGTTTCCGGGTGATTTAGAGTCCGGATGGCATCCGGATTCCTTGTGTTGTCCGGATTAGTCTTGCTGTCCGGATTACTGAGGATGTCCGGAAAAGTCATGTTGTCCGGGTTGTTTGGGTTGTCCGGATACTTTAGCTGTTTTGGTCACTTTTGAGGATTTGAGTTATCTAGAGTCCTTGGTCTTCTAGTATGTTTTATGTGATCAGTTAGTAAGGGGATATTTGTATTTAATCTATTTGCAGACTCTGTGGATTGGGATTGATAGACTGAATCTTTGGAAAAGGCTTGGAAGCGTATTTTAAGAATTCGAGGTGAGTTTTACTTTAAAAGTATTTTCAACTGGAATACATACGTATGGTTTGGGAATGTGATAATTAGTGATTAATGTGCTTATATGTATGGTGTACATGATTGATAATATATTGAGATATATGTTATGGTTATATTGCACGAAACGAGTATAAGTGAGCCGAATTATTGTTCGGCGGGGCTGTATGGAAATACAGCGGGGCTGCATGAAATGGCAGTGGAGCTGTAGGTAATTGCAGCGGGGCTGTATGTAATTACAGTGGAGTCGACTGTATTGTACGGTGACGATGATTAGTTGGCTTGCTACCGACTAATGTGGCCAGGGGAAAGAAGATGAGATGAGGAGAGATACACGGTGCACGAGTCCTAATGTGGTATTTATATACGTGTGGTATATGCGTGCTTATACGAAAGGTTTTATGTAAACTATTTTGATACAAAGTATTATGTGAAAAGAGTTTTATATTGATTTTGGAAAAGACCGGGATTAACTCACTAGACCCGTTTGGTCTAACCCTCATTTTGTTTTCAAAAATATGTTTTCCAGGTTAAGGATCGGCAGGAGAGGATGAAGTGTAGGAAGCTTTTGACGGATGTTGATTAGGAAGCTTTTATATGTTTTGTAATGTCAAGACTATTGAGACCGTACTTGGTTTGTGATGTACCTTTTATTATGAATGTAATGAAGTTATGCAATGTATGTTATTTGTTGTATGTTTGGGAAACCGGGTCGTTACACCTGGCCACGAGTCGAGCATTAATAGACATGGAGGAAGGAGAGATTACCTTCAGAGTTGGTGGCGAGAAGGTAAACTTCAAGATGTTCGAGAGTGGACAGTGCAGATATAGAGATGGTAAAGGTCAAGTAAAGAGGGAACAATCCGCGGGGAATCGCAAGTGTGGGCGATTTGAGTCTGCGGATACTGAGCCGAGCTGAACCCACATAGTCGTGCCACGACTTTAAATAAGGCGCTGGGTGGGAGGCAACCCACCAAGGTTTGTTTCCTTTTATTTTTACTTTGCATGTGTTTTTATTTCCGAAAAGCCATAAAAATTGAAAAATTGAAAAATCAAAAATAGCTGGAACAGGGACCCTCTGTTTGTATACCGCGCATCCAGCCGCGGGAGTAGGTTACGCGGTTTGCCACGCGACTTGCAAGTCGCGGGCTAAACCGCGGGTGTCCCCTGTTCGTTTTTCGTGCAGTTTTTATTTCTTTTCTTGCTTTGTGTGTTTCCCTTTCTTGTTTTATGTCTCTCCCTTTTTTGTTGCATGCTCTCTCCATCCTCTCTAAGGGTTCAACCTTTCAAGAATCATCCTCCGTCCGGGCGAAACAGGTACGTTCTAAACCTTGCTAATTAATGAGTGGTGTATGATGATCAATTTTGAGTAGTTCATCGAGATGAAACAAACCTAAGTTTCACTTAGGTTTGGGGTGCCTTATCTTTTTCACATCTACACACTCAATTCTTTAAACCCTGTGCAAACCTCGGTTTCACCGAGGTTTGGGGTTGGCTTTTATTGGCAAACCTAGGCCAGGGCCTAGGTTTGGGGTGCCATTTTAGAAAGTTGGGATTTCTTTTTGCTTGCTATGTAATGCCTTGCCCGTCCTTTTGATAACTGTAATAACTGCACAATGATTGAGTCGCATCACCTACGACTTTGCTTGCACATTGGGGATAATGTGTGGGTAAGGTTTGGGGTTGCCCAATCGGGCCCAAGTCTATGCACGTAGATTTCCTACATTTCTGAGTATCTAGATCACATAGCTAAAATTTTTGTTTAGAATGATTGAGACCAACCATTGTGGGAAGAACCTTATGATAGTGACATGACCGTTAGGGAAGGACCGGGAAAGGACATGACTAGGGACATTAGTGGAGACCACCCGATAGTGAGATTTTGAACCTAAAAGACGTTTTTCATATCGAGGGATTCATACACCTAATTCTGATACACTTTTTCGAATTCCTTGTCGTGAATGTAGAATGATCTCGCTACATTATTGCATCGAGTAGCAAAGACGAACATCGGGATATTAGGAAAGGGTATAGTAGACCATATCGTGTGGACCTTAAGATATGATTCCAGGCATTGTGTGCGTTGTCTTAACCCTGTGTTTAGCTATCATTCCCTTTTACCTCTTGTGTGTATCCATAACCCCCTTTGCAGCCAAATACGCACCCTAATTACTTCTAAACCCACCGTTAAACCTTTAGCCATAAGCCTTAGCCAACCCTTATCCGAAAGTGTGTAAATCAAAGGCAGTAATGAACTACGAAAGATAGAGCAGAAAAGAAGAGAACAGGCCAGTCATGAGAATAAATTTGGTCAATGTAACCCAAGAAATAGAAAAGAGGACCAATGAAGTCCCAACCTAAAAAAAATAAATTAGAATAATACAGTTATTTAGATAATAGTTAGAGCTGAAAAATAAGAGAGTCAATGCGACTCCGATAATGACGAAAAGGGCCGAGTAAGCGAATGTGAAGCAACGAGAGTTCAGGAATTGGCAATGATTGACACACCGAGGATTTTTGATCCTTTCTTACCCTTCGTTTCATAGCCTTAACCTTAGCCCCATTACAACCCTTGTAAAGACCTGGATGATCTTTTGGAAGATGTGATTACGGTCTACGACTACCTTTACTAATATTCCCTGTCTTGCTATTTGATTTCTTTCTGAGATCGAACTTTTGGACATTTGTGCGTCTTTCAATAGAGTTGTCATGCAATTATTGCGTATTCTTGCACATAACCTCCGTAAACATGACAACACGAGCGATAACCTAGGTTCAAGTGCAAAGAGAGTATCCCGTGAGGTAGGGTCGAGGCGAAATGTTTTCCCTATTGTGTTTGGACTTAGTCTAACCTTAATGTAATCGGAACAGTCAAGAGTTCAACCCCCAATGGAAGGTCATAGATCAAACGAAATAAGAGTGAGGCGAGAGTGAGATAGACATTCACGGGTACGGGAAATCACCGATGCATCACTTGGTACCGATTGGGTATTGTGCAGTCATTATAAATTCACTGTGTGCTTTTATTTTATTTTATCGCTAATTTGTTTGGGGACAAGCAACGCTCGGTTTAGGGTTGTTGATAACGCCACTTTTTGGCGTTATTTTCAGTTCTCAAACCAACGAGATTGGCTTGGATTCAAGTAAAAAGACGTGTATTTTACGGTTTATCTAGTGAATTATGCAGGTTAGCTAAAAGGCAGAATTTCTCGAGAAAGAAGCTAAAAAGAGCCCAAAACGAGTCAAAACGAAGCCTAACGGGAGCCCAAAAGCCAAGCCCAAGACCCGCGACCGAACCAGGACCCAACCCGCGAACCAGAAAACAACCCGCGCAGCAAATACAACACGCGCGACTTACCACGCGACTTGCAAGTCGCGTGGCAGGTCGCGTAAGTGTCTGTTTCGCGATTTTCAGCTATTTTATCCGGGGTTTAGGTCATTATTCGATATCATTCTGACGGCAGACGATCGGGAGCAGTTCAGGGGCGACTTTGGGCGATTTTTCGGAGTCCTCGAAGCCACGTTAGAGAGCCGATCACGGATACATTCATCACGGAACGTAGAGACGAACACGAGAGGAGGGAGTTTTCATCACTTGTTATCACGATTTCATCTTTCACATTTGATCATGTTTACATACACTTTTGCATCCTTTTCTCTTATGTTTGAATCCACCACTGACATGAACTAACCGGTTCATGTTGGGGGTTGGAATGAATGTGGTTTAAACTTGTAAACAGATGACTTGAAACCTTTATCAGTTTTCCTTTTAATGAATGTTTGCAATTTTGTGTTTAATGCTTTTGTGAGATTAGATACCTTACAATTGTCTTATTGTTTTCAATTAATGTTCAAGAGAAGTAATTGAGAAATAGAATTAGAAATTGCATGTCTAAGGTAAGAAAGGATAGAGATATACCGAGTAAATCTTAGTCCCGTTTGAATCTTAAGCTTAATTGTCAGGATCGAATCTTAACAAGACTAATAATACTTAGAACTCAGAGTTAAAGAATCTGCGGAATAGAACTTTAATTCACACAATCAAAGAACAATATATCAGAAAACACACAGCTGTTTGTATTCACTAATTCAACTCACAAGCTTACAACCAAACCTCAATCTTGATGAACAGGCTCAATCAAGACGACTTCTACTTCTCTAGAAATAGGGTTCTAAACCTTGAGGTTAATTCTCTCTAAAACAAAACATATTCTGAAACTCTCGTGTATGTCGAATAGCTATCTATCAACATCTATTTATACAAAATAATTACAAGATAACTATCAAAAATAAATTGATCTTCTGAATCTTCTTTAAGCATATCTTCATCCATTCCATCTTTATTTCCAATATTCTCGCATTCCAAACTTATCACATCAGCAGTATTAACTTCATTCATCATTCCAACAGCATTAACTTGACTCAGCAGTACTAACCTTGCTTCAGCAGTATTAATCATGACAAGCAGTACTAACTTCGCTTCAGCAGTATTAATCTTGACAAGCAGTACTAACTTCACTTCAGCAGTATTAATCTTGACAAGCAGTACTAACTTTTACTGGCAGTAGTAACTTTGTTCTGGAAGTAGTAATGTTGTTCTGGCAGTATTATTCATACTTAGCAAATCTTCAGTTCCCAACAATCTCCCCCTAACTTGACTTTTTAGGTTGAGAAGTCAAGTTCTTCAGATGATGCTTCCAAAACCTAATCATGAACGCATAACTCAGGATTCAAACCCAGACTTTGATTGATAATTCTTTTCACCAAGTATCTTCCCATTTCAGAATCCTTGTTGCAAGCCAACTTAGCATGTAGCATTCCATTCAACCTTTTCTTGCTGTGTTTGTATACCACATCCACCAAATAATACTCATGAAATGTATGGTCAAGTGTGATGACATACACTCCACATTTTTCAATGAGCATCCAGTTGGTAAGGGCCTGGAAATTTCTTTCTATCAAATACTGAACAGCTTCTGGTTTGAACATTAGGCACAGGTATTCAAGAACCATTTTGGTGATTGACATCCCTTTCTCATTCAGCATATTTCCATACAGCTTCATTCCAACCTTGTACATCTCCTCTAAGTCAGATCTAGAGCACATTCTTATAAGTTTTCCCCATGTAGAACAGACCTCAAACTTCCCATCTGCTCTTTTGACTCTAATGTACTCCTTTCTCTGATCTATCAATGTATCCCAGAAGATGATCTCAGGAGGCATGGAACGTAATGGGTCAGCTTTGATTGGATCAGTATTAACCACAGTGATGTACATATCACATTGAGCATTACTAGGTTGACCTGATGGAGTTGCTACTTCTTCTTCAGCAACCTTTGTATCATCTTTCTTTTCTGAAGCATCCTTTTCTTTTTCTTCTTCTACCACTGGTTTTACCCTAGGTTTCTTGACAGATTTACCCTTGGTAGCTATAGACTTGGTTCTTGGTCTTTTGTTTGACACCATCTTGGTTCTTTTGAGTGATTTAACAGCTTCAGGAATGGTTTAAGCTGTTTCCTTTGTTTCTGCTGCTTCAGGGATGGTTTTTGCTGCCTTATGTTTTTCAGCAACATTAACCATTTCTGCTGCTTGAATGGTTTCTGCTGCTTTTTGACTAGCAGCATTAACCATTTCTGCTGCTCTATCTGTTACTGCTTCTTTTACTATCTTTGATACTGCTGCTTCAAAACTATTCTTCACAATCTCAAATACCTCTGCTTCAATCTCAGATTTAGTTACTGTAGATACAGATACTGCTTCTTTCTCACTTTCAGATACTGCTGCATCAACAAGACTCTTCATAATTTCAGCTACTGCTGCTTCAATCTCAGATACTGCTTCCTTCTCATTTTCTGCAGTTTCAGTTACTGTTGCTTTCTCATTTTCTGCTTCCTTTGCAACTTCTGCAACCTGCTCAGCCTCCCCCTCAACCTTATGCTCATTCTCCCCCTCAACCTCTGCATCCTCCATGCTTAGTTCAGTTTCTAACTCCCCCTTTTTGGAAGCATCAGTGGTTGATCTTCTCCTTTTCAGAACATACTGAGCTTTCTTCCTTCTTTGCAGCAGCTTGGTGATCATTTTCTTATTCTTCTCTATCTTGGTGTGTTGATAAAGAACCACCTTCTTAAGCTCATCAATCTCCTTCTGCTGATTCATGACATCAATGTTGATGTTGGCAATGGTTTCCATCAATTCCTCATAAGTATATCTATCCTCACCTGGTTTAGAAGTGTTTACCTCCCTTTCAGGATCATTGGAAGTTTTAGTAGGTGTCTCTTGCCTAGCAAAAGCACAACCTACTCCCATGGTTTCTTGGCGCCTGGGTCCTCTGAATGTTTTCACATTCTGAGTTGCCGTGGGGAAGGTCTTAGTGATGTTACCACTGTCCTTCTCTTTGCTAGCAGAAGTAGTGGCAGCCTTGCAGCCCACATGCTCATCCTTCTCCTTAGAGAGCACCTTCTTGGGGTTGGGAGACACCCCTGTGGTTACCCTTTTGATATTCTCTATTGGAGAATGCTCCAATAGAGGGCTTGTAGGCTTTGGGCTATTAGGAGATACACCAAGGGAAGGAACCTTGTGTACCTTTCTTCTATCAAACTTCTTGGAGATTTTGGGAGTGGGTCTTAAAAGAATGGACTGTGGGATTTCTTTGGTGATGGAAGGTTGGGATTGGCCATCAGTGGGTGTGTCTAATGGGGGCCTTGACCCTGATGCCATACCTTCAGTGGTGTGGTACACAACCATCATTGTAGAGAACAATGGTGTGTCAACTCCTTCCGAGTCCCTAGGAATTCTTCTCATATTTGAGAAAACCTTCCCTTTAGGGGGTTTTGGCACATATACCTCAGCAGACTGAGGTAAATCCGTCAATTCATGGTTAATTACTTCTTGGACAAACCTGGGATACATGTAAAAGCTCTTTTTGGATTCTAGGTTTGCCACAAGATCATTAAAAATCATTGCTGAAAAATTGAACTTTCTGGCAGTGGCTAAGCAGACCAAGGCATAAGCAATGGTACTGCTAAACTCACTCCATCCAGTTGTTTTCTTTGAAATACAGTGCATAAGAGTATGAACAAGAAATCGCCATTGGGTGAAAAACTTTGACTTGTAGAATTTAAAAATTCCAATGGGACCTTCATACCCCATTCTTGGTAAGGTCGAGAAAAGTTCATCATTAGAGATATAGGTTATACCTGAGGCATCATCTAAGTGAAGAGTGATGCGAATAACCTCCTCTGTGACCTTCAAGGGTTTGTCACAAACCCTTGTTCGAATGATTTTCTGCCCATCTTCGAATATAACAGTGGCATTCTCCCAAAATTGCTTTTGATGCTCGATATATATGGTTGGGCACACTGTTGGGGCATGAGAGATGTGCGTGGACTTGAGAAAATCCACAATATCATGAAATCCTGCGGCCTGCTTTGGCTTCTGAAGCATCGCAATCTCATTGTGCTCATCGACAAACTCCATTGTCGTCATTCTTCCTGAGGATTTGGATAGAAAACACAGAGATTCTAGGGAGAAAAGGTTAGAACGAGAAAGAGATAAATTGAATGCAAAGAGACGTTATGAACATTGGCGGGCTGAAAGAGTATTTATAGCAGTACTAGCCCTGATTTTCTTTAAAAGCAGTATTAACGACTGAGCAGTATTAACTGCAAGGCAGTATTAACTGCAAGGCAGTATTAACTACACAGCAGTATTAACTACACAAGCAGTATTAACTACTAAGCAGTATTAACAACAAAGCAGTATTAACTACACAACAGTATTAACTACACATGCAGTATTAACTACTAAGCAGTATTAACTACAAAGCAGTATTAACTACACAAGCAGTATTAACTACTAAGCAGTATTAACAACAAAGCAGTATTAACTACACATGCAGTATTAACTACTAAGCAGTATTAACTACAAAGCAGTATTAACTACTAAGCAGTATTAACTACACATTGGCAGTAGAAAATATGTACTAGCAGTAGTAACTCTGCACTGGCAGTAGTAACTATACTTACACTTTGCAGCACTTGTCAATCTGAGTCATACTAAGGTTCTGAGAAAGCTAGTTAGTAACACCAAATATACAAAGAAATACAGGTATAAAAAATTAAAAATCATGAATTTATTTAAGGTTGATCATGCCCATACTTGTTACCAAGAAAGTGAATCTACCCACATCAAAAGCTTTTGTGAATAGATCAGCAAACTGGTCATTGGTATGAACTTTAGCAACTTGAATCAATTTCTTTTCATTACAGTCTCTAATAAAGTGATACCTGATCTCTATGTGCTTTGTTTTTGAGTGCTTGACAGGATTGTTAACAATGCTAATGGCACTGTTGTTGTTAATGAAGATTGGAGTGTGAAGAAATGTTACCCCATAGTCCAACATCTGATTCTGAATCCATAACACCTGAGAACAGCAACTTGCAGCAGCTATATACTCAGCTTCTGTTGTAGATAAGGACACTGTGGTTTGTTTCTTACACTGCCATGATACAAGTCTTGCACCCAAAAACTGACATCCACCTGAAGTAGACTTCCTATCCATGTTAGCTCCACCTAAGTCACTGTCTGAGTATGCAAGCAAGTCAAATGAAGATTCATAAGGATACCAAAGACCTAATATAGGTTGCCCTCTTAGGTATCTAAAAATTCTTTTGACTGCATGAAGGTGTGAGTGCTTAGGTGTAACCTGAAATCTGGCACAAACACATACTGGAAACATAATGTCTGGTCTAGAGGCTGTGAGATACATGAGTGATCCAATCATAGATCTGTAATGATGGACATCCACATCCTCCCCCTCAAGATCTGCAGTGATATGTTTGTGTGTCTCCATTGGTGTGCTTGCTGGCTTTGAGTCTGTTAAACCATACTTGTCCAGGATGTCTTTCACATATTTGGATTGGCTTATGAAAATCCCATCTTTCCTCTGTTTCACCTGAAGCCCAATGAAGAAAGTAAGTTCTCCCATGGAACTCATCTTGAAGCTCTTGTGCATTAACTCTTCAAACTCTTTACACATGTGATCATTTGTGGATCCAAAGATGATGTCATCCACATAGATCTGAACAAGTAGGGTGTCCTTATTTTCCCTTTTAATGAATAAGGTCTTATCAATGACTCCTCTTTCAAAGTCATTTTCCAAGAGATAGGAAGACAGGGTGTCATACCATGCTCTTGGGGCTTGATGTAAACCATAAAGTGCCTTCTTCAACTTGTACACTCTGTCAGGGTGCAATGGATTCTCAAATCCAGGGGGTTGACAGACATATACTTCTTCATCAATACTTCCATACAGAAAAGCACTTTTTACATCCATTTGGTAGACCTTGAACTTCATGTATGAGGCATAGGCTAGAAATAGCCTAATTGCTTCAATCCTTGCCACTGGAGCAAAGACTTCCTCATAGTCTATGCCCTCTTCCTGAGTATACCCTTGTGCAACCAGCCTTGCTTTGTTTCTAATCACAATTCCTCTGTCATCCTTCTTGTTTCTGAAAATCCACTTGGTGCCAATTGCTCTATGACCTTTTGGAAGGTCCACCAAGTCCCAAACATCCTGTAATTTAAACTGTAGCAGCTCCTCTTGCATTGCTTCTATCCAACTTGGATCTTTCAAAGCATCATAAGCCTTTTTGGGCTCAATTTGGGATAGAAAGCAAGTAAGTACAGTATTAACTGTATTCTGCTGATCTTGTAGCTCTTGAAGTCTGCTTTGATTCTAAACCTTGAGGTTAATTCTTAACCACTTGTCAGGATCGAATCTTAACAAGACTAATAATACTTAGAACTCAGAATTAAAGAATCTGCGGAATAGAACTTTAATTCACACAATCAAAGAACAATATATCAGAAAACACACAGCTGTTTGTATTCACTAATTCAACTCACAAGCTTACAACCAAACCTCAATCTTGATGAACAGGCTCAATCAAGACGACTTCTACTTCTCTAGAAATAGGGTTCTAAACCTTGAGGTTAATTCTCTCTAAAACAAAACGTATTCTGAAACTCTCGTGTATGTAGAATAGCTATCTATCAACATCTATTTATACAAAATAATTACAAGATAACTATCAAAAATAAATTGATCTTCTGAATCTTCTTTAAGCATATCTTCATCCATTCCATCTTTATTTCCAATATTCTCGCATTCCAAACTTATCACATCAGCAGTATTAACTTCATTCATCATTCCAGCAGCATTAACTTGACTCAGCAGTACTAACCTTGCTTCAGCAGTATTAATCATGACAAGCAGTACTAACTTCGCTTCAGCAGTATTAATCTTGACAAGCAGTACTAACTTCACTTCAGCAGTATTAATCTTGACAAGCAGTACTAACTTTTACTGGCAGTAGTAACTTTGTTCTGGAAGTAGTAATGTTGTTCTGGCAGTATTATTCATACTTAGCAAATCTTCAGTTCCCAACATTAATGCGTTTTGAACCCTATATGTTGAGATCGAAAGATAAAACTATTGTTTTCAAAATAGAAATCACGGTTGTTTGAAAAAGGAACCATGTTTTGCAAATAAAATCGGTGTAACTCGAGAGAGAACAACGATTAGATCAAGATTGGGCATTCATTGATAGGAATAACTGGTAGTTGAGTTGAGTCAGACGTTTGTATGTGAGAACCATTGGATTTCCAACCCTCAACTTTTCTCTCTATCAAAGTCTTCAAAGCTGTTCTGTTTGTCTTGTGTTTGATTTGATTTTATTTAGTACAATTAAGTAGTCTAAAACCAATCTCTTAATTTGACAGTTCAGTTAATAGAGCTTATAGTAATTGTGATACTTAGTTCCTAGTTCCCCGTGATTCGATACTCGTACTTTCTCAAGTACTATTACTTGACTTCGACCCGTACACTTGCGGTAAGATTCGCGGGGTGTCAAAACCCCGTGTCAAGAACCAGCGACAAGTCTCCTAATGAACTGATGCGGATCAGCGAAGACTCAGATTTGTCCACTCAACGTGAAGTATCAAGTACAGGACTTTGGCTATCGCTGAATTCTATCATTCGCTGATAAAGAATGATAGATCGCTGAATCAACGAAAAGCTGATCATGAAGTCCTCCGTACAAAGTATTTTTGTCTTAACCACCCTTGCACGACTCCGTACGATATGTCAGAAAAGAACCTCCTTATTGTCTGAATTCGTACAACCACCCTGATACTACACTGTTCAAACATGCGGCTACTTAGGTTGTCAACAAAGGTCAATGACATGCAACCAATCAGCTTGTGCCACGTGTAAAGTGTATACTGCCATGCATTAAATGCATGCAGTATATAAGCAGATGAACTCACTTCATTTTGAAGTAACTTGCTAACTCTGGACAAGTTCATCCTTCTTATCTTTGAGATAGGTTATTATTAGTAATTTCCTTCTCCTTCTTAGTGCAAGAAACTTAGTCATCCAACTTGTTTAGATTTAGGTTTACCCTTAATCTTGTTTCCGCAACAAGCTGTAAATTGTTAATGATTTATCAATAAACAATTTAGAAAAGTAAAATCTGTGTGTTTGTATTCAACCCCCCTCCTTCTACAAACTTGTATAGCCCTTCGGGACCAACAAGTTGCAACTTGGTTAATCGCCTCATTATATCTTTCAATGGAAAGAGAATGTGTCTATGTGTGTTCTTCATCACACAGATTATTATGTCATGACCATGGTGTCTCACGTGGTCATGTCAAAACATATATGTGTCATTGTCCCAAATTTCTTTTTTGGTGACAAAATATGATTTAATGACCTAGATAATCCATTAATTTGACACATTAATTACTCTATTATATGTTACTTTCATATCATTAGACTTGATATACCCATTTCCATTCTTATAAAATGATTTTCAATTGATACGAATATCTTAACAACATATCTATTACTATGGTGATTTAGTAACTATCAATCTTGTATTAACGACAATCCATCGTCTACGTATTATTGGGGGGGGGGGGGTATTAGTCTATATTTTAGGATTAGAGGTCCTAAAAAAATTCTCCTCGATACATTCCTACACGGAACGGAGAATATTGAGAGTTTTGTATTTGTTTTGATGTATTTCTTTACATCCATAATGGTTATATATTTAGTTTTACATAAGCAAAATAAATTAATTTATAAGTTTCAAAGAAACCTATGCTCATTCAATCTTAAATTAATATGATATAGTTCATTTTCAACTTGTCCCCTTTTTTTAAGAAAAAAAAATGGTTCATTGATTATCCCTTATCAACTGGGCAGTAGTTGTATCTCTGTTACAAGGATTGGAAAATCCTTCCCAACTACTGTCATGCCCCCGACACTTTACTCTGTTTCGTCTACGTGGTACATAGATGTCATGTGTGGATTTTTTTATTAATATTTAACTTACTATCCTTTGGAGTTGTTTCCACCTTTAACATTTCATTACCTCAGGAATTTTCTTTGTTCCAACATGTCTATCGTTGTTATTCGAAATAAACTTGTTATATCTCTCAACCACTTGCAATAGGTTGATGAGTTCGTCTAAAGGTTACATTCCAACTTATATTGGTTCATTAATATTTACTAATATATGAAAGATGGAAATAATGTTAGGAATCATGTCATCTTATGTGAGTTCCTTGCCACAATATTGAGATGCATTTTGAGACACAACATTTCTTTGTTGAAACCAATCACCTTCTTGCAATACAGTAAGTTTCATTCCACTGTATGATTAGCCCAGGAAGTATTTGTTCATGAATATTCTCGATTATCCGTTTTAGTCCCGCAGTTCTTTGGGGTTGCTAGTAAAAGGTAATCTCTATGAAAGTTATGACTGATATGTCATCATAGAAAGTTAAAAGTATTTGCTTGTACCTTTTCAGGTGGTTGGTTTTTAGGGCGTTGATGAGTTTTAGGTATTTTCTTGAACCTTTCCAAAGGAGATTGTATACTCATTTATGGTACTCAAGTTCTTTTGAGTTTACAATGTTGATTTCGAGAGGAGTTGTTTCAACCATTTACATATGTAAGGGATAATATATGATTTTCTGTTTGATAAAACAATGGATTATGGTTATTGTAACAACCCAAAATTTGAACATACAAGCTAGAAGCTACCTCTTTAGTTCATAACGCCAAAACGACTCAACATGGTCCCACTAACAAGATTTACAATACAGGGTTCGCGGAAATAACCCCAAATACAGCTGAGAAAGTCTAACTAAACATTTCAAAAGAGATTCTTCTAATTCCTTCTAGCGCAAGCTCCGATCCACGTCTTGCCAAAACTCTAAACGTGCCCTCGACTACTGCTTACCTGAAAAAGGTTTTAGTTTTGAAAAGCGAGGGTTAGACCATGAGGTCTAGTGAGTTCCCTCCACACCAAGTCACACCAAAATAATTCAGTTTATAAAATCAGTTATGAAAGCATTGTATAAATCATAACTAGCACACAAAGTTGATATGCACACATTGACACATGCTACTGGCACGCGCTAAAGTCACACACACCGTGACAGCGCAATCGGGCACACACCGCCCATGTCACACACACCGTGACAGCGTAATCGGGCACACACCGCCCATGTCACACACACCGTGACAGCGTAATCGGGCACACACCGCCCATGTCACACACACCGTGACAGCATAATCGGGCACACACCGCCCATATCACACAAAAGCCAGAGCACGGTCACACACATTTTAATCACACTTGTAAGCCACACATAAAGATCACACATTTAAACCTTGCCTTGAACTAAGAGCAGTTGAAAAGCACACTGTTTGACAATGACCACACCGCACACAATTACTTGTCATCTTACAATAAAAGTAATTGAAAAGCACACCGTTTAAATGGTTACCATGCCACACGCTCAAATATTTACTTGTAATAAAACTCGTTGGAAAACTCGCAGTTTAAATTATAATCATCAACCACACACTTTGTATAAAATTTAGGTTCAGAAAGACTCACTTGCGATGGCAAAGCACGCACTCCTGTTCTAAACTTGAGTCACCCAAGCTTAGCACCTAAAAGATCAGATAAATCCTTAATCAGAGATAAAGATCCAGAACTTACCGGGTACACACATTTTCTGGATACTCCAACTCCCCGAATACCCGAACAGTCCGGACACTAGGACTTCCCGGATACCCGAACCCACTCCTTTCCGGACACACCCCCTTTTCCGGACACACCCCCTTTTCCGGACACACTCCCTTTTCCGGACACACTCCCTTTTCCGGACACTACGCTTGTCCGGACGCTACACTTATCCGGACACACCACTTATCCGGCAACACTACCCGGACACCTTCACGGGGCACTCACCCGGACACAAGCAACATATCCGGACACCTCCAATCGTCCGGACACTACCCTGACATGAGGGTTTCCGGACGCTACGAGAAAAACCCAAAAACGTAGAAATTGCATAATCTCAAGTCCTAATTCCCTCAACACCTCCAGATTAGCAAAATGGGTTGATAGATACCCATTTCCCAAACTACTACACCTCTTAAACAGATTTAATTAGGAATCACACTAAACCCATAAAATCCATGTTTCTTCTCCAAATACTCATAAAACACACACACTAACTTGAAGAGGGGTAGGGTTGATTTACCTGAATGATTGCTGATTCAAGAGTCCTTCCCAAAACTCAGCTGAAATCGTCACCTCCTTCTTCCTCCATTGCCAAAATCCCTTTTCTTGATCTTTCTTCCAGCCACCCACACAACACACACTAGACAAAAGCTTAAAATGAGAAATTAGGGTTTTCCCTTCCTTTTTATACTTTTCTCACTAAACACCATACTTTTAGTTCTTTACACTTAGACCACACAATTTTCTAAATTCGAAATTCTTCCACATATTCTAATTATGACTAAATTAAAAAATCTTGGTTATTACAATATCCTCCCCTCAAAAGAATTCCGTCCCCGGAATTCCATCTTCGAACAATTCTACTATTATCTCCCCACACAAAATACGTCTTAGGCAGATAACACTTTCTCACATTAATTATACTGGCCACATTCCAAGGATAACAATCAATTACGCGCTTTCATCACAATATCACCCTCTACTACTACCATACCAAACCAACGGTCCTTCACCCCGAGCACTACATTCGTCTACCTTCTTCTACTTCCTTCTCAAACAATATAACACGTCTCCAATGAACGGCTCACTAGAATATTTACACTTGTGACCACTCACACAAGCTAGCTTTCCTCAACACTTATACCAAACACATACACACCAGTCCTCTTTCTCACACTTCCACTAGGAGTTCATGCACCCATTGGCGACGTTCTGAAAAACATTGCTTCCCACTTTCCATAACACATGCCACGCTTTCTCCTTCCCATTTTCTCACTCCATCCAACCTACCGTCCCAATTACATTCAGCTAGAATGGAACGTTCCCCATCCAACATTGACCACTCTAAACACGAAATTTCAAAGGGTGCTATACCTAACCAGCACTTCCACCACGCTTTAAACGAGAATTTCCACTAAGTCAAACCGAAACAACACTCAATACTCGAAGCGACCACACACTCCTCATTCTCAAACACTATTAATCCACTCCTTTGCATTTCCTTTACATACAACTACTAGCTAAACATTCTCAAAGATTTCGTATCTTCTACGACACCCTAACCGACCAACCCAAGAGCACACAATTCCCTCTTAGCTAGCCACCAACTGCCACTCCATTCTTTTATTCTCGGGTAACCATACCACGCACCACTTAGACATCCATGCATCACCACACACAATTTTGCCACAAATGAGCAACTTAAAACAAATCCCGAGCATAGATCTCCACTTATGCTCACCCCATAACGACACTAGCCCATCACTTAACCTCACAACAAAACATCACCACCATGCCTCATATGCTTACAATTTATAAGTTGTCGCCATCTTATCCCGACAACCCCACACACTAGAGGTTCAATCCTTATGATCATCTATGCGCACACCATGCCATCAGGTTCCTTACACTTGAAACAACCTACTGTACCGGTACTTCCCCACACGCTTAGATTTTCCATCCTCACAGCCAACACCCGACTACAAATTTTATATTACTGCTTCACCTCGACCTCAAAATAGGTTTACCGTAACCAGTGTCACTAATCCACACATCTACCATTTCTTAACCGCTCCTGTCACCCTCCCAATACTAGAGAGCAAGTAAGCACGTCTCTACCATTCTATACCTGAGTTGAAACTCTCAAGATCTCAATTCACCGACATCGGGAACTCCTAGAGTAAAGACTCATCAAAGGCTAGGGACTCACCTCCAATCACTTATTTTCTTTTAAGAGTCCTCAAGATTGTACTTCACACGGACACTCACTCTGAGCATTCCAAAAATGCTTCTTCTAGGTAGCAACAACAATCACACCAATAATTTCACATTACACACTAAGCCGTTGTCATCATGACAAGGTTAGAACTCCACACATACCATTACTCTCCACACACTATCCACTACACGCCGCACACTACTGTTACTCTCCACACACTAACACCTCCATCGACTATCAGAACAAAAGTGAGCAAGCACACCCATGCACCTGTAAATTCAAAATGACATTGGCCAGATGTGATTTGAATTTACCTTACATGAAAGTCCTCACCACCATAATCCTAGATCCTCGATGATTACGGTCCTCACTAAAGGTTTCCTATATCTCAGCTGTGTCCTTCTACTCCACAGTTTAAGTTTAGGCCCATCCGGTCACCTAAATCCCTTAAACTAGGGCTCTGATACCATTTGTAACAACCCAAAATTTGAACATACAAGCTAGAAGCTACCTCTTTAGTTCATAACGCCAAAACGACTCAACATGGTCCCACTAACAAGATTTACAATACAGGGTTCGCGGAAATAACCCCAAATACAGCTGAGAAAGTCTAACTAAACATTTCAAAAGAGATTCTTCTAATTCCTTCTAGCGCAAGCTCCGATCCACGTCTTGCCAAAACTCTAAACGTGCCCTCGACTACTGCTTACCTGAAAAAGGTTTTAGTTTTGAAAAGCGAGGGTTAGACCATGAGGTCTAGTGAGTTCCCTCCACACCAAGTCACACCAAAATAATTCAGTTTATAAAATCAGTTATGAAAGCATTGTATAAATCATAACTAGCACACAAAGTTGATATGCATACATTGACACATGCTACTGGCACGCGCTAAAGTCACACACACCGTGACAGCGCAATCGGGCACACACCGCCCATGTCACACACACCGTGACAGCGTAATCGGGCACACACCGCCCATGTCACACACACCGTGACAGCGTAATCGGGCACACACCGCCCATGTCACACACACCGTGACAGCATAATCGGGCACACACCGCCCATATCACACAAAAGCCAGAGCACGGTCACACACATTTTAATCACACTTGTAAGCCACACATAAAGATCACACATTTAAACCTTGCCTTGAACTAAGAGCAGTTGAAAAGCACACTGTTAGACAATAACCACACCGCACACAATTACTTGTCATCTTACAATAAAAGTAATTGAAAAGCACACCGTTTAAATGGTAACCATGCCACACGCTCAAATCTTTACTTGTAATAAAACTCGTTGGAAAACTCGCAGTTTAAATTATAATCATCAACCACACACTTTGTATAAAATTTAGGTTCAGAAAGACTCACCTGCGATGGCAAAGCACGCACTCCTGTTCTAAACTTGAGTCACCCAAGCTTAGCACCTAAAAGATCAGATAAATCCTTAATCAGAGATAAAGATCCAGAACTTACCGGGTACACACATTTTTCGGATACTCCAACTCCCCGAATACCCGAACAGTCCGGACACTAGGACTTCCCGGATACCCGAACCCACTCCTTTCCAGACACACCCCCTTTTCCGGACACACCCCCTTTTCCGGACACACTCCCTTTTCCGGACACACTCCCTTTTCCGGACACTACGCTTGTCCGGACACTACGCTTGTCCGGACGCTACACTTATCCGGACACACCACTTATCCGGCAACACTACCCGGACACCTTCACGGGGCACTCACCCGGACACAAGCAACATATCCGGACACCTCCAATCGTCCGGACACTACCCTGACATGAGGGTTTCCGGACGCTACGAGAAAAACCCAAAAACGCAGAAATTGCATAATCTCAAGTCCTAATTCCCTCAACACCTCCAGATTATCAAAATGGGTTGATAGATACAACACCTCTTAAACAGATTTAATTAGGAATCACACTAAACCTATAAAATCCATGTTTCTTCTCCAAATACTCATAAAACACACACACACTAACTTGAAGAGGGGTAGGGTTGATTTACCTGAATGATTGTTGATTCAAGAGTCCTTCCCAAAACTCAGCTGAAATCGTCACCTCCTTCTTCCTCCATTGCCAAAATCCCTTTTCTTGATCTTTCTTCCAGCCACCCACACAACACACACTAGACAAAAGCTTAAAATGAGAAATTAGGGTTTTCCCTTCCTTTTTATACTTTTCTCACTAAACACCATACTTTTAGTTCTTTACACTTAGACCACACAATTTTCTAAATTCGAAATTCTTCCACATATTCTAATTATGACTAAATTAAAAAATCTTGGTTATTACAGTTATAATTATTATATTATGTATGAAATTTCATTATCATAACAATATTTGATTTTTGTATGTTTACATTTTGTTGATAGTACTTCATCAATATTTCAATTTGCGACAAGAAATCACTCAATCTTTTGGATTTCCAGGTAGTAGGGGAATCGCATGGATTTCATAAGTCCCTACAAACCTTAGGGCAATTTACACCCGTTTGACAAAATCCAATCGATATCTTGCGATTTAATTAATTTTGAATATAACATTGTTAATTATAAAGTTTTTTTTTGGCTGGAGGTCGAAATGAATATGAGTTTTGCATATGAAGCCAATTTCAATCTTTTAATACCTTAATAGTATTTAAAGAGATTTTGCCATTAGACAAATAAATTTTGGTTTTGACATAAAATCAAATTCAAACATTTAATATCTTAATAGTACTTTTATACCTTTTGGTAAATTACCAAAATATACGAGGGTGAAAGTGTAACTTCCAAAAATTTAATTATAAGATTATCTATACTATCTTATAAAGCATATTAGGCAAAAGTCTTAAAGTCTTAAAAACAACACTTTAAGCATGATGTACAATTATTTAAATCATGAAAGTCTTAAAGTCTTAATTACAAATTTTAGCAACGTGATGTACAACTCTGTTTATGCAGTGTTTCTCACACCATCATTACCGCGCCTCTCAGCTTCACTCCCCAAGATGACGATTTGAGCTGCTATCGTGATTCCTACTCAATTCCATTGATTTCATTCTTGATTCATCGCCCTCAGATTTTTCCCCTGATTTCATTCTTGATCCACTACCGATTTCATTCGTGGTAATTACATATCCTCTCATACCGTTGTTCATCGTACTTCCCCTTCTTCCGGTTCTTATTATGTTTTCGTCTTTCTTCTCCGTTTTTGCTTATGGAATCGAAGTATCGAGCCTGTGATATGTAGATTGTGGAATCGATTGAACGAACTAGCTTGTTGGAATTGTGGTAAGTGGTAACTTACTAACTCAATCTCTATTCTCTATTTCTTAAATCTTAATGTTTTATATAATATTAGGTTTATTTATGATTTATTTCAAGTTTAGATTGATTAGGTATTTAGCTATTTAGGGTTTATTGATTAGGGATTTAGCTATTTAGGGTTTTTTGGTTATTTGTTAACTTGTTATTTCATTCTTTGATTATTTCTTGCTTAGGTATTTATATGATAGAGTAGAAATATATTGCTTTTGTTATTGATTGCAGTAATATTGTATATGTGACAATATTCAGTTGTTGATTTGTGCCACCATGAACAAAAATCAGATCTTTCAACGACCCACCTCATTTATTGAAAATCCACAACATTGGAGATTTTCTACCCAAGCATTTGATTATTTGAATTGGTGCTCAAAGAATGTTCCTGAAAAAACCATAATTCTATATAAACCACAACCCAAGCTTATCTAGGTTTGTCTTATTTTTGTTGTTGATCACTTTGATTCCTCCAAAATACCCATGTCTCTATTGAAGTTGCATATTTCAAAAACTTACTAGCGGTTAAGGAAACTTTGTGTGTTTGGATTTTTGGTAGAATCATATATGTTTTTACTTGTTGGCTGGAAACTCACCGTAGAATGCAATCTCAATGTTTAGGGGTAGTATTCATAAAATGCACTGCCATCAGTTGGGTTTTAGTTGAGAAAACTTATGTGGAACCATGAGAATACTTAATGTGAAGCTTTAACATGTATTTGGCATGAATGGCTAATCTAGATGTTATATTGAGGATTTTTTTTATTAATTACTAGAAGCATACACAAGAGGATAATTATATTCACCATTTTAGGACTACGAAATTAAGTACTAATATATATTGTTGGAACCAAAACATAGGGATGCCAGAAGGTTTCCAACTCAACATCCTAAGTTTAATGTTTTCAAGTGGGCATTGTGTGTTCAAATCATTCACTCAAACTTGGTATGGCAGTAAAAGAAATTTAAGAACAACTAGATTTATATTTGAAAGCATAAATAGAAGTAAACAAAAAGGTATCGACTTTACTTCCTGCTGCTATCTTTGTATCTTTTCTTTTCCAAGGGATGAGCAACTAGGTTGAGTAGGTTTCAAATCGTTTTTGCTTTTATATATATTGGGGGCATTTTTCTGAGTTTTTGCCCAGGGCATCAAAAACCTCAGGATCGGCCCTACTTATGGTTTAGGGTTATCTGTGTTTCTAAAACAGAATCAAAATGGGTTAGGTAGGATTCTCAACTGTTAAGCTTTTTTTTGAAGCGATCGGTGTTGATACATTGCCTTTTACATTTCTCTACATATTTGCTTCCCAGTTTAGGATTTTTTTCATTATATCCATCGCTTTTATATATTTGCCCCAAACGCTAGCAGGTAACAACTTTATACTTTTTAACCCTATTTTGCTAAAAATAAAATGCTAATCCTTATATGGTTTACAGGTTCTTCAAGCACTTCCTGTTGGTTTTGGGACAATGAACATTGCAAACACAGGTAAAATTTCTCTGGTTAAGGGTAAAAAAAATTAGGTACGTGAAAGGTGCAACCGTATCGTTTTGGAATGTGCTACCGTATTAGTTTGGAAACTTCAAGAAAGTGCAACCATACCTCGTAATCAACCAAAAAAACTTCTGAAATCAACCAAAAAATAGAAAAATTCATCGAAGTCGATAAAGAAACTTAAAAATCTCTCGAAATCAAGCAAAATGTTTCAAAATCCCTCGAAACGTTGGAATTAGGCTAAAAACACATCAGACAATATTGAACGCCGGTAAAAAGATGAAAACACGTCGATAAAAACCGTGATTTTTGTAATTATTTTTGTCTATGTTATATGGTGCCACCGTATGAAAAAATTTATGGGTCCCCCTGCACTAAGGTAATGTGATTTGGAAACCACTTGCCATGTCATTTGATATCGTGAACTATTTTTTTGATATGCCCCAAGTATGTTCTTATGGCAGGTACATGAGTTAAATGAAACTGGATGAAGTAGTCCCAGGAGAAAAAGGCAACTGTCCCTTTCTTGGACTTTTGAGATCAATTGGGTTAGCGGTAGAAGGTCATTCATGGAACTGGTTAGCTTTATGTTTGTACAAATTTTTAAAAATTCAACATGGTGGCAATATTTCTTTTTGTGCTTTTATGTTTACCATTTACCAACTTTGTTTCTTCTATGCGTAATGTCCAAAGCTTGCTTGTTTTTTAGACAAATTGAAGAAGTTGAAGTTAGAAACCAACTCTTGAGTGGTTACAGTTCGAGCTATGCAATGCTGGTACAAGACTTCAACTACAAAGTTTTAGATGGTAGATATGAACGTGTTGAATTTCAATTGATGGGTGATGTATGTAGAGATAAATGCCAACAGTAGAACCAACCATCGAAGGTACTACCAAGGGATTGTTTTAGTGCTATATGCACAAGACTAAACTTAAAGGATTGGCTCAATGCTTCGAGCTATTTACCAGTAACATAACATGTGACCACATAGTGGATTTTTGTATGTATTTGATATGAAAACTTGGAGCAACTTTAAATTTCTTTTAATATTTGTATGCTAGAGGTTTTTACCATAAGTATAAAAATATTTGAACACGTGTGATTGAGTTTTTTGTCCACTTGAAGTTCCATAAATTGTTTTTAGTAGTGGTCAATATGTGTTAATGCATTACTCTAACCACTTGCAGGTGCTAGAAAAGTGACAATGTGTGTTAGGGCCACTTGCACTAGCATTAGCACATTCACCAAGGTTAGTTGTTTGACCTTTGATTCTTATAAATTTATTTCTTGTTTTATCAGTTTTAATGTAATGGGCAGTTGGATTTGAATGACAAAAGTGGCAAAGGTTCTGAATTGATTTACTTGAAGACAATGTTTCTCAATATCATGTTTTTGTAGAAAATGAATTGATCATTGAATATCATACCAAGACCAATACAAAAGAAAATCAAGTTATTTATGGTTTTTGCAATTTCATATCCATACAAATAAAATCGGAAGGGACGAAAAACAACCGTCAAGCAATATTGAGGGTATGATTTCTTAGTTTCAGAATCTATATGCATTGTGTTGGTACACAAATAAATGCTGACAACATTGTTGATATTATAGGTCTGTTGTGTGTTCTCTAGCTAAGCATCATACTTTCATTCGTTTGTTTGAAGTAAAAATTGACTGACAAGGGTTTTGCTGCTGACCATTCTTTCGAAGAATTAAATTAAAGGATGATTTGGATGGCTTTCTTTCAACATGGAAGGTATTACTGAACAAAACTAGATCTATAGTTTATTGTTTTATTATTACATTTATTTAAAAGGCAAAGCCTTCGCTTTGCCGTGCTTTTAACTTGTGTATTTCTAACTTGCAACTTTTTCATGGCTGGAAATTTAGATTAAAATGAGTGGATTTCTTAATAGTATTAGTCCCCTTTGTACAGAGTTACGAGGGGTAGAATGATTCTTATGGGTCGTTTACCGAACGCTTAACCGGATAAGTGTTTAACGGTAAAATTCAACATTATCACTGACCGGGTAATATTTTAATCCACAAAAGCGTTCATGTGATAATTTACCCGGTAAGCACTAACCATGGTAAGAGACAAGACAACGACTCACTACTGGGTAAGACTTGTAGTCCTGACCTTCACTCTTACCCGGTAAGATTCTTGGTCCTTTCTATATGCATCCGTTTAGGTAATGTGACTTGGTAAGTGCTTATCTGGGTAAGTGTTTGGAAACGACTCTTTACTTCCAAGACGCATAGTTAGAGGTTGTTTAATTTATGCAATCATGATTATGTTTGGATAAGTCATGTCATACTTGTTATCGAGATCGATAGTTTCATAATATCGGTATATGTAATATGACTTCTTCTTGAAAATGTCTGGCAATTTCAAATACAAATGTTTAGCCGTAATTGTATGCTTGCTTACATTTATTCAAAATTCACATCCCGCCGCATTGCGCGGGTATCCAACTAGTAATATATGATTACGATAGAAATTTTAAATATTATGTGGGGAAATCAATTAAATACTAAATCTATAATCAAGATTATAAATATTAATTGCCCTATATAATTAAATTAAAAAAAATGGCTACCCAAGTTAAATAAAGTAACTATTACATTTAAATAATAATTGATTAGCATATCTCACAACAATATATTAGTCCAATTTAAAAGATACCATCAAATTATAGACATAGATAAGTAAATAACATTATATAATTAAATTAACCATTTAAACAGGTCAATAAACTAATTAAATAATTATAAATGGAAAACAAAAACAAATTCAAAATTATAAAGCTATCATACCCCATTAAAATTAATATATGTTGAAACCAAGATTAATTAAATTTATATCAACCTAATATAATAAATATTTAATAAAATAGATAAACAAAACCAATTTAATAAAAGCTAAATACAAACCATACTTCAAGTACAACAGTGATCTACATCCGTGAAAAATTAAGTGAAGAATACGATTTTTTTTTTCTTTTTAACTAATTTTTTTTCCAACAATTCTAAAGATGCATAGTCCACAAAAAGTTATTAAAATCAAATTAAATAATGATCAATTACCATAAAAAAACATATCACCATTAAAAGAAATTAGAAGGATTTTGAAAGTAATTTGTTACAACTTTAGGAATTGCCAGAACCATTTTGTGTTTATTAAAATTGATAGGCGACCACAAACTAATGAGAATAAGAAAGAAAAATAAAAACTGAAGCATATAAGCATGATGCCTTCATAGATAAAAGAGTTAAATCACTATTAATAATGATTCATAGATAAAAAAAAAATTATAAGTTTTGGTAGACTTACTTGAATTGTAATATTAGAAAAACAAACCTTTTAATGGTGGCATATTGCGAATAGAACAACCGTTTAGTAGCGGCACACGATCCGAGGAGGCGATAACGCAAACGAGCTACGTGCTGATAATGTGTTAAAGGAAAAGAGAAATAGAACAACGGTAATAGAGATAATGAAGTCTCATAATTCTCATTAATCATATGCCATTTATATAGGGAGGATTACATAGAGATCGTGATAATCATGGAAGAAGATTTACTCCATAAATAACTCTAATATCTATCTCCATATTTATCTATATCGTCATATACTTTAGACGATGACACATTTATCCTACAACATTATCAATTAAAAAATTATCTTTTTATTTTTATCGGTCTTCATTAAATAAATTAATTACTGATTATTTATTATTATATTTACAAATTATAATTATTGTTATTAAAAATAGTTAATAGTAATCAAAATATGTTATTTTAAGGTGGGGTCCACAAATTTGGTGTTTTTTTAGAATATGGTTGGAGTTAAGGTTTTTTTTGTTGTTGTTCGGCCCACCAAAATTGGTGTTTTTGGTGTTTTTTTGTGTCAAGGTTGGAGATGCTCTTAAGGGTGGCCCAAGATGCTAAATCATTAAGAGAATTTTTGAACCATTAAGAGGCAGACTTTTTTTTGCCAAACAAGATTCATCTCCGAACGATTCAGAGGTTGCCTCTGAATGGAACTATTAAGAGGTAAACAAACAGCCTCTTAGATGCCAACTAGAGATGGAGATAAGAGGGGAGTTTGCTGACTGTATTGATGCAAACTGGTTTCCATACTTCTTAGATCATGGCAATGAGGAGCATGTAAAGTCTCCGTAAGAATTTGATGTGGAGGCCAAGAAACCCACATTTATATGAGTTTTCATATCATGTTATGCTATTTTTAATGCTGCATCTGTTATGGAAACAAAATGTGAACATCTTGGGATGGTATCAACTAAATTCAAAAATATTCTTATTGCCTCTTTGCTTTGTTGTTGAATTAAATAAGTGGTTGATTGTTAATTGTAGTTATAAAATTCCTAGAGATGGCATCAACCCGGTCTTAATATCAGATTACGGTTGCAAGAGACTGTTGTTATATATTTGGTCTATGAAGTTATTGAGCCTGATGTCAGTTTTTATGATGATATATCTCAAATGAGGCTATTGTTGCTATTTATGGATTTGGGGACTAAAAGGGGTTTTTATTTATTTATGAATTTTGGTTATGAAAACAGTGGCAATAGAGGTGTTGTGCTGTTGTTTTTTATTCTTGTGGTCAAGATTTTTTTGGTGTTTGGATGGGCTTGAGAAAGGATGATCACATAGGGGATAAAAGGAGTATATGGTGGTAAAAGTATTTCTAATGGGATCATAGGTGTTTTTAGCAGGCTTTTATGTCTCTATAGTTCTTGACTTTTGGTATACAATCAGATTTCTCAGCTTTGCTTACAATGGTTGTCCAATTATAGTTTGTTTACTACTTATTGGAGGCTTTATGCAACCATGTAAGAGGTCATTTACTGACTACTTACTTGAGTAAATGTTTACCGGTAAAATTCAATATTATCCGTTATCGAGTAAGATTTTAGTCTACAAAAACGGTATCGTATGCAACAATTTACCGGTAAGTACTAATCGTGGTAAGGGTTGACGACCCACACTTACTGGGTTAGACTCTCGGTCATTGCCTTTGCTCTTACCAGGTAAGATTCTTGGTTATTTCCATATGCATCCAGTAAGAAAATGTGACTTGGTAAGTACTTACCCAGGTAAGTGTTTGATAAATGTTTCATATACGGCAAATAATCATGCACACACTTCATCTTTAGTGAGGCTTGAACTCTTGACCCCATAGGTTCAAACTGAATCTGTTGTGTACTTTAACAAAGTCATTCAACTATTTTGCCAACTAAGCTACATGCTCGATGACTTTTCATTTTTCATTTACGATAAAAATTTCACATTTTGCTCACGCGGTGCATTGCACGGGCACATTGCTAGTATATATATACAGGGAGAGGTTCAATTGAGAAGTGCTAAATATTTGAGAAATAAAGAAGTGATCTTAGCCATTCAGTTGGTCAAGATCGGCGGCTTTGACCGAGAAACAGCGGATAATTCCTCGCGTGGTCTGCACAAGATAGAGGGGTAGTTTCGTAAAAAATACGCGGGACGAGTTCATATATGAATCTGTGTGATTCATATATGAACATTTGTGTTCATATATGAACCTTTGTAATTCACATATAAACTCTTTTTAACTAATTCATATATGAACCTTTGTGATTCATATATGAACCTTTGTGATTCATGTATGAATCAGTTAATTTTGTTTATATGAGAATTAGTTAAAAAAATTCATATATGAATCACAAAGGTTCATATATGAACACATAGGTTCATATATAAACACAAAGATTCATATATGAATTAGTTAAAAAAAATCATATATGAATCACAAAGGTTCATATATGAACACAAAGGTTCATATATGAATCAGTTAATTGGTTCAACTGATTCATATATGAACCTACAGTTAATTAGTTTTATATATGAAACACAAAGGTTCATATATGAATCACAAGATTCATATATGAATTAGTTATAAAGAGTTCATATGTGAATTACAATGGTTCATATATGAACGTATAGTTCATATGTGAATCACACAGATTCATATATGAACTCGTCCCGTGTTTTTTGTAAAAGTTACGAAATTGCCCTTCTATTTTTGGAACAGCCGCAACTTTTGACCAGTGAAAGCCGTAACTTTTGACCGAATAAATGGCCAAGATTACTCCTCTACTTCTCAAATATTTAGCACTTCTCATTTGAACCTAAAGCTATATATATATATATAGGGGCTTAATCAAATGAGAATTGTTTAGTTTGTGGTAACCTTGAGATCCAATATGAGCCAATCATTTAAGATAATTAATGTTATTTCTTAAAATAAACTTAAAGGGTAAATTAGTAAATTGTATTGAATATTTAATTTATTTTAATTCTCTAATTTTGCATTTCTCTCTCTTCTCTAAATTCACATGTCTCACCCTCTCTTTCAAACGTCTCACTCTTTCTCTCTTTTAACCCTTAAAAAAGTTCTTTCTTATCATTTTCTCATAGCCGCCACAACGTCCTTCTCCCTCAACTCTGGTGACCTTCTCCTCCCTCCATCCACCACACAACTCGAAATTAAGGATTCTCACACGGTTATTTGATCTAATTTAAATTTACCCTAATTGTAACCTGCCATGTCATGGATGTGTTTTACTTTCTGCACCTGCAACAGGAGAAAAAAATGCTTAAGACACACGACCGTACCTGTGATGAATGTATTCTTCCTCAGGCACTCCCATTATAAATCATAATCACTTTGTCTAAGAAGTATTTCAAAATGAAAAAGAGTTGCAAAGTGGAGAAATTTTCAAGAAAACGTCTCTTCGTTTGCTTTCCACGAGCAAAAACTGCGCAACTTTGATTTGTCCATCGGTCCCTTTCTTGGAAACCATCACTAGACTTCTCTGGAGTAAATCCATCAAGTAATCCTCTGCCATATCCTCCAAGTTTCTACTCCCGGTTTGATCTATGAATCCGTCAGCAACCCATAACCGAATCAGTTTGTTCACTGGAATATCGCAATCTCCAGGAAACTTTCCTAGATAGAGAAAGCATCGTCGGCCAAGATCCAGGGAACAACCCCTCCGCTATGGTTGCTTACAATCTCCGTCAATCCATCATTGCCTCCACATTTTTTTCGAGTTCTAGATCTGGGTTTGATTTTGATCTAAGTTTGATTTTGATATTGATTTATGATTTTGAGTTTTGATGACAATGGTTTGATTTTAATTTTAGGGTTTAAGTGTAACACAAGGGTATGGGTATCACGACGAGTTTGATTTTGATTTTTGGGTTTGGTTGTATCACATTGGGTATGGGTATCACAATGCATCTTCTGGATCACATTGGGTATCACAGTGGGTTTCATTTTGATTTTGGGTTGGTTGTATCACATTGGGTATCGGTATCACAAAGCATCTTCTCTTTACTATTTACTTGGGTATCACAACGGGGAGCACAGTTCTTCATTTTTATTTGTTGCTTTACACGGTTGGTATCACACTGGTATCACAGTCGGTATCTCATTGGTATCATGGTTGGTATCACAATATATCTTGTATGTATTTTTAGGTAGCACAGTTATTCATTTTTATTTGTTGCTTTACACTGTTGGTATCACACTGGTATCACAGTCGGTATCACAATGTATCTTGTATGTATTTTTAGGTATCACATTGAAGATTGTGTATATTGTTTTTACTTGGTGTTCGCCGAAATAAGTTAACCGGAGAGAGGAGAGAGGAGAGAGGATAATTTTACAATACCCAAAATGCCCCTGAATTAAAATCTTAAGTAAAAAATACCAAAATTATTAATTTCTTAATTTATGGGTTGATTTGTGGTTGAGATTGGATCTCACGGTTATCACAAATAACATAGTTCTTCCTTGAATGGCCCATATATATATATATATATATATACTAGTTGTGTACCCGCGCAATGCAGCGGGTATCATAAATGTAACGATTTTGAAGCTTTGGTTGTAAAGGTGTGTAGAAAGGCAAGCAATCCAATTGGCACCGAGCAATCTAACAAGAACCAATCGACCATAATTGTATATCCAATGAAGAACGGAAGGTGTGGAAATTTTATCGTAAATGAAAAATAAAAAGCTCTCTAGTTTGACAAAGGGGTTGAGTGACTTTTATTTTCAAATACACAACTGGTTCAAGTTCGAATCATGCGAGAGATGGGCTTAAATCCTTCCGCTAGCCTCAGACGCTACGTCAACTCTGAAATGTTTCCTCAGTTGTGGTTCCTAGGGGTGGGTTCCATATGGCCCGAGCACGGTTGCCGATAATCAAAACCGTTCCAGACCGGTGGGTACCTAAAATTCAAAAGCGTACCAAACCGGTGAATACCCAAGTTTTTTTTTCGATTTTTCGATTTTTTGGTTTTCTTAATTCAGATCAAACGGTTTAATTAGGTCGGTATGTCGATTGTTTTTTTTAACACCCCTCAATTTTCAGCCCAACTTCACCCACCTCGATTCCAATTCTTTTCCTTATGTAATATAAACCCTTTAATTTTCGACCGCTCCTTAAGGCCATGAGTATCGCCTACCCACGAACCCACTGAACCCGAATGTCACCTCAGCGCCACATCATCTTTTCTCTTTCCTACCCTTCTTACCCTAAAGTGGAGTACCGCTTACCCACCGAACCCACTCCTTAAAATTCCCGATGTGAACCCGCTACCCACTCCTTAAAACCCCCTACCCGAGAGAGATATGTCCGGGTTCGTGAACCCACTCGTACCCGCACCACCGAACCCGATGTGAAGTCGCGCCCCTCGTACCGCCCTACCCGCTAGATGAACCAGCCGTGGTACCCGATGGCGGTACGCACGGCCTAAAGGTTTTAATTTGAGAGACATCCACCAAATTTCGAACCCAAAATCATTTAAACTTCTCATAAAATCAATGGGACCTTCATTTTAGCTTCCATATATTAAATTAAGATGCACAACTATTAGCACTAAAGGAATAATCCACCACGTCCAAAATTCTTTAGGAAACATCTACCAAATAAAGAGATTTAGTCGTGAACGAAGTCTTTCTAATGTTGCATGCAATGCCGTTTTAATGGACTAAAAATCTTACCCTGCAAGTCAAGTAAAAGTGTTGAGTATTACCGGTAAGTGCTTACCGGATAAGCGTTGGGTAAATGGTCCCTTAAATAGAAAAATGGTCCATAATTAAAGTTGATCTTCTAATATTTGTGAAAATTGTGATCCAACAAACAAACTAAATATAAGTATAACCTTGGAGATAATAACTTTTTCGAGTGTGAATACTTAGTGGTGTGATGTTCAAAGCAATAGAGAAAAGTTGGTTTACAGTGTTGATGAATTTAATAGTTACTATTTGCCCAGTTGCACACTGAAGCCTCTGAAACCACTCCAACCGTAAAGGACTAAGCCCAGTAACATAAAGAAACCTCTGATGGCATCACAACCACTGAGAACGACACTTCCATTGAGCACAATCGGGCACAGGTGCTGCTTCGGATGAATATAAAGCCCTCAGATCCACTGAACCCGATACCACACCACAAAATGCATTTAATTAACAACGGAATTAAATGCATGTTAGAAAACAGAAAGATAAACCCTCACCTATTGTTGCACACAGGTTCCTCAAAAATAAGATAAAAACCAACAAAAATCAACAAAAAAGTTCTCATCTTGATCTACCTACCCATTTTATTTAGGATTGATTGTGACAACAACAAGATCTGCTAATTTTTAGCTAATGCATTTAGATGATGGCTATAAGGAAAAATGAAATTCAAGGGAAAAAAAACAAAATCAATAAATGAGCAGTGAGCCATTTATGGACGTCTTTGCAGGTATTATTATGAATTAGTTGCAATCGTGGTTGTAACCGAATCAACCACGATTTCGTAATAAAAACTGCACTTACATCAAGATTATTCCTTCTACCTTAAAAGTAATTACGAGCTATGAAAATCCAAATTACCTTGTATATTTAGATCACTATGGTATCACAGCACTGTGATCAACATAAACCCAAAAAAAGCATGAAAGAGCTAAGAAACTGACCTTGGAGTTTTTCATACTCATCTAAACAGGAGGTTTATTTTGCTGTTGAAAGCTACCAATTACTACTGATTTCATAGTAGAATTAACATCAGAATGGCATCAATTTTGTAAATCCCTTAAACCACAATTCTTCCATGCGTACCCACCTTCACATGGCAATGGGTCAAATAAATAAAATTTAAATTTAAAACTAAAACTTCAATTTAGGTTACATTTTCTTCCATGGTTTGTGTTTCATCTTCAGTTACCTAATTTCTACCCATTTTTGTGAGCCCTTTACTCTCGCTTCTTGCAATCACTCTTATCGGATAAGATTTTCAATCCTTGCCATTTTCATCCGGTATAGCAAGTGACCCGGATAGCGCTTATCGGAGTTTATGTGTGTCTGTGTGTGATTTGGAGCTCGTAGAACTGTTTTTGTTACCTGACAGCGCGATCAGCCAACTACTTGCTAGCCTTAACTGGACTTTAACGTCTGTGCATTTAACAAAGCCGTGTGTCAATTTATAGACATTGATCATATAGGAAGATCAATTAATATCAGGCAGAAATTTTGAAATCTGGATCAATTTGTGTTTGAAAAATGACTAATTAGTGGAAAACACTCATATCCAACAAAGAAATAATGTATATAGCACCTGCCAGTTGGCGCTGGGAACTCGACAGGGCATTTCAACTTGGAACTCAACAGAATGACCTAAAAATCATTTGAAACACTAAGAATTTATCAGTCAACTAAGAACATTAAGAAATTTGGAACACATAACACCAAGAAATCTGAAACAAATAGCACTAAGAAATCTGAAACAAATACATATAAATAGAATAATCACATACATCAAGAACAAACCTTTGTGGAATTAAATAAAGTAATTTAATTATTAAAAAAAAAGAGTCCCAAATTATTAATGATGAGACAATCTATGAGATCTTCTCCCCTTGGGTTTGGATTTAGATGAGAGGCACACAAAGAAATACTAAAAAAAGAAGATGGACACGCTCCTATACAGATTAGTGACACCAAGTCATGGAAACCATACATACATAACGATTAGGTTTACATACCAATTCAAATTTCTTCTGGTTAGCAATTTGTCAACCGATATTCCTCCGATGGCAATGGATTTGACGCACACCACAACGATGAGTAGGTCAGATTTTAACTTTAAGTGTGTAATCATATCTCCACTTCTTCACTAACATGAACTTCAAAACATTAGAAACAGAACCTTCATAAGTAAACCCAAAATAAGGACAAAAAACAGCACTGCCTTTATTTTGATGTTACAGGGTTGAATACACAAAAACCACTATTATTAGCAACCCAAATAAACAAAAACTACGATTATCACCAGCAAAAGCAAATCCAAACTCACAAAAACAACGATTGGTCATTATTTTTTAAAAACCCTAAACATACTAACAACCCTTAAAACAGATGAACAGATTCAAAACAAAGCAAGACTTGACAAATTAAGATGTATAATACCTTCGACCAGCAGCAGTAGACGTCGACCAACAGCAGCGAATGGTGACCGGTGACCGGCGACCAGCAGTACTCCGATAACAGAGGTTTCGTGGTAGTGACAGAGTCGTTGTTGTCCGTTGGAGTTGTGATTCACTCTTGATTTATATGTGAAGATTTGTTCCATTTATGCGTGCACCGAAAGTAACGTGACCAATCGTTGAAGGTACGGTGAATAGTGAATAGGTAGAAGGTATGGTGAATAGGTAAAAGAAGGACGATATGGAAGAAGGGGGGTATGGCTGTCCTGGGTAGAAGATAAAGGGTATGGGATTAGATGTACGGGGGTAATGGTATGGCTGATTTCTTCATTGTGTAGGAAGTAAAAGTAATTCAAGTTGTACATCATGCTTAGATATGTGTAATTAAGAGATTCTTCAATTTCATGCTTTAAAGTCTTGTACAATATGCTTAAGGAGTTGTCTTTAAGACATTTTGCTTAAATGCTTATATATGTAGTATAGATATATATATATAAATATATATGGTCCCCTTCTTTTGTTAACCATCCAAATGGTGTTAACCTTGTTAACCAATCAGGACCATTGATTTAGAAAATCAATGGATTAGATTAAAACATTTTTTTAATAATTAAAGGTGAACACGGATGAGTATGCCACATTCATATATGCAGAAGGGTAAAAAAGTCAAACTAATAAAAAGGGCTCATTAATAGGAAAGGAAACACCCTTATTTGACGGAATTTCCAAAACCGTGGATTGAGATTCCGACTGTCAAACATCACCCTTATAAGTTGTTGTGGAATGTGAATATTTTGAAATTTTATAATTGACATATGTATAATTGAATGTTTCATATACACATAAAGAAGATTTTGTGCATATATGAAATTGAGTTTTATGTTCATATATGGTAATTGCTTGTCTGTGGGAATATGAAATATGTGTTTGGTTTCATATATGATAAGGGTTTGATGACCATATGTGGTAGATGTGCATATATGCACTTTGATTATGTGCATATATGTGCAATTGTAAATTGATGACCATATACGTAACGTGTGCATATATGCACTGATTTTGCTGTCTAAAATGAAATTGTTTTGTATGTGTACAGACACACTTCATGTTTAATATGAATCTGGTTTTTATGTGCATATATGAAAAGGGTATCTATGACCATATATGGTAGATGTGCATATATGCACTTCTTTGAAATTTTTAGAATGAATCTGGTAATAAAAGTGTGCATAAATGCACTTTTGTTATGTGCATATATGCACTTTTATTATGTGTCTATATGTGCTTTTGTAAATTGATGACCATATACGTAAGATGTGTATACATGCATTTGTTTTGATTACATTGGGGCATAAACCTGCATGAATTACTTTCTGATTATAGAAGCCAACTCTGGATGTCTTCATTTAGATGTATTTAGAAGAAGATTGTGAGGGAATATATACAAAATTAAGGACCTGTTGTTGTTGGAGTAAGACTATATGTGAAACCCAGCCGTATATGGGATCTTGAATCCTGACTTGAGCTTCATAGGCTATGGTAATGGCTGCTTCACAGCGACCAGGGAGGTGATTCTCCATGAAAACATTCTTGATTCTCCATGTGTCGATTTGATCCACGTGAAAACATTATTGATTCTCCATGAACGTTATACTGAACACGATACCATAAATCTATTTGAAATAATATAAAATTCAATGTAAAACTAATACCATAATTATCAATGAGAGATTTAAGGAAACATGATAATGAGATATTTAATGCAACATGTTAATCCACGTTTGAAATGAAAATTCCATTTGTACCCTCACCTTAAATGTCCTGCTTGTTATTAAACCAATTAAAATGTTACATTTTGATTGGTCAAATATGGTTAACAAGGGATGGTTAACAAAAGAAGGGCCCTCTCTCTCTCTCTCTCTCTCTCTATATATATATATATATAGGGGGCCATTCAAGGAAGAACTGGTTATTTTGTGGTAACTGTAAGAACCAATTTCAGCCACAAATCAAACGATAATTTAGGTAATTAATAATTATGGTAATTTAATTTAAATTTTCAATTAAAGGACATTTTGGGTATTTTAAAAATATCTTCTCTCCTCTCTCCTCTCTCCTCTCTCCTCTCTCCTCTCTCCTGCAGATAATCGATTATGATAACGATATCACAAGAACACATGTGATATCACTGTGATACCCCATTGTGATACCCATAATACATACAAGAACAAATGTGATATTACTGTGATAACCCAAGTAAACATACAAGAACAAATGTGATATCACTGTAATACCCAATATGATACCAAATACACTATGATACAAAATACACTATGATACAAAATACAGTGTGATACCTATCGTGATACAAAATACGACCACCGCCGCTGCTAGAGACCGCCACCGCTGCTAGAGACCGCCGCCGCCGCTAGAGACCGCCGCCGCCGCTAGAGACCACCACCACCAGAGCCGCCGTTAGGGACCACCATCGCCGCTAGATACCACCACAGCCGCAGCTGGAGACCACCACGACCACCGCCGCTGCTATAGACCACCGCCGCCGCCGCCGCTAGAGACCACCACCACATCCGCCGCTAGAGACCACCACCACCGCCGCTGCTAGAGACCACGACCACCGTCGCTGCTAGAGATCGCCGCCGTCGCAGCCGCTAGAGACCACCACCACCACAGCCGCCGCTAGAGACCACCACCGCCGCTAGAGACCACCACAGCCACCACTACCCATTGTACCTTTACTTTCTTGAGAGGAAGAAGAAAAGTGAGTTTAAAGAAGAGAAAAAAATTTAGGGTTAATGAGAGAGAGAGATACGTATGGGTATGGGTTTAAAGAAAGAGAGAGAAAACTAAATTAAAAAAATTAAAATAAAGTAAATATTTAATTCAATTTACTAATTTACCCCTTACTCTATTTTTGTAAATAATATTAATTATCTTAAATTAGTGGCTCATATTGGTTATTACAGTTACCACAAACAAAATAGTTCTTATTTGATTAAGCCCCTATATATATATATATACGCCCCTTATTTTGTAAACCATGAAAAACGTGTTAACTATGAAACCAAATCGTAGCCGTTGATTAAAAATCTCGACGCGCGCGATCAAAACGGTGGAATTTTTGAAATTTTGTATGAAATTAAGGGTACGATGGTCAAAGTGAAATATAGGAATATAACTTCGTCGTTTAGTTTAGGAAACTACCAAATCTGGTTCGTAAATATCATATACACCTTTTTAAAAAAAAATCAAATACACAGTTTAGAATAGAAATTCATATTATTCACTTTAACAAAACGTATCATTCAGTTTCATATTAACGAAACGAATGATTCAGTTTCATATTAACAAAACGTATCATTCAGTTTCATATGTGATTCAAAACACAGTTTTATATTAACAAAGAAACGTTGATTCACAACACAGTTTCATATGTGATTCACAACAGTTTCGTATAACCATACACAAATTCATATAACCATAACACTTTCACACCAGCTTCATATAAGCAGTTTCATTTGTGATTCACAACACAGTTTCATATGTGATTCACAACACAATTTCATATGTGATTCAAAACACAATTTCATATTAACAAAAAAACACAACAGTTTCATATGTGATTCACAACAGTTTCATATAACCATACACAACAGTTTCACAGCAGCTTCATATAACCATTCACAACAGTTTCATATATGATTCAAAACACACAATTTCATTTGATTTGAAAACTCCAGTTTGAAAACTTCATAAACAACATACACAATTTGGAAACTCCATAATCAAATTAACCACAAACAACCAAAACTAAACTAACCATTAGAACCATCATCTTCGAACCATGGTCTTCATGATTAGAACCGTCAAAAAAGATAAAATTCGCAAAAAACATATGTAACTAAGGTATCATCTTCCATGGATCATCACGAAATTCATCATCCATCATGATCTAACAAACACAAAAATATTGAATTCTGGAGAAGAAAACAGAATTCACAATTTGGAGTAACAAAACAAGGAAACGTAATTAAGATTAGAACAAAAAATCAAATCGTTTCCTAAAATAAAGGATTTATTAAACTAAAAAAAACTAGTAACCGAAAATAAACCAACTAGAAAATGACCCTATTACCCTTTGCGAAAAAAGTAAAAATGAAATCAAGCGTTATGATTAGTTTACAAAGTGTACATGAAAAATAGGTTTACAAAATATGCTCCCTCTCTCTCTCACTCTCTCTCTCTCTCTCTCTCTCTATATATATATATATATATATATAGAGGGATAATAAAATGTAAACTCCTAAATGTATGTAAACTATGTAAACTAATCATAGCCCTTGAATTTTGATCTTGATCAATATGACTATAAGGGCAGAATAGTCTTTTAATTTCATCTGCTTAATTTCGGCAGGTTCACAAAGGATCACAATTATCCTTTAATTTAGGAATTGATTTACTTTAATATATTTTTATTATTTTTTCATAAAAATCCGAGATATTCTTCTTCTTCAATAAACGGTTCCAATACAAGAGCTTCAGATTCATAACAGTAAACTTCCAGATTTTCATAAAAATTTCTTCCTTGTTCTTAGTTTGTGAAATACTGTCACCATGAAGAACAAAGCATACATGATGAGATGATTGTTGAAGATGTTCTTGCCGATTTTGTTATTTCAGTTGCTTCCGATGAAGAGCGTGATGAAGATGTAATCCACGAGTCTGATGTAATGGATTGTCAAGATGCACTCGACGTTACACCGAAGAAGAAACGTAATGTTTTTTTCATAAGTTTTTTTAAAGTGCATGTATAAGTTTATTTGTATTTTCACGAATATCTGTTGACAAATTGTGTCAATCAATGTGTTCTTTATTCTTTTTTTGATTTTTGTCCGAAGCAATGAAAATTCATATGTTCTAAACTTAATGTGCAATTTTTTGTGAATTTTCACAAATACAGCACCTTGTTTTCACATGTGAAATATGATAGGATATTGTTAATATGAAAATAATTAGTAACTAACGATGTGATAACTTGTCGAACCAATTTTCATATGTACAATAATCTGCTACATTTGTTACCTACGTAAGTATCAACGTGTGAATTATTTTTTAATTATTGTTCCATAATATTTTATGTTAAAGCACTATTGATTATGCGTACGAAAATATGATGTTTTTGAAGTTCATGTGTACTTATTCGTGATCTTTCATAACAACACCACTGTTTTCATATATGAAATTTGATATAATTAGTTTATATGAAATTAATGTGTCACCGAGGATGTGGTAACTTTAGTTTAGGTTGAACTTGTGTTTTTTTGGCTATAATTGTTAAATATCAATTTTTTGATTTAGTGAATTTGGTATTAAAATGATTTGTTTTATTCATTTTTAGCGTTCAACAAATGTTTTATTGTTTATGTTGTAGTACGACACGAGACGTTTGTTTCGCCAGGGGGTATGAAATATTGGATACCGGTTGTGGATGATAGTTTTAAGACAGGTCTTGGATATGAATTTAGGTCTGTTGATCTCGCTGACATTGCATACATGAAATATGCTGAAGAAGCCGGTTTCGATGTTCGGCAATCCAATAAGAAAAAAAATAAGTTTGGGGATGTGCAAAATCGTTACTTATTGTGTAGTAAGCAAGGTCTTCCGACAAGTAAAGATGTTGAGCAAATGTCTAGGAACTCAAATGTTAAGCATACTAACTGTAGAGCGTGTATTAAGTTTCGATTTAGAAAGGAGAGTGGTACGTACGTAGTTTATAAGTTTGAAGAAAGACACAACCACACCCTATACAACTTCGTGGACAAGGGAATGTCACGCTCAAAAGACGGTTGCAATATACATATTTTAGGAATGTGTATAATGCATCATCATCGTGTATTGGTGGGGCAAAGTCTTATAATATTTAGGCAACTCTTAAAGGTGGATACAAACATATTAACGCTACCCAAGTCGACTACCAAAATGCTAGAATCGCCATGGGCACGTTTGTGGGGAGGAAAGATGCACAAATGTTGGTTGATCTATTGTGCAAATGTAGAACCGTGGTGCCTGATTACTTTTTTGATATATTGGTCAAGGATGGGGAGTTACAGGCGATTTTTTGGGTTGATGAGATTTCTAGGCTAAATTACAAAGAGTTTGGTGATACCATATCGTTTGATGCGACATATCGTACAAATCGGTACGTATCAGAATACTTCCCTTTTTTTAGTTGCTTTAAATCTTGATGTTTAATTAACTGTTTTCATATGTTTTTCTTTCACAGTCATGCTATGATTTTTGTTCCGTTCATAGCTATCGACAACCATATAGGTCAGTTGTCGTAGGCTCTGCATTGATCAGCCACGAGAACATAGAGAATTTTAAGTGGGTGTTGTCCACCTTTTTGAAAGCACACGAGAAACAACCTACCTTTGTTATAACTGACCAATGTGCTGCCATGAAACAAGCAGTACCAGCTGTTTTCACAGACTCGAATCATCAACTGTGTATGTGGCATATTATGAAGAAACTTCCCGACAAGGTCAGTTCTATTTTATAAGGCAATTGGTAAATTATTGTGAAGTTTTATTCGATTTTTTAATAATATAATCTGTTCATTTAATAAATTTCTAATTATATTTTACAAATTTGTAGATAACCTCCGATCTTGATGCCAATGTTTCTTTCAAAAGAAGATTCAATAAATTGGTTTGGAATAATCACATGAGTCCGGAAGAATATGAGAATGAGTGGTGTAGTATAATTGATGACTACGAATTGCATCACAACGATTGGTTGAGAGACATGTACGCAATTAGGCAATCTTGGATATCTGCGTATTACCGGGATGTTCCAATGTCCGGGCTAATGAGGACATCTTCTCGTTCCAAGAGTGCTCATGCGTTCTTTAGGATATATGCATCCTATCGTAATGATCTGGTAAAGTTTTTGCATGCGTTTGATGGTGCGATCGAGAAGCAGAGGAATAAGCATCGGATCCTTGAGTTCATAACTAGAAACACTTTCCCACGATGTGCCACGCCGTTGGTGATCGAGAGGCATGCGTTAGAGGTATATACTCATACTTTATTCAAAGAAGTTCAAAAGGAGATCAAGAAAGCCGCGTATCATTGTGGAGTTGTGTTTCTTGGTGAAGATGGTGATACTCGGAGATATAGGGTTTTACACAAAAATATGAAGGCCGTTACAAAGTTCTCGTATCACGTACGTTAAGTTGAACTATTGTATTTTCATATAGTTGTTAATGTACAAGTGTTATTCATTTTTATGAAGTGTCAAACATATAAATCACCATTTATTTGTTTAACAGGTTTCACACAACACGAAGACAAACATGATGGAATGCGAATGTAATTTTTTTCCTCGGAATGGGTTCCCGTGTCGACACATGTTCAAGATTTTACTAAACGATGATTTTGTTTCGATTCCTGACATTCTTATCTCTCGTCGATGGACTAGGGGTTTGGTTCCTGTTGAAGTTCAGGCTGCCCGTACACGGTATAGCGAGGCTGACGTTGAGAAGGAGCGATTGATTAACGGTTTGTATTCTAAACTTGATTTGCTTGTTAGTCGAATTAGAAACGACAAAGGTAAGTTGAACGTGCTGACGAAAATGTTGGAGAACATGAAGTCCGAGTTTGAAGTTGATAATATTCTTCCATCCGTTTCTGACGATAGAGCGGAAGCACTTAGGGAATGTTATGATGTAGATGTTCCTGATGAGGTACAGGTGTTACCCCGGCTGGTATACGGAACAAAGGGTGCGGTACAGGAAAACGGTTGGTAGGGGCTTTAGAGAAAGCGACCAAGAAGACTAAGAAGCCAAAACGTCTGTGTAGGAGATGTAAGACATTGGCGAACCATGATTCAAGGAATTGTCCGTCGCGCAAAAATGACGACTAGGTTCTTTTTTTTTTGTCCGTTTGCCTTAACGTTTTCCTTTGTTAGGTACGGTGGTTTTGGATTACTTTTATGGATGTTTACAATATTTTTAGCTCCCGACTTAAATTATATATGAAATTCCAAGTTATCAAATTGGACATTTTGGGTATGAGTATGGTTTCTATTTTTATGTTAAGTTAAAATACAAAATTCCGTGCAACAATTGTTGGTTGTTATCCAATCCTTTATTTGTATTTTTAATTTCAATTTAGCATCTTTCACATGAAAAGAAATACAACATTATGAAAAAGTAGATGCCATGCATCCTTTTTGAGATTCCTTTTTATTGGGCAAATATCCATCTTTTATCATTGCATGTAGGAAATAGGTTTGTCTAGGTGTAGGCATCATGATGTTACTCACAAGAGTATACAAACACTCCATCTTAAATAACAGGTAGTACGCACCATACCCGTCACACCACCATTCCCCCACTTCTTGCTTTAATCTAAGGGTTCAATATTTTTCACAAATTGCAAGAAAGCTCATTCTAGTTCATTTTCCAAGCAATGGCCCAAAACAGTCAACAAAACCAAAACGGTGTCAACCCTATTGGTTCACATTCCAACCAACTTGTGGTGATCGATGCCCTAATTCGCTACAACCGTTCTCTTAGGGTTGAGCTAATACGTATCCAAGAAAAACACCAAGACACGCTAGATGATTTGGAATGGACGAAAAACCATCTTGATGACCAATGCAACAAAGTTGAAGACTTGGAGGCTCAAAACGATGTGTTACAATAAATGGTTTGCAAGTATGATACCGATATAAAGGTTGTTAGGGCTTCATATGATGTTCTTAGGAGGGATTGCAAGTGCCGCCCCCCGATCTCGTAAGCCACAAGCGCGTTTATGTCGTGTATCTTCAATTTGCGTGTGTTAGTATTTTGTTTCGTGTTTTTGTTCGAGGTGTTGTCCGTTAGGTATCTGATGTGTTGTAGTGTTTTTTATCAAGTGGTGTAGTGTTTTTCATCAAGTCGTTCTGTTTTGTGTATGGTCCGTTGTTTTTTTATGTTATGCAATGTTAATCGAATGCAGTTGTGGGTTTGGGTGTTGTTATGAAATTTATATGAATTTTCAAATATAAATACCCATGGAAGAGATGCTTATATTATGATATGAAAACTATGCATGGAAGAGATGTTATACACCCACCTATTGTATAACAGATTAAGTGAAATTGGTATTTTTATTTATTGTCAAAAGTGTTTATATTATTCATTCATAAATATATTTATTGTTGTCATAAATGGTATTTTTTTCATATACCAATTCTCTCAAGTGTGACATGTATTGGTATATTTTCATTATCGTATACGTCAATTTTAAAATACTAATCATTTGAAGTCCAACAGTATACAGTTAATTCACGAAGTTTCAAATGCCATACATATATATGGTGAAAGATACTAAGGGAAATTTTAAATTCAATAATATTTCATATTTTAGACATTGAAAACATATGTAACTTAACTCAAATCATTATACTAATAAAACTAATATTCACTGACACATACCCAAAAGTTACAAAATATCAAAGCGTTATATTAATAAATATATTAAAGTACGTGTTATACCTAAAAGTCTTAAAATACCAAAACATCAATTGAGAAAACCCCGATAAGATAAGTGTTAATCACCACATTTGACTAAACATCCATCAATCATTAATATTGTTTCATAGAAAAACCCATTTCGTGTCTCAAAACTTATCAAGTCGATCGGTCCGAGTTTCGTTTGCACGATTCAGAATTTGTGCTTGTGTCCCTTTGTCCAGTTTGTTGAACCGTGCTACTTCCGACTCGACATACTCGCGTCTTGTGTTCCCGTCGCTCAAGAGAATCTTCGCCGTGTACTTCTTCCTTAGCCCCTCAAGTTGTTTCGCGTGTGCCGGTCCTTCTTTGTCAAGATGTGTAATCAAACCTCGGCTCCCTCCCCCCATATAGCATTCCATGTGTCTCATCAAGAAAACACCGCAATCTACTTAATTCCTCCTTGTTTGCCAACTCGTAACAAGTCTAACTTTCGGGAAGGTATTGATAACTTTCCCAGCGGGGTGATGCGTATCTTTCAGGTGAGTGGCCATCATCGTTTGCTGTACATAAGAAATTATAATGTACATCTTCAATGCGACTTAAAAACAAACGTTTATTGTTTAATATGAAAAAATTATAATTACCAATAAACTGACGTCATCTTCGCATTTTTCGTCTATACCGCTTCCGTAAGACGATGGTTGTCTGTTGTCTATTAGCTCGACGAGATTACTTTTAAGGTTGAAAACAACACAATAGTAATGGCGATCTCTCATCACCGGGAAGAATATCTGATCATATCGAAATTAATAGTCAATTAACTTAAACAAGACGATAAAAATAGAATAAATTCATTTTATCGAATCTTTTTTTTCATACCACATGTTGACGTTTTCAACCTGGTTTGTCGTTGCTTCCGAAATGTTCTTTATGAACCATTCGTAGAGCTTGTTGTACTAGTATATATGGCTTAACATCACACCACCCCCCTGAAATTTTTATGCTTTTTTAGAATAGTAAAACATGAAGTATTGTTAGCGTTATGAAAATTCTTATTAATACTCACAAGAACCGATGTTTTAAAGAAGAACCGTCTTGGTGAGTAGACGTTTCTGTATCTCTCCTCATAGTTCAAAATGTCTACCCACCTATCGATGACGTTAGTGAATATATGCTCATCTCCTGCAAGGATTTCCATTCCCGCCCGTATAATCTGTTGAGTACAACATGTCACTACATTTAAAAATATAATACACATTATGAATAGTAATTCATGCATATTTCGTATACGAATATAATTATGATATTCAAAAATATGCAAATTACGTTATGTTAAAGTTAAAAAAATTTATAACATAAATGGACTTACTCGGCGCTGCCAAACGCAGCCAAACAAAGTTCGTGGACCTTTTTCTCGTCGTTTGTCAAAGCCATCCGTGTCTCGACGGACCGCTTGACGTACGGTGATCTCATCTGATCACCAAGTTTTGTCTCTCGGTGGCTCGCCCTTCGCTGCACGACATCACCGACCTCAGTCTCTTTCCTTTTATCGCCCGCCGTATACCGAATCGTTTGATTACCCCCAAACAAGCAGTTGTCTTATCACCAACTAACGAAGTTGAACGTACAACTTTTGATGCTGAATCCACCGACCTTTGTGTTATGCCATTGTCTATGTCTTTGAAGGTTTGTGTGCACCATATATGTATAATCGGATTCGGTGTAATTTCAAAGTCTAAATTTTCTTTACTCGTAACCGAAGAATCTTTCCAAGCATTATTTCTTTTGTCCTCTCCAACGATATCGGGCTCACCATCGTCATCCGTCTTTTCATCAGCCACGAAAATCGTATCGAATGTCTCCTGATAGTCGTCGAACATGATATCTTCCGGGAACAAGTCCATCTCCTCCTTGATTAACTTGCTCACGTCAGACTTTGCGGAATAGATTTGATCGAAGTGCGCATCAATCTTCGCCATGTATTCCTGGTTTACATAAAATGTCAATAATCAGTCAGATTCGACAACTTTTTTTTAAACTACAGAAACATCCAATATGAAACTTATTTATTTCATTTAACCAATAATAAACCACCAAGATCTGATAAACATAGAGATTTTACCTTAAAAAAACTTTGCTAGATATTTAAATTGGTAGTGCACACATGTGTAAACACAGATTTCATAACTTATATACAAAACCTATGAAATACATATTTCAAGAATCACATATAATTTATAACTGTCGTAAGTATACCAACAATCACATATATTTCACCAGACTCAGATTAACCTGTAAATTACAACTACAAATTTTAAGCTCTATTGTTTTCACCCAATAACAAAATAACTTTATTTTCCCAACATTTCATATAAAAATATGAAATATATTTTAAAATTAAGTTAATCAATATTTTTAAAATGTTGGATGGATGCAACATTTACAATCGTATGCATGAAAAACATGGGATGTATTTTAAAGTTACGCATACGTAAGTACAATAACATTTTTAAGAACATTTTATCATGACAATCGTTAAAATGTCAGTACCTTTCTTAGTTCCTCTTCGTCTTCAAAATCCTCCCCATCGTCACCATCATCAACAATCCCACCATCTGTTGCATTGGTTTCATCACCCACAACGTTTACTGTTTCATGTATTGCATTCACCACCTTATTAACCGCCTCAAATGCCCGCTCTATATCCTCATCTTGCAACTCAAACCAATCATCCCTATCAATCCCAATACAGTCAATTTCCTGCATACCCACATGTGTGTTTATTTATTTTATGTTTACATGTGAGGTTGTGTTAATTAAAAAAGATAATATGTGAAATCGCGAAAGTTTATAGTACTATACCTTGTCTTCCCCAGTTGCTTTACCAACCGCAACTACTTCGTCCTTTTCTGATGCCGTTAACAACGCCTCTTTAATCTACGTTAACGAGATTTCCTTGTTAATTGGTTGATTGAAACCCACGGACAATATGAAAACTTACAAAATGTTCTTAAATTTTTTGTTATAAAACTTATAATCATATGATGACCATTGTAATACCTTTTCGCCAGTTTCTATGGCCACAACCCGTGCTTCATCCCTTGCTCCATTCTCCTGTGCTAATGGATCATCATCCTACAATAGTCGAATTATTGTTACCGTATGCAATCAAATCAAATAGTCATCAACAACTAGGTATTTAGCTACTAATACATTACCATATCTTGCATAACCGTCCCTTCATCCTCATTTTGAAATGTCTCCTCTGTCTCCTTTCCAACTGATTTCGCAGTCTGATATGAAAATAACACCGGATAGTTAATATATTCCAAAATACGATAATGTTTTCTTATACGAAACAGATTTTAATTAATTTAAAAACATTTATAAAATTCTGGCCAGTTTACAACGCAATTTCAAATTACAACTAATGTCATTCTACCTGATTATCGACATCCGACTTAGGAGTTTTTGCCTTTTTCTGACCATCTGAAACCGTCTTTACAACCGATCTAACACTTTCTAGCCGGGTCTTGTGCAATCCTCCCTTATCAAATCCCCATTTGGTTCTGTCGCGAAGCTTTTCCATCGTCTAAGCGTGTAATGGCAGTAGTTTTCTATCAACGTCAACTGATGGACACGGCGTCATATGAACATAAAGTAGCTGTGTAACAAATCATGTAGTTATGGTATATTTTCTAAAAAATTAGAATAACAATAGGAAATGAATAAATTAATACCGTCAGGAAGGTTAGTGGACCCGAGTAGAAGCTGTCGTACGTGTCTCGCTTCCATTTTCGCTTGCTTCGGCGAACCGACTCCACGATGTACCGGCACCAATTTATCTTGGGGATCATGACTGTGCTGCCAATTTTGCTCAAAAATACCGTATGACAGTTGCCCGACGGGCTTCACTCCGCCATAGTATTCACAAACAGGACCAAGAAATTTATCTTGAACAACTCCCCCGCGTCGCACGTATTGATGATTTGGTTTGACACGTCGCAAGGTCTTGGCTTATCTTTGTTGTATGAACTTGCCCATCTTTTTATCAACTTGGAACTTTTTGGGTCCACGTCGATCACGTCGATCTCGTCGAGGTTTATTCCTTCGCATGGGAGCCCTAGTATTTTGTTCACCATTTTCTTGTTTATTCGAATCGAGAGCCCTTCTAAGTCAAGCTCCATGTGATCCATATCCAAGTTGTCGACCACGTTGTAACCTAGCTTCGACGGGATGCCATCCACCGTCATGTTCAGGATCTGTCCAAGCCCCATTTCTTCCACAACCTTATTTTGTTCATCTTTTAAAATCAGGCACGTGTTATTTAACGTCACTGGAGATGTGCGAGTTCTAATCACGTTCACCTTTGTTGGCTTTTTCCCTTTTCGTTCTTCTTTTTTCACTCTTTTCTTCTTCCCCTTGCCCAATGGACTAGCATTCTTGATGGCAATAACATATGCACCATTAAAATATGAATGTCTGTTATCCTCTAAATTAAATTAGAAACAGTGGGGTTATGTCTTTTAAGTTGTATATATGTACCTAATTTTGTAAATTTCACACGGTGTACGAAATCGTCGTCGTCGTCCGGGTAATCGATCACCGCTTCTCTCGAGTGACCTAACAACATAATATTAGTTAATTTTTGTATGTTGTTTACCTACATAACCTTTTCTGTCTTAGAGCATTTATTTAATATATTACCTTTCTTTGTTGACGCTTTTGCAACATTCTCCGTTTTTGTTGCTCTTCTTGTACTTATTTTGCTTCTAGCTTTCTGTATATGAAATCAACGTTTTGTTTCATATGAAATGACAATTCATGTTATTGTATAGTCGTATGAAAGGTTGTATAGTCGTGTGAACATGTTTTTTAACAAGGAGTGTAATCAAAACCTGTTTTTAGAAAAGTAAGAGTCATACGTGTCGTTTTCGATCGTATCCGAACCCTCCCCGAGACGTCAATAACTTCATCAGGCTCGTCTTCTTCTTGTGTTTTACGTGCGGCAGTTTTTAATAATACTTACTAAAAGTGTTAATCTATTAAAAATAATCGTCAATTCAACAAATCACCACGCATAATTTGTGTATGTGTACAATATCATATGCATAAAATACTATAAATCACAATCCCAGCGCGTCAAACTTCTACGTTGTATGTTGTTTATATTAGTTTTACAAAGTTTCATACCTCTCTTTCTTGATCGCTTCCTTCCTTTTCCCTTGACGTCAATAATATTCTCATGCTCGTCTTTTGGTCCTCTATCGTGGGCTGCATCAGTTTAACGTTGAACATACATCAAATTAACCGTTTACTGTAAAAATTAAAATTTGGTTACTGTATCATATACATGAAATCATATAAAAAGTGCCATACCTTTACTGCTTGACCTCTTACGTCCCCGACCGGGGACGTCAATAATCTCTTCGGGACTGTGGGTTACGTTTGTGGTCGGAGTTGCAACTGCTCAAAATCGGTTCATAAAAATTGAAACCAAATCAATGTTTTCATATCTATTTGTTAAATGAGTAAAAGTACCATGAATGCATTAAAATAGATTTTTTAAACCAAATCAATGTTTTCATATCTATTTGTATTTTAATTATGGATCAACTAAACACCAGTTAAAACAACAGTGCTGATTTTACAAAAAATAGCAAGGCAACCAACTATTATGAAATTGATTTACTTTTGCACTCACATTTCAAACAATTTCACACTTGTTTTTTCATACAAGCTGATTCTTACAAAAAATAACAAAGCATCAACAATTGAAATTAAGCGATTTCACAAAAAAATAACAAAGCAACAGTGCTGAAATTGATTTTCTTTTGCACACATATTTCATACAATTTCACATGTTTTTTCATACAATCTGATTTCATAAAATTTCAAACATGTTTTCACATAATTTTACACACTATTGTGCAGAACAATGGTTTTTTTTCACACAATCGTCCAATAATCCCCAATTTCATACATTGTGATTTCACGTGAGTTCACATATGTTTTTAATACAAACTGATTTCTCATAAACACAACAGATATTTCATACATTGTTTGTGGTTTTTCATATATTTTCATACATTGTTTGGGGGTTTTCACACAACATAGTAGAAATTCAAGTTTTCATACCTTCTTCTGTAGGAGCATTCACAGAAACAGTGTCAATGTCAACGTCGACCGGAGTATCCCGTGTGTTCTTGAACTTTGAAAAGGATGTCAGTAGTTTTATGCGGTCACTCTTTCTCCTCGCTGCAGAAACCAACCACTCTTGTTAATATATGGACAAAATCGACAAATTTCGTATACTTGCAATAACCCTAACCTCTGATGCCCCTCGGTTCGCCATCCATCTTTATCTATATCGCCTTTTGATTTCATAGAATAAAGCAAAAAATAATTCAGATTCTTGGAATCAATTATCGATTTCACAGAATAGTAATCTCTTTTTGGATTGTTGTTGCCGTGAAATATGGAAGCTATCGTCGTCGATCCCTGATTTCACGGTTTCCTTATCGATTCCAATTTCTTTCGCCCTCCATTTTACTGTCTTACCCTTTTCATATTTCTACTTGGACCATATTGCCACCGGTTTCATAGATTATTACCTTATTGCCACCGCCCCAATTAGGATCATTGATTGAAATGATCAACGGTCTCGATTAGTTTACATAGTTTACACATTTTTCATAGTTTACATTTTAGTGAGCCTCTCTCTCTCTCTCTCTCTCTCTCTATATATATATATATATATATATATAGGGAGATGTTCAAACGAGAAATGCTAAGTGTGTGACAAATAGAGAAATGATCATAACCTTTCATCTGGTCAACATTTGCGGCTTTGACTGTGAAGCACCGGATAATTCCTCTGTGGTCTGCAAAAGATAGAAGGGTAGTTTCGTAAAATGCACGAGACTATTTAATACTTGAACCTGTGTGATTCACATATGAACTATACGTTCATATGTGAATAAGCTAATTAGTTCATATGAGAATCAGTTAATCAGTTCATATCTGAATCACAAAGGTTGTGATCCCAGAAACAAGAATGATGTATAGATTCAAGATCAAAACTCAATCTCACTTCTCATTCAATGTGCCAAATGCTTACAGAGAGAATCTTACAATATGGATTATGTCTAAAGTGTTAGCAACAAAAACAACAATCTAGGCTATTTATACCTAGACAAAAAAGTTACATAATAAGTCCCTCAACTTTGATACAACAATATTTTGACACTAACAGTCTCCCCCTTTGTATCAAAAGTTGAAGTAGCTACTCAAATTGTTCACGTGAGATGTACTTCTTCCTTATGCCAAAAATGATCTAAAACCTTCGTAGAGCATTCCTGTATTCCTTCCTTTTGTCAATTGCTTCCAAGACATAGACAATCAACTGGTTAGATTTCGGCTCTAGTTTTACCAAACCTTTTTCATCCAATCTGAGCTTACTATTCAGCTGAATCTTTATCACTTTGAATGTCCCATCACTATACTTGTTAGCTTCAGCAAACCGCATGAACGTCTTCTTCTTTTTACCATTGAAATACACAATCCCAAACTCTGGGTTTTTAAGGAGTATGTAGACAGGAATAATATCTGACAGTCTCTGATTAGGCTTTAAGATTTTAACTTTGATCTGACTAGCTTCTAATCCCATCTGGAAGTCTCTAAGATAAGAAAATTTCACCATGTTTTTCATAAATCTCTTCACAGATAGATAAGCTTCAGATCGTTCTTTCTTCTTATCTGGAGTTCCGACAAGAATGTCATACAGTCTCAAAAGATCGTCACCAGTTAAATTCTTGAAATCAGCTTCGGTGAAGAACCACTGCTTTCCTTCAGTTTTAACGAAAGTAAACTCTGGATTCCAAACATTAAGCAGTTTCTTAGACTCTATCTTCACAATATCCTTATCAGTCTTTACCCAATCTATATTATGATCCTTGTTCTTCATCACATGAATAAATTCTATCTGGTGCAGTGATGGCATCTTTTCAATGGAGTACAACTTGACAAGGACCATGGGTTGAACTTCTTTCACAAAAGATCTCTACGGATATCTTCTTGGAAAGGTGTCAAGATTTTGATTCTGTCCACCGTCTCTCCAAGTTGGGTTCTCTTTCTATAAGTTGTTGAAACATTCTGATTTCTGCCTCGGAAACAGGATCTTTGATTGTACCTTCCAGAATTGTAGGAATGTCTAACTCAGGGATATCAATAATCAGATCATCTTGTTGTAACAACTGATCATACTCATCATCATCAGAATCATGAGATTGCACATTTACAACATCAAATACATCATCCAACTACTCCTTAATCTATGTAACTGTTCTTTCAGGTTCATCCTCGGAGTCAATGTAAATGAAATCTTGGATCAAACTATCAGCCATTATCTCCTCATCAGTTCTTTTATCACTTCCCTCAGGCTTTTCAACCGTCAGAATGATATCGTCTAGAACATTTTCAGTTGTTAGGGATAAAATCATGTTGAATAGAAGTTCAAGGGTTGATACTGTAATTGTTTATTTTGAGTCCAATTGGTGTAATGGGCCATGGGCCTTAATGTTTTAGGCCTAGATATAAATAACCTATTATGTTTAGAAAATAGGTTAATCGTTCATAATCGTCATTATTGTCTTTATCACTCGTATTGTAATTCTCTCAAGATTAATCAAAGTGATAGAGATGACCAGTTGAAATCATATTGACCTGTTATCTATTCTATTGATTTCATCGTGTATGCACTAATCTGGAACTCACAATTGGTATCAACATACACTTGAACCAACATAGTATGACCGTTTTCGTTTTTAATAAACAGGATTGTATCGATTTTAACTTTTGAAAATCCCGATTTTATTAAAAACTTAGACAAAGCATCATACCAGGCCCGTGGAGCTTGCTTCAAACCGTATAGAGCCTTGTCTAGTATGTAGACGTGGTTAGGCTTCTTTTCGTCTACGAACCCGTCCGGTTGCGATACGTACACCTCTTCCTTGATCTCGCCGTTGAGACACGATATTGAAGAAGTCGCCGTGGACCTAGCGGCGCAATCGCACACCCTCCCTAGCCACTCACCCGTCTATCAACATATGGGTGTTTCACATTCTCACGGGGACTTAGCACATAATCTACCATTCTCTCACTCGGAGAGTCTAGGTATTGAAACAAGAGACCAGCCTCCCCCAGTCTCGACTTCTTTCGATGCACTTTCGAGTCTAGAGCTGTGACAACTGTCAAATTTACATCTCAGGTTAGAACTGCTTTGGATACCTTATTATTATGACATAGTTTACACAGTGAAATTTTAGCAGTAAACACGGTACGATAGGAAAATTCGAGAAATTTTGCCTAAGAAATCCCTGAATTTGGAAATTATCCATAAATCTGATAAAATGACAACTTAATATACATTTATACTACAAGTATTTATGTAGTTGATGAGTTATATATTTCAATTTTATTATATATATAAATACTTTATTTTATATATATATACTTTGTATTTTAACTTTAAAGAGAATACTTGTATTTAATTTAATTTTTAAAGACATGAAGTGACTAAATACAATTGTCACACCACACCACCCCCCACCCCCCTTGAGATGCCGCCCCCCTCTCTCTCAAACTCCATAAAATAAACACTCCACTACACAATTTTGAATCATTCTCTCATCTCACTCTCTCACTAGCCATCACTCATTCTCTCTCCATCTTCAAGTCTTCAAGTGTTCATCTTCAAATCTTCAAATCTTCATCACAACTCCAGTCCTTAAACTCTTTTTCTTTAAGAGTCCAAGGCAATCAAACGTAAAAATAAGTGTATTGGGTAAAATCCACACACACTCTTTTAAGTCTTTTTCATCATCTTGCATTTTAAAGTATGATCTTCATCTTTTCTACACTTTCTTCATGTTTTAAAAAAAATAAATAACGATCTTTCATATGTCTTAATGTTTGTAGATTTACCATCATAACATCTTTTTGTTAGTAAAAGATGGTGAATCCAAAATCAAACCAATGTTAAGACCAAAGATGAACATTTTGAACACATGCATGTAGTTTTCTTGAGAAATCCATCATCTTTTATTCAGGAATTTTATGAGTAAGTCGTTGAAATCCACTAAAAACATACTTAAACAAACATGCATGAGCTAAAGATGCACAATTTTAAGTTGCATGTTGATGTTCTTGGCAAGAACATCAACCTTTTTCCAAAATGGGTCTTTTACAAGAATTTATAAAAGTTGAGTTGATAGGTAACTTGCATGCATTTTAATTGGATCAAAATGTGTTTTGGGAACTGAAAATAAGTGTATGGAAGGGAGTCAAATCGGATTGTGCATGCAAAAGAATAAGAATTTTGGTTAATAAGTCAACATGTGAGCACATGCACAAAGTGTGGTTTGACTGATTCCTGCCAAATTCCAGCCTCCACTTCAAAGGGTCATATCTCACTCAATATAACTCCAAATGGAGTGATTCTTTTTCTGGAAATCATTTTTATGTGTTAAGATTCCAACCCAAGTGGTTTCACTCAAAAACTCGAAGAATTTAGTTACCAAATAGTCCTCACAAAATCCGTGCTCAAACAGTAAAATCTTCTGTCAGGTTTTACGTCAAATATTATTTCATGTACTTATACTCTTCCAAAAATTATGAAACTGATGCCAAAGGTTTCCTAACTCATTGAACTAATTGGACATAAAATTTCATGATCAAATTGTACCTGAAAGTTACCCAAAGTTGGACACCAAGTGACATCAAATTCTGGACAGCAAAGGATAAATTATTATTATTTTTAAGGACTAACTTCTAATCCCATTTCATCATTTTATGATGAAATAGTGGAATATATATGTATATCTTATACTTACATTTATTTATGCATTTTATTTATGCACATTATTTATTCTTTATCCCTTTTCATCATTTTTGATGAAATTGTGGAATATACATATTTATGTATGTTTTTGCATTTCATATATTCTTGATCCCATTTCATCATTTTATGATGAAATCGTGGAATATAAATATATACTATACCTATATATTTATGCACTTAAATATTGTCTTTACATTCAAAACCCTTCAAATCTTATCGTTCTTACGATAAAATTTCGGTTTATACATATATATGTACTACATATGTTTATGTTCTTTAAAACCCTTTTTGTTACTTAATGTGACGAATTGCGGAAACTTTAATCCAACAAGAACAATGTATACGTGTATTACGTTATAATATTAAAACACAACAAGACATTTTATGACGATTTGGATAGTTAGTACCGAACCTTCGAGATTGAGAACTCACTAGTGACCTTACGTTCATAGGTTTGAAGTAGGATCATCTCGGAGTACTTGTGGGAGATTCCCGGATTCTATCGCTTATCATGTGAGTTCACATCCCCTTTTTCAATGTTTTACATATTTTGGGGTGAAAAGCATGTCGTTACTACAACTATTTTACGCATCGATTATTTCGTTTTCTTGGAAATACGAAACTTGCTATACTTGTTTATGCTCTATGGTATCTATGTTGTTGCAAATGTTGTAAGTTTGAGTTTCTTTTGCTATCGTTCAAAAGTCCCCGTTTATTTTACGTTACCCGTTTAACTCACGAGTGTGAGCCGTTGGTAATTATGGATAACGTTATTTGGGTTGACATCCCACTCACAAGTAGCGCTTGTTTGAGTGCATAATTAATGTTTATATTTGCGCATTGCTGGCGATAGAACATGCGTCGGGGCGATTCTGTCGGTATAGGTCGGGTAACGGTCTCAATAACTTAGCATTTTACATACTGTTACCTTGAGCAAGTGGTTTTTCATAACCGATTTATTTATCCCTTGTGCGGATTTAAACTATTTTGCTACGGCAAACGGTGTTATACTCATTAAACCTGTGATCTCACCAACTAGTGCATTAGTTGACACTCTCATTTACATGCTTTTCAGGGGAACATCCTTAAGGTTGGATCTTAGGAAGGCTACACGTGATGAAGCTTTCTTTACTATCTTTAATTTTATGTTCACTTCCCTTTTGTAAAAACAATTGTAAAAGACAAGGTTTTAACCTTTGAATGTATTTTGATGGTTGATGTGATCTTGTAACTTTTGCTATGAAACTTGAGTTGTACATTCCGTGTTTCCGCTTTAGCGGGGTGTTACAGATTTGGTATCAGAGCTAAAGGTTATAGAGAATACCGGTTTTCCTTTGGAAAACTGCAATTATAACCAAAAACGGGAAAGAACACTTAAATTACTAAACATGTTGCTAGTATAACTAATTCGGGTATTGCATCATCGGTCTTTAATTAAACAAAGCCTGATCACCTATGTTTAATTAAAGAAAGAGTAATGCGAGACCGGAAATGGATGTACTAGGAATATGTGTGTTTTCACACTCGATGCTTCACGTTGTATGCCTAGTATGAGCGTAGTTATTGCCTATAGTATGCAATAGTGTAGTACGCTTAGCCTTTATATTGCGCGATAGTAATGTTATACACTTTTACTTCAGTATCACTATGTCAACATCCTCATCACATTCTTACTTCAGCAACACTATGTCGTCATCATCATCATCAAGCTCACAACCTTCCTACACGCCATCAAGTGAGCGTACGTCTGACGTGGAACGAGACCCGTACGATGGGCCGAGGATACCTCCAACTGTGATTCCCCCATAACCCATCCTGGTAGTGATACAACCTAATCCTAGGGGTCCACGTATGAGGCAAACCGCTAGGAAGAGCGTGCCCATACCTAGACGAGTGTCTTTTAGGTCCGATCAGCGAGACGCACCGGAACCCTCACGGGTGATCGAGGGAGTGCCGATTAGTCGAGCGCCTGGCATAACCTGGGCCGAAGAGCAACGCCTTAGGGCCGTGACAATGGATTTTCACGGATGTCAAATGAGGGTCAGTCACCAGAGTCAAGTCGTGACCGAGCTAGTGGAATTAAGTCACCTTTTGACCAACATGTCGTCCGATGCCGTGAACGGAGCGAAAATAGCTCGGAGGATAGCTTTACGAGCCGAGATAATGAGCATGGAAGTAGTGATGCTGTTGACGCTATTGGTGTTGTGGGTTTTGATTGAAGTGTATCGGGGCAGATATTGACGTGGACGGTGGAAAATTTAGAAAATGGAACTTTTTAATTTCTAGTTGTTTCAATCTTAAATTTCAGTTTGTAATTCTATACTGATGTGCGATGCACATCAGAAATTTTGTATCAAACGGCTATTATTAATGACTTCAATGAAAAGGAAATTTCGTGTTTTAATTATATATGTGTGGAACATGCAATAATTATTTATTTATTTCCAACACTTCGAAGTTTCAAATGTATTCTTTACAAAACATCCGACTTTATTTACTCAAAATTTTAACCAACTCGATATTTTCAATTGTGTTTTAGAAAAATGCCACCAAGAAGATCCACACGTCACACGGGAGAAAATCCTGATGATCAAAATCCCGATATCGCCCAACTCATAGCTCAACGTATCCAAGAGGCGATACCTAACATCATAGCCCAAGTTACCGCGGGCATTAATGAGCGTCAAAGGAATGTCAATGTGGGAGGAGGAACTCCCAATGACACTCAAGACAATAGAGGATGTAGCTACAAGACATTCATGACTTGCAAGCCCAAGGAGTTTCATGGAACGGAAGGTGCTATAGGATTACTCTCATGGTTCGATAGTATGGAGTCGGTACTTCATATCTGTAAGTGCTCAGAGGATCGCATGGTAGAGTATGCGGCCTGTCAGTTGCAAAAGCGAGCTCTAACTTGGTGGAACATTCAAGTCCAAACCCGTGGAAGAGAAGATGCATACAAACTGTACTGGTCTGAGTTCAAGGAATTGTTCATGGAGGAATACTGTCCTAAGAGCGAAGTTCAGAAATTGGAGGCTGAACTTTGGGATCTTACCATGGTTGGTTCGAGGATAGATCGCTACACCGCTCGTTTTCACGAACTTGCGAAGTTAGTACCTCACATGGTTACCCCGGAGAGCAAACGGATTGACCGATATTTGTATGGATTAACCCCGGAGATCCGAGGGATGGTTAAGTCAGCAAGTCCGACCACGATCCAAGCCGCAGTGGCATTAGCAACTAGTTTGACCCATGATGCGGTCAGGGCAGGAACTCTGACTCAGAAAGGTGTCGGTATCAAGCGAAGGCCGGAGAATCAGTCAGGAAAGGCGATTGGAAGTAGTTCAAGTAGGAACAAGAAAGTAGTGGGAAACTTTGGGATGAATGCCAAGGAAGTAGGACGTTACAATAGACCCCACCCAAAGTGCAACCAATGTAATTCGCATCATGAGGGAGCCTGTCTCATTTGTAGCATTTGTAAGCAAAAGGGTCATTTAACCCGATTTTGCAAGACGGGAAAGAATGTGAAAGAGGAAGGAAGGGTATGCTTTGAGTGCGGAAGTTCGGATCACTTCCGAAGTGTGTGCCCAAGGCTAAAAAGGGGACCAATCAATAACAACGCTGGGTATCAAGCAAGACAAGCCAATCAGGAAACCAAGGAGGACAAGCTCGAGGACGGGCATTTGTCTTAGGAGCAGAAGAAGCACGTCGAGACCCCAATGTAGTGACAGGTACGTTTCTTCTAAACGATTATTATGCATCCGTATTATTCGACACTGGTGAATATAAGAGCTTAGTTTCGTTAGATTTTAGGCCTTTGATCAATCTAGAATCTAAGAAAATGTCGAACGCTTATATTGTTGAGGTTTCTAATGGATTTGAATTAGAAGCTAAGGATGTAATCTTAGGCTGTACCTTGAACTTAGCTGATAAACTATTTAGTGTTGATCTTATTCCAATCGAATTGGGGAGTTTCGATGTAGTAATAGGCATGGATTGGTTATCTAAGAACCGAGCTGAGGTTAGTTGTTTTGAAAAGACGGTTAGGTTACCATTACAAGGCAGAGAAACCCTTGTTGTCCAAGGAGATAGAGTTGAAAGGAATCTGAAGATAGTATCATGTATGAAGGTCCATAAGTATTTGAGGAAGAAGTATGTTGCGTTCTTGGCGCAAGTAATTGAGAAGAAGTCTGAGGAGAGGCGAGTCCAAGATATTCCTGTGGTGAAGGATCACCCAGAAGTATTTCCAGACGATTTGCCTGGACTTCCACCGTTTAGACAAGTCGAATTTCAGATTGACCTTATACCCGGAGCGACGCCTGTAGCCAAGGCCCCGTATCGCTTAGCACCTGCAGAAATGCAAGAGTTGTCGAATCAACTTCAAGAACTTTTGGATAAGGGATTTATTCGACCAAGTTCGTCACCCTGGGGAGCCCCGATTCTCTTCGTCAAGAAGAAGGATGGATCGTTTCGAATGTGTATCGATTATAGGGAACTTAATAAGTTGACAATCAAGAACCGATATCCTCTCCCTCGAATAGACGATTTGTTCGACCAGTTGCAAGGTGCAACTTACTTCTCTAAGATTGATCTTCGACCGGGATATCATCAGTTGAGAGTCCGAGAGGAAGATATTCCTAAAACAACTTTTAGAACTCGCTATGGACACTACGAGTTTTTAGTTATGCCATTTGGTTTGACAAACGCGCCAGCGGTGTTTATGGATCTAATGAATAGAGTATGTAGGCCATACCTTGATAAGTTTGTGATAGTGTTCATCGATGATATACTAATCTATTCTCAGAGTAAGAAGGATCACGAACAACATCTAAAAGTGATTTTAGAGCTTCTCAAGGAACATAAGCTATATGCCAAATTTACTAAGTGTGAATTTTGGATTCGGGAAGTACATTTCTTAGGTCACGTAATCGGGGAGAAAGGGATTCACGTGGACCCGGCTAAAGTGGAAGCCATTAAGAAATGGGAAGCCCCAAGGACTCCAACAGAAATTCGCCAATTTCTAGGCTTGGCAGGGTATTATCGGCGTTTTATCGAGAATTTTTCTAAGATCGCTAAACCCCTTACCACATTAACCCAAAAGGAGAAGGAATTCGTTTGGGGAGTTCCACAAGAAGAAGCGTTTCAACTTCTGAAGAAAAAGTTGTGTAATGCACCGATTTTAGCTTTACCGGAAGGAACGGAAAACTTTGCAGTGTATTGTGACGCATCACATCAAGGATTAGGTTTCGTTTTGATGCAAAACGATAAGGTGATAGCATACGCATCGAGACAATTAAAAGTTCATGAGAAGAACTATACCACACACGATTTGGAACTCGGAGTTGTAGTATTCGCTCTGAAGATATGGAGACATTATTTATATGGTACCAAGTGCACTATTTTCACCGATCATAAAAGTCTTCAACACATCTTTGATCAAAAGATGCTTAATATGAGGCAAAGGAGATGGGTAGAACTACTTAGCGACTACGATTGTGAGATACGTTACCACCCAGGTAAGGCCAATGTGGTAGCCGATGCCCTGAGTAGGAAAGAAAGGATAAAACCTACACGAGTCCGAGCGTTAGGAGCACTGGTTCAAACAAGTTTGAAAACCTGGATTTTTGAAGCTTAGATCGAAGCATTGAAGTCTGAAAACCTGAAGGAAGAGACTCTTCATGGTTTAGAGTCTAGTTTTGAAACTAAGATTGATGGAGTACGTTACTTTAAGGGCAGAGTATGGATCCCAAAGGCTGACAACCTACGGGAAATGATTTTGGAGGAGGCTCATAAATCTAAGAATTCAATCCACCCAGGAGCGGATAAGATGTACAAGGATTTTAAGGGAATACTATTGGTGGCCAGGAATGAAGAAGGATATTGCCATATATGTAGGAAAATGCATAGCGTGTGCAAAAGTCAAGGCTGTTCATCAAAAGCCATCGGGACTGTTACAACAACCAGATATTCCCTAGTGGAAATGGGAGCAAATCACTATGGATTTTATAACCAAACTCCCAAGAACTGCCAAAGGACATGACTCAATTTGGGTTATAGTAGATTGATTTACGAAGTCTGCACACTTCTTACCTATTCGGGAAGATTATAAGATGGAAAAGGTTGCTCAGATCTACATCAAGGAAATCGTTACGCGACATGGAGTCCCAGTTTCCATCATTTCTGATAGAGATAGTCGTTTTACCTCTCGATTTTGGCAGTCACTTCAAAAAGCGTTAGGTACGCAGTTAAACTTGAGCACGGCCTATCATCCTCAAACGGATGGTCAGATTGAGCGAACCATTCAGACTTTGGAAGATATGCTTCGGGCATGCGTGATAGACTTTGGAGGAAGTTGGGATAACCACTTGCCGCTAGTTGAGTTTTCTTACAACAATAGCTATCACACTAGTATTCAGTGTGCGCCATGTGAAGCTCTGTATGGCCGCAAGTGTCGATCACCTCTTTGTTGGTTGGAAATTGGAGATAGATAACTATCTAGTCTGGACATTGTTCAAGAAACCACCGACAAGATCGCAATCATCAGGGATAGGCTTAAAGCAGCTCAAGATCGTCAAAAGAGCTATGCGGACAATCGAAGGAAGCCTTTTGAATTTCAAGTGGGTGACAGAGTCTTTTTAAAAGTATCACCTTGGAAGGGAACGATCCGATTTGGGAAAAGAGGAAAATTGAGTCCACGGTATGTTGGACCATTTAAGATCACGGAAAGAATTGGACCAGTAGCTTATAAGCTGGAGTTGCCAATGGAGTTAAGTGCTATCCACAACACGTTTCACGTGTCAAACTTAAAGAAGTGTTTAGCCGACGAAGCAGTAACTGTGCCTTTGGAATAAGTCCAAATCAACGATAAACTGCACATAATAGAAGAACCAATGGAAATACTCGATAGGGAAGTCAAGCGTCTTAAGCGAAGCAAAATCCCGATAGTAAAAGTCCATTGGAACACGAGGCGTGGGCCTGAATACACTTGGGAGCGGGAGGATTACATGTTACAAAAGTATCCTCACCTCTTTGCAAGCAAACCTGTTAATACTAGTAACACTTGAATTTCGGGACGAAATTCTTCTAGATATAAATAGCCTTAATGTTTTAGGCCTAGATATAAATAGCCTATTATGTTTAGAAAATAGGTTAATCGTTCATAATCGTCATTATTGTCTTTATCACTCGTATTGTAATTCTCTCAAGATTAATCAAAGTGATAGAGATGACCAGTTGAAATCATATTGACCTGTTATCTATTCTATTGATTTCATCGTGTATGCACTAATCTGGAACTCACAATTGGTATCAACATACACTTGAACCAACATAGTATGACCGTTTTCGTTTTTAATAAACAGGGTTGTATCGATTTTAACTTTTGAAAATCCCGATTTTATTAAAAACTTAGACAAAGCATCATACCAGGCCCGTGGAGCTTGCTTCAAACCGTATAGAGCCTTGTCTAGTATGTAGACGTGGTTAGGCTTCTTTTCGTCCACGAACCCGTCCGGTTGCGATACGTACACCTCTTCCTTGATCTCGCCGTTGAGACACGGTATTGAAGAAGCCGCCGTGGACCTAGCGGCGCAATCGCACACCCTCCCTAGCCACTCACCCGTCTATCAACATATGGGTGTTTCACATTCTCACGGGGACTTAGCACATAATCTACCATTCTCTAACTCGGAGAGTCTAGGTGTTGAAACAAGAGACCAGCCTCCCCCAGTCTCGACTTCTTTCGATGCATTTTCGAGTCTAGAGCTGTGACAACTGTCAAATTTACATCTCAGGTTAGAACTGCTTTGGATACCTTATTATTATGACATAGTTTACACAGTGCAATTTTAGCAGTAAACACAGTACGATAGGAAAATTCGAGAAATTTTGCCTAAGAAATCCTTGAATTAGGAAATTATCCATAAATCTCATAAAATGCCAACTTAATATACATTTATACTACAAGTATTTATGTAGTTGATAAGTTATATATTTCAATTTTATTATATATATAAATACTTTATTTTATATATATATATACTTTGTATTTTAACTTTAAAGAGAATACTTGTATTTAATTTAATTTTTAAAGACATGAAGTGACTATATACAATTGTCACACCACACCACCCCCCACCCCCTTAAGAGGCCGCCCCCCTCTCTCTCAAACACCATAAAATAAACACTCCACTTCACAATTTTGAATTATTCTCTCATCTCACTCTCTCACTAGCCATCACTCCTTCTCTCTCCATCTTCAAGTCTTCAAGTGTTCATCTTCAAATCTTCAAATCTACAACACAACTCCAGTCCTTAAACTCTTTTTCTTCAAGAGTCCAAGGCAATCAAACGTAAAAATAAGTGTGTTGGGTAAAATCCACACACACTCTTTTAAGTCTTTTTCATCATCTTGCATTTTAAAGTATGATCTTCATCTTTTCTACACTTTCTTCACGTTTAAAAAAAAATAAATAACGATCTTTCATATGTCTTAATATTTGTAGATTTACCATCATAACATCTTTTTGTTAGTAAAAGATGGTGAATCCAAAATCAAACCAATGTTAAGACCAAAGATGAACATTTTGAACACATGCATGTAGTTTTCTTGAGAAATCCATCATCTTTTATTCAAGAATTTTATGAGTAAGTCTTTGAAATCCACTAAAAACATACTTAAACAAACATGCATGAGCTAAAGATGCACAATTTTAAGTTGCATGTTGATGTTCTTGGCAAGAACATCAACCTTTTTCCAAAATGGGTCTTTTACAAGAATTTATAAAAGTTGAGTTGATAGGTAACTTGCATGCATTTTAATTGGATCAAAATGTGTTTTGGGAACTGAAAATAAGTGTATGGAAGGGAGTCAAATCGGATTGTGCATGCAAAAGAATAAGAATTTTGGTTAATAAGTCAACATGTGAGCACATGCACAAAGTGTGGTTTGACTGATTCCTGCCAAATTCCAGCCTCCACTTCAAAGGGTCATATCTCACTCAATATAACTCCAAATGGAGTGATTCGTTTTCTGGAAATCATTTTTATGTATTAAGATTCCAACCCAAGTGGTTTCACTCAAGAACTCGAAGAATTTATTTACCAAACAGTCCTCACAAAATCCGTGCTCAAACAGTAAAGTCTTCTGTCAGGTTTTACGTCAAATATTATTTCATGTACTTATACTCTTCCAAAAATTATCAAACTGATGCCAAAAGTTTCCTGACTCATTGAACTAATTGGACATAAAATTTCATGACCAAATTGTCCCTGGAAGTTACCCAAAGTTGGACACCAAGTGACATCAAATTCTGGACAGCAAAGGACAAATTATTATTATTATTAAGAACTAACTTCTAATCCCATTTCATCATTTTATGATGAAATAGTGGAATATATATGTATATCTTATACTTACATTTATTTATGCACATTATTTATTCTTTATCCCTTTTCATCATTTTGATGAAATTGTGGAATATACATATATATAATATATTTATATATGTTTTTGCATTTCATATATTCTTGATCCCATTTCATCATTTTATGATGAAATCGTGGAATATAAATATATACTATACCTATATATTTAGGCACTTAAATATTGTCTTTACATTCAAAACCCTTCAAATCTTATCGTTCTTACGAAAATTTCGGTTTATACATATATATGTACTACATATGTTTATGTTCTTTAAAACCCTTTTTGTTACTTAATGTGACGAAATTGCGGAAACTTTAATCCAACAAGAACAATGTATACGTGTATTACATTATAATATTAAAACACAACAAGGCATTTTATGACGATTTGGATAGTTAGTACCGAACCTTCGAGATTGAGAACTCATTAGTGACCTTACGTTCATAGGTTTGAAGTAGGATCATCTCGGAGTACTTGTGGGAGATTCCCGGATTCTATCGCTTATCATGTGAGTTCACAGGCCCTTTTTCAATGTTTTACATATTTTGGGGTAAAAGTATGTCGTTACTACAACTATTTTACCCATCGATTATTTCATTTTCTTGGAAATTCGAAATTCGAAACTTGCTATACTTGTTTATGCTCTATGGTATCTATGTTGTTGCAAATGTTGTAAGTTTGAGTTTCTTTTGCTATCGTTCAAAAGTCCCCGTTTATTTTACGTTACCCGTTTAACTCACGAGTGTGAGCCGTTGGTAATTATGGATAACGTTATTTGGGTTGACATCCCACTCACAAGTAGCGCTTGTTTGAGTGCATAATTATTGTTTATATTTGCGCATTGTTGGCGATAGAACATGCGTCGGGGCGATTCTGTCGGTATAGGTCGGGTAACGGGCTCAATATTTTAGCATTTTACATACGATTACCTTGAGCAAGTGGTTTTTCATAACCGATTTATTTATCCCTTGTGCGGATTTAAACTATTTTGCTACGGCAAACAGTGTTATACTCATTAAACCTGTGATCTCACCAACTAGTGCATTAGTTGACACTCTCATTTACATGCTTTTCAGGGGAACATCCTTAAGGTTGGATCTTAGGAAGGCTACACGTGATGAAGTTTTCTTTACTATCTTTAATTTTATGTTCATTTCCCTTTTGTAAAAACAATTGTAAAAGACAAGGTTTTAACCTTTGAATGTATTTTGATGGTTGATGTGATCTTGTAACTTTTGCTATGAAACTTGAGCTGTACATTCCGTGTTTCCGCTTTAGCGGGGTGTTACAAGAGCCACTTGATATTATACATTTTTCAGCTAGGAAACAAGACGAGACTCCACATATCGATGCTCTTAGTGACCCGATCGGAATTTCCGTAGTGTCTCTGCCTTTGAGCGGAACACGAGGATCGGAAGAAAATCCTACCACGGCCACCCAGTTGCCATCCATAAACGTAGGTGGTACTACCTCTACGGTAGATACCTCAACGGGTAATCTAAGTGATCCCGGAGTTACGTTACCCGACATATTGTCAAGGGAATATCTGGACGACGCCTTAAAGGCTATCCGCGAGGCAATGGAGCAGCGGTTCACCATAGAGCTCAACAAAATAAAGAGCTTGATCAAAGGGAAGGTGAAGATTGTCGAATCCGAAACCGCACCAACATCTCCACCGGCTCCTGTTCAGCCATCTTTCTCGGTGGATACTCTCAAGACAATGCTACTTGCCCAACTGCTCCAGCACACTGACACCGACGCCTCGACAGAAGCAGACCTGGTATCCGTTCTACGCTCACAGGTTTCTGCTCCATCGTCATCCATGAATAGCCGATTGGACCAGCTTGATTCGACTCTGAAGGACATTCAGAAAGCCTTAACCATTCTGTCCGAAAGAGTCACCTCACTCGAAGACACTTGCAAGAGTCAGGCTGGCGGACTCAAGAGACGGCACGATGACCAGGACGATCCTGATCACCGTGAGGGGGAGAACAAGAGACAAAGACTGTCTGAGTCCGAGCCAATCCTCACCGAAACAACAACGGTTCAACCGGAACCATCAATTGTGGCACAAACCGCAACCGAAGACCAACCCGAAGCCCAGTTGAGCTTAGTTGAGATGGAAATCGACATGGATATCTCAAACAAAGAAGACCCGATGGTTAAAAAGCCCGAGGGAGATTCACAGGCACTGATCATATACACTGCACCGGAAGGGGATGCTCTTAACCTGATAGATCCCGACTTAGAGATTGACCCGGAGACTGAGAACGCATGGTATCAAAAAGCCACCAGTGCGATGAACTTCGAGGTAAATCTTGTATTTCCCACCGATGCCGATGACGATATCGACTATGACCAGTTCCTGCTGCAAAATCTGTACGGTACACCCGTCCACTCTTCACAGGCCCCCGAGACTTCTACTACTATACCTCCAACATCTCCTCAGCAACCGACAACTTCTGATCAACCTCTACCTCCACCGCAACAAATCCGATGGGAGAAGATTATGATCCTTATTCCTCATCTAGAGGAATCTCTGAAGAAGCTATACGTTCACAGGTTACGACCTATCGAGCCGACTTTCTGCCTTGGGATTTCCAAGTTTGACAAGGAATACCAAAGCCAGTACGTAAAGGTAATGAAACAGTGTCTTCCAGTCAGCCAAGTCCGAACAAAGCACAAAATCACCGAAATGGTGAACATCCAAACTGACCAAATTCTTAGAGTTCTGTTTCCTGTATTTACCGTCAGACGCGAAGACGGAAATGAATGGATATTCTCCGAAGCAGACTTTAAAATTTTAAGACTGTTTGACTTCCATGCTCTATTGAAAGATCTTCGAACCCGAACCATCCGACCGCTACATGTTACTAAAGCGCTCGAGGCTGTCTGACGATTCCTGCACTACAAAATTCTGATTTCTTACATCACAGACTTCCAGATGTGAATCGAGCACATATCAAAGAAGATCAATCTGTTGAAACCGAACCTGAAAGCACCCGAGCTGAAGATGTATCCCGAGCACTCACTACTCCTTGAACCAGAGTTTGGGATTGTATACCTCAACGAACAGAAAGAAAAGAGGTTTATCCTCTCCAGCCAGGTCGACAGATTCTGCGATGGTATGCTACTAAAAGTCAGAGATGCTATTCAAAACATCGTCACCAAATAAATCGAACTTCGAAAGTCGTCGCTTGTCTCCGGTTCAAACGAGATAAATGCTCGAGAAGCTTTAGAATTGGTTGAAGACTGCATCGACTACTGTCGAGCCATCCGAAGCTTTGAGATCTACTTTGTGCTCCGAAAGAGATACGTTGAAAACTGGCGCGAACTCGAACTTCAATTCATAGGGGGACATTGTTAGGCATAAAATCATGTTGAATAGAAGTTCAAGGGTTGATATTGTAATTGTTTATTTTGAGTCCAATTGGTGTAATGGGCCATGGGCCTTAATGTTTTAGGCCTAGATATAAATAGCCTATTATGTTTAGAAAATAGGTTAATCGTTCATAATCGTCATTATTGTCTTTATCACTCGTATTGTAATTCTCTCAAGATTAATCAAAGTGATAGAGATGACCAGTTGAAATCATATTGATCTGTTATCTATTCTATTGATTTCATCGTGTATGCACTAATCTGGAACTCACATCAGTAGACCCACCAATCTGTCTTTCACTTTCAGTTCTCCCACCTTGTATAGATTCAACATTTGTATAACGAACCCCATAACCACTACCATCAGTAACTTTTTGTCTCTTACCACTCTCCCCCTCATGGTGATCAGGATCATCTTGGTCATCATGTCTTCATTTCGTACTTTGGGCTTGAGACTTGCAAGATTGCTCAAGAATGGGAACTCTATCAGAAACTGATTGAAATCCGGATGTAATGGCTTGGGTTAATTGTTGAATGGATAATTGAATGGCTTGTAGATCTGACTTAGTAGGCATCTGAGACTGAATTTCTGTCTGTCTCCTCAAAAGACCAACCAATTCCACTTCTTCAGGATCAATATTTTCACCTTGCTGAAGTAGTCTAGCAAGTAATTGGGATTTCAGTTCATGGGTAGGTATGGTGTGTTCTGATTGAGTAGATGGGCCAGGAATATATGGTGTGGTTGATTGTGGTGGTGTTTGAGTATCGGGTTCGGGTTCAGGTTGAGTACTAGGTGTTTGCATCATAGACTTGCCTTTTATAGCTTTTTGTACATCCTTCGACAACGTTCTTATCACTTTGTTCACCTCCACCGTTTGTTTCCTAAACGATACATTCAATGCTAAAATGTGGCGGCGGTCCCATCATTTGTTTAACACAGTAACCAGGTCCACTTAGGATACCAATTGTCACGACAGTTAAAGAAACTGCGTGGCCTGTGTTCAGCGCTGACATGGTGTTGACACTGACAGGACTTCCACCTGGTCCTAGTGAAGCACCAACAAATGGCAACCACACTCTGGGTGTTCCGATTGGATCATGAAGATTTCCAATTGATTGTGTCACTATCGGTAAAGTGACTGAAGGTCGTGTCCTAGGAAAAGATATATATCCAAATGGCTCTAGACTCAATGTGCGTCCAAATGAAGTCGATGACGGGGGCAGGGGCCTATCTATTTCAATACCATCTAACACCGAGTGTGCAACCGATAGAGTATGTGCTTGATCCTCGTGTGAAAATGAAACATCAACTTGTTGAGAAGCTGATGAGTGGCTGAGTTCGGGTATGCAATGCGTAGCTGGGACCACTACGACTTTTTCAATACCCGACGGCAACGAATGCACGTCGATAGTAGATGTGGCAACCTTGCTAGACTCGATGTGGGAAGGATCTTCATTTATTTTTTTATAGATCCGGTCTCGCTCTCACCATGTTTCTTTTCTCCCCATTTCACTTAGGCTCACTTCATTTTCTGTTTCAACTAAAACACCCTCGTCTATCCTTATATCTCCTCGAGAACCGGTGTCCTCATTATTTAAAGACATAGAGATATTTCCATGTACCTCAAAATCATGATCTGGAGCAGAGTCATCGTCATCATCAGTATCATCTTCATCATCTGCTTCCTTAGTTAGAAGCAGAGATAACAGCATTCGGATCATCAATATCAAAGAAAGCATCATCAGAATCAAAAGATCCCAAACTTTCTTCTTCCTCAGTAGCATGACCAGGAGCACCCCCATCTCCAGTTCCCCTCACATTTTCTGTTTCTCTCAACTCCACCTGATCAAGAACCCCAGTATCCTAAATCTGCTCATCTATAGCTAAACCCTCACTTCGCTGACCTAGGTTGTGTGCACCCTGGGAAGGTCCCTCCAGTTCTGGTTGGACAATAGGTACATGTTCTTGTCTATACTCACTCACAATTGGTGACTCCTGGTCAGTGTAAACAAGTACATTATCCGGAATGACTTTTGTTAGCTCCAACTTCTGTTATAAGAAGTATTGAAAAATAGGCTAAGAGAAGACACCGACAGAAGCCTCTGCCGGACACCAAGAACATAAGAACCTTCACTAGTCATCAAACAGAAGACCATCAGAGGACAAGGTCACAGAGCCTCTGTCACCCTCGACAGAGCCTCGGTGGTATGAAGACTCAGAAGTTGAAATACTTAAAGATCAAGACAAGGACAAGCGTGCCACTCACGTGCCCCTGCTTTACGAAGATCCTGAAGATCAATAGTACAAGGCATGCCCTTCTACTTTCCACGTGTCATCCTCTGAAGGGTCACAGCTTTTGCAGAATGCGGCACACTACATTAACGTGTACCAGAATCAGTCCCACGACCTTGTCTCTTGTACCCTTGTACTTATTGTCTACTATTTGTCCCTATCGACTAGTATAAATAGAACGGTTCTACCAGACCTTTTCTGGTAACAATTGCACATTACACACACACACACACACCAGTTAGAGCTTATTTTCTACAAAACACATACTTTACTGTGTTCTTGGTGTAACCTTGAAGAATCAAATAGAGATGAATTGTTGAGCTACAATCTTGTTATTTACAGCTTTATTCATCCATTCTGTGTGTAATCTACCATCTAGATTAACTCAAACAGTTTGCAAAATCACTTTTGCACTTATACTGCTTTTACTCTGTTTTAACTGTTTGTGGTTGATTTATCATTGTTGAGTCTTAAAGTGGGATCAACAATTGGTATCAGAGCATACGTCAAGGGGGATCAATATCTGATCCAAGCATAGGTCAAGGGAGAGCAGAAGGAGACCTTGTAATGACCTACATAAATTAGTCATTCAAGGGGGAGCCAAAAGGGGATATTTGATCGAACAAACCAACAGAAGTTGCAGACCATGCCGAACAAAGAAGAATCTAAGAGTAAGTTCCTCGCACAAATCCTCTTTCCAAAACATTTTTCTAGGACACCAGTTTCAAAATATGTCCTAGAAACACAGTTTAAAACAGTCAAAATTTTAAATGATCAAAAATGTTTTATGAGCTTTCTGTAATTAGAAATTTTCAGTCATAGAGCCTCTGCTAAGCTCGACAGAGCCTCTGTAACTGAAAATCTTTTACGGATACTCTATCGATCACTTCAATTGTATTTTCCAAATATTTTGGCTAAGGTGCAAGTACAAAGATATTGGAAGACGGCTTCAGATCACAGAGCTCATTCCACCACAGAGCTTCTGTCGATTCTGACACGTGTATTTTAGGGTTCTGAGGTGCGGGTTATTTACCAAAGTGACAGTCATTCGGGTATAGAGACTCCCACGCGCTGAGCATTAATGGGCGCCATACGACGTCTCATCGTGCACCGCCACCTCTAACGTGGCACGTTTCTATTGGACGTGTCAGTCAAACGAGGGTACTGAAGCGTTGATCACAGCTGTATACTCGAGTGCGGACACCAAATACTATTGAATTCACTTTTACTGCTCATATTCTATCCGAATTTACCCCATATAAAACCCCCATTTACCATTCTTCTTCATTTTTTTACGAATCTCTCTCTCTGTTTACTCCGGCGAAACCTTGCAAGAACCTGCAACTTTCTCATTTTCTCCTCATTTCTTTGAAGAATCCTTCAATGGCAACCACCAATACTCCGGTGAACTCCCCTGCTCATTCCGAGCACTCTCAGCATCCTTCAATAGCCAGAAACGACGATGAACAGGACAACAGTGGCAACTCCATTGAGTTTGCTCCGACCTCCCACCTACAAAACTTCCTGGAAAACGATATGTTCGAAAAATCATTCCCCCTAAAGCCAAATAACCACTACCTGGTAATTTCAAGATCTACTTTTGGGGAAGAACAAGCTGTTTTAATAAATATCCTGGAAAACCATCCCCTAAGAACACTTTTAACTAAGAACGTTACAAGGATACCTGCCAGATACCTGAACCAGTTCTGGCAGAGCTGTTACTTCAATTCTGAAACCAACACCATTAATGGGTATGTGTCCAAGCCTGATAAATCCGAAAACATGAACATAGGCTTCAACAGAACTATGCTCTCCATTGCATTTGATCTTCCTACCAGAGGCCTGCTAGGCATCAAGAGGTATGTGGAAGAACCCTCTGGCGCCGAACGAAACGAGACGAGTTCAGAAGGAATAGGTTGCCTCCTCTGTGGAATACCCTGTTCTCCATACTCAACAGATGCCTCACTGGAAAAGTGCGGAGCCCAGACCAGAGCTCCCACCAAATCATCTCAATCATGTATGGAATATACTATGATTTACCCCTGGATTATGCTGCTCTGATGATGCAGGAACTAGTCGCAACCATCGAGCATAGACAATCCACACAGAGGGCGAAGAGCAACAAAGGTCAACTTCCAGCTCTGCAATTTCAACGAACAATCGGAGTTCTGCTAGAACCTCTACTGATAGCCGAACAATGGCCAATGGAAGGAGACGTGGTGAAGACCTATCCCATGGTAAAGAACGTCCCAACCAAACATGCGGATGGCTACAGGTTCTGCAGACCGCTGTCGAAGAAGATGCTTACATATGCTTCAGATGTAGAACTTAAGTAAGCGTACATAGGTGCACACAGGACTCCCCAACCGAGCCCTGTGACCCCCCCACGTCTAGGAGCCCCCATAGGATCTGACGTAGTTGAGAGACTGAGTGAGGAAGATTGAGATGTGGCTATGGAGAAGCACAAGCAGAAGATGGAGAGGGTAAGGCTTACATGAGCTAGGTCCGGAGCAGAGACCTCTACCGTCCCACCACAAACCACAGAGCAACCCCCCAAGAAAGTGGCAAAACCAAGGAAGGCTCCAAAAGCCAAGGCTACAAAAGAAGTAGCCTCTGCCAGCGCTGAACAAACCCAATAACCACCCATCGAACACATAGTGGTAGCATCCTCTGCACCCTCTCCTCAGAAGGAGACAAAGAAAAAGAGGAAATCCAAAACCTCTCAGAAAGGTGCTCCCAAGCCAAAGAAAAAGATGAGAACCTAGAAGCCCAAATCTCCTCTGTAGAGCATCGCAGAGGAAGGAGAAGCAGCTGAAGCAATCACAGAACAGCCTCTGCGATCCCCTACTCCTATCCAATACGCAGAGCCAAACGACTTTGCTGTTTTCCTAGAATGGGAAGATATAGCCAACACCCTGGACACCTCTGGATGGACCGCAGAAGCCATCCCAGAGTTCAACACAACAATGACCCCAAACTTTACAGTGGCAGATGTTGACTTCGATTTGGAAGCAAATGACAGAACCCCCACCGGTAATCAAGCTGAAACACCAGAGGGTCTAATGAATTCAGACCTCTTTGCCTCTCCTCTAAGCTATGACCCAGAACTAGAACACACAGAGGAAATGATGGAGGCAGAGGATACCTGGCTAGAGGTAGAATCTAAGATAGAAACTCCCGTAGTCTTAGGATGCCTAACAGAGGAACATAGTTTAAAAGATGCCGAAGAAAGAAGAGGCACACATCCATCTTCCCCCTCACAGTGCAACCCACATTCCTAACTCTGCCAGTCTAGTGGCCGAAAGAGTTATTGAAATAGAGCAGCCCAGCTCGAACCCATCCCCAACAAACCGGGCAGAGGAACCTTTTTCCTCCTCTGTGCCTGCACAAACTGGGAACTCCCCACAGAAGGTGTCCTCTCCAAAGGACACTCTTCTTATTATTGATCACTTGTCCCAGATCAGATCTGAAATCCCAACAGAGGAATTTGTTTCCTCTGGTACACAAGCACACATAGAAACAAACCGCTCTTTAGAGGAGCGTAGAGTGCACGGCAGCAAAGGGACTCTAGACAAGTCCCCGAGCAAACTCAAGGATACTTCTGTCCGCACCTCTGGAGTGGCTCAGAACAAGGTCCTTGACATAACTTCTGTAGAGTCTGAGGCCTTAAAAACCTCTGTTCGAGGATCCGAAGGAAGTCCTTCCGTTCTCAATGCAAAAACAGGAACGAAAGAAGGCGTCTCAGGAATAGAGACTCACTCTGTGGATGGATGTGTTCACCCAGAGGTTACCCCTGGCTCATACGTCGCAAAGAATGAATTCCAAACCTTTGTCACCTCAGTGACCACTTCTTTGAAAGAGTTGTAAAGCTCTATCAAATCTCTTGCAAAGTCATCGCAGAAGGCATTCGACGATCTTGCCACCAAAGTTGAAACTCTATCAACAGAGGTGAAGAATACAAACGCCCTGCTGAAGAAAACTCCAGAGGCCTCTGCACCTGAAACCACTTCCACCTCTGCAATAGAAACCTCCATCACCAAACTAACCAAGCAAATGAAGAAGGCACACAAAGTGGCCAAATCTTTATCTACTCAATCCCATGCATCCCCAGGTATAACCGCAGAAGACCTACGAAAGGCCTTGGAAAAAGTTCAAGAACAGACCACAGAGCAGACGCAGGCCATGAAACCTTCAGACTACATGACAAGGGCCCAGCTCACAGAACTCGGCCATGGCGTCCTGAACGAAATGACAGAGTTCATCAAATCCTTCACTACTGCAAATGCCACATACGTTAAGGAGTTCCAGAACTGCATGGGCAAGCTACGGTTTAAATGCGAGGCAGAGGTTGCATACCTGCTTGGAATATGCGACGACCTCTGTGCAAAAATGATTGCAGCAGGGGCAAGCCAGCCAAAGAAACAACCATCGTCGTGCTAAGTAGAAGGTCGATCTGATAGAGGGCAAGATGATTCTGATAGCGATTCTGATGGGCCATCAGATCATCCCGAGGGGGAGAAGAGCAACAGAGCTAGCAGAGCCATACTACCTAAGCCGTTAGTCATTAAACCTCTGGCACAAGTACCCACACAAACTCAATCTTCCAGCCAATCACAAGAGCAGAAGACCACAGAGGCAATACCCACCTCTGTGAAGACAAACAAACCAACAGAAGACTTGCCCTCTCCCACACCAAAGCCAACAACCGAGCAAATCCAGCTACTATCATCTACTTCTAAAGAAGACTTACCCTCCCCAACACAAAAACCAAGAGCAGAGGAAACCAAACTGCCATCACCTACACCTAAAGAAGATCAACCCAAACCAAAACCCCGAACAAAAACCATAGCTCAGAAACCACGAAAATATCTGAGTAAACCCAAACCTACAACAGAAGAGATTGTGCATCAACTTCAAATGAAACAACTACAGAGAGACAAGTTCAGAGCTTCTAAGAAACAACCCACAACACCTGTTGCAGTCCTCAACGTTGTGAAATCTCTATTTCCAGAAACTACAACAGAAGAGTCTACACCAACCAAACCCTCATCACCAATCAAACCAACAGAGGATTCTACAACCCAATCACCGATCAAACCAACAGAAGCATCCTCAACCCAACCACCATCTAAACCAACCGAGGTTGCAATACCCAAAACCAAACCAACAGAAGCAATTCACCCAAACAAACAGAAGCAAATCAGCCTAAGGCAAAGGACAAGGGAAAGTCCATAGCCACAGAGGACCCAAAGCCTCAAGTCGCATAGAAGCTACTGAAAATCTCTTTCGACGTGTTCATAACTCCTAAACCAGAAGAGGACGATTGGGCTTATGGAATTCCTCTGTCAACAAAACCCATGCTAGATCCCAAAACCAAGCAGACTGATGACAGAGTGGCCAAAGTAATCAGAGACTTGTAAGCTCTGCGGAAACCCATGCCTCCACCCCATGTGCCTCAACACCAAATGGAAGGGGTAGTATACAAGTATCTTTACAGCAAAGCCATCAATGATCCTCCCACTCTGAACCACGACTTCATTGAACAAATAAGGGAAGACTTCTTCATAGATAAAGCCAAACCTGTCAAAGATGTCTTATCAGATTCCAAAATCACTCAAGTCTTAAGCTGCAAGCTCTCACACACCAAATGCCGAAACTTCTGGTACAACCTCTACCACGTCAAGAGGACAGAGAGATCTAAGACAAAGTTCTCCGATGTGCATTTGATAAACCTCAGCCCCTATGATGTACCTGAACTCCTCAGTTGGGCCAGACAGAACTACAACGAGAGACTTGAACACGAAAGTGCCTACGAAGAAATCAAGAAGGCAATGAGGGAAAAACTCCTACTCTACAGCATGATTGATTTTCAAGTTGCACTTGACCTGGGAGTGAGAAAAATCAACCTACTACCCCTAGATGATCATTGCCCCTCCTCTGCCGACATCAAACCCAACACCATCATTAGCAACCCAAAGGTTGGATATTTTTAGAGATTGATTGCTAGAAATATGCTACAAAGACGCTTCTCAAGTTTAGGACCAATCTCATGAACCTAAACTTCGTAAATAGGCTGATTCAAGTTATTGACACTATCCTTCGCTTTAGAGACCTTTGCGCCTTCATGTACCCATAGCTTAAGTCTGGAGGACTCACCAAGTCCATCAATGACTTTCCAAATGCAAGAATCTAGCCTCTGCAAATCTATAATGCTTTTGCTTAATTTTCACGTTCTGTAATTTATGCTTAAACAAATGTAAATGCCTCTGGCATGAACTCAATGAACAGTTTCATTCTTACAAAGGTCAAATGTTTCACCTCTTGTTCTTCCAAGCCTAAGAAATCATGCAACTTTTAAATTTTTTATTTTTCAATACTTAGGGGGAGATTGTTAGCTCCAACTTATGTTATAAGAAGTATTGAAAAATAGGCTAATAGAAGACACCGACAGAAGCCTCTGTCGTACACCAAGAACATAAGAACCTTCACTAGTCATCAACCAAAAGACCATCAGAGGACAAGGTCACAGAGCTCTGTCACCCTCGACAGAGCCTATGTGGTATGAAGACTCAGAAGTTGAGATACTTAAAGATCAAGACAAGGACAAGCGTGCCACTCACGTGCCCCTGCTGTACGAAAATCTTGAAGATCAATAGTACAAGGCGTGCCGTTCTACTTTCCACGTGTCATCCTCTAAAGGGTCATAACTTTTGCAGAATGCAGCATACTACATTAACGTGTACCAGAATCAGTCCCACGACCTTGTCTCTTGTACCCTTGTACTTATTGTCTACTGTTTGTCCCCTGTCGACTAGTATAAATAGAACGGTTCTACCAGACCTTTTCTGGTAACAATTGCACATTACACACACACACACACACCAGTTAGAGCTTATTTTATGCAAAACACATACTTTACTGTGTTCTTGGTGTAACCTTGAAGAATCAAATAGAGATGAATTGTTGAGCTACAATCTTGTTATTTACAGCTTTATTCATCCATTCTGTGTGTAATCTACCATCTAGATTAACTCAAACAATTTTCAAAATCGCTTCCGCACACACTGATTTAACTCTGTTTTAACTGTTTATGGTTGATTTATCATTGTTGAGTCTTAAAGTGGGATCAACAACTTTGATGAAGTCAAAATCAATGGTGTATGGAACGTTGAGGTAGTGTATCCACTGTTCTGGTCCTCGGACTGCACCATCTCTTCGCGGTATGTTGTCATTTGAATCCATGATACTCCAGATAATAATCTGCAAGAACCTTTGGAACAGTACAAACTCTCGGGCTTTGATGAGTTGACCTTTATCAGTAAAAACTTCTATCAGCTCGTTGCAGATTAAAATGGCAAAATCAGTCTTTCGGTTGAAGGCTATAGCATGGAACATCCGTAATGTGGATATGCTGCACTTATCCAGTCCGGTATGTTTAGACGTCATACACCGGTTGATGATATTGAATAAAGTGTACCATATCGAAGGTAAGAACTTCCTTTTAAATTTGGAAGATTTAGTCAGTGCTCCATCCTTGTCATCTTTGTATCCCAGTGCCATAATGTCACGACAAAAATCCTCCTCCGGAATTATGTCTTCAAAATTGTCTGATCTGGGCAGTTCCAGTACATTCCTTAATCTCTTGAGGGTCAGCTTCGAGTCAAAATGGTCAATCTTCATAGTGAAATATTGGTTTGATTCACTGACAGAGCAAAATGTGATTGTCTTCCAGCACTGTTGCAGATAAATCACAAGCACGTTGATCGTCTTGATGAGAGCACTTCAGAGTGGATGGCCTTTAATAATCTCCTCAATAGTCTGGTAGTCTAATCTGACAGATAGATCAAAGGTATAGTTGTTGTGAGATATCTTCAGATAATCCTTTTGGAGAATGTAACAACCCGGATTCCCAAGATACAAATAACATATATTTCACCACAAAACAATACATCATATTTCATTTATGGTCCCTTATCTTAACCACATAAATCTTTCAGTACAAACTTTTTCACTTATAATAAAATACATAATAGATACAAAATACAACTAGAATCTTCATAATCATGCATCTTTCAAAAAGCTAAACATGATATTGCCTATCACTGTCCTTTATTTGCTCCTTGACCTGGAATACATATTTTAAAACAAAAATGAGGGTTAGACCTTGAGGTCTAGTGAGAAAATCCTCGTTAGTTAAAAATCATCTTTTATAAACATTCAAAACACATAATGCACATAATAAAAATACCAAATATGATTAATGCATCACGTATCATTCCATCTCTTTCTCTTTTTCTTTTTCTTTCTCTTGGCCATATTAATTGGTAGCAAGCCAATTAATCAATATACACCGCTGTACTAAATACAGCCAACTTTCACCGGTCCTAAGCCCGGCCAACTAGCACCCATGCAATGTAATACTCATATAAACACCATATGCACAATATTACACTCATTCACATATATGTATTCCATTTGAAAACATTTTTAATAAAAACTCACTTGTTTCGCTTAATTCCAAAATCTTCCCAAGCTATTTACCGAGCACTCCAAATTCTTCAGTTCAGTTTCACAGAATCTGTATCAAATTAATACAAATGTTTCTTTTAAAGACTACATCTCTAAAATCCTAAAATCCTCGACTCAAGTCGCAATCAACTATGGAATTACTCTATGTTGCAATACACTACACCAAAGTTGAAGTTTTCTAAACACACATAAAAAATGGGATTCTCTCTCGTGGGTGTGATTAGGGTTTCACATGACGGCCATGGGTTTTACGCATGAATTCTCGTGGTTTGGTGGGTTTTCTCGATTGGATTCTGATTTCTATTGCTGCTTTGGTGTATACTTTTCAGTTTTGAGTGGTTGGAAATCCATCGTGGGTATACATTCAATTAAAACAGCGCTGTGATTTTATGTGATTGGAGCTTCTCTTCATGGGTCGGTGCTTCTCAATTTCGTTTCAATTGAATTGCTGATTTGTGAGGGCTGCACATGCTTTGGTCGGTCCAATCCTAATTCTGATTTTTGTTTTTTAATTTAAAGTTTCGTTTTTGGGTTTTGGTTTTTTGGCCGGCGGTAAGTTTTCCGATTTCTCTTTGTTGTTGTTTTGTCGTGATCATACTTCTCTATTGACGTGTTTCCTAGGACTTCGTTTTCTCTTACGGTATTCTCGACGTGGGGTTTCGGCATCCCGGATAATCCGGTGACCTTCGTCACTCTAGTCGGGCTATCGTGGGGGAGAGCAGCTACTCGGCTTCGTTGATAGGCTGTGTGTCGTGATGGACAGAAGTAGTGAATTGGTGGGGGAGGTGAAAACGGCGGCGGCGACGGTTTTGCATGGCAATCCCATGCAAGGTACGACTAGGGTTCCAGATTTGGTGACTAATTCAGTTTCGAAGGAGATTGATGAGCCTTTGGCTAACGTCACATTTACGCAATCGGCCATGGTGTCGAATTTGGTCACGAAGGAGGGTGTTGTGTTTACAGCTGCGGATAGGAGTGTGCAACCAACGGTGGCGGCTAGGGTTCTGCATGGTAATGGAAGCCTAGCTTGTTCTTCCTCTTCGAACGATGTTTCTCAATCAAATAGGAATGCTAGTGGGGGTTCGGTGTTCAATAGACTGAAAGGACCTAATGGGGAGGAGCTATAATTTGGCCATGTCTCAATCCTTAAACGCAAGGATAGCTCTTCGATTTCTTATGCTTCGGTTCTCAAGGACTCCTCGAGCAATATTGGTAAGTCCTTATCTTTCTTTCCTTTAACAGAAAAATCGTCAACGTATATTGATCTACCAATCGAATTATCTGAAAAAGCGGAAGCGGTGTATAAGAACACCCTATATGGCTACTTTCTTGGACCACGACTCTACTTCCCGACTGTTCAGAAAATTGTAAAGGCTCTTTGGGGTAAATTTGGTTTGCAGGATGCCATGATGAATGACAATGGCTTCTTGTTTTTTCGTTTTGGTGATGAAAACGGACAACAACAAGTCCTTGAAGGGGGTCCATGGATGATTCGTGGTGTCCCATTGTTTGTATTCCCGTGGGATCCACATCAGGGTTTGGTTAAACCGGAGCATAAAACGTGCCCGTTGTGGGTTAAACTTCACAATATCCCATTGGTAGCTTTCAATCGGGAGGGTGTTAGTAGGATCGCAAGCGCATTGGGTATTCCGAAAATGATGGATGAATGTACGGCCTCGATGTGTGAAAAAGCTTGGGGAAGACCGGGATTTGCAAAAGTGCTTGTGGATGTGTGGGCGGTGGGTGATCTTAAAAGGGAACTTCATGTAGCAGTGCCTAACGTGCATGGAGGGAAGAAAGTTCTTGTTCCAATTCGGGTGGAGTATTTATGGGAGCCAACTCAATGCTCCCATTGCCTTGTCTTCGGCCATAAAACATCTGCGTGTGTCAAAGCGGAATTAGCAAAAAAGAAAGGTAAGGAACTTGTGAATGAAGGAATCAATTCTGAGGGGTTCACATTGGTTACAAATCGAAAGAAATCTCAACCAAAGGAGATTTGGCGTAAAGAGAATGCTGGTTCCTCTTCTGGGGTTTTTCAAGATCGGGTTGATGGGGCTGTTCCTAAGGCTGGTCGTGAGGATCCACAGGTAGTGGAAGACACTAATGATAAAGTGGTGATGGGTGAGGTGGTGGAAAATGATGGTGTAGGTGCTGGTTTAAGACAAGAGGCTCCAGTGGTTCAACCTTCGGTTTTTGTTGATAAGAGCTTAGAGGGGCGATCTTCACCTGTAGTGCCATTGCAAGTGGCCGAACCTAGTGCACCAATGGTGAATGTGGTTAAAGATGTTGTTAACATGCCGTTTCCGAAGCCTAAACTTCGTGGGATTCTAAAAACCCCCGCTCCTTCGAAAGTAGAATTGCACCCTTCGGTGCTAATGGCTAAAGCAAAGCGTTCGGTTTCCATTGCTACCTCAAATTCATTTTCTAGCCTTTCGGATGAGGAAGACGATGACGATGAAGTTGATTTTGATGTTTTAGAGGATGGGAAGGTAGGGTTGGAGGGAAGTAGAAAGCCTATGGTGTCGGGTGTGTCGGATACCAACTCTATTAACTCATCATGTTGAAGCTTGGTGCATGGAATGTTCGGGGTCTAAACTCGACAATTAAGCAACGTGAAGTTAAACATTTTATACACACTAATATGCTTTCGTTTTGTGCTGTCTTGGAATCCCATGTCATTAATGCTAATTTGGATAATGTTATCTCTTCTACTATGGGTTCGTGGTCTTCGTTTGCAAATAATACTCCGTTGTCTAGGAGTGCTCGTATTGTTATTGCTTGGAACTCTTCGGTTTTTGATACATCGGTAATCAACTCTTCGGATCAAGTTGTGCATTGCAAAATCCATATAAAAGGTTCGAATTTGTCTTTTTTTCTCTCGGTGGTTTATGCGGACAATAATATGGTTCGAAGACGGGAGTTATGGAACGACTTGAGACGGTTTGCCGCAATTGCTAACAACGAACCATGGATGGTTCTTGGTGATTTTAATACCACGTTGCACCCAAATGAAAGCGATGGTGGCTGTTCTCATCGGGATAGACGTATGGAGGAGTTTGCTGAATGTTTAGAGGATGTGGAGTTGTTCGATCTTCGGTACACGGGAATATTTTACACATGGGCGCAAAAGCCGGTACATGGAGGTGGCATCCTCCGAAAGTTGGATCGTGTTATGATTAATACTGCTTTTCATGACGGCTTTGTGAATGCAACGGCTCAATTCCTTCCTCGTGGGATCTCTGACCATTGTCCTATGATGGCCGTTTTTGAAGGTGGTCGTTTTAAAGGTAATCATTCGTTCCATTTTGATAATTCTTAACATCCCACCAGGATTTCCTTCAGATTGTCAAAGAGGAGTGGGATAAACCCGTGCAAGGTTCTTTTGCATTTCAGGTATCTTCGAGGCTGAAATCTCTTAAATTCCCGTTAAGGGCCTTGAGATCCAAAGTTGGTAATCTTTCTAAGAGGGTGGCTGACTTGCGTGTGGAGGTGGAGGCGGTTCAAAGGGATGTTGATCGGGATCCCCAAAATTCGATTATCAAGGAGGACCTCGCCCACGTTCTTGTTGCATTTCAAGCGGCTTTACATGATGAGGAACAGTGCTTTCGGCAACGTGCGAAAGTACGTTGGGTGAAGGAGGGGGACCTCAATACGGCTTTTTTCCATAGAGTGGTTAAGGAGAAAAAGAATCGAAGCCTCATCAATTCGGTTTCAGATATGCATGGTACTATGGTTTATGATGACAAAGTTGGATATGCTTTTGTTGATCACTTCAGATCCTTTCTTGGTGAGAGAGATGGTTCGGTCTCTCCAGAGCTTCCCGATAATTTGTTTGTTAACAAGTTATCTATTCAGGATGCTAATTTTATGATCCGCCCTATCACCAAGGAAGAAGTAAAGAGTGCTGTGTTCGATATTGGAGATGATAAAGCGCCTGGCTCGGACGGGTTTTCGTCTAAATTTTACAAAGCAACTTGGGGAATTGTTGGGAATGATGTGGAATTGGCAGTGCAAGATTTTTTCTATCGGGGTCGGTTGGCTAGAGAGCTTAACCACACTTCGATCTGTTTGATTCCAAAGAAGCCGAATGCCTCATCTGTTTTGGACTTTCGTCCAATTTCTCTTTGTTCTGTGATATATAAATGCATCTCGAAAATCCTTTCGTGGCGATTGAAAGACTGTTTGGACAAAATTGTGAGTCCGAACCAATCGGCTTTTATCCCGGGGCGTCGTATCACGGATAATATTATGATGGCGCATGAGATTATGGCTGGGTATGGGAGGAATGACGGCCCGCCCCGATGTTCGTTAAAAATTGATATTCAGAAGGCGTATGATTCGGTTGACTGGGGTTTCTTGTCCAATGTTCTTCAGGCGATGGGTTTTCACCCTATTATGTGGCACTGGATTATGGAGGTAGTTACTACAACTTCGTATTCGATCTTGGTTAATGGTGAATCCTACGGCTTTTTTAAAGGGGCTAGGGGTATTCGTCAAGGTTGTCCTCTCTCTCCTTATTTATTTACTTTGGTTATGGAGGCGTTCACTTGCTTATTTCGAAAGTATGTTGCGGAAGATTCAAGCTTTAATTTTCACAAAGGGTACTCTAGATTGGCTCTAAACCACTTATGCTTTGCGGATGACCTTTTGGTCTTTTGTAAAGGGGATGTTGGTTCGGTCCTGGTAGTCAAAAGGGTTCTTGATGCGTTCCCCAAACTTTCAGGCCTCCGGCCAAGCATGAACAAGAGTTCTATTTATACTTCTAATGTGGATCCGGATACTTTAAATGGTATTACTTCGATCTTGCCTTTTCAAAATGGAGCTCTTCCTTTTCGGTACCTGGGGATTCCTTTGTCTTCTAAGAAACTTGCTACGTCTGATTTTCAGGGTCTTCTTGCTAAGGTTCGTGCTCGTATTTTGAACTGGAAATCTAAATTCCTTTCGTTTGGTGGTCGTATTCAATTAATCAAGTCTGTTTTGGAATCTTTGCAACTCTACTGGATGACGATTTTTACTATCCCGGCTTCGATTGTGCATGAATTAGAGAGACTTTTTCGGGATTTTCTTTGGTCCCAAGGAGAGTCGTCAAGGGGCCGGGCTAAGGTTGCCTGGGAAGATGTTTGTCAACCTAAAGAGGCGGGAGGTTTGGGTATTAAACGAATCTCAATGTGGAATCGAGCTCTTTTGGTTCCCCATATCTGGGATATTATCAGAAAACGTAAGTCTCTTTGGGTAACATGGGTTTATCATTACCGTTTGCGGGACGTTCACTTTTGGAATGCTCCTATTCCAACGACGTCCACATGGCTATGAAAACGGATTCTTGATTTGCGGGATCAGGTTAGGCCGTCTTTTGTGCATGTGGTTGGTAATGTCACGTTAACTAATGCTTGGGAGGATAAATGGCTTGACATGGGTCACCTTTCAGGCAAGCTATCGTATAGGATTCTTCTTGAGGGTGGTCTCTCCAAGCATACCACCGTTTCTGAGTTGATTGCCACTTTGGATAATGTTTGGCCGAATGCTTGGACCTCTCGGTGTTCTGCTCTTACTTCTTATCAGGTCCCCGTGCTTTATCCAATTGTGCAAGATCGTGTTATGTGGAAATCTACTCGTACTAATCTTACACAGTTCACAGTCTCAGAAGTGTGGCGGACGTTGCTTGGAGTCTATGAAAAGGTGGCTTGGTATAAATTTTGTTGGTTTACTAACAATATACCAAAACACTCGTTTTGCTTATGGCTTGCTAATCGTAAGCGGCTTTCTACTCAAGATAGATTGGCGAGGTGGAGGCAAAGTGGAGAACCAATGGTCTGTTCGTTATGTAATGCATGCATGGATAGTCATGATCATCTTTTTTTCGAGTGTTCATATTCTTCTCAGATATGGTCGAGACTCAAGGGGGATGTGGGTAACAACTTGAAGGATCGCTGGGATCTCATCTTAGAAGATATGGTGATTGGGAGATGGAAACCGGGTATCATTAAAACTCGGCTCACTTTTGCGGCAATTGTGTACTATATTTGGAGGGAACGTAATGCAAGGCTCTTTTCGGATAACAAGAAGAACCCGAATCAGCTTGTGAATGACATACAACAGATGGTCAATATGAAGATGCTGAACGCGAGGGGGAATATGGCGAGAGGGGATGGTGCGCGAAGATTTCAAACCGTGAACGTTTCTTGATGATGTCTATTGCTGTTGGTTGGCAAATTTGGGTGATTTGGGAGCTGCATATTTTATTCTACATGTTGATTAGCTCTATTAGTCTTTGTTTGTTTTGGTTGTTAGTCTTTTGGTTTATTTTGCGGTGTAATATCGTTTGTTTCTTTGTGATGCCCTCTCCTTCATATTGGGTTTGTCCTTTATGGTGGGAGTGGCTCTTTGTTGGGAGGGAGTCCCTCGCCGTTTAAGTGTATTTTTCTTTTTTGTTTATATATTGCCAGGAGTGCCGTCTCCTCTCCAAAAAAAAATACACTACACCAAGTCACAATCAACTACTGCGACACAGTACCAAGTCGCAACTAACTACTGCGACTTCCCCTTCATGTCGCAACCAACTGTTGCGACAACCCCCTCAAGTCGCAACCAACTGTTGCGACATAGTACCAAATCGCAACCCACTATTGCGACTTCATGAGCAAGTCGCAACTCAAGGTTGCGACATTCATGAAGATCATAACATTCAACCATGTCGCAACCCACTGTTGCGACTTGCTTGAATGTCTCAGTCCACTGTGTTCATCTAAACCCAGAAATCTAAACTTTTAAGCTATGCATGTTGTTGTAATTATGCAGATATGTTTAAGACTATTAACATAACCTAACCATGAGCTCATTTTTTCCAAAACACCCCTAAATCATCAAAACCCATCTAACAACTTACACAAAACTTTATCTAAACAAAAGGAAAGATTAAGAGGTTACATACCTTTAATCTTCACAAGATGAACCTTCCAATTTCAGCAACAATCTTTTCCCTCTCTTCTTTTCCTTTCTACGGCTCTCTAACTCTCTCAACCAAAAACACACACACACTAGTATACTTAGATATTTTCTAAGTGTTCAAAGGAGACACCTCCTAATTGAGGTGAGTATAGGCGGTGGTGGTATGGGGTTTGGTTAAAATGACCAATCAAACCCCAAACTTATTCTATTTGGCAAAACCTACCCCTAAACTTCCATTATAAAATTAAATCTTACCCCTTAACTTCTAACTCCATAATATTAAATTAAAATAACACCTTTAAGTAAACCAATAATATACCTGGTTATTACAACATCTCCTCCTTAAAAGAATTCCGTCCCGGAATTCAGTTAAGTGAACAGATGAGGGTATTTGGTTCTCATTTCTGTCTCTGATTCCCAAGTAGCATCCTGACCTCTGTGATGTTTCCATTGTACTTTCACTTGTCTGATTTCTTTATTCCTCAAAACTTTGACTTTATGATCAACAATGGCTTCCGGTTTCTCCACATAGTTCAACTTTTCGTCCACCTGTATATCTGGTAGAGACACTGCCTGATCTGGTGTAACCAAACACTTTCGAAAATTCGACACATAAAAAGCGTTGTGAATCCTGTTTAACTCTGGAGGTAAATCTAGTCGGTAGGCTACTTCCCCAATTCTTCCGGTAATTGCAAACGGTCCAATATATCTCGGACTAAGTTTACCTTGCTTTCCAAATCGAATGACTCCTTTCCAAGGTGAGACTTTTAACATGACAAAATCCCCAACCTGGAACTCTAACGGTTTCTGGCGTCGGTCGGCATTGCTATTCTGTCTGTCTTGAGCCACTTTCAATCTTTCCCGAATCTGAGTAACCTTATCCGCTGTTAACTGTACTATATCTGGTCCTGCTAACTGTTTCTCTCCTACTTCATTCCAACACAGAGGCGTTCGACATTTTCTACCATACAAAACTTCAAACGGTGCCGCTTGTATGCTGGAATGATAACTGTTGTTGTAGGCAAATTCGATCAACGGTAAATCCTTATCCCATGATCCCCCAAAGTCAACAATGCAAGCCCGGAGCATATCTTCTACTGTCTGAATCGTTCGTTCACTCTGACCGTCAGCTTGAGGATGATAAGCTGTAATTAACTTTATCTACGTTCCCATCTCCTTTTGAAAACTTCTCCAGAACCTTGAAGTAAAACGACTATCCCGGTCTGAAATAATCGAGATTGGAACTCCATGTCGAGTTACTATTTCTTCAATGTACAATTTGGCTAAGCGCTCCATCGAATCAGTTTCCTTTATCGGTAAGAAGTGAGCAGACTTCGTTAATAGCCAATCACCCAAATAGAATCAAATCCCTTCGTAGTCCTTGGCAGCTTTGTAATGAAATCTGTAGTAATCTGATCCCATTTCCACATCGGTTTTTCCAATCGTTGTAACTGACCAAACGACTTTTGATGTTCAATCTTTACCTTCTTACAAGTAGTACAATTTTCCACATACTGTGCAATGCTTCTTTTAATTCCCGGCCACCAATAAAATTGTTTCAGATCTTTATACATCTTATTCGTACCTGGATGTATAGAGAATCGAGACTGATGAGCTTCTTGAAGTACCCGATCACGTAAACCACCCAAACGAGGCACCCAAATTCTGTTTCCCAAACACAACAACCCACGATCATCCTTTACTAGCAATGCTGATAACCCCACTAACCATTCTGATTTCAACTGTTCTTCCTGATATGCTTCTATCTGACACTTTAGCAATTCATCGAAAATGTTAGGTAGCAGCTCAGCTCGTAGTGCAATAACCTTTATTGTTCCACTTCTTTCTTGACGACTTAATGCATCGGCTACTACATTCGCCTTTCCCGGATGATAAAGAATTTCACAATCATAATCATTCACCAGTTCTAGCCATCTTCTTTGCCTCATATTTAATTCATTCTGATCGAAAAGATGTTGGAGACTCTTATGATCAGTATAAATTTGACATTTGGAACCATAAAGATAATGTCTCCAAATCTTCAACGCGAAAACAACAGCTGCAAGTTCCATGTCGTGCATAGGATACTGTCTTTCATGATCTTTCAACTGACGAGAAGCATAAGCTATAACTTTTCCATGCTGCATTAGTACACACCCCAATCCCAGTTTGGAAGCATCACTGTAAACAACAAAGTCTTCGGAACCTTCAGGTAGCGACAAAATCGGCGCGCTGCACAGTTTCTCTTTCAATATTCGGAATGCTTCATCCTATTCTGCTTTCCATTCGAACTTTAGATTCTTCCGAGTCAGCTTAGTCAAAGGCGTCGCGATACGAGAGAAGTCCTTTATAAACTTTCGATAGTAACCGGCTAAAGCCAGAAAACTACGTACTTCGGTTGGCGTTCTCGGCGGTGCCCACTTTTCAGTCGCTTCTATTTTCATTGGATCCACTTGAATACCTTTCTCGGAAACTACATGCCCCAGAAATTGGACTTCCCGTAACCAGAATTCACATTTAGAAAATTTAGCGTACAACTTCTCTTTCTTCAGCAGTTCCAGAATCAAACGAAGATGTTGAGCGTGCTGTCCCTTGGATCGGGAATAGATAAGTATATCATCGATAAATACAATCATGAATTTATCAAGATATGGCTTACATACCCAATTCATTAAATCCATAAAGGCAGCTGGAGAATTCGTTAAACCAAACGGCATCACTAAGAATTCATAATGGCCATACCTTGTGCGAAAAGCAGTTTTCAGAACGTCTTCTTCTTTGACCTTCAACTGGTGATAACCGGATCTTAGATCAATCTTGGAGAAATAACAAGCTCCAACTAACTGATCGAAGAGGTCATCAATTCTGGGTAGCGGATACTTGTTCTTGATCGTACGCTTATTCAATTCTCGGTAATCGATACACATTCTCATCGAACCATCCTTCTTTTTCACAAACAAAACTGGTGCTCCCCACGGCGATGAACTCGGTCTGATGAAGCCTTTATCTGAAAGATCCTGTAGTTGAGTCATCATCTCTTTCATCTCTGGCGGTGCCAAACGATACGGTGCACGGGCAACAGGAGCAGCTCCAGGAATCAGATCTATACCAAACTCTACATGTCTAACGGGCGGAAGACTATTCAAGTCTTCAGGGAACACTTCCAGAAATTCACTAACAATCGGAATATCTTCCAACTTGCTCTTCTCTAGTTTAGTATCTATCACATAAGCTAAGTAACTCGGGCAACCTTTATTAACACACTTACGGGCTTTTATTATAGATATAAGACTAGACTGATGATTTCTACGATCACCATAAATCACTACTGGTCCCTTCTCAGGTAACACAACATTTATTAACTTATTATCACAAATTATGTTAGCTTGATTTTCGGCTAACCAATCCATTCCCACTACCACAGCAAACTCGACCAAGGCTATTGGAAATAACTGAATCGGTACTCCGCACCCTTCTATATCTATCACACAGCTATCAAATACTTCTTTAACCGATACTTGATTATCATTTGCAGTATCTATCATTAAAGCATGATCTAACACTTTATGCTTTAAATGCATATAAGCAGCAAATAAAGGAGAAACAAATGATCGGTTTGCACCGGAATCAAATAACACCTTAGCACGTGTAGAATTTATTAGGAATGTACCTGTAACCACGTCCAGATTTTCCTCAGCTTCCTTTGCTGTCATCTGAAATGAACGACCCCTGGTTCTTGCTGGTTCTAGCCTCGGTATCACTGGTCTGACACCCGTCGGTCTTACTGACGTACCTCCTGATTGTATTCTCTCCAGTGGACAATCGGACTGAAGATGATCAGGAGAATTACACGAGTAACAAAATCTAACGACTCGACAGTCTTTAGCAATGTGACCGACTTTTCCGCACTTATAACAGTTTATGGGATCCACTTGACAGCTTCCTTGATGAAAATGGTGGCACTTTGGGCAAGGCCTTTCAACTGGTCGAAAAGGTGGACGACTATCAAATCGCTGAAACCTTGACTTCTTTGGATCTTGTGGTGGTCCTTCCCATTTTCTCTTTCCCATACTTCTATCACCAACATCCCTCCTATTATCTCGTTCCACATCTTCTGCGGCATCTACTGCAGCTGAGAAAGTATCGGGTCCCTTTGCAGCTACTAGCCTTCTGACATCTGAATTCAACCCGAAGATAAACCTCTCCACTTTCATTGCCTCCGTGGCAACGTAATATTCCGCAAAACGAGATTTTTCTAGAAAACGAGCAGTGTAGTCCCGAACAGATAAGTTTCCTTGCTGCAAATTCATAAACTCCCCCTCTAGTTGTTTAACAGCTGCATGAGGACAAAACTGCTTTCGAAAAGCTATAACAAATTCTTCCCATGAGTAGGTAGAATATATGTCCGAACCTCCCGAAGATATATGAGCTTCCCACCAGTACAAAGCGTCACCCTTCAACATTGCGGTTCCATAAAGTACCCTATCCTCTTCCGCGCACTTGCTAGTCTTGAAGATGGATTCTATTTCCTTCAACCATCGCATAGCTTTTACTGGGTCCCGATCTCTTGAATAGGTCGGAGGCTTACAACTAAGAAACATTTTGTAATCACACTTTTTCATTATAGGTCCAACGGTAGGAGTAATAGGCATCTCTTCTTCATGTGTGGGATCTGGTCTTTCCGTTTCGGTATTATGTGCCTGGTTAAACATAGCCTGGATATTTTCCTGTAATCTTCCCATTTCGGCTGCTAGGTCGTCTCTCGTAACAAACTCCGTACCACGCCCCTGAACTCTGCCCCCACTTCTGCCTCTGCCTCTTTCTCCCCCTCTTCCCCTTCCTCCGACTGTTGGATTGGTTCTATTCGGATTTCCTTCCCCTTCCCAATTTGTTCGTCTCGTACCACTTGCCATTCTGTTGATTCAAACAAGGTTAATTATACACATAAACACATACCCCATATAACAAGGTATTCCAGTCCAAACATGTACCTGTAAGATCACAATTACACTGGCCAGGTGTAATCTGAAATTACCTTACATGATGTTCCTTCTACCTTTTTATATTCAACATCCCAAGGTTCTACAATAACGGGGACATCCTACTTCACATGCAGTTTAAGTCTAGGTACAGATACTAATACCTAAATCCCTTAAACTAGGGCTCTGATACCATCTGTAACAACCCGGATTCCCAAGATACAAATAACATATATTTCACCACAAAACAATACATCATATTTCATTTATGGTCCCTTATCTTAACCACATAAGTCTTTCAGTACAAACTTTTTCACTTATAATAAAATACATAATAGATACAAAATACAACTAGAATCTTCATAATCATGCATCTTTCAAAAAGCTAAACATGATATTGCCTATCACTGTCCTTTATTTGCTCCTTGACTTGGAATACATATTTTAAAACAAAAATGTGGGTTAGACCTTGAGGTCTAGTGAGAAAATCCTCGTTAGTTAAAAATAATCTTTTATAAACATTCAAAACACATAATGCACATAATAAAAATACCAAATATGATTCATGCATCACGTATCATTCCATCTCTTTCTCTTTTCTTTCTCTTTCTCTTGGACATATTAATTGGTAGCAAGCCAATTAATCAATATACACCGCTGTACTAAATACAACCAACACCACTGTCCCTCTGTACAGCCAACTTTCACCGGTCCTAAGCCCGGCCAACTAGCACCCATGCAATGTAATACTCATATAAACACCATATGCACAATATTACACTCATTCACATATATATATATTCCATTTGAAAACATTTTTAATAAAAACTCACTTGTTTCGCTTAATTCCAAAATCCTCCCAAGCTATTTACCGAGCACTCCAAATTCTTCAGTTCAGTTTCACAGAATCTGTATCAAATAAATACAAATGTTTCTTTTAAAGACTACATCTCTAAAATCCTGAAATCCTCGACTCAAGTCGCAATCAACTATGGAATTACTCTATGTCGCAATACACTACACCAAGTCGCAATCAACTACTGCGACACAGTACCAAGTCGCAACTAACTACTGCGACTTCCCCTTCATGTCGTAACCAACTATTGCGACAACCCCCTCAAGTCGCAACCAACTGTTGCGACATAGTACCAAATCGCAACCCACTATTGCGACTTCATGAGCAAGTCGCAACTCAAGGTTGCGACATTCATGAAGATCATAACATTCAACCATGTCGCAACCCACTGTTGCGACTTGCTTGAATGTCTCAGTTCACTGTGTTCATCTGAACCCAGAAATCTAAACTTTTAAGCTATGCATGTTGTTGTAATTATGCAGATATGTTTAAGACTATTAACATAACCTAACCATTAACTCATTTTTTTCCAAAACACCCCTAAATCATCAAAACCCATCTAACAACTTACACAAAACTTTATCTAAACAAAAGGAAAGATTAAGAGGTTACATACCTTTAATCTTCACAAGATGAACCTTCCAATTTCAGCAACAATCTTTTCCCTCTCTTCTTTTCCTTTCTACGGCTCTCTCACTCTCTCAACCAAAAACACACACACACTAGTATACTTAGATATGGTTAAAATGACCAATCAAACCCCAAACTTATTCTATTTGGCAAAACCTACCCCTAAACTTCCATTATAAAATTAAATCTTACCCCTTAACTTCTAACTCCATAATATTAAATTAAAATAACACCTTTAAGTAAACCAATAATATACCTGGTTATTACAGAGAATAAGCTCATCATCAGGATTTGGAGCATTCACTAAAGGGTGTGAAGATCTATGAGATGGCATGGGTCGACCCTCATATGAGAAATTGCCATCAAACAGCTCCTGAAACTGTGTCATGAAAACTGTACTGGATGGTATTAGCAAACTATTGAAATTCTCCCTTTTGAGATTTTGAGAAAAATATCCCAAAAATTTCCAAAGTCTGGGTTTTATCGCAAAACACATCAAGAGCTTATCGCACAAAGAGTATTATCACACAAAGCTTGGGCGACAAGATCTTATCGCACAAAGCTTGGGCGTTAAGTATGAACTATGTTTTGGACGACAAGTATGAATTTTTGAATACAAGTGTTGGGCGATAAGTTTGAATGTTCGAATCTAACATGAACAATAAAACCCATATTTGTAAGAAATGAATAACAGGCTTTAAAAACAAGTCTTAGGGTCCATTCTAAGAGTATTCCACCTATCTTATCATTTTTATGCACCAAACTATCCCAACAAGAATTTATGATCAAGAAGTCGAAAAGACGCAACCTTTAAAAACTGAGAAACCCTAAAATTGAATGTTGGTCCCATAGGGGTTATACAAGTATAATACTTTGTAGAAGGGGGGGGGGGGGGGGGGGGTTGAATACATACACAAATTTTAGTTTTCTAAATTGTTTATTGATAAATAAAACACAATTTACAGTTTGTTGCGGAATAAGATTAAGTAAACCTAATTTAAACAAACTTGAGAATCACAAAGTGTTCTTGCACATGAAGCTAGAAAGAAGAAATATGTAGAAAGGATTTTCTACATGCACGAAGTAGGTCAGGGGATCCTTCAAAATGAAGGGGTATTGCTCCTATTTATACCCCATGCATTAAATGCATGGCAGAAGCACTTTACACGTGTTCGCATCTGATTGGGCACATGCTTCTGACTTTTATCAAGACATGCTTTGGGCCACATGATGAACTGTGTAGATGTCAGAGTGGTTGTATGATCTTGGACAAAAGCAAACTTTCTTCTGTTCATCTGTACTTGTGTGCAAGGAGATAAGACAAACAAATCTTGAATCACAAACTTCATGATCAACGATCGTTGATAAGTTCTTCCATCAGTGAGTGCTGATGAAAGTCAGCTATCGCTGAAGCTTCAATCTTGATTTGTCGCGCGTGTAGACTTGTCTTGGTTTCCCTGATGTGGACATCAGATCATGAGTAGACTTGTCCTTGTTCATCAGCTTTGTCTTCGATGTCAGCGATGAATTCCTTAGTCACGAGGATTGTCTTCAGGGATTACAATCAACACTGTTACATTTGAGATCATCAACAATAATGAATAGACTCAAGTTATCGCTGATAATGAAACATTATTACACATGTTATCGCTGATGGCGAAACATTAATACGCACAGATGCTAATTGTAATTTTCACTAAGTATTCTAAGGGTCGTCATCAAATCACTGAGAAAGTTTGGATCAACAATCTCCCCCTATTTGATAATGACAAAGCAACATAAAAAAATTGCTACGTATTAAAGCATAGGGAATAAAGAGAACTCATAGATGCGTGTCTCATTTACTGTTTTAAGGGATCTTTTCTAGTACTGATGGAGTAAAGTACTTTCACTGAAAACTTTCATTAAATCATAATAAGTTTTCAAAGAGAAGTTGAAAGTTTACAAGTACAAGTGAAAGAATTATACAAGTACTAAAAGGAATACTGATAAATTACAAAAGTTACAAGAAGAGAATCTATCAGCTACCGTGGTTCATCCTTGAAAAACATTTCGTCATATTAGTCCCCTTCCGTGATCTTCCAGTCAGGTACTTTCTCCCCCTGTTGTTTTCTGAGCTTTGCTTCCTTGAGGACATGGGCTGTAGATCCCAGTTTAATCACTTAACAACGAATAAAATGAAACGATTAATCTTATTGAATGATTAACGAGAGGTTACAATTATTGGAATGACGATCTCTCTCTCTCTCTCAACTATTAAGCACATAAACTAGAATGATTAACCTTGACCTAATTCTAAACAAAACAAACCTTAAATACTTGGACCTATTACAACCAAGGCCCAAACCCATTAAACACTAATAAGCCCAATAATCAATATTAAGGCTTTTACAAATAATAATTAATTCTAAATAAACTCTATATAATTCTTTATATAACTTTCTATTATGTAGGACATTTATGGTCCTAACAATCTCCTCCTAAAGTTATATAAAGAAAAAACGGTCTTGAAAACTTAATATCTTGATCTTCTCTCCTTCTTGAATCTTTAAAGACCTTTGGTGTTGCTTGACGTCATGACTTTCAACGCTCCCCTTTGAATAAAGATCTTATCTTCGTATCTTCAACTTTATCACCAGATTCAACAAATCTGACTTTAAACCGCGAGTTGAATTTGCTTCCAGCTTTAAGAGCTTGTAGAACCAATATGCTTGATGGAGGAAATAATTTTAGCGAACACCACTTGATAAGGAGTGAGAAGAATTGATCACTTGTAAGCACTTTGAAATCTTTTCGCTTTGAGCTCTTTTTGAAACTGATAAAATCTCGGAACTGATCAAATATCAGTTACTCTCCCTCAACTTTTGCTAACTCCCCCTCAACTGTGTCTTTGAATCCGTGTCATTTCTCCCCCTCATGATGAGTTGGAGCATCCGGAGCATCATGTAATTTCAAAGACAAAAGTGACGAGTAGCAAAAATTCCAGATCAAAATATTAAGTAACCAGAACGGGGTAATCAAATAACACAGAAACACAATAGTAACTGTTATCACAACAATTAAAATAATTGTGTGGCCTATGTTCAAAGTTGGCATCGGGGTATCTCTGATAGGACTTCCAGTTATCACTGAAGTAAATTTTTTAAAAATTACTTCTCAAATTGTACCGGCAATATCACGAAGATATGCGAGTGGAGTCACAAAGACTCGTGCATGTGTGAAAGAATTAAAGTATATCTGTTTTGGATTAAAAATTGATTTAACTTGGGACGCAAGTTAAAAATCAATTGACACAGTGAATAGAATGTGAAGTTCGGAGACCGGAGCTGATGTCTTCCTTTTTCAATATCTAAGAGCTCCGAGTGAGGAATAGATAGATTATATGCTAATTCTCCATGAATATATGAAACAATCATCTTTTGTGAGATGCTTGAGTGGCTAGGTGGTGTGCCACGAGTTATCGACACTGGTCCATGACTGTTTCAATATTCATCTCCAAAGAACGAGAATGAATAGATTGTGTGGTTACCCGGATAACTGACTCGGTTTGGTAAGGACCAATAATTCTTTTAAGTCCTGTCACATCCTCATCATTTTTCTTTTCACTCTGAACTCATCTATCAATCTAGACCCCTCACTGTTGTCTATAAGGGATGTATTTCTTGGGTAGGTCCTTCCGGTTCTGGATAGACCATAGAAACAATGTAATTCCTAACACTCCTTTCATGCATCGAGTAGAACAGTTTAGTAAACAGTGAAGTACAAGTTCTAAACTGAAATGTTTAGAAGTCAAAGCATTCAAGAACGAGTCCTGATCTGAGATGATCAGAAGTCATATAAATGAAGTCCGAGTTCTGATCTGAGGCAATCAGAAGTCATAGTTGAAATACCATAATTTCATGAAACAAAATCAAGCGCTAAACAGATGACTCAGTAAGCACATGATGTTCAAAAATGAAACACTGATTAGAAAGTTTCATTGTGAAGAACAAGTCACAATTAACATATCAGAAAAAAATTGTATCATTTACAAGAAATAGCGAACTTGGAAAACAACTAGGAATTCAAACGAGTGTATTTCCATCGATAAATCAACAAACATATGAGAGACATGGAAATAACTAAGTCAAGAAAATATTGGACGTGGCAATCATGGAGATTAGAATTAGAGAATAACAAACACAAGTAAGTTATTTAGAATGAATTACCACGGTCTTTGAATTCAGTTGAAGTTCACTTACCTTTCATAGAATAGTACTCCCCCTCAAATGTGGCATAACCATCGAATGCAGTCATGTGAAAAGAATGTTTTGAACTAAGTGCACGTGACGTTCCTGCAAAATAAATTAGAAGGATTTTGGTATCCATCCATTGATGGATCCTTGATGGTTAGATGCCCTATTATAGTGAGGACCGGGGATACTATAGGTACCATACCAATGAGATTCATATTTACTGTAATAACCAGGTATGTTATTGGTTTATTTATAAGGGTTACTTTAAATTAATTTTGTGGAGTTAGAAGTTAAGGGGTAAGTTTTATTTTTAATATGGAAGTGTATGGGTGTATTTTGCCATATAGAGTAAGTTAAGGGTTTGTTTGGTATTTTTACCAAACTCCACACCACCACCGCCTTATTGCCTCACTAGGAGGAGGTGTCCTCCTAATTGAGTATCTAAACAAATATCCTAAGTATTGTGTGTGTGAATTCGGTTTAGAGAGAGAGAGAGTGAAATCGAAGAAGGGTCAAGAAGAAGAAGAAAGAATCTGATCTCCATAGCTGGGATTTTAGTGTTTATGCAGTAAACTGTTTAGGTGTTCATCTGATTCCTTTCCCTTTTATATATTTAAGTTTTTAGAAGTTTATATTTTGGTTTTAAGTAATTTTAGAAAGGTATATGGGTCTTTGGTTATATTTAGAATGTCAATATGAGTCTAAAAATCATTTCTGGGTAAATATTAGACTGAAAGTCGTTTTTGCTGAGCTTATTAAAAAAGACGGTGAACAGTAATTTTTCAGGTTTTCGCAACAGTGGGTTGCGAGTTCTGAGGTTTTCGCAACAGTGGGTTGCGAGTTCTGAGGTTTTCGCAATAGTGGGTTGCGAGTTCTTTGGTTTTCGCAATAGTGGGTTGTGAAAAGTGAGAAATTCGCAAGCTGTGGGTTGCGAAAAGTGTTAAAATACAGATTTATTAATGAGGTGTATTCTTGTTAATTAACTATTTCAGATAGTAAAATTCAAAGATAAAAGTGGGACTTGTTGAAGAGATTTTTGGAGAACTTTTGGAAAAGCATTCAGGTGAGTTTTATTTAAAAACGTTTTTCAACTGGAATACATATATATGTGATTTATATCTATATGAAATGGATATGTATGGATTGAGAATGTGATACATAATGTGATTATGTGTTTTTATTGAAATGTTTATATACATGATGGTATACTGTAATTATATGAGTATTCTGCGAGAATACGGGGCCGGGATCCGAGGTGCGGACCGGTGTGTTGCCGGGTTTCGATAAGCGGACAGGCGTGTTTACTGTAGATGTTGTACACCAGAGTAAATCGACTAGTTGGCTTGCAACCACTAGTTTGGCCAATTGTGGAGGAATAAGGGGGAATGAGTGGATACGAAACGCAAGTCTTGGTTGGTATTTAATTACGTGTAATATATGTGTGTTTGTATAAAAAGGTTTTATTTAATTGGATTCTTGGCAAGTTTCAACTGACGGGGATTTTCTCACTGGACCATTAGGTCTAACCCTCATTTTTCTGTTTTAAAAATATGTATTCCAGGTGGTGGATCGGGTAAGGGCAAGTGAAAAGTTTATGCCGTGGATATCTCTTGTGAAGACTTTTGTGTTGATGACATAACTATGTTTTGAACCCATGACTTTGTTATTAATCAACATGTATTGTATTCCGCGAAAAATTTGTACTCGTTTATTTTTATGTTACCTAGACTTTGGGACCGAACGTGTTATATATAATATATCTTTTGATGATATTATGGCATGAATATATGTTATTTGTATATTTGGAAAGCGGGGTGTTACAAATGGTATCAGAGCCTTAGTTTAAGGGATTTAGGTATAAATATTCGTACCTAGACTTAAACTGCATGTGAAGTAAGGATGTCCCTATTATGATAGAACCTGGGGATTGCTAAGTATAAAAGGTAGAAAGAACATCATGTAAGGTAATTTCGAATTACACTTGACCAGTGTAATTATGTTTTTACAGGTGCATGTTTGAACTAGAATACCTAGTTATATGGGGTATATGCTTATGTGTATATTAACCTTGTTCGAATCTTCAGAATGGCGAGTGGCACTAGACAGAGGATTCGGAGGGGAGGAGGGAATCCGGGTGAAGAAAACCCACCAGTAGGAACAGGGGGAAGAGGAGGAGATCGTGGTAGAGGCAGAACTGGAGGCAGAACTGGAGGCAGAACTGGAGGCAGGACTGGAGGTAGAACTGGAGGTAGAACTGGGGGTGGAACAGGGGGCCGAACCGGGGGAAGAACTCAAGGTACAGAGTTTGTTACGCGAGAAGACCTGACTGCTGAAATGGGAAGGTTACAGGCTAGTATACAAGCAATGATTGAACGAAGTCGAAACAGTAAAGCTGATCCACCAGGTCCGGAACAAGAAGTCAAAATGCCAATCACCCCTACTGTCTTACCAATAACGAAGAAGTGTGATTATAAGATTTATCTTGGTTTCAAACCCCCTACGTATTCAGGAGACCGGGATCCAGTGAAAGCAATGAGGTGGCTGAAGGAAATGGAAGCTATATTCAAGACAAGTAAGTGTGCTGAGGAGGATAGAGTACTGTATGGAACAACAATGTTGAAGGGTGATGCCTTGTATTGGTGGGAGGCTCATATGGAATCCGAAGGAGCAGACATATATTCTACTTTCCCTTGGGAAGAATTTGTTTTAGTTTTCACACAACACTTCTGTCCACAAGCAGCTGTCAGACAACTGGAAGAGGAATTTATGAGTCTGCAACAAGGGAATTTGTCAGTTAGAGACTATACCGCTAGGTTCTTAGAGAAATCTCGTTTTACGGGATATTATGTTGCTACAAAGAAATTGAAGATGGACAGATACATCTATGGGCTCAATTCGGAGGTCAGAAGATTGGTTACTGCAACAAGGCCAGATACCTTTACAGTCGCAGTGGACGCTGCTGAAAATGTGGAACGAGATGACAGAAGAGATGCCAGTGATAGGAGTATGGGGAAAAGAAAATGGGAAGGACCACCTCACGATCCGAAAAAGCCCAGATTTTAGAAGTTCGATAACCGTGCACCTTTCCAACCAATGGAAAGACCTTGTCCGAAGTGCCACCGTGTTCATCAAGAAAATTGTCAGAGTGAATCGCGGGTTTGCTATAGGTGTGGGAAGACCGGGCATGTTTCTAAAGATTGTCACGTTACGCGGTTTTGCTACACATGTAATTCTCCGGATCATCTTCAGCCAAATTGTCCGCAAAGAAAAATACAACAGGGTGGATTATCAGGGAAACCAGCAATTGCCAGCCCCGTAATTCCAAGGATAGAACCGCCGAAAGCAAGGGGTTGTACGTTCCAAATGACAGCTAAAGAAGCGGAGGAAACTCCGGATGTGGTTACAGGTACATTTTTCATAAACTCTACACGTGCTAAGGTGTTATTTGATTCTGGTGCAAACCGATCCTTTGTGTCGCCTTCGTTTGTTGCTCACATGCATTTAGAGCCTAAAATGTTAAAACATGCTTTGCTGGTAGACACTGCGAATGATAATCAGGTATCGGTAAAAGAAGTATTTGATGGCTGTGTGATTGATATAGAGGGTTATGGTGTACCAATACGATTGTTTCCTATAGCCTTGATCGAATTTGATGTGGTGGTAGGAATGGATTGGTTAGCTAAGAATCAGGCTAGCATAGTTTGTGATAAGAAGATAATTAATGTTGTTTTACCTGATAAGAGATCAGTGGTGATTTATGGTGATCGTAGCAATCATCAGTCTTGTATTATTTCTATGATAGAAGCCCGTAAGTGTGTCAGCAAGGGTTGCCCGAGTTACTTAGCCTATGTGATAGATAGTAGGCCTGAAAAGAATAGGTTGGAAGATATTCCTATTGTTAGTGAGTTTCCAGAGGTTTTCTCTGAGGACTTGAATAGTCTCCCTCCTGATAGGCAAGTAGAGTTTGGCATAGACCTGATACCTGGAGCCGCTCCTATTGCTCGTGCATCATACCGACTTGCTCCTCCAGAGATGAAAGAGATGATGACACAACTGCAAGACCTATCCGATAAAGGCTTCATCAGACCTAGCTCCTCGCCGTGGGGTGCACCAGTGTTGTTTGTGAAAAAGAAACACAGCTCAATGAGAATGTGTATCGACTACCGGGAACTGAATAAGCGCACGATCAAGAACAAGTATCCGCTTCCTAGAATTGATGATCTCTTCGATCAGTTAGTTGGAGCTTGCTATTTCTCCAAGATTGATCTCAGGTCTGGCTACCATCAGTTGAAGGTTAAAGAAGAAGATGTTTTAAAGACTGCTTTTCGTACGAGGTACGGTCACTACGAGTTCTTAGTAATGCCATTTGGATTGACGAACGCTCTGGCCGCTTTTATGGATCTGATGAATCGGGTATGTAGGCCATATCTCGATAAATTTGTAATTGTATTTATCGATGATATACTTATCTATTCCCGATCCAAAGAGGATCACACACAACATCTTCGTTTGATTTTGGAGTTACTGAAGAAGGAAAAGTTATACGCTAAATTCTCAAAGTGTGAGTTATGGTTGCGGGAAGTTCAGTTCTTGGGGCATGTTGTTTCAGAGAAAGGCATTCAAGTAGATCCGACGAAAGTGGAAGCGATTGAAAGATGGGAACCGCCGAAGACGCCGACTAAAGTACGTAGTTTTCTGGGTTTAGCTGGGTATTACCGAAAGTTTATAAAGGACTTCTCTCGTATTGCTACACCTCTTACTAAGTTGACTCGAAAGAATCTGAAGTTTGAATGGAAAGCAGAACAGGATGGAGCATTCAGGATACTGAAGGAGAGACTCTACAGAGCGCCGATTTTAGCATTGCCAGAAGGTTAAGAAGATTTTGTTGTCTACAGTGATGCTTTTAAACTAGGATTAGGATGTGTACTTTTGCAGCGTGGGAAGGTGATTACGTATGCTTCTCGTCAGTTGAAAGATCATGAACGGCAGTACCCTACACACGATATGGAATTAGCAGCAGTGGTGTTCGCGTTGAAGATTTGGAGACATTATCTTTATGGTACTAAATGTCAGATTTTTACTGATCACAAGAGTCTTCAACATCTTTTCGACCAGAAAGAATTGAATATGAGGCAAAGGAGATGGCTGGAATTGGTGAATGATTACGATTGTGAAATTCTCTATCATCCGGGAAAGGCGAATGTGGTGGCCGATGCCTTGAGTCGTCAAGAAAGGAGTGGAACAATAAGTGTTATTTCGTTAAGGGCTGAACTTCTACCGAGTATCTTTGAAGAATTGCAAAAGTGTCAAATAGAAGCGTTTCAAGAAGAACATCTGAAGTCGGAACGATTAGTGGGGTTGTCAGAATTACTAGAAAAAGATGATCGCGGGTTGTTGTGTTTGGGGAGCAGAATTTGGGTGCCTCGTTTGGGTGGGTTACGCGATCGTGTACTACAAGAAGCTCATAAATCTCGTTTCTCTATTCATCCAAGTACGAATAAGATGTATAGAGATTTGAAACAATTTTATTGGTGGCCAGGGATTAAGAGAAGTGTTGCTAAGCATGTGGAATATTGTAATACGTGCAAGAAGGTAAAGATTGAACATCAAAGGCTGTTTGGTCAGTTGCAGCGATTGGAAATACCGATGTGGAAATGGGAGCAGATTACTACGGACTTCATCACTAAGCTACCAAGGACTTCGAAGGGATTTGATTCTATTTGGGTAATTGTTGACAGATTGACGAAGTCTGCTCATTTCTTACCAATAAAGGAAACTGATTCGATGGAACGCTTAGCCAAATTATATATTGATGAAATAGTAACTCGACATGGGGTTCCAATCTCGATTATTTCTGATCGGGATAGTCGTTTTACTTCGAGATTTTGGAGAAGCTTTCAAAGGGAGATGGGGACGCAGATAAAGTTAAGTACAACATACCATCCTCAAACCGACGGTCAGAGTGAAAGAACAATCCAGACTTTAGAAGATATGCTTCGGGCTTGTATAGTTGATTGTGGGGGATCGTGGGATAAACATCTACCGCTGATCGAATTTGCCTACAACAACAGTTATCATTCCAGCATTCAAGCGGCACCGTTTGAAGTATTGTATGGTAGAAAATGTCGAACGCCTCTGTGTTGGAATGAAGTGGGAGAGAAACAATTAGCGGTACCAAAAGTAGTTCAGCTAACCGCGGATAAGGTTACTCAGATCCGAGAACGTTTGAAAGTGGCTCAAGACAGACAGAAAAGCTACGCGGATCGACGCCGAAAACCGTTAGAGTTTCAAGTTGGGGATTTCGTGATGTTGAAAGTCTCGCCTTGGAAAGGAGTCATTAGATTTGGAAGGCAAGGTAAACTTAGCCCGAGGTATATTGGACCGTTTGCAATTACAGAAAGAATTGGTGAAGTAGCTTACCGATTGGATCTAGCGATAGAGTTAAGCCGTATCCACAACGCGTTTCATGTATCGAACTTTCGGAAATGTTTGGTTACGCCAGATCAGGCTGTCTCTCTACCAGATATTCAAGTTGATGAAAGGTTGAACTACGTGGAGGAACCGGAAGCCATAGTTGATCACAAAGTTAAAGTGTTGCGCAACAAAGAGATCAGGCAAGTGAGTGGAAACATCATAGAGGTCAGGATGCGACATGGGAATCGGAGTCGGAGATGAGAGCCAAATACCCTCATCTTTTCGCTTGACTGAATTCCGGGACGGAATTCTTTTAAGGGGGAGATGTTGTAATAACCAGGTATGTTATTGGTTTATTTATAAGGGTTACTTTAAATTAATTTTGTGGAGTTAGAAGTTAAGGGGTAAGTTTTATTTTTAATAAGGAAGTGTAGGGGTGTATTTTGCCATATAGAGTAAGTTAAGGGTTTGATTGGTATTTTTACCAAACTCCACACCACCACCGCCTTATTGCCTCGCTAGGAGGAGGTGTCCTCCTAATTGAGTATCGAAACAAATATCCTAAGTATTGTGTGTGTGAATTCGGTTTAGAGAGAGAGAGAGAGAGTGAAATCGAAGAAGGGTCAAGAAGAAGAAGAAAGAATCTGATCTCCATAGCTGGGATTTTAGTGTTTATGCAGTAAACTGTTCAGGTGTTCATCTGATTCCTTTCCCTTTTATATATTTAAGTTTTTAGAAGTTTATATTTGGGTTTTAAGTAATTTTAGAAAGGTATATGGGTCTTTGGTTATATTTAGAATGTCAATATGAGTCTAAAAATCATTTCTGGGTAAATATTAGACTGAAAGTCGTTTTTGCTGAGCTTGGTAAAAAAGACGGTGAACGGTCATTTTTCAGGTTTTCGCAACAGTGGGTTGCGAGTTCTGAGGTTTTCGCAACAGTGGGTTGCGAGTTCTGAGGTTTTCGCAATAGTGGGTTGCGAGTTCTTTGGTTTTCGCAACAGTGGGTTGCGAAAAGTGAGGAATTCGCAAGCTGTGGGTTGCGAAAAGTGTTAAAATACAGATTTATTAATGAGGTGTATTCTTGTTAATTAACTATTTCAGATAGTAAAATTCAAAGATAAAAGTGGGACTTGTTGAAGAGATTTTTGGAGAACTTTTGGAAAAGCATTCGAGTGAGTTTTATTTAAAAACGTTTTTCAACTGGAATACATATATATGTGATTTATATCTATATGAAATGGATATGTATGGATTGAGAATGTGATACATAATGTGATTATGTGTTTTTATTGAAATGTTTATATACATGATGGTATACTGTAATTATATGAGTATTCTGCGAGAATACGAGGCCGGGATCCGAGGTGCGGACCGGTGTGTTGCCGGGTTCCGGTAAGCGGACAGGCGTGTTTACTGTAGATGTTGTACAGCAGAGTAAATTGACTAGTTGGCTTGCAACCACTAGTTTGGCCAATTGTGGAGGAATAAGGGGGAATGAGTGGATACGAAACGCAAGTCTTGGTTGGTATTTAATTACGTGTAATATATGTGTGTTTGTATAAAAAGGTTTTATTTAATTGGATTCTTGGCAAGTTTCAACTGACAGGGATTTTCTCACTGGACCATTAGGTCTAACCCTCATTTTTCTGTTTTAAAAATATGTATTCCAGGTGGTGGATCGGGTAAGGGCAAGTGAAAAGTTTATGCCGTGGATATCTCTTGTGAAGACTTTTGTGTTGATGACATAACTATGTTTTGAACCCATGACTTTGTTATTAATCAACATGTATTGTATTCCATATAAAATTTGTACTCGTTTATTTTTATGTTACCTAGACTTTGGGACCGAACGTGTTATATATAATGTATATTTTGATGATATTATGGCATGAATATATGTTATTTGTATATTTGGAAAGCGGGGTGTTACATTTACGATCAACAAAATCATTCGAACCATATGTAGAACAACATATACAATCATGGGAAAGTTGTAGCAACAGTTGAATTGAGTAAACTCTTAAGGGAAACATGACCTTTTGTTCAACAGAAGTATGAGAATTAAAAACATCATGATTGCGATTGTATGTCCTAACATGCGAAACTGGCTTAAATGACTTTGTATTCGTTTTGCTTTCATTAGACCTCTTCACCACCCAAACTTGTTTGAACCTCTTTCTCCGACCATTATTATCTGACTTATCATTAACAGTATGATTAGTAGAGCGTGAGTGGGAAGGATGTCTATCATTTGGTCGACCGGTCTTTTGATGCGGCTGTGAACGTTTTTGAAAAGGAGAATCAGTTTTAGAAACGTCGTTCACAGATTTGGTCTTGAGTTTTGAAGAACATTCGCCTTTAAGAAATTTGACCGGACGATTTACCACTTTGGTAAGAAAAACAGTGTTGCTTGGAAGAGGTTTCTCAAATGGAAAACATTCAAACTCTTCATCTGAACCTTCATCAGAATTCATGAACTTTTAAAAATCAATGTCAGGGACAAGGGGATCAGAACTGTCTGAGGAAGATGAGGAACACTTAGAATCTGTGATTTTAGAAAGATCTGGTGCGGAAGCATTTAAAAAATCAAAGTTTAGATCCCTTTTAACACAATCATCTTGAGACTCTTTACCTTTTTGTGAACTGGTTTTTCCAATGAAAGCTTTACACGAAGATGTATCAGACGAGTCCGAGGAAAGTTCGGGTGGAATCATCTTTTCGTCTTGGAGTAGGTCAATCTTCACTTAGAGTTGACCTTTACTCACTTTCTCTTGCATCACTTCTGTTGCCAAAGCAGTCAGTTGTGATGTGAGTCGATTGATTTCATTTCGAAGGATTTCCTGACCTTCATCCGACACAGATTCGGTTTTTATGGATTTGAGTTGCTCAAGTTCTGTTTTAAGCGCTTGCCTTTCCTTTTGAAAACTGGTTCTTTCCTTCTCGAGTGTCTCCTCTAATTCGACTATTTTCAATTCCAAAACAAGAGGAGGAACATAGAGTTTAAACTCGTCCGTCTCAGTTTTTGGTTCAGGTGCTTGGGCCTCATCCTTTTTGGAGGAATCCTTGGGTGTTGCAACCTTATAGCCATCAAAGTAGTCATTCGAGAGGTATTTCTTTGGGTTTTTCTTGTACAAGTAGTTCATTGGTTCGTAGCAAAAAGGAAGTTGCATCTTAGTGGTGTGTGCACGCTTGTATTCCTCAGTTTCCTCCTCTTTCTCCTTTTCAAACGGACCAGTCCATTTGATTTTATATTCAGGATACTTTTTGTCCAGACCGAGAAAACCAAAGTGATAAAGTGTCGGTCTTTTGGTCAATATCTTTTTCAAGTACTGAGGTTATCGTATCCGATTCCCTATTCCTTGTTGAAGTATGTGAATTCCTTGGGTTTGTTCATGTGAATGGTCTGATCAGTTTGACCTCTTTTGTGGAGTTTGGTTTCAAGATCAGTTATTTTTTCAACAAACTCATTGTGTTTGATTTGGAGAGAGGAGCATTGATAGACAATCTCTGCGTTCTCATTCTCACACTGATCAAGCTTAACGGTTAATTCAGATATCTTGGTTCTTAAGTCCTTAGGTGCTATTGAAATATTTGTACATTTTTCTTTTAAATTAGCATTTTCGGACTTGTACTTTTCAGTTATGCGCTTTTGAACTTCTAGATTTTCTTTTAACGAGTTAATTTCTAGCAGTTGTTCATTTGTGGATGCCTTATAGAACTCTACCTTTTGACCAAGCAGTTGAATTTGATCGATTAAAGCACTATGAGTTGGTAGACATACCTGACAAGTTTCTTCAGACTAAGGTGAATAAGACATTGTTACCTGAAAAATTATGATCGTTAATCGGTGTTGATTTGAAGAATCAAAAATTTCGGAAGAAAATCAAAATTAATTCAGAAAAACAAATCTAAAAAATAAATTTGTTTTCACAATTTAAAATCTGATTAGTTAACCGGAACGAACAAAATCAAACTTCGAGAATAAAGCCGGCAAGATAAACAAACCAAGTTAGATCAAGACGTCAAACAAAATCACATGAAATGATAAGCGTCGCGAGTAAGATCAAAGATGTCGCAAATAGTCTCAAACCGTCACAAAAGCTCGCAAATATGTCGTTAAAATATCGCAACTACCTGTTTTCAACGGCTTTCGATAAACACATCAATTAGCGTTAAAAATGGATCAAAATCGATTATCAATGCTTTGCGATGAGTAAATATCACAACAATAACTTGCGATAAACTCGAAAACTTATATGTGGTCTCGAAACATTCTCGGACGATCTCGAAAACTTGTCGAGCGCTTCAACAAAACTTGTCGTGCGATAAAGATGGAGAACAAAATAAGATATATGTATATATATATAGAGAGAGAGAGAGGAAGGATAATTTGAAACCCTCCAAAAGGTTGAAACCAATGCAACCCATGATCTCACCATTGATTAAATATTTAACGGTTGAGATTAACTTCAAAAATCTCCTAAAATTAAGTTAGTGGATCGGTAGTTATTTCTGAAGTTGATCTTAACCGTTAAATATTTAATCAATGGTGAGATCATGGGTTGCATTGGTTTCAACCTTTTGGAGGGTTTCAAATTAGTCTCCCTCTATATATATGCATGCAATGTTGAAAGAATTAAAAGAGAAAAAAATATGCAATCTTGGATGGATATATATATGTGTGTGGAAGATAGATGCATGTACTACTTTTTTTAATTTGATATGCAACGAATGAGACTTGATGTAAGGATTATAAACATGCAACATGTGGATATGTATGTATGCAGAAGGATGAGACACATGTACCAAATATATGACAATAGTTAAATGCTACATGTCTTCATCTTGCTTCTGAGCCTTCTGTTCAGATATCACACTTAGTAATCTTTGCAAGACTTCTCAATCAGAACTTCTAAGTCTCCTACTCAGAATTCTGAGTCTTCAGTTCAGATATCAACACTTAGGCTTTTTGACAAACTTCAGTTCTAACAAATTTCTTTTTTGGTCTTCAAGTTAAACAACTGTCGACCGGGATATTCATAAATTAGGCTAAGTACATTCGGGACATTCTTCGGAATTACCAAATGGAACAGTCCTCACCAATGAAAACTCCCATGGCACCCGGTACAAAGTTACACGCCGATCCTAACGGAAAGGATGTGGACACCAAAACGTACCGGGGAATGATTGGTTCTTTAATGTACCTAACAGCTAGTAGACCAAATATCATGTTTTCGACATTTCTTTGCGCCCGGTTTCAGTCAAAACCTAAAGAGTCTCATTTAATTGTTTTTAAACGAATATTTCGTTATTTAAGAGGTACTGCTGATCTTGGCTTGTGGTACCCGAAAGAGACAGGTTTTGAGCTTTCAGCATATTCCATTGCGGACCATGCGGGCTGCATGATGGATCAGAAGAGCACATCGGGACATGTGCAGTTCTTGGGCGACAATTTGGTGAGTTGGGAATCCAAGAAGCAGCAGTGCGTTTCTACGTCGACTGTCGAGGCGGAATACATGGCTGCCGCAAGCTGCTGTTCACAAGTTATCTGGATGGGTACGCAACTCAAGGATTACGGTTTCACATACACCAAGGTGCCCATCTACTGCGACTCGAAGAGCGCCATTGCCATATCCAGCAATCCGGTCCAGCATACAAAGACGAAGCACATAGATGTTCGGTACCATTTTATCAAGGATCACGTCGAAAGAGGTACAGTCGAACTCTACTTTGTAAATACCGAACATCAGTTAGCAGACCTGTTTACAAAACCCCTGGACGAAAAACACTTTAATTATCTTGTGTCCAGGTTAGGTATGCTAAATCTTAAGATTTGATCAGATCGTGTGCCCGATATAAGTTCCATACATCTACGAGAAACTGTCTATTCATCATCTGTTGCTTATACTCCAGATGATTGAATACACACTTTATCGCATCTGTATTCTACTTGTATCGTTTTTCATTTTTCAATTAAATCTCTGTATTAATTAGGTAGATTTCGTCTGTTTGCTTTCTTTTAACGTGTGTTTCCTTTTCTGTTTATTACTGTCGTCTACTTTCTGTGTTAAGTTGTGTTTCCTTCACAACTTTGTTCATATGTTCAGGGGGAGCACGAACACAAGTATCAGGTAAGTACATTCTACTTTTGAGGGGGAGTGTCACACAATTGTTTTCATTTCCAAATTTTGAGTGTGGCATCTCCACTGTGATTTATATCATACTACTTGCACACTTTGAGGGGGAGAAAATTCCTATTTGTTCATCAGTTGAGGGGGAGCGAGACACAGTTTTTCCTTTCAAATGTCAAACGTTTTTATGTATGGTCGTCTCTCCACTGCACTCACAAGCACAATCCGAGGGGGAGCAGAGAAATCCCCATGCTCAGTTCGAGGGGGAGCGAGAAAATGTTCTTTCAAAGCCAAACTGATATTAGTTTAGGATTTTTGAAAAGACCACGGGCTAGGTTCCCGGATACCCCTATCCGGATAGGTTTCCGGACCGGACACCTATCCAGACCGGATGGGTATCCGGATGACCCACCTGGAAAGTCAAACACAATAAAGGCAGTCCGGACACCATCGTTTTATTATTTCCGGATTCTCCAAAAACCCACAAAACCCTCTCGTATTTCCCTCTCGACCGGGCACTCTCGGCTTTTCCCATTGGTGATAGATTTCAACTCCAACTCCCAGGTAAGTTTATCCTCGATATCTAATGGTGTTTCTCGATCACTCACATACACATATCCATGGATGAATCGATCCACATATGATCATTTAAGGGTTTCTGAACCCCGTTTTCCGTGTCGATTCAGATTCGCCCATTTCAAGCATGCTTAGACTCTCATGATGATAGTTTACTACTTAATACTTCGATTAAAACATGTTAGAGTACATCTATTTGAGATTGGGATTGATTCTAGGCAGATTAGTCGGAACTGGATGTCGTCCGAATAGTTTTCAAACTATCCGGACACATTCAACTCATCCGGAAACATTCAATCGTTAAGATATTTTATCCGGACATTCGTACACCCGGTAACCCTAGTTGTCCGGAAACGTTAGGGTTTCTGGTAAGTTCAACTATCCGGGTTGTGAGTGGTGTCCGGTAACCATTATCATCCGGTAACCCATTGTTGTCCGGAAACCATTCGATTTGTCCGGATACCATTTTTCTGGTAACTTATGGTTGGACCAGATACATTTTGTTCGGTCACTTAGTGTTTGTCCGGATACTCCAGTTGTCCGGATTGTTTCATTTTGCCCGGATACCATGCTTATCCAGAAACTTCCACTTGTCCGGACACTTTCTCAATTTCAGTACGTGTTCAACTACGTGTCCTCAATCTGTTCCAGATTGAGCCGATTTATGCCAAGGTACGCGCCGACAATTGTTCATCCGACTGTATGCTAACGCTGCTCTTTTTCATATACAAATGGCGGATCAAGAACAACAACCACCGCAAGAGCACATTCCTCCTCAAGAGAAGTTCATTGACAAGAAAGATGACAATGCTTTGGTACAACCGGACCATGGCATTGAAATCGAAGCCAACAACCACTACTTGGACGTTGCCGAGTTCCGACCACAACATCGTGTGGTCGTGGACATCCTTCTTGGCCACCCGCTTCACGAGGCACTCACTGCCACGGCCGATGTCACAGTTTTATACGTATATCAAGTTTGGCTGTCAGCTCAAGTCGTCACAGCTGCCAACTCTTAGTCTATCACGACGTGAATCGACAATCACCCTTTCACGCTCACACCTGACTCGTTCCGACGTCTATTATCTCTGCCTGAAGCCAATGCCGGCGGACCTCAAGCGTACCATCCCGCGGTCAATGACACGACTCTCTGCGCCGAGATTCGAGCACTTGGCTACAACCACGCCCTCGACCGCCCATCAGGATTCAACCGGAAGTATTTGGAGCCCAACTAGTACACACTGTTCACGATACTAAATAGGTGTCTGTCATCTAGATGGAAGGGCATAGATCAATGCACCGGCGACTTTCTCCGACTGTTCCACGCTGTCTGCTACAACCGCCACATTGACTATGCAATGGTCATATGGCGCGAGCTTGTTCAGGCAATCCGACAGATCGGTGGGACAAAGCAGAAGAAGTTCCTACCGTATCCACGATTCCTCTCGTTGGCCGTCAGACAACATATGGACGCGAATCCCAACATACCGCGACGCGCAAACCATCCGGTATGTCCTCCTTTTCACTTAAGATATCTGGGTATTCGAAACCCATCCAACGCTCAACCGATGCCCTTACCTGAACCCTTACTGGCAAATACGGACCCCAATGCACCGAGTGTGTTAGACTATAGACGAGAGATAGTTGCTCCTGTGGTCCAGCCAGAGCCGGAGGGACCTCCCCAGGGAGCTAGACCTGAGAGGCATGAGGGTCCTAGGACTAGAGGAGGTAGAGTCCGGGTAGCTGGGGCTCCCGAACGGGGTCTGTTGAGAGTACATGGGAGGGGAACAGGCGCGGGCGGTGCATTGGATACGCATGCCAGTACTACCCATTCCAGCCAAGCCGGAACTAGCCAACAACCTCCCATTCACACCACTTGAACCACGAATGAAGCCGGACCGTCGACTATCTTACACGAGGTCCCGATTGTTTCTGCCACCCCTATACTCGAAGAGGACCCCGGCACTGACACGATAGAGCCGATTTCACCATTCACCCAGGTCAAAACTGTCGAATCCGACAGCACAGACACCGATACGGATCTAGCCATCCGTGCATCCCTCATTCCACCACATATCGGATGTCGACCTCCATTGACTCAAGGATCTCCTTCTGACTCACCCACACCCCCCATCATTCCTACATCTCAGCCTATTTTGGGGGTATTAGTTGAAAATCTTGAACAGGCGAGTCGGAGAGAATGGAGATCTAAAAAGAACCAAGAGAGAATGAGCATTAGGATTAGAGAGGCTCGTGAGCGACCCCAAACTAGCGTCAGCCAGGTAGCCACATATGCTATCTTGTCTCATCCGTTGGGACAAGGTATTGAAGAAGCCGTCGTGGACCTAGCGGCGCAATTGCACAACCTCCCTAGCCACTCACCCGTCTCTCAACAGATGGGTGTTTCACTTTCACACAGGGACTTAGCACAATGTCTACCGATCTCTCACTTGAAGAGTATTGCTATAGAAACAAGAGACCAGCCTCCCTCGGTCTCGACTTCTTTCGATGCACGTTCGAGTCTAGAGACACTTGCTTTTATACATTCTTCGGCTAGGACACAGGACGAGACAATAACCATCGGTGCTCTTCGTGACCCGATCAGAACTTCTGTAGTGTCTCCGCCTTTGAGCGGAACGCGAGGATCGGAAGGAAATCCTACCACGGCCACACCTTTGCCATCCGTGAACGTAGGTGGTACTACCTCTACGATAGATACCTCAACGGGTAATCTAAGTGATCCCGGAGATAAGTTACCCGACATCTTGTCAAGAGAATATCTGGACGGCGCCCTAAAGGCTGTCCGCGAGGCAATGGAGCAGCAGTTCATCAACGAGCTCGACAAAATTAAGAGCTTGATCAAAGGGAAGGAGAAGATTGTCGAAACCGAAACCGCTCCAACACCACCACCGGCTCCCAATCAGCCATCTTACTCGGTGGATACTCTGAAGGCGATGCTTCTTGCTCAACTGCTCCAACACACTAACACCGACACATCTACTGAAGCAAACCTGGTATCAGGTCTACTCTCCTAGGTATCGGCTCCAACCTCATCCATGACTAACTGCTTAGACCAGCTTGATTCGACTCTTAAGGATGTTCAAAAAGCTGTGAACACTCTGTCCGAAAGTGTTACATCACTCGAAGACACATGCAAGAGTCAAGCTGGCACACTCAAGAGACGGCATGATGACTAGGACGATCCTGATCACCGTGAGGGGGAGAACAAGAGACAAAGTCTGTCTGAGTCTGAGCCAATCCTTACTGAAACAACACCAACGGTTTAACCGGAACCATCAACTGTGGCAACTACAACCGAAGACCAACCTGAAGCCCAGTTGAGCTTAGCTGAAATGGAGATAGATATGGATATCTCAGACGAAGAAGACCCGACGGTTGAAAAGACCGAGGGAGAATCACAGGCGCTGATTGTATACACTCCACCGGAAGGGGATGCTCTTAACCTGATTAATCCCGAATTAGAGATTGACCCGTAGACTGAAGACGCATGGTATCAAAAAGCCACCCGTGCGATGAACTTCAAGGTAAATCTCATAACCCTACCGATGCCGACGACGATATCGACTACGATCAGTTTCTGCTGCAGAATTTCTATTGTACACCAGTCTACACGACACAGAATCCCGAGACTTTTACAGCTACACTGCCTACAACTCCTCAACAACTGACAACTTCTGATCAACCTCCACCTCCACCGTAACAAATCCGATAGGAGAAGATCATGATCCTTATTCCTCATGAGGAGGAATCTCTGAAGAAGCTCTATGTTCACAGGTTACGCCCAATCGAGCCGACATTCTGCCTTGGGATTTCCAAGTTTGAAAAGGACGTAAAGGTAATGAAGCGGTGCCTTCCAGTTAGCCATGTCCGAACGAAGCACAAAATTACTGAAGTGCCTAACATCCAAACCGGCATAATTCTTAGAGTCATGTTTCCAGTATTCACTGTTCGACGCGAAGACGGAAATGAATGGAGATTTTCTGAAGCTGACTTTAAGAACCTCAAACTGTTTGACTTCCAGGCTATACTGAAAGATCTCCGAACCAGAACCATCAGACCACTTTATGTTACCAAAGCGCTCGAGGTTGTCCGTCGATTTTTGCTCCACAAAGTAATGATTCTTACATCACAGACTTCCAAATGGGAATCGAGCACAGAACCAAAAAGATAAAACTGTTGAAATCGAACCTGAAAGCACCCGAGTTGAAGATGTATCCCGAGAACTCACTGCTTCTAGAACCAGAATTTGGGATTGTATACCTCAACGAACAGAAAGAAAAGAGGTTTCTCCGCTTCAGCCAGGTCGACAGATTCTGCGATGGTACGCTACTTAAAGTCAGAGATGCACTTCGAAACATCATCACCAACGAATCCGAAAATCGAAAATCGTCGTTTGTCTCCAACTCAAACGAGGTAAACGCTCGAGAAGCCTTAGAAGTGATTGAAGACCGCATCGACTACCGCCGAGCCATCCGAAGTTTCGAGATCTACTTTACGCTCCGAAAGAGATACGTCGAGAACTGGCGTGAACTCGAACTTTAATTCAAAGGGGCAGATTGTTAGGGATAAAATCAGGTTGAATAGAAGTTCAAGGGCTTAATATGTAAAAGGTGTATTATGGGCTAAATTGTGTAAACGGGTCATTTGCTTGTTAGTTTAGGCCCTTAGTATATATTGTTTTGTTAGCCTTAGTAATTAGGCTAGTCGTAATTAATCATCACAATAATCTAATCACTCATATTGTAATTCTCTCAATTTATCAAAGTGAATTGGATGACCAGTTGAAATCATAACAGTTGTTTCTACATATTGGTGTCTATTGATTGTATGCACTAATCTAGAACTCACACAGGTTCTTTGTTATTAAAGGAGTTTGTAGTAGATACCTCAGAGTCTGAGTCGGAGCTGTTGACCTCTGCTATCCCACAGAATAATGCATTCTTCTTCTCACCTTCATTAGAAGACTCGTCAGACACCCAGTTCTCTTGTTCCACCATAAGGGACTTTTGCACATAATATTATGCCTTCTTTTTGTAAAATGCAGAGTCTCTTTGGGGTATGTTGGGCTTGCTTCTGCATTCTGCTGCGTAATGGCCTAGCTTGCCACAATTGAAGCACCCTGAGTTATGTGGTGCATTGGCAGCTCTATCATTTTGCCTCTGTTGGTGATCACCTCCTCCCTTCTGCTCATAACCTCTGTCATTCATCCTCTGTTGGTCATGAGTATCCTCTTTTCCTTGATTTCTCTGCTCATACCCTTGTGGTGGCCCATAGTTCTAATACTTGCCACCTCGGTCGTCTCTCCCATCTCTGTCATATCTAGACTTCTTCTTGAACCTTGTGTTCCCGAACTCTTTGGTCAGCAAAGCTAGAGATTTAGCTATTGAGGCCATTGTTGCCTCATCCTTATCCACCAATTCTTCTTCATCACTATCCACCACCAGAACTTTCTTTTTCTTCTTCTCCTTCTCCTCCAGAGCCTTTTCTTTCTTTGGATTTTCTTGCACCTTTGTAGATTTACCTACAAGTGCGAGAGGTCCACCCAACTGGGCTTTCGTCTGGGCTATTTGACTTTCTTGTGCAGCCAAGGTGCCATAGAGGTCTGAGAGGGTCCAAGTTTCCAAGTCTTGATTTGTTTGTAAAGACATGGATAGTTGAAGCCACTCATCATTCAGGCTTTTGAGGAACATAACATTGTTTTCCTCAGAGGTTCTGTGAACACCAAACTTTTTGCACTTGTTTATCAAGGAGTTGAATCTGTCATAAGTGTTCTGCAGAGTTTCTGATGGCAGAGCTTTGAATGCATAGTACTCATTTATGCACTGAGCTCTTCTGTTTTTCTGGGTTTTAGCTCCACCTTCAAGCTGCTTTTCCAGCTCTCTCCACGGATGATGGGTTGTCTCACAGGCATCTAGGGATTGAAAGAGATCACTAGGTATGGCCATTATCAGAAGACGTTTTTCCTCCTTCGCATATTCATATTTTTCCCAATCCTGTGGGGACCATTTGTCAATATCTTTCGGCTTATCATACTCAGGAACCTCTAGGGTGGTTCCAGTTGCAGGTACTCTTGGCATTGTGACCATTGGAACATATGGTGGATTGTGAAGATATGTGATTAGTTCTTTGTCAACACCTTCAAAGAAATGAATCATACGAATTTTCCACTATAGATATTCATCCCTGAGAAGTGTTGGTGGTTTGGTCAAAGAACCAGTAGTGTAATAGTTCGTTGTGTTTGCCATTTTGAAGAGTTTTATAAGAAACAGAAAATAGAGTGTGATATTGTGACCTTTAAATGATGGAATTGACTTGAAAAAATGGGTTCTAGCTTTAGAGAAATTGAACAAAGCACTAAATGGAAGGATTTTAACAAGATAACAGTTCCTATTCAACTGTCAGAATCAAACTAGTTGAAAATAACATAAAACAGGGGTTGTTTTGAAACTGAACAATAAAGCTTAAAATCAATCCATAAATATACCAAAAACGAGTCGACATAATTGCAGAGTGGATCCTTTGATATTGAGAATCAAAGTTTGCTCTGATACCAATTGTTGATCCCTCTTTAGACTCAACAATGATATTTAAGCTCAAATGTTCAAAAACAGAGTAAATGAGTATCAAAGTGCGGAAGCGTTTAGAGAACAATTTAGGTTAAGATTAATGGTAGATAACACACAAATAGACAGATGAAAGCAGTAAATAACAAGATTGATGCTCAATGATTCATCTCTATTGATTCTTCAAAATTACACCAAGAACACCTCACATGTGTGATACACAGATAAATTCTCTCTGAGTAGGTGTGTGTGTAGTGCTTCTGTTAGCTTCAATCTTCCTAATCATAGAAGTATTTAGAAGTAGTGAAAAATAGGCTAAGTGAAGAAAGCCTCTTACAGAGGCTCTGCCGGACTTACCGAGAGATCAAGGTCGAGAAGCTACAGAAGCTGAAGAGGCGTCCTACAGAAGCTCTGTCATACGCGCAAAGAAGACCAAAGACTCGGAATACGGTGAAGACTGCTCTACAAAGGACCAAACCGCAGAACCTCTGTGACACTTCATAGAGCCTCTGCGGTCATCAACAAAGACTTCAAAGATATTTATAATATCTTGCTACTGTTCCTGGACCTGTTCATCAACTTGCATGGCAACATACCCTGTCCAACTTCAACGTGTCAAAATCTGAGTGGACTCAATAGGGCATAGTACATAATAGACGTCTGCTGCATTAAATGCAATACAGCACATCCAACTGTTCATGCCATCCTTCCAACTATTCATACCGTCCGTTCTGAATAGTAGCTCATGCTTTATGGTCCCCTTTGAGTAGTATAAAAGGAAGAGTCATGTTGAGTTCTTCCTAATCAAGTATCGAAAAATTAAGAAAGAGAAACATCAAGAACACATAGCTTATATACTTTGAGAGTCATAACTGTTTTAAAGCTTTGCTTACTCACTGTTCTTGAATCTGTTCTTGATATATATATATTCAGTAAACTATGAGATATTATTTCCTGTTCACTGTTTATTTATATTGTGTTCTAAATCTATCAATCATATATGTTAGTTCTTCAAATACGCTTCCGCATCATACTTAAACTTGAAGTAATAGATCTGATAATCTTGTTTAAACAAAACGGGAACCAACAATTGGTATCAAAGCAAAGCTTGATTTTCAATATCAAGTGATCCTCGTTTGACAACATTATTGATAGATTTCATTCTGTTAAAAAGGTTTCTGTTTTCCTATTACTCTTCAACTCATTCTGATAGAAACCATTTTACCAGGTTAAGAACACCATTAAACAATTCTGGATATCAGTTTTTTTTTTTACCCAGAAATCCTTCCAGATCTTCATATATACTTTCTGAAACCCCTGAAAAGCTCTTAAAATGACAAATACCAATAACTTTTTCACTGCTGGCTCATTAACCAAACCTCCTACTCTCCTTCGAGATGAGTATCCTCAATGGAAGATAAGAATGGTTCATTTCTTTGAGGGTACTGAAAAAAATCTAGTACAATATCTTTACAACCTTCCTCCTGTTCCCATGATAGTAGTACCACGAGTACCAGCTACTGCTGAATCTCCTGAAATCCCTGAACATCAAAAACCGAAGCCAAAAGAAGAATGGTCAAATGAAGATAAGGCAGAAGATGAAGTTGCACAGAAAACAAAAAGAATCTTGATAATGGCTATCCCCAACGAACTTTTTCAATCCTTAGATGCATGCGAAACTGCGCACGATCTTTGGAAAGAATTAGAAAGACAGTTGGAAGGGGGTGCTAAAACACAGAAGAACCGAAGGGCATAGTACATAAATGAATATCATGCATTCAGAGCCTCTACAACAGAATCTCTGCAAACGACGTACGACAGGTTCAACTCTCTCATAAACAAATGCAGAAAGTCTGGCATTCACAGAACCTCGGAAGAAAATAACGTCATGTTTCTAAAGAGCCTGAATGATTAGTGGCTTCAATTGTCTATTTCTTTACAAACAAACCAAGATCTAGACTCATGGACACTCTCTGATCTCTATGGAACACTAGATGCACAAGGGCCTCAAATAGCACAGGCTAAAACAATAACCATTGCACCATACACATTGGTTAGTAAATCAACAGAGGCTAAAGAAAGACCGAGAAATGAGAGAGCAACAGAGGAGAAGAAAAAGGAGAAGAAGAAAATGGTGATGGTTGATAGCGAAGAAGACGAGCTGATAGAGGAAGAAATAACTCTTGCGTCATTAGCTAAATCATTGGCTCTATTGACAAGAGAGTTCAAAGGTAACCAAAGAAATTTTGGAAATGACAGATATAGCAGAGACAACCAGAGATATAGAAGAGATGATGGAAGAAGAGAAGAAACAAGTGACCGACAGAGGTCAGACTACAGAAGTGACCGACAGAGGTCGAGCGACAGAAACTACAGAGGAAATGACCGACAGAGGTCAGATGACAAGGTAGGCCACACACAAGAATGCTACAAATGTGGTAAGCCTGGTCATTACGCAAACGAATGCCGAACAGAGAAAGGTGGAGATCAACAGAAGTCCGACGATCGAACTGGAAACACCTCTCAAGGTTGTTTCAACTGCGGCAAGCCAGGCCATTTCGCAAAAGAATGCAGAAGTAGACAAAATCGCCCACAGAAGGACTCAGCTTTTTACAAAAAGAAGGCTGAATAATATGCGCAAAAATCCCTAATAGCGAACAAAGGGCATTCTGAAGCAAACAAGGAGGACTTCGAGTCAGACTCTACCTCTGATGATGAATTCACCACCAATGCCCTGTTCTGTGGCATGGCAGAAGTCGACTCCGGCACTGACAATGAGGTATCCATTTCAAACTCTACCTCTTGTACTAAATCTGTAGATAATGATTCAATTAAACTTAACATTGAACTGATTGAACTAAAAGAAATAAATGAAAGCATTCAGAAAAACTCACCTTTAATGAGAGAGAAGTAAGGCTTCTCACTCAAGAAAAAGCCAAAATTTTTGAAGAAAAGGAAAGAGCAGAAAATTATTGGAGCAATAATATAGATCCTTTAAAAAGGCAAATTTCTGAATTAACCTCTGCTTTAAAAATCAAAACAAAAGAGCTTTCAGTTTCTAGGAGTGAAACAACTGACATAAGAGCTCTCAAAGAATACTTTCAAAAAGAGAGAGAGGGGTACTTTGGCAAGATCTACTCAGAAGAGAAGTTTTACTTAAAAACTATAAAGATGCACAGAAGGTGTATGAGAAAGTAAACTCACAAATAGGAAGACGAGGTATAGGGTACGATGACATTACTCTAGGTGTTGAAGGCAAAAGACTTAAACCTCTGTCTTCTCTGTTTGTGATAGGAAAAACAAATAAACCAATTTTTCCAAACTTACTCTCTGTAAGTAAAAGGGTTAAAATCTCTGAAGAACCTCACTTGAGGAAACATACGAAGATGATCAATGTGTGGTTTGAAAACACAGATTCATCATCTTCAACCTCTGTCAATAGAGGAATCAAACCAAAGAAATATCTGAAAACACAAGATCAGATTGGTATCTTTAAGTTTGGTAAACCAGAGACTCAAACACAGGTCGCTTTTGTCTGTATGATAAATGTCGAAAAGAAATTATTTGCAAAAGCTCATGAGTTTAAACCCATCTTTTCAGAAGAAAAACTTAAAGAATCAATTGAAAAAGAAATTTTGGAAGTTTTTAAATCAAATGTTTTAGAAAATCTTTGTACATCTTCTATAGATCAAATTCTCGCTGAAGAGATCTCATCAGAATCCTCTGCTATCTATGAAAGTTATTCTACAGAGGAAGAAAGCTCGTACGATACATGCTCAGAAAATCCAGCCTCTGTCGAAAGAGATGACTCAACCTCTGTATATGAGGACGATTCATCCTCTGACGACTCAGAGACTGATTCTAAATCAGGGATAATTCACTGTGACATAGAGGATGTTAAATTCTCCTCTGAGGTTCTTAACAGAACAATTTCTCCAAAAGAGAAAATCACAGAGATACCTATCTGTCCATATTTTCTTAAAATGTGTATACAAGTCAAAACCTCTACAGAGCTTGATAATCTGAAAAAGGCCTCTAAAAATCCTAAAAGCTCAAAATTTTCAAAACCTTTAAAGCAAATTAAAGAGAATCCCACTTGGCAACAAAAGGGAAAAAGGCCTGAAGCTAACAAATATTTTTCCTCTGTGACAGTGAAGAAAGATGTTCACCACAGAAAAGACTCACAGAAGGCACGACCTAAACAAGACTTTTGCAAACAACATTCTAGTATTCATAGATCTTCTTGTAATAGGAAATCTAATGTTAAGAAAGAATGTAATGCCTCTGTGGTTCAGTTCAATAAATTCAATGAAAAGTTCAAACAAATCATGTCTCATATTAAATACTGTCATTATTTTGATCTTATGTTCAAATTGAATAATCACTTCTCAAGTCCAGATTGCTTACTCTCCACTAAAATTCAAACTCCAAAGTCAGAACCTAGAGAGAAACAATCCGATTTTTCTACAAAAGATAAAATGTATTTCAAGAATGCTAAGGCAAACTTGAAAAATTCTAACAATATTGGACCCATATGGATATGGGTACCTAAGTCTCTGTGATTGTCTTACAGAAGCGGTTTGTGCCAATTTGGTATCTTGACTCTGGATGCTCAAGACACATGACTGGCGACAGAAGTTTACTATCCACGTACAAAGAAACACACGATGGTGGATCTGTAACTTTTGGAGACGACAAGAAGGGACACATCAAAGGCTATGGAGTCATACAGAAGGAAAACGTCTCTGTATACAAAGTTGCATATGTGAATGGCCTTAAACACAATCTACTCAGTGTAAGTCAACTCTGTGATACAGGATTCGATGTGTTATTCAAAAGAACCTTCTGCTCTCTGCAAAGTGAAGACACATGAATGGAACTTCTGCTAGCCGAAAGAAAAGGTGATATGTATCTGATGACTTTTTGTTCAACAACCAAGGACAAAGTTTGCCTTGTAGCTTGCGAAAGTAAAGAAGCATGGTTATGGCATAACAGGTTCTGTCACTTGAACTTTCACACATTAGATAAACTGGTAAACCTTGATCTAGTTAAAGGTTTGCCTAATGTTAAATTTAATAAGGATCATTTGTGTTCTGCCTGTGAAATGGTAAAACTCAGAAGAGCTTCCCACAGAGGCAAAACAGATGTGTCTTGCACTAGACCTCTGTACATGCTTCATGTTGACCTCTGCGGTCCCATTGCCATACAAAGCCTAGGTGGCAAGAAATACATACTTGTCTTAATTGATGAGTATTCGCGTTTCACATGGGTTGAATTTATACGAAAGAAATCGGATGTTCCAATCATCTTGATTAATCTAATGAAAAGAATCCAAGTTCTTTATGAATGCAGAATACAGAAGTTAAGAAGTGACAATGGCACAGAATTTAAAAACTCTGTCATAGAAGCCTATCTTTCTACAGAAGGAATATCACAGAACTTCTCTGCAGCACGCACTCCACAGCAGAACGGCGTAGTTGAAAGGAAGAATCGAACGCTCATGGAGGCAGCAAGAGCTATGCTATCAGCATGCGGATTACCGATAAACTTTTGGGCAGAAGCGATTTCTACTGCATGTTATACACAAAATCGTTCAACCATTGTGAAAAGACACCTCAAGACTCCTTACGAATTGATCAACAAAAGGCGGCCAAACATCAAATTTTTTCATGTGTTCGGATGTAAATGCTTTGTTTTAAACGACAGAGATTCAAGAGGAAAGGTTGAGGTAAAAGCTGACGAAGGCAAATTCATTGGATACTCTGCCACTTCCAAAGCCTACAGAGCGTTCCTTACAAGATCTCGCAAAATCGTAGAAAGTATCAATGTTTCTTTTGATGATTCATTCCAAATGACTTTTGAGCAAATCAGTTCAGAACTCGAACTTAAAAGGGAAACCCCTGACATCTCGCAAACGAAAGAAGACTTAAATCTTCTATTTTTAGAGATGTTCCACGATGACATTGATCCTTCTGTTGGAACCATCAGAGTTTCTGAAGAACCATCCTCTGTCGGACAAAATCCTACAGGTATGACTCTAACTGGTCCAAATAATGCTTCATCTTCTTCTGTAAATACTACAGATGCAAATGCCGAAGATGAAAATGCAGAAGATGAAACATCAAGAAAAACGACCACAGAAGTTGCTGAAAAACAAACTCCACAATCCACAGAAGAACCAATTACAGAGGAAATTGAGGACCAAGACTATACGTCCTCAGAGGAACAAACTCCACCACCACTCATACCAATCATTCCACAAATGGTAGAATCTTCTACCAAGGCAAGAAGAACGACAGAGGCTACACAAGAAGAAGATCCACAAGAAGCTTCTGAAGAAAGGTTCGATGACATTGATGACCATCTTCCACGCACCACTCAGTGGACAAAAAGCCATCCTCCAAGCCAAATAATTGGAGAACCTTCTGACTCAGTAAAAACCAGGTCTGCCACTGCTAATTTTTGTTTCTTTACAAATTTTATTAGTGTGATAGAACCAAAGAAGATTTCTGAAGCCCTAGATGACCCAAACTGGGTAGACGCCATGCAAGAAGAACTTCTGCAGTTTGAGCGTAACAGAGTATGGACTTTAGTACCTCTGCCACGAGGGAAACAGGCCATTGGGACTAAGTGGGTCTACAGAAATAAGAAGGATGAAGATGGAGTGGTCCTCAGAAACAAAGCACGATTGGTGGCCAAGGGTTATAGACAAGAAGAAGGCATAGATTACGATGAGACTTTTGCTCCTGTCGCACGGCTCGAAGCAATAAGAATATTCTTAGCCTTCGTAGCCCATAGAGGATTTAAAGTTTATCAGATGGACGTAAAATCAGCTTTTCTCAACGGTGAAATCCAAGAAGAGGTTTACGTAAATCAGCCACCAGGGTTTGAAAGCTCATAGTTCCCAATGCATGTATACTACCTTGAAAAGGCTCTGTACGAACTGAAACAGGTTCCAAGAGCATGGTACGAACGACTTTCTACCTTTCTTCTAGTAAATGGCTACAACAGAGGTACAACAGATACTACCCTATTCTATAAACGTAAAAACCGTGAAATAATGCTTGTACAAATCTATGTGGACGACATAATTTTTGGGTCTACTAATACAGAAGAGTGCAAAAGTTTTGAAAAACTCAGGCAGAGTGAGTTTGAAATGAGTATGATGGGAGAATTAACATTCTTCCTCGGACTCCAAGTCAAACAAACATCAGAGGGAATTTTTATAAATCAGGCCAAATATGTCTCTGACATTCTTTTCAAGTATAGCCTCTCTGATACCTCTGCAATGAAAACTCCAATGGCCACTGGAAATAAGTTATCCTTAGATCCAGATGGCATCTCTGTAGAATGCACTCTCTACAGAGGCATGATTGGATCCCTGTTATACTTAACTGCAAGCAGAGCTGACATTATGCATTCCACATGTCTTTGTGCACGTTATCAAGCTAATCCTAAGAAATCACATTATGATGCTGTTAAAAGAATCTTTAGATACCTAAAGGGGACCAAAAATCTTGGTCTCTGGTATCCACAGAACTCTGGCTTTTGTCTTAAAGCTTATACAGATTCAGACTATGGAGGATGCATGCTCGACAGAAAGAGTACATCTGGGAGTTGTCAATTCCTAGGTGGTAAGCTAGTCAGTTGGACCTCCAAAAAGCAGAACTGTGTATCAACATCTACGACAGAAGCTGAATACGTTGCTGCTGCTAGCTGTTGTTCTCAGGTTCTATGGATGAAGACTCAGCTAAAAGACTACGACCACATTCTATTCAAAATACCCATCTTCTGTGATTCCAAAAGTGCCATTGCCATCTCTGCCAATCCTGTGCAACATTCCAAAACCAAGCATATCGGTATAAGGTACCATTTCTTGAAACATCATGTTGAACACGGTACAATCGAGATGCATTTCGTGCCAACAGAATATCAACTTGCAGACTTATTCACCAAAGCCTTAGACGAGAAAAGATTTAATTTCTTGGTGGGTAAGTTAGGAATGATTAATATGATGTGAAAATCCTCTGTAAGTATAGCTTTATCTTCTGCAAATAAGTATATATTTCTATTTTACTTAACTTATTGCTTTGATTGATTTATTTCTGTATGTAAATTCTGAATCTTAAATAGTTCTTGATATCACAGAGCTTCTGTAAGTCTGCTCAGAACCTCTGACGACCTCCACAGAACCTCTGGAAAAACAAGACCTATGCTCAATACAAATCTTATCATTCTTTGATCCAAGCATAGGTCAAGGGGGAGCAAAAGGAAATTACTTGATCTACAGAGGTGATTAGATCAAGGGGGAGCAAAAAGGGACCCTGAAATGATCTACAAAGGTAAAACTTTCAAGGGGAAGCCAAAGAAGAATGTCGATGAATCTATATCGACAGAAGTCAGACATCACTACCGAGAAAAGAAGAACCAAAAAGGTATGTCTCTCGTACAAAAGGTTGTTGAAAACAGTTTTCTGGGACACAAATTGTCAAATATGTCCTAAATATACTGTGGATTACATTTCAAAAATCAAAAGATCAAAAAGTTTCATAAAATTTGAGTTATGAGAAATTTGAGGTCATAGAGCCTCTGATGAGCTCAACAGAGGCTCTGCCAGAATTATGCTCTGAGATCACAAATTAACCCTCTCTCGATCTTTTGGAATGTTATCTCGGAAACCGAATACATACACCATGACCTTCACGAACAAAACTTTTTCCATAACAGTTTTCTCGGACACCAAATTTCAAATATGTCCGAAAAACATCTCTTAAAACAGATCAAAAATTGGATGATCAGAAAATTTAATAGAATTTTTGTTATGAGATTTTTTTCCCTCATAGAGCTTCTGCTGGCCCTCACAGAGCTTCTGCAAGTTCCCACAGAGCCACAAAACCTCTGCGAGTAAAAATTCTTAACTAAAAATCCTATTGATCCTCTTCAGTGCCTTTGCAAACGTTTTGGTTAAAGAAGAACCCACAGAAGTCATGATAACAATAAGATATATGAGAAAGGGATAAACATCAAGATTTTCAAAATCACAGAGCTTCTGTAAACCACAGAAGTTCTGTCAATCTGTTACTTGGGCATTTCTGTAGTAATAACGGTTACTTTTACTGAGAGTGAATCTCATGTGGCTAAGAACAACCCCACGCGCCTAGCATTAATGGGCCGCGCACGACGTCCTGTCATCCTCCGACATGGCCTACGTGTCCCATTTTTATTGGGCGTAATGGAACGTTTTCTGTGGAAAGTTGAACCCGCCGTTCTAACTTGAGTACGGATTCCAAATTTTTTATCCATTGCCATATATTTTACTCTTTCGAAATCTACCATTTTACCCTTCTATAAAAACCAAGCTTACCCTCTCATAAACTTTTTACAAATCCTCATTCTTCTCCGACGAAACCCTGCAAAAACCTGCAAGTATCTTATTCTCATTACCAATGGCTTCATCTTCTCAAGCTATCTCCCCTGCACACTCTCCGGCGAACTCACCAGAACATTCACCTGCTCATTCTGAGCATTCAGAAAACCCCCACCTTGCCAAAAGTATTGAACTAGAAGATTCCGACGATTCAGCAGAATTTGCTCCGACCACACATCTTCAAAACTTCATAGCAAAGGATCATTTCGAAAAAGTACTACCAATGAAATCCAACAATTGCTATTTGGTCCCCTCACCCACTGCTTTCGGCGAAGCCCATGCCATTCTTCTAAACATAATGGAAAATCATATCCTCTTCCCTCTACTCTCAAGAACCCCAAACAAAATTCCAGTTAGATATTTGAACCACTTTTGGCAAAGTTGCCGATTTGATAAAGATGATTCTCTTATCAAAGGGTACATTTCAAGACCTGACAAATCTGAACATCTGGAAATCAAGTTCAATAGAACAATGTTCTCACTTGAATTCAACCTACCAACAAGGGGTCTTCTTGGATTGAAGAAATATGCATAGCAACCAACAGACGACGAGATCTGTCGTTTCGTAGAAATGCTTGGGTACAACACCCAACTGAGTAAGAGAAATGACTTCCGCAGAGGCAGATTACCACCTCTGTGGAACACCTTGTTCTCAATTCTTACCAGATGCCTGACAGGGAAGATAGGCAGTATTGACCAGAGCTCACATCAGATATTAACCATCATGTATGGGGTTTACTATGATCTCCCACTGGATTACGCGACCATAATGATGCAAGAGATCATCAACACCATCGACAGAAAGAACAACGCCAGAAGGGTCAAAGAGAACGATCCCAACTTTCTACCACCTCTGCAATTCCAAAGATTACTGGGAGTTTTGTTCGAACCTCTGTTGTTGATACAGAACTGGCCAATGGAAGGGCCAACTCCCAAACAGTTCCCAATGAACAAGAATACCCCCACTGATCATGTAGATGGCTACACACACTGCAGACCTTTGTCAAAGAACCTTTTGAAGTATGCCACGAATAAAACCCTTAAGAAAGAGTACATACGCGATCATAGAACTCCAAAACCGAGTCCTATGACACCCCCGTGTTTAGGTGTCCCCCTAAGAAAAATGATTGCAGAACCTCTTTCCACTCAAGAAGAAAAAGATCACAAACTAGCAAAACACATGGCTATTCAACTTAGCTTCTTAGCCAAACGTGCAGAGCTCATAGGAAAGAAGTCCTCTTCGAAATCTTCTACCTCTACTCCAAAATCAAAGAAGAGGAAAACTGAAGAAGGCACCTCCACAAGCGCTGTAGAAGATCAACCTTCACCTCCTCATGCCACAGAAATTGGCTCCACTGCTCCTCCCTCTTCTCCAAAACAGAAGAAGAAAAGAAAATCAAAAACTACAGAGGAAGGGGCACCAAAACCTAAGAGGAGGAAAACCAAAAAGAAGCATGGGAAATCACTTGAAAAATTGGTTACCATAGAAGAAGAAGAAATCGCAGAAGAAAGAACTGCAGAAGAAGAAGATGCAGAAGTAGAAATGACAGAAGAGGGATATCAATCACCCTATCAATCCCCAGATCGATTTGCTCACCAAGGAAACTTAAACGATTTCCTACAGAACCCTGACATTGCCCACACTCTAAATACAGCAGGGTGGACGGCACAACCACTCGACCACCACTCCCTAGAAGAACAATACTTCTCAATTTCTGGCATTGACACACATCTGCAAGAAGATGATCAAACACCCAGAGATCAATCAGCTGAGACACCTGTTATTCTACAGAACCCATTCATTCAACAAGGATTGGACGTCCACAGAAGGAGTCCAAGCCCAGCTTCAGAAGAAATAGAACAAACAGAAGCTGAGTGGAATAGAGATGAAGTACCAGAGGCTTTAGAGAAAATAATAGAAAAAGGAAAAGAGGCCGAAGTTGTACAAGAAGAGGGATTTGAAACAAGGGAGACAAGAATGGAGGTCTCAGAGGTAGATTCAGATGAAGAAGAAGCTGTCTGGATACGAAAAGGTCTCTATCATCCACATGTCATGAGATTATACGGCTCTCATCAAATGTACGACTTCTTACGCACAGAGCAAGGAACTTCAACAGAAGCTAGGGAAGACGCACCAAGCCATCGGATAGCTACAGAAGCTAAAATGATAGAAAATGATGTAGTGCTTGGATGCTTAACAGAGGAAGAAACAAGAAAAGATGCCTGGATTAATAGAGGCACACAACCAAAACCAACTCCCAGTGCAACCCACACATCTAACTCCACAGGTCTAGCTGCAGAAGGAGTTATTGAAAAAGAGCAGCACAGCTCGATCCAAACCCAACCCATCCAGCCAGAAGTCACTCTTTCGACTTCTGAGCCCACAGAAACCGGGGAATCCATTCCTAAGGAGTCTCCTCAAAGAGACTCACATATTATTCGTGATCAATCGCCCCAGATCACACTAGAACACCCTACAGAGGAATTCGTTTCCTCTGCCACGCACGAAATAGGGCCAACCCTTCTTTTAGAGAGAAGTAGTGAGCACAACGACGAAGAGACTCTAGACAAGTCTCCGAGTCAACAGAAGGATAATCTAGTACCCACCTCTGAAGTGGATCTAGACAATGTCATTCACAGAACTTCTGTAGAGTCTGAAGCACTAGATGCTTCTGTTCGAAGATCAGATGGAAATCCTTCCACCCCCATCGTACAAACAAGGGTGAACGAAGGTGTCCCAGGAGCAGGGACTCACTCTGGAGACGAATGTGTTCCCCCAGAGGTTACACCAGGGACACAAGTATCAAGGGATGAGTTCCAAACCCTTGTCACCTCTATGAACCAAACCATGAAAGAGTTGCAAAGCTCTTTCACATCTTTTGCAGAGAAAACATCAATGGCCTTGCTGAATCTGAACACCAAAATGGACAATCTGTCCACAGAGGTGAAAACGGCCATCACAGAGATGAAATCTTCTGCTCAAACAACTGCCACAACTACAGCCACTTCTGCTGCTAAAGATTTTGGAATAGCTGCAACATCTGCATTCAAGGAATCAGTCAAACATTTCCTTGAACAAATGAACAAGCAATCCAACAAATCACAGAGCATCACACCTGCAGAACTATAGAAGGCTCTGCAAAACGTTCAAGAAGAGGCAATGCGCAACACTACAATGATGCAGCCAAAAGATTACATGACCAGAGCACAGCTGACAGAGCTCGGGCAGAATGTCATAAACCAGGTCACAGAAGTCATTGTCTCCTTCACTACTGCAAATGCCAACTACGTCAAAGAATTCAGAAAATGTGTCGGCAGAATGCGCTTCAACATAGAAGCAGAGCTTGCAACTCTAATCGGCCTCTGTGATGATGTGCAAAGTTGATGGCCGCAGGAGCAGAACTACCAAAGAAACCCAAAGCTTCCTGCAGAGCAGAGGGTACTTCTGATAAGAGTCAGGATGACTCTGATGATGACCATCCTGGTCCATCAGATCATCCTGAGGGGGAGAATTTAAGGGAGAAAGCTACGACCAGAGGACTACATGCTCCACCAATCGCAGCAGAACCAATCAGCCAAGCCCCTCCAGAACAAACCCAAGATCAAAAGACCACAGAGACAACACCCATCTCTGTGGAATCAACTTCTGAAGAAACCAATATTCCAGAAGCTGATCAGCAAACCACAGAGGCAACAACCACCCCTGTGGTAATCAACTTGGAAGAAAGACCTTCAACAGAATCAACAGAAAAACCCCAAACCATACCAAGAAGAAAGTCGATTGCCACCAAACCAAAAAGAGCAACGACCTCTGCTTCTTCAATTCTGAGAAAGATGCACAATACAATGTCTGATCGAATGTCACAGAGAGAAGAAGAAAGGCACATGTTCACTTTAGCTTTCCGAATGGGAAGAAGATTCGACATACCTCAATCCACAGAAACCAAGCTCACAGAAGAAGTCACAAAAGAACCTCCCACAGAGGATACAGAGCAAAACAAGCCAACAGAACCAACGCCACATAAGTCCTCTCAAACACAAGTATCAAAACCTACAAAGGCAACCCCCATCATTCCAACAGAAGCACCAACAACCAAACCTACAGAAGCAACAGGTTTTGCACCTCCAAAAGCCAAAGACAAGGGAAAGGCAAAAATGACAGAAGAGCCCAAGAAAAAGAAATCAGTGCCCAATCCTACAGAAAAACTGATGAAAAGCTCCTTTGATGCCTTTCAAACTCCAAAGCCTAAAGAAGAGGACTGGGCATATGGATTGAAGCCTCTGTAAGACATTCCACTAACAGGAAGAGCTACAGAAGTTGTTCAACAGATGGAGAGTCTCAGAAGACGAGTACCACCACATGGTCCAACATACGAAGAAATGGAAGAAGTGGTGTACAAATATCTCTACAAACAACCCTTTCAGAACCTCCATCCAACAGACCAAATCACAAATCAGAACATCAGAGAAGAATTTGAGAACATCTTCAGCAGAACAAAGCCAAGAACCAAAGCAGAAGTCTTCTCAATTCATAAAATCAAAAAGGTAATCTTCTGTAGATTCTCCTTCACAAGAACCTATCCAAGAGTCAGGTACAATCTTTACAGAGTCAAAAGGGTAAACAATTCAGAAACCACCTTCGCTGATGCTGACATAAGGAATCTGAATCCCTATGATCTACCTGAACTTCTGCAATAGACAAAGGACAACTACAACACAGAGCCAAACACCAGAGCCTATCAAGTGTTGAGAAAAGCAATGAGGGAAAAGCTTCTGATCTACAGTATGATAGATTTTCAACAGGGAAAGGATCTTGGTCTCAAACATCTGAATTTACGACCACCAGAGGATCGCTGCCCACCCGACGCCGTGCCCAACTCTATCATTACAGAACCAAGATTCGGGTTAGTATTTCAAAACCCACAAGGCGAAGTCAAACTGTTTGTATGCATGGACTGTCAGAAGTACGCAACTAGTACTCTGAACAAGTTCAGAGCAAGCCTTGTAAAATACAGAGATACAGAGAAAATGAATATAGATGCTGCAGATACTTTCATCAGAGAGATTGATGCCACAATCCGCCTAAGAGAACTTTGCATCAGTTTCTATAAAGAGATCAGAAGAATCGGAAGAGACAACAGAAGCTACAACGATTTCAAAGATGCCAAAATCTGATTCTCAAACCTCAAATCTCTGCAAATCATGTTAAAGTTTATCTTTCATTGTACTCAAATGTAAATTTCCTCTGGCATATTTCTGAATGAAAGAACTTTCGAGGTATTGTTTAACCTCTGTCTTATCTAACTTAGCCTAACTAAACTCAAGTTCAATTTTTTATTTTTCACTACTTAGGGGGAGATTGTTAGCTTCAATCTTCCTAATCATAGAAGAATTAAGAAGTAGTGAAAAATAGGCTAAGTGAAGAAAGCCTCTTACAGAGGCTCTGCCGAACTTACCGAGAGATCAAGGTCGAGAAGCTACAGAAGCTAAAGAGGTGTCCTACAGAAGCTCTGTCATACGCACAAAGAAGACCAAAGACTCGGAATCCGGTGAAGACTGCTCTACAAAGGACCAAACCGCAGAACCTATGTGACACTTCACAGAGCCTCTGCGGTCTTCAACAAAGACTTCAAAGATATTTATAATATCTTGCTACTGTTCCTGGACCTGTTCATCAACTTGCATGGAAACGTACCATGTCCAACTTCAACGTGTCAAAATCTGAGTGGACTCAATAGGGCTTAGTACATAATAGACGTCTGCTGCATTAAATGCAATACAGCACATCCAACTGTTCATGCCATCCTTCCAACTATTCATACCGTCCGTTCTGAATAGTAGCTCATGCTTTATGGTCCCCTTTAAGTAGTATAAAAGGAAGACTCATGTTGAGTTCTTCCTAATCAAGTATCGAAAAAATAAGAAAGAAAAACATCAAGAACACATAGCTTATATACTTTGAGAGTCATATCTGTTTTAAAGCTTTGCTTACTCACTGTTCTTGAATCTGTTCTTGATATATATATATTCAGTAAACTTTGAGATATTATTTCCTGTTCACTGTTTATTTATATTGTGTTCTAAATCTATCAATCATATCTGTTAGTTCTTCAAATACGCTTCCGCATCATACTTAAACTTGAACTAATAGATCTGATAATCTTGTTTAAACAAAACGGGAACCAACAGCTTCGTTACCAGAAAAAGCCTGGTTACAATTCTATTTATATAAAGACAAAGGGGACAAATAGTACACTAGATAAAATTGTGGGACGTTCTCCTGTAATGGCAACTTAGTGCGCCTATGAATAGTACACTGTAAAGTTGCTCCCATTTGTAGAATGACACGTGGAAAGTGAGGGAACAATCTTTATACTATATGATCTTCTAGATCATCGTACGTCAGAGGCACGTGAGGTGCACGCTTGTCCTTGTCTTCAAAATTCTTGATATTCATCTTTTCTTTGACTCCAAAGAGGCTCTAACATAAATGGCAGAGGCTCTGTGGCCTTGTTCTCTTGTCTTTAGATGATGGATCAATCAAAGGCTCTGTGTTCTTGGTGTCTGGTAGAGGCTTCTGCCAGTGTTCTTCTTTATCCTATTTTTCAATACTCTCTAGACTAGAAGTTCAAGCTAACAGACTTCGTTGTCCTTCGGTTTCGATAACAAGGGTGGAGCTGCCATGTATTCTTTTAGCTTCTCCAATGCCTGTTTATGATCGTATGTCCAGTCGAAACCCCTATTTTTTCTTAGGACGTTGTAGAACAAATGGCATTTATCGGACGACTGAGATATAAACCGATTGAGCGCTGCTACATGACCTGTAAGTCATTGGACCTCTTTGAAGTTTCTAGGCGACTTGATGCCGACTAGAGCTTTGATTTGATCAGGATTAGCCTCTATACCTAGTCGTGTGACCATGTATCCCAGAAATTTTCTGGCGCTGACTCCGAATGAACATTTCGTAGGATTCAGTTTCATCTGATATTCCCGGAGGATGTCGAAAGACTTTTTCAGGTGGTCGACGTGATCCATCGCTTGCCTGGACTTGACAAGCATGTCATCGATGTAAACTTCCATCCTGTCACCAAGGTGTTTCTTGAACATCTTGTTGACTAGTCTTTGGTACGTAGATATTGCGTTTTTCAGACCAAAAGGCATGACTTTATAGCAATAGATGCCTTTATTCGACATGAAGGAGGTTTTCTCCTGGTCATCGACATGCATCAGGATTTGGTTATATCCTGAGTAAGCATCCATGAACGTTAGGAGTTCATGTCTTGTAGTTGTGTTGACCATAGCATCGAAATGGGGTAGTGGGAATGGATCCTTAGGACAGGCTTTATTAAGGTCTGTGAAATCGATGCACACTTGCCACTTTCCATTATTGTTTTGTATGACTACAACGTTGGCTAACCAGTCGGGGTATTTCACCTCTCTGATCTTTCCGGTCTTGAGCAAGTTGTCGACATCATCGTTGATTACCTTGTTTCGCTCAGGAGCGAATTTGCAGCATTTTTGCTTTACAGGTTTGAACGATGGATTGACGCTCAACTTGTGAGAGATAACGTCGAGACTTATGTCGACCATGTCTTCGTGCGTCCAAGCGAAACAATCAACGCGTTCCTGTAGAAAGGAGACTAATTTTCCTTTTATGATGGGATCTAGCGATGCCCCCATAAGGACGACTCGATTAGGCCTATCCTGGTCTAAGACGACTTCTTCTAGAAGATAGTCATCAGTCGACTCATGGACGTCCTGGATTTGTAATTGTTAGATGACTTTCTTCTGAGGTTTCAATGTCGTCTTGTAGCAATCACGGGCAGTCTTTTGTTCACTTTTGATCTTCTGAACTCCCCATGGCATAGAGAATTTGATAGTCTGATGGTAGGTCGAAGGGACCGCTTTCATGTCGTGGATCCACCGTCGACCGACAATGACATTGTAAGCCGACGAACAATCGATGACATTGAACTTTGTTTGCTTATTGACCCCTTTAGCATATACTGGTAGGATGATTTCCCCAAGAGTGTTGGTCGAGTCTCCCTTGAATCCTATCAGAGCTATCGAACGAAGGTTAATCTCGGATTTATCGATGCCCATTTCTTTGATTGTGCTCAGAAAGATGATATTAGCTGAACTGCCCCCATCGACCAAGACTCTTTTGGACGAGCAGTTACCGATGGTAAGCTGGATAATCAGTCCGTCGTGATGTTTCTGCCAGCTGTCCTGGAGGTCATCCTGGTCTAACGTTATGGGCATTGCCTCTAGTTCTAATTCTTGCTTCGGTCGGGACGATCGAGGAATGGGATATTCTTCCGATACTTGACTGGCGTGCCGCTTGGCTGCCGAATATGTTAAGCCACAGACGTCTGATCCTCCTGTCACGCAATTGAAAACTTTTGCATGGACAGGGGATACGGGTCTAACGTTGTCGACAGGCGCTGATTCTTTATCTATCAAACCTTGAAGGTGGACCTTGGGAACTAGCCAAGCCATCTCCTTTTGTAATGCCAAGCAATTGTTTGTCGTATGACCGTGGTCGCTATGAAAGTCGCACCATTTGTTCTTGTCTTTTTTGGCATCATCTTTGTCGCTCTTCTTGGGCCATCGAATTGTCGACAGTATATTCCGGAGAGCTTCAACTAAATCTTTCGAAGTTCCCTTAAATCCGTAAGAAGAGATCTTAGGATATTGAGGGAACTTTGGTGCAGGATCGTTCTTCTTCTTTTCGAACCGAACGTTCGATATCTGGCGTGCAGGCTCCGCCTTGACGTTTGTCTTGGATTTGAAATCAGATTTCTTTACTTCAAGAGACTTCTTGTCAGTTGAATGCTTACAGTGAAAAGCCACGTCGTCTTCTACCCTCATGTAAGCCAATGTCCTGGCTCGGATGTCTTCAAAGTTTTCTGGTGGGTACTTCGTAAGATCGACGTACAACCCTTAGCTATCGTCGTCGATACCTCTCTTATAGGCTACAATGGCAGTTTTGACATCCCAGTTTTGGATGCTGGTCATCTCTGTACTGAAACGGTTGAAGTAACTACGAATGGATTCTCCAGTCTTTTGTACGACGTAGTACAGGTCGCTGGTCTGCTTCTCCATCTTGCGACTACTGGCGAATTTCTGTGAAAATTGGTTGACCAATTCTGTGAAGTTGTTGATGGACTTGGGTTTGAGATTGATCAACCATTGGAGAGCAACACCTGTAAGAGTCGCGACAAACCTTTTGCACATGCATACTTCTTGATACTGATGCGGGATCGACGCGGTCCACATCAGTTGTTTATACTGAGCGATATGCTCCGTTGGGTCAGGTATTCCTGAATACTTGGGCGTAAAAGCAGGAATACTGTATTTCTTTGGGACGTCGATGTTCGCGATTTCTTCGATGAAAGGCGATGCATGAAATCCTGTAAGGGGCTCGACGTCGACGGGGACGGCAGCACCAGGTAACTTTAAGAGTAGATATAGCATTTTCTCGTTCTGGTCTTCCAATAACCTCAGCCGTCGGGCGACAGGGTCGTCTGGTATGAATAGTGCTCTAGTTGGGGGAATGACTCCTGAATCTTGAGCCGTCGGGATGATTGTCGAACAGAAACCGTTCCCATACGACGAACCGTTGGCTTCTCCGTTGAAGGGGAAATTCATGGGAATCGTCATTGTTGGTTGCGGGACCATCGGGATGTGATAAGGCATGGCTCCATTGTACAACGGTGGTGGCCTTAAATGTTGCAGATGAAATTGTCCTGAGGGGGGGATTGTTGACAAATGGCCCTGGACCTGTCTGGAGTGGCGGTCCCGTGAAAGGCGCACCAAAAGGAGGTCGGGGACCGCTCTACGGCTGCCTTTTGATTTTGCTCGTTTAAGGCTTGGATCTGGCTCCGTGCAACATTCAATTCCATGTGTAGCTGAGCGATTTGATCTTGCTGAGTTGCCATTTTCCTGGAAACAACAAACTTCACAAGATTGTTAGTACGATGTATGCTTGGCTTGAGATTTTCTCTAGATGGGGCCCCACGGTGGGCGCCAAACTGTTAATGCCAAAAACCACCCAAAGGATTGTTAATGCAAAAAATTGCACTAAACCGTCTTATGCCAAAAATTGTATAAAAATACGATTTAAGGTTTGGTTTCGGACCTTATCAACTAAAGATTGAACCATTGAAATAAACAAGAAAAATAACGAAAAAAATGTAGACGAAACAAGAGATTTTGGTGACGCGGAAAACCCCAAAACGAGGGAAAAACCGCGGTTGACTGTTTTAGAGCCGACGATGCACTATGGTGGCCAATCAGGGGCGATAATCCTTTTGTAATAAGTGATATGTGTACAACATATTACAATAAGAGATAAAATGTACTCAGACATGTGTAAAAGTCGTGTGACATGTGTAAAACGTGCGAAATAAGTGGTCGTCGTAAGGTTCGAATTTCCATCGTGCGGAACTCTGCGTAAGTGAGATATGATCCATTGCCTTGGAAGAAATGTAGAATTGAGTCTTAGTTTGAATGTATGTAGCCTCCTCCCTCAGATTGATCACCGGGGGCCTTTATATAGCTTATGTTGGTAATAGATGTGCTTTAATGGTTGGTTTTGTAACCGCTGTCGGCATTAAATGCGCTTTGATGATTGGTTTTGTAACCGGTGTCGAGTCTTTAAGGTCATTAAGAGCTCGTCCGTTGTTGACCGTTGTAACATAATTGCTTGTAGACCTGCATTAATGAACAATAGAATTGCATGTTGACCATTAATGGTTATTGTAATTGTAAGCCTGTCTTACGTTCTGGACGTCGGTGTTATGGAGCATACGACCATCGTCGAAATACATGTCCAAGTATATGACCGTAAATGTCTCGTAAGACCTTATTTTAATATAAGAATGATCTTATGAAAATGTCGTAAGACCAGGACAAAAATGTCGTAAGACCAGGTCGTAGGACCAGGATGTCAAGACGATGCTGTCGCAGGACCAAAGCGATATAAGACTGATGACAGGAGACTATCGACGTAAGACCGATGAGTCATAACTGGCGACGCATAAATGGCGACATAAGACTAATGACGTAACACTATGATATAAGACTAGTGACATAAGACTAGTGACATGAAACCTGCGACATGTCGTTAGTGATATGTGACGTGTGACATGTGACGTACGACGTGTGACATGTGACGTACGACGTGCGACATGTGATGTATGACGTGCGATATGGCGCGAAGATACTATCTCGGATGACTATTCACACAAGATGTCATTTGACAATAATGGGTATTACCCTTATCGGTTGGCGGTATGACTGTAGTAGATATTAAGGTAATCAAGGTCCATGAGTCATGTCGAGGGAATTTCCCAAGTCGGTCGAGGGTGTGATTTTTTACTCAAACAGTTAGCCCCCCGAGATTTGAATTTCAAAGCCATTTGAATTTCAGATCTCGTACCAAAGTAAAATGTGTTTCTACGGAGACGTGTTACTTTTGCTAATTGGATCATTTAGAAGAAAATCGACTTGGTCAGCTAGAATTGTGAGATCGGTCGACAGTGTACAAATGACACATCTGTTAAGAAAAATGTTTTCTAAGTAAGTTGCGACGATCGAAAGATAACCTTTATTGCGCAAGTTACTTGTGGTATTCATCCACTAATGTGAAGGATGAAAACTAACGACGATTGTAAGACGATCTTAAAACACAAGGAACTGATGATGATCAATCAAAATGAGACGTATGGATCGGGAGTCAATCGTAAGACGATTGGGCCGAAATAAAGCTTGGCGGCGATCATAAGATGATCGAACCAATATAAAATTTAAGAATCTTGTGATACAGTCGTTAAAGACTTATGTTTTGGCGTTCCGAGCCGACACGGTCGTTATAGACTTTTGATCTGGCGTTTAGAGCCGATATGGTCGTTAGAGACCTATGATCTGGCGTTCTGAGACGATACGGTCGTTAGAGACCTATGATCTGGCGTTCCGAGCCGATACGGTCGTTAAAGACCTATGTTATGTTGTGTAAGTTTTGCTTTAGCGATAATCGGTAAAAATTCTACCTTACTTGTGATTATACGGTTAATCTTGCGACTTGCCTTTATTGGCAATCGTGAGATTAAAATGTGCGAGTCACACTTATTAGCGACTTTTGTGTTTTGACATGCGTCTTACCATGACTGGTGATTGTGAGATTCAATGTACCAGTCGTCTTTATTGACGACATATGTCATGACTAGCGATCATGAGATTTCAACATGCGAGTCGCTTTTATTGGCGACCGAGAATTTTAAACTGTGTGGCGATCATAAGATTAAAAAGGTGAGTCGTCTTTTATCGACGACTATAAATTGCAACCTGCGTTTGCCATGACTGACGATTGTTTGGGCAAAAAATCTCCAGTCTCGACTACGACCAAGGCACTAAGAACATTTATTGAACTTTTCTCATATCAATGTCAAAACGTAAGTGTTGATCCAAACCCTCAGTGATTTGATAATGACCCTATCTTAAATACTTAGTGAAAATTGTAAGTAAACAATATGTATCAGAGTTTCACTATCGCTGATAAGTACTAAGATCTTACAGTACTGCTGATAGGAACTCTCGCACTTTTAGATTAAACATTCAGCGAACACTGTTCACCATATCGCTGAGTCTGTTCAGTCCGTATGGTGATCGCTGATAAGTTAGTTGTTTACTTATGATCCCTGAAGACAAGATTCACGTCAACAAAGGTTCTACGCTGAAGTCGAAGATCAAGCTCAAGAACCAGCGACAAGTCTCCTAATGAACTGATGCGGATCAGCGAAGACTCAGATTTGTCCACTCAACGTGAAGTATCAAGTACAAGACTTCAGCTATCGCTGAACTTTATCATCTGCTAAATAGTAAATGATAATCGCTGAATCAACGAAAGCTGATCATGAAGTCCTCCGTACAAAGTACTTTTGTCTTAACCTCCCTTGCACGCCACCGTACGAAATGTCAGAAAAGAACCTCCGAAAATCTGAAATCGTACAACCACTCTGACACTACACTGTTCATTCATGCGGCTACTAAGGTTGTCATCAAAGGTCAATGACATGCAACCAATCCGCTAATGACACGTGTAAAGTATATACTGGATTGCATTAAATGCATGCAGTATATAAAGAGATGAACTCACTTCATTTGAAGTAACTTGCTAACTCTGGACAAGTTCAAATCTCTCAAGATAGGATTTTATTAGTAATCTCCTTATCTTTCTTAGTGCAAGAAAACCTTAGTGTTCCAACTTGTTTAGATTTAGGTTTATCCTTAATCTTGTTTCCGCAACAAGCTGTAAATTGTTAATGATTTATCAATAAACAATTTAGAAAAGTAAAATAGTGTGTTTGTATTCAACCCCCCCCCCCTTCTACAAACTTGTTTAAGCCTTTCGGGACCAACAAGTGGTATCAGAGCAGATTTGTTTAATCTCATAAACAAGATCTAATCTAAGATATTTTCTCTTCCTTGCTATTATCTGAAAATGGCCAACTCAAACACAAACACTCACTATATCGACAATGGTTCTCTTGCAAAACCCCCTAGATTTTCCAGAGACAACTTCAACTTATGGAAAAATAGGATGACACTCTTCTTAGAAGGTGTAGACCCTACTATACCTTACTATCTTGAAAACGGTCCACACATCCCTGTAACGATTGATCCTGCCGTTCCAGCCACTGCAACTAGAGCTGCTATTCCAGAAAGGCTGATTCCAAAGGAAATCCATCATTGGACCGATGAAGACAAGAAGAAAGTGGCTATAGATACAAAAGCCAGATCCATACTATCCATGGCCCTTCCTGACGAAGTCTACCATTCCGTCATGAACCTGAAATCCTCGAAGGCCATGTGGGACACAATATGTGTTCAGTATGAAGGAACGTCTGAAGTCCAGGATTCAAGAAAGATCAACCTGGTAAGACAATACGAAAGTTTCATCTCTGGTAAGAATGAAACTCTCTCTGAAGTACATCAACGTTTTAACTGCTTAATTATAGATCTTAAAACGGTTGGTAAGGAATATTCTAACTTTGAAGTTCTGACAAAGTTTTTAGAATGTTAACCTGAAAGCTGGGACAATTATTCCATGTGTCTCAAGCTGTCAAAAGATCTAAGATCAATGACACTCGCTACCTTATATGGCACATTGCTGAATCATGAGCAATCTAGCCATCTTAAGAAGAATCTTGTAAAAGATTCCAAAAGCACCCCTGTTGCTTTAATCTCAGAGGAACCTTCTACTCCGCGACCCGTGGTCACTATCACTGAGTTAGAAAGTAACTCTGAAAGATCATCAGATTCTGATTCTTCAGATGATGAATCCTTGGCTCTCCTAACTAAAAAGTTCAGGAGATTCGCCAAGAAGAAAATGTTTAGAAAGAACAAAACTCTTTCTATAGCTGACAAGCCTAAGTCATCAGCTTTTGTTGATAAGGCTACTGCTACTTGTTTTAACTGCGAAAAGACAGGTCATTTCGCTAACGAGTGCAGGTCAAAGAAAATCATGAGACCTTCAGCCTTTACAAAGAAATCCTTTGTTCCAAGGAATAAAGACGACAAATACTTAAAGCTGAAGGAGAAGTATGCAAAGCTGAAAAGCTTTAAGAAGAAGGGAAAAGGCCTAATGGCTGACTATGATTGGGCTGCTTCTGATGAAGAAGCCTCATCATCTGATTCTGAAGATGATGAAGCAAATCAATGTCTCATGGCCAAGATTGAAGAAGAGGAAGAAAGTTCAGACATTCCCTCCACTTCAACATCTGCCATTCAGGTATCACCTTCCTTCTTTACCAATATTGTAAATATTGATGAAGCTGATAGTCTCCGTAAAATCGAACTACTGACTAGAAGCTTATACGAAGCCATGAACGGCAAAGCTGTGGTTGAAAACCAAAATCTTGATCTCGCTGAAAAGCTTAAAAATTGCCACCTTCAAATAGAAAAGCTTTCTAAATTTGAAGAAGATTTTAAAGATCAAGTCCATTTAAATCAGCTAGTCAAAATTGAACGAGCGGAAGCTATCGCTGCATTAAAAGCTGAACAAGCTACTGTTGAAGGATGGTGTAATTCTTCAACAAAGATCACTGAGATAATTAAGGCTCAGATTCCTCTGAGTGATAAACGTGGTCTGGGTTATAAATATGATACTCCAATACCAACCACTGAACGTTCAATGCTTAAATTTGGAACGTTCGTATCCTCAGTAGCTGACACTTCTTCATCTCAGTACTCCTCGTCGATTACACCAATCCCTGAGGAAACTCCTACCTCCTCAAAAGGTAAGGAGAAAATGGTTTATTCAAAACCTACCTCTGTCTCTAAAGATAAAGGTAAAGGAATTGTAATTTATCAAAATCCTCAGAAGGGTACTTTAGTACCTAAGCTGAATGCTTCCAAAGCCTTAGTGATTCATTCATCTGGTTCTAGAAATCAGACCTCTGGATCAGTTCAGCGACCTACTCCTAGACTCAGAGTAGATGTCCTTGGTAAGAAATCTGAAGAACTGAATGTTCGTCCTATTTCAAAAACCAATAGTGTACTTGGTGCTGGCACTTCTAATTCCAAATTAAAAGCTCAGCACACAAGTGGTCCTAGAACTAATTTTAGTTATAGGAAATGTTATCACTGTGGACTTACCGATCATATTGCAAGTAAGTGTCCCACAGCCACCAAAGCTGATAAGATAGCTAAGGTGAAGATAGCACCAAAGAAGACCAAACCAGTTGCAAGTCAGGTCAAGGTGACTCATACCGCTGAGGTCAAGAAATTGACCAAAGTGAAGAAAGACAAAGCTGAATCTTCAAATGCTGCGAAGACTGCTGAACCCATTCCAACCACTTCCACTGACAAACGCGTATACATGGTGAAGTGGGTACCCAAGCAAAACTAATCTTCCTTTGTATTGCAGGTTAAGAAGGGTATCTGGTATCTCGATAGCGGATGCTCTAGACACATGACTGGAAAGAAAAGCCTGCTCGCTGAATACAAGGAAGAGAAGGGTCCCTCTGTAACTTTCGGTGGAAATGGAAAAGGACACACCCGATGGTATGGTGTACTTTCAAATGGTACAACATCCTTCAGAAGAGTCGCATATGTTGAAGGGCTGAAGCATAATCTTCTGAGCATCAGTCAGCTTTGCGACATGGATAACAAAGTGATTTTCACCAAGGAATCCTGCTTTGTCTCTTACAAAAAGGAGAAGATAGCTCTCAGCGGTTATCGTTTGGAAAATGTTTACGTTATAAACATGGACTCAACAACCACTGAGAACTCCTGTTTCTTCTCAAAGGCATCTTCTGATGTCAACTGGCTATGGCACAAGAGACTCTCACATCTCAACTTCAAGACACTGAATACTCTTTCATCCAAAGAGTTAGTCACTGGTCTACCTCAACATTCATACGCCAAAGAATCCTTATGTTCAGCGTGTGAAAAAGGGAAGCAGACCAAGGCAAGCTTTAAGTCCAAGCAAGTTTCCTCAGTGTCATCTCCTCTTCAACTACTCCATATGGATTTGTTTGGCCCCGTTAACAAACAATCCATCGCTGGAAAGAAATATACGCTGGTCATAATTGATGAATTCTCTCGTTATACATGGGTAATGTTTCTCCGTTCTAAGAGTGACACCCCTGAAGAACTCATCACCTTTGTTCGGAAGATGGAAACTCTGAACAATATGACTGTTCGCTCAATAAGGAGTGATCATGGAACTGAATTCAAAAACAGTTCTCTTGATTCCTTCCTTGAGAGCAAGGGTATTTCTCATAACTTTTCGTCAGTGACAACACCACAACAAAACGGAGTCGCTGAAAGAAGAAATAGAACAATTATTGAAGCTGCACGTTCAATGCTCAGCGATTCTCACCTGCCTACTCAGTTTTGGGCAGAAGCTGTCAACACGGCTTGTTTTACGCAAAACAGGTCGCTGATAGTCAAAAGATTCAAAAAGACAGCCTATGAACTCTTTCATGGGAGAAAGCCTTCAATCAGCTTTCTTCACATCTTTGGTTGTCAGTGTTTCATACTGAACAACAGAGATGCCCTTGGAAAGTTTGATCCTAAGGCTGATGATGGAATCTTTCTTGGATACTCCTCAGTTTCCAAAGCCTTCAGAGTCTTCAACCGAAGAAGACAAACTGTAGAAGAAACTATTCACGTCACGTTTGACGAATCCCGTTCAGCGAACTCTAAACCAAACGCTGATACAGAAGAACTGAATCAATGGATGTTTTCTCATCTTGGTGATTCAGAAGATGTTCCCACTACTCATACTCATACAACTGAAAATGATGGTCCTACTATCATTCCCAATATGCAGAATAGTGAAGCTGAAACATCTTGGGTCTCAGCTGTTCCTATAAATACTATACCCGCAGTTGATCCAAATGTCTCAGAAATTCCATCTATTTCTCAGCAATCAGTGAATGAAGTGACAAATGCAAGCATTCCTCTCTTAGCTGATTATCCAGAAGTAGCTGAAGCCTCATCTTCAGTTTCTCCAGTTCAGACTGCGTCAGCGACGCATGCTCCGGCTCAGCGATGGACTGTAAATCACCCAATCGATCAAATTCTTGGTGATCCCAACGCTGGTATTCAGACTCGTAGAAGTGCAGGTAATATTTGTTTATTTGTTAACTTTATTTCTCTAACTGAACCAAAGAAAATAGATGATGCCCTCAGAGATCCAAACTGGGTCAGCGCTATGCAAGAAGAGCTGACTGAATTCGAAAGAAACAAAGTTTGGAAACTTGTTCGGAGACCAACTGACAAAACAGTGATAGGCACTAAGTGGGTCTATCGAAACAAGTTGGACGAACATGGTACTGTAACTCGCAACAAAGCTCGTCTTGTTGCTCAGGGATACAGACAAGAGGAAGGTATAGATTATGACGAAACCTTTGCTCCTGTAGCAAGACTTGAATCTATTCGTCTTTTCTTAGCATATGCTGTACACAAAAACTTCACTGTACATCAAATGGATGTTAAGTCAGCGTTTCTAAATGGAAAGCTGAATGAAGAAGTTTATGTGGAACAACCTCCAGGATTCTCAGATCCTAAGCGTCCAGGTTATGTTTATAAGCTGGATAAGGCACTTTATGGCTTGAAGCAAGCTCCTCGTGCATGGTATGACACTCTTTCTACGTATCTCCACCTTGAAAAATTTGAGAGAGGTAAGATTGACAAAACTTTGTTTTTTAGAAAAATAAAAGGTCATATCATTTTAGTTCAAATATATGTTGATGACATTATATTTGGTTCTACTAACCCTGAGCTTTGTACTCGTTTCGCTGATAGAATGAAAGATGAGTATAAAATGAGTATGATGGGTGAACTAACATATTTCCTTGGTCTTCAGATTAAGCAAACTGAAAAAGGAACTTTTATAAATCAGGGAAAGTATGTTAAAGATATGCTGAAAAAATTCGACTTAACTGAAAGTTCAGCTATGAAAACCCCTATGGCACCACCGCTGATACTTGATAAGGACACAAAGGGTGTTCCTGTCAATGTCACGCTGTACCGTGGGATGATCGGCTCACTACTGTATCTTACAGCTAGCCGACCCGATATTATGTTTGCAACATGTCTGTGCGCACGATATCAAGCTGAACCTAAGATATCTCATATGAAAGCTATAAAGCGAATCTTTCGATATCTTAAGGGTACAGCGAATCTAGGTCTTTGGTATCCCAAAGATTCAGGATTCGATCTAACCGCCTATTCAGACAGTGATTTTGCAGGTTGCAAAATGGATAGGAAAAGCACCACAGGAGGATGTCAGCTCCTGGGTGGAAAGCTGGTAAGTTGGACAAGTAAGAAGCAAAACTCGGTGTCCACTTCCACAGCTGAAGCTGAGTATGTAGCCGCTGGAAGCTGCTGTTCTCAAGTCTTGTGGATGAGAAATCAACTACTAGACTATGATCTTCAGCTCTCCAAAATTCCAATCTATTGCGACAGCACAAGTGCCATCGCTATAGCAAACAATCCAGTGCTACACTCAAAGACAAAACACATAGAAATCAGATATCATTTTATCAGAGATCATGTGATGAATGGTGATATAGAACTTCATTTTATCCCAACTGATTATCAGTTAGCTGATTTGTTTACCAAACCTCTTGATGAGACAAGATTCAACTTTCTCATCAGCGAGCTTGGAATGCTGAACTTTGAAGGATAAATCTTCAGCGGTTCACATTTAATCAGCGATACGTTTATACATTCTTGTATAGGCTCTGGATAAAATAAACTAGTACAATCCATTTCATCATCTTCTCTCTGAATAAATTGGGTTAAACTGATATCAAGGTATGTTTTCTCTCTCTGACAAAACGCATGAAAATGCAAGATTTCAAATTCTTACATCGCTGAATATCTCTTCCTTAACAGCGATATTTTGAAATTTCTTAAAACCCTCACTGATATTTCTATTCAGTGCTTCATATTTTCCAAAGAGTCCCTGAGTTTTTTCTTTCAAAACCTCAGAGACAACGAAAGAATGTGAAAGGACAGTTGTGACGTCATTGCAACGGATAACACCAGGCACGTTTCTTTTTCTGACACACGTTTGCACGTTTCGTTGTCTATCCAATCAAATGCAAACACGTGTCCGTGTCATGATGAAAAACTTTCCCGCTCAAGTTTTTCTCTCTCTACTCTCTTCCTATATAAACTCTCTCAAAGTTTATATTTGTCTTTTATGCGAATCAATCTTTCTCCGCAAGAAAAGAACACTGTTGCATTTTGTGCTCTCGATCTTCAAGAACTGTTCATCATCTTCTTCATCAAACTCAAGGTCAATATGTTCTTATCTTTTATCAAATGCAAATAACTTGTTTTCGATCTTATCATTGTTTTACACAAGATCAAACAAAAGAACTCAAAAATAAAATCATTTTCTTTCATGGTTTTATAAACACAACCATTTCATGGTTGTTCTTCAAGTTTTAAATCTAAAATATTAAACTTGTTCTTCTTTCGTATCCATTTTTTTAAAAAAAAAAAACTGGAATACAAGGCTTATAGGTGTTATATTCGTTTTTTTTTTTAAAAAAAAAAAAACAAGAAAAACCCTAATCTTCATTAAGACTTTTTTGTCTGAATGAAATGGACAAAATTCGAAAAATCTCAATGGAAATTCTCTTTCCACATTAAGATATTTCTTATTTGTTAACATCTTTGGTTGAACTGATAATACAGTGAAATGGCAACTTCAAAGCTGAATGTTACCGCTGAGTCCATCTCCAGTGATTCTGAGGAACTGGAAATCACCAAAGCTCCTCAGGTTAAGTTTGAGCTGGATCAACTAGACTGGACAAAGGCAAACAACCTTTCAGCGCTTCTCGAGTTTCCTCCTCGGAAGCAGGTATCCCATCTAGACGACGCTGTGATTTTTTTGAAGAATAGCCCCATATACACAGCACTGACAATCACACCTCCTGCCAGTCAGCGTCTATTATCCCAATTCTGGTACTCTCCCAGACACACCAACCTACCCTCAGCCAAAGATCCATCTAAAACCATCGACTGCATACTCAGCGATACTGAGTATGGCACCATCAAGATAACCCCCGCAATAATCCGTAAAGCTCTGAAATTCCCTAACGCTACCTCAGAAAATCCTTTCATTCCATTTCCTGACCACAAGAAGCACGCTGACAGGGAAGAAATCATTGCTTTCCTTGATGCGATGGGTTACATCTGGGAGACTGGAAGAGACAAGCTACCTGAGAAGAAGCTGACGCTGATAAAGAAATCCAAGATGCCCAGCGAGATGAACTTCATCTTCGCTCACCTGATCAGCTGCATGACAGCGAAATCCGGATCTTCTGATCAAGCCGCTCAACCTCAGCAGGCCATGGGTTACGCACTGCTGAAAGGTCTCAACATTGACTGGGCCTCCATCATCTATGAAGACCTCATTCAACGTGTTGATTCTGCCGCTGACCGACCAGCATGGGTTCCTTACCCGCGATTCATCAGCGCCATCTTTCAATATGGCCTGAAGGACAGCTATCCTGAAGAGGGTGATCTGAAACTCTCTCAGATTGGCCCTAAAGTTCTCGACTTCAAGCCTGTCGCCAACGAGGTACGTCTCTCTACTCTTCTCACTCTTCTTAATTCTCCGTTTTCTGTGGCTCCTTCAGCGACAATACCCATCGCTGATACCCCGGCCACAAAATCCATTCCTTCTAAGAAAAGGAAACAATCTCTTACCCCTCTTGATTCCAAAAGGATCAAGAAAACCAAGGAGCAACCCCAACAGTTGCATGCTGAAGACTCCTCAGCTCATTCTGAAGAGCTGAAGGAAAGTTCCGTGGTACGCTCTGCCACACCAATTCAAGCCATCCCTTCTAAACCTACTTCAGCGTCCCTAAACGCTGAGGTTAGAACTTTGGAATCTACCCAACCTTCGTCAGTCTCTCAAAAGACTGATGAAGTACTTCTCAGCGAATCCAACGCTGAACTTGAACCCCAACCCCAATTCTTATCCTTCGCTCCTCCCTCTACTTCTTTGGACACTCCTCCAGTCAAAACTGGAGATGCCATCATTCAAGAAGCCGTTGAAGCTTCTCAGCGAATGACGAAGAAAGGACCTGCAGAGATCTCCATTCCTCACGGAACTTTTGAGGGAGATATGGAACACTATGGAGGGACTCGAAACTTTGATGAGTTCGTCAACGCTCCTGCAGTTACAGATCCCACCTTAAACACTGTAACTAAACCTGAAACTTCTGAGCTTTCCTTTGTTCACAAGTACTTATATGTTACAGGTCCTTTTTTGAGAGACATCAACCAGTCTCTGAAGTCTATGGAGATGAAACTTACGGATCTCACCACCGGTCTATCAAATAACTCTACAGCTGTAACAAACGCTGGAGAGAATCTGACGAAGCTGACTACTGTGGTGGAAAAGAAGGCCTCCTCTGATGACATCAAAGATCTTGATAAAACTCTCGCCGACTTTGCCAAAGTGCTCTCCGACATCTACACTGACTACACCAACCTCAAATCATCAGTTTCCACCATTTCCAGCGAAGTTACAACGCTGAAGAAATCGGTTGGTACACTCGAAGGTGATATGTCAGTGGTCAAGACCGACCTTGGTTCCGTCAAGACAATGATCGAGACGCTGGTGAACAAGGCAAATAATCCAGCTCCTGCTCCGGCCCCTGCACCTGTTTTGGACTCATTCACCGCAGAGGATCGCCAAGAGCTGAAGAAAATCACGCCTGCTATTTCTGGCCTAGAAGACAGAATAGCTAAGCTTGAAGGTTGTGTGAAAATTTCTGGCCTAGAAGACAGAATAGCTAAGCTTGAAGGTTGTGTGAAAATCTCTGGCCCAGAAGACAGAGACAACACCAATGCTGAATCTACCCATTCCTCCCCCGCCAATCATGAGAAAGAGGGGGAGAAGAGCGCTGAACAGGAGAAGAGCGCTGAAGACCTTTCCCATGATGAATCTATCAGGGGAGAGGGTAATGAAGATCGGATTACTGGACCTCAGGGAGATGAAAACCCTGAGGGAACCGAGAACCTCGCCTCTATATCTGAGGGGGAGCAACTCGATGAAGATGCTGAGGAATCTGAAGCAGAAGAAGACGAAGACTTCGACATCCCTGAAGCTGAACCATCCTCCTCTCCAAGGAACGATGATGATGATGATGAAGATGACGATGATTTCTTTGTTGTCAAACCTGCTCCTCGAACCAAAGCTCTTAAAGGTATTTCAATAAAAGAACCTTCAGGGGAGAAGACAAAGACAAAGCACTCAGCCTCTGGCGCTGAGAAAAGCAAAGACAAAGGCATCGCTGAAGATGATAATCTGGCGATCCTACTTGCAAAGCCGATTTGTCAGGTACACTAAACTTATTTTTCCTTCCCTGATCATCTATGAAAAATCAGTTATCCATTCCACAAACACCATACACATCCACATTTTTTTTCTATCTTTTCTACCCAAGTTCTTCTACCCAGTTCTTATCTGTAAGATCGTTGCGTTTCAGCTAGTCCTCTCCCCTGTTTGAGGATATCGCTGAAAGATCTGTTGCGACTTCACCAATAATTCCAGCTAACGCTGAAGACATAATCCCAGTCATAGATTTAATCTCTAAGACTGATGAACCAGAAGAACAACCTCTCTCGCACAGAAACAGACCTTCCTCAGTTGCTCAAAGGCTGAGTGAAGAAGATCAAAAGAGGAGAGAAGAAATGAAAAAGCGATTCGAGGATCAGCGAATCATCCTAAGGCGCGATCAACTACCTTCAGTTCCTCCTAAGTTCAGAATTTCAAAAGCTGAATACCAAGATCATCTCAGAGCTGAACGCCTCATCGCTGAAGGGAAGGAAGCTGAAGATAAAGACAGAGAATACGCCATCAAGCTCACTCAAGAATCTGTCAAAGACCCCAAGCTGAAGCGTATTCCCATTCAAATCCAACGAAAGCTTTGGGAACAAGCCCAGAAGATCGTGGAAAAGAAAGCTGAAGTTTCTCAGACCACCCTGATCTGGTGTAAAGAGAAAATCCACTTCAGATATCGTCCAGCGAAGATCAACAAGGTATTCATCTCTGGAAGAACCTCCGTCGGAGTACCTATTGTTGACATCAAACTGTTCAGAGAAGATGACTCATCTGAAACCTTTCGTGCTGACACTGTAAAAAGGTATGGTCTCTCTGAATGGCTGGAGATGAGGTTAGCTATCCAACCGTCAAAATCTAAGTACAAGGATCATTTCGAAAAGCTGATAAACAGACAGATCGATTTGATATCTTCTTGTGTGGATATTCCTCCTGTTCCTGATCTAAAGCCGAAAAGAAAAAAGGACTCTCCAAGGAAGAAACGTCAAGATTCAAACTCAGGTCCTGTCATACGAAATGAAACTGGAATTGGTTTCTCTCGCGCTGAAGTACTTGGTCCTGATCCTGATCTATCTGCCCTTGATGTCTCTTTGCCACCATGTGAACTTTTCGTCCCTGGTAAAGTCATCAGTAATCCTTATGGAATATTCTTTCTTGACTACGACGGACGTAAATGCTTTCAACGGATCGCTGAGCTTCCAATCACTCCAATCGAACAGCTCAAAGATCTCATCTACTGGTGCGACTTCAGAAAAGACATTCAGGCACGACACCTAAAACCCTTGATTTTTGAAGCTGCTCTGAAGCTAAAGAATAAAGGAGAAAAGGTTCCTGACTGGATGATTCCAACTGAAAAGACAACCCTTGATGAACTTCTCATTAAGGAAGAACCCTTTGAAGGCTGACAACAATCACCATTTTCTCTATTGTATCAGTCATCCTTCAGTACTTGTAATTTATTTCGCTTGTACTTGTAATCTTTCTTATTCATATTGTAACCTGATTCAAAGATTTAAAGAAAGATTTCAGCGAATGTACTTTACTCCATCAGTACTGAAAAGATCCCAGAAAACAGTAAAAGGGACAAATATTTTATGAGTTCTTTTTATCCTTATGTTTTCATTAAATAGCAATTTTCTCTGTTGCTATGTCATAATCAAATAGGGGGAGATTGTTGATCCAAACCCTCAGTGATTTGATAATGACCCTATCTTAAATACTTAGTGAAAATTGTAAGTAAACAATATGTATCAGAGTTTCACTATCGCTGATAAGTACTAAGATCTTACAGTACTGCTGATAGGAACTCTCGCACTTTTAGATTAAACATTCAGCGAACACTGTTCACCATATCGCTGAGTCTGTTCAGTCCGTATGGTGATCGCTGATAAGTTAGTTGTTTACTTATGATCCCTGAAGACAAGATACACGTCAACAAAGGTTCTACGCTGAAGTCGAAGATCAAGCTCAAGAACCAGCGACAAGTCTCCTAATGAACTGATGCGGATCAGCGAAGACTCAGATTTGTCCACTCAACGTGAAGTATCAAGTACAAGACTTCAGCTATCGCTGAACTTTATCATCTGCTGAATAGTAAATGATAATCGCTGAATCAACGAAAGCTGATCATGAAGTCCTCCGTACAAAGTACTTTTGTCTTAACCTCCCTTGCACGCCACCGTACGAAATGTCAGAAAAGAACCTCCGAAAATCTGAAATCGTACAACCACTCTGACACTACACTGTTCATTCATGCGGCTACTAAGGTTGTCATCAAAGGTCAATGACATGCAACCAATCCGCTAATGACACGTGTAAAGTATATAGTGGATTGCATTAAATGCATGCAGTATATAAAGAGATGAACTCACTTCATTTGAAGTAACTTGCTAACTCTGGACAAGTTCAAATCTCTCAAGATAGGATTTTATTAGTAATCTCCTTATCTTTCTTAGTGCAAGAAAACCTTAGTGTTCCAACTTGTTTAGATTTAGGTTTATCCTTAATCTTGTTTCCGCAACAAGCTGTAAATTGTTAATGATTTATCAATAAACAATTTAGAAAAGTAAAATAGTGTGTTTGTATTCAACCCCCCCCCCCCCCCCTTCTACAAACTTGTTTAAGCCTTTCGGGACCAACAGTAAGCAATTTTATCCTCTGACCAAAGCCGAAGTCGAACGTACCTCTCGACCTCGACCGTCGTATAGAAGCACACGACTTCGACCAACTAATGTATGGTTCTTCAGTTATGTTTTCTTCATTTAATACAGGTCAACGACATTTATGGCCAACGGACGAAACCGACAAAAGCAGTTATGGGCATTAAAACTACAGAGACCGTTGCGACCGTTACAAGAGGAATTAATGGACTCATTTAGTGCATTCGAACACTATAAATATGAAGACAAAGTCATCAATGGGAAGAGACAGAACTTCGAACTACACATTGCATACTCAAAGAACACAAGAAACAAAGAACTTTCTCTCAAGGAATCGCTCTCGACGCACGACATTCGCACACGACATACAATTTCTACACACGACACACACTGTTTTTTGATTCAAAACGCTTGTTACTTTACATTTAAAGTATTTCCTTTCATTTGTATTGCAATCTCTGTACGATCGACACCTGAAACACAAGGATATCGCCCCTGTTTGGCGACCATAGTGCAGCGATGACTTTCACAGTCGTCCGCGGGTTTTTTTCCTCGTTGAGGGTTTTCCCACGTCACCAAATCTCTGTCTCGTTTATGTTTTTCACGTTTATCGTACGCTTTGTCGAAAGATTCCTTTATTTAGTTGTTAAATTCCACAATCAACCTTAAGTTATCCTTTTGGACGATTTTTGGCATTAACAGTTTGGCGCCATCCGTGGGACCCCATCTAGAGAAAATTTTCGACAAACATGCGTTTTTACTAACGGTTTTTTGTAGTTTCCTCTTTTTTCTGTTTCAGGAAAATGGCAGGTAATGGAAACACAGAGCAAGTCGTTACCCAAGTACACGAGGAACTTGAGAATGCACAAGTATCCCCTACGATAGTGGACGACTACTGCTTAGAGGAAGTCATCCTGGATCAAAATAAACCTGATCAAAAAGTCTCTATAGGATCATCCCTCGACCCCTGCATTAAAAACAAGCTAATATCCTTCTTGCAGGAGTATGCCGATTGTTTCGCTTGGTCGCATGAAGATATGGTCGGTATCGACCCTAGCGTCATTTTCCACAAGCTCAACGCCGACCCATCGTTTAAGCCTATCAAGCAGAAGCGACGAAAATTCGCTCCCGAGAGGAATAAGGTAATAAATGATGAGGTCGACAACCTCCTCAAGACCGGGAAAATTCGAGAAGTAAAGTACCCCGACTGGCTCGCTAACGTCGTGGTCGTAGCAAAGAAAAACGGCAAATGGAGGGTTTGTATCGATTTTACAGATCTCAACAAAGCCTGCCCTAAAGATCATTTCCCATTGCCACATATCGATGCCATGGTCGATGCGACAACTGGGCATGAACTATTAACGTTCTTGGATGCATACTCTGGATACAATCAAATTCTGATGCACGTCGAGGACCAGGAGAAGACTGCATTCACGACAGATCGAGGTATTTACTGTTATAAAGTTATGCCTTTTGGCCTTAAAAACGTAGGTTCTACCTACCAGCGTCTATTGAATAGAATGTTCAAAGAACATCTCGGCGACACAATGGAAGTCTATATCGACGATATGCTCGTCAAATCAAAACAAGCATTCGACCACGTCGACCATTTGAGGCAGACATTCGATACCCTCCGAAAATATAGCATGAAGCTCAATCCGACGAAATGCTCTTTCGGTGTCAGCGCTGGAACGTTCTTGGGTTACATGGTCACTCGTCGCGGAATTGAATCCAATCCTGACCAGATCAAGGCCATCGTCGAGATCAAATCTCCAAGGAATTTCAAAGAAGTCCAAAAGCTCACTGGTCGAGTGGCAGCCCTGAACAGGCTCATCTCTCGATCCTCAGATAAATGTCACTTATTTTACAATGTCCTCAAGAAAAACAAAGGCTTCGATTGGACTGACGACCATGAGCAAGCATTGCAAAAATTAAAAGAGTACATGGCGTCGCCTCCTTTGTTGTCGAAACCCGATGACCACGAGGTCTTGCAGCTATATTTGGCCATAAGTCCAAATGCAGTAAGTGCCGTCCTAACACGGGAGGAGGAAAAGCAACAATTTCCGATCTACTATGTAAGTAAGTCCCTTCTGGACGCCGAAACCAGGTATTCCTCAATGGAAAAGCTACTCTTGTCACTTGTTACAGCTGCAAAGAAATTACGACATTACTTCGAATCACACCCGATTACTGTCGTTACTAACTACCCCCTTAAGTCTGTTTTGAGAAAACCCGAGTTGACAGGTCGATTGGAAAAATGGAGCGTATATCTCAGTAGTTATGACATCGATTTCAAATCCAGGACAGCGATCAAGTCGCAGGCTCTCGCTGATTTTATCGCCGACTTTAGTCCCGAATTGGGGAAAGAAGTAGAGCTCGAAGTGTCTACTGTGGCAACTCACGACGACATGCCCTGGATCTTACACGTCGACGGGTCATCCAACGCTAGAGGTTCGGTCCTGGGCGTCGTCTTAAAGTCGCCACAAGGGGGCAAGATGGTGTACTCCATACGATGTGACTTCAAAGCCACCAACAACGAAGCTGAATATGAAGCCCTGATCGTAGGAATGAATATGGCCTATGACTCGGGGGCAACCTCGTTGCACGTAAAAAGTGATTCTCTTCTGGTCGTGAATCAGATAAATGGAGAATTCGCAGCCAAAGACTAAAAAATGACAGCGTACCTAAAGATAGCAAAAGAAAAGTCTGAAAAATTCAAATCTTTTTCTATTGAGCAAATTCCAAGAGATCAGAATACTCAGGCCAACGCCCTAGCAAACCTTGGGTCTACTTTAGTCGAACCAATATTCGACAGCATTCCCATGATCCATCTAGCGACGACGTCCATCGAAAACATCGATGTCGTTCAGATCGAAGGCCAAGAAGACGATTGGTCATGTGACATCCGATGTTTTCTTATGCACGACCAACTACCAGAGGACAAAATGGAAGCTCGAAAGATCAGATTCAAGGCATCCAGGTATGTCATGATCGGAGGAAATCTCTATCGACGATCATCGACATGCTTGAACCTAAGATGCGTCGTCAATAAAAACCAAGTTCAAAGGATCCTTAAAGAAATGCACGAGGGTGAATGTGGCAATCATTCAGGAGGTCGTAGTCTAGCTAATCGTATCTCTCGACAAGGTTACTTTTGGCCAACACTACGACAAGACGCCATCAGGTACGTCCAAAACTGTGACCCCTGCCAAAGACATTCAGGTACGTCTCATAAGCCATCTGAAGCCTTACATTAGACATTGATTCCATGGCCCTTCATGAGATGGGGCATGGATATTGTCGGCAAGTTGCCACCTGCCCCTGGGCAAAAAGTGTTCATCCTTGTGCTTACGGATTACTTCTCCAAATGGATAGAAGCAGCTGTTTTTTCCCAAGTTCGGGATAAAGAAGTCGTGTCTTTTATCCAGACAAACATTATATGCAGGTTCGGGATCCCATCCGAAATTGTCTGCGACAATGGATCCCAATTCATAAGCGATAGGACTCGACAATTCTATGAAGACCGCAACATTAAGCTAACAACCTCGACGCCCAGGTATCCCCAAGCAAATGGACTTGCTGAATCAAGCAATAAAACCATTATTGCTTCAATTAAGAAGAGGTTACAAGCCGCAAAGGGAAGATGGGTCGAGGAACTTCCTTCGGTCCTGTGGGCAAATCGCACAACGCCTCGCACGTCCACAAGACAAACCCCTTTCTCTTTGGTCTATGGCTGCGAAGCAGTTTTGCCCGTCGAGGTCCAACTCCCAACCTCGAGGCATACCTCTGTCGACCATAACTTGGTTGATTTAAGCTATGACCTCGATGCCCTCGAAGAGCTTAGGGAATCAGCATTGATCAAAATGGCATCACAAAAACAAGTGATCTAGCGACATTTCAACAAGCACGTTAAAATTAAAATCTTTCAAATAGGCGACTACGTCCTCCGACGAGTATTCCAAAACACTCAAGAGCTTAACGCCGGTAAGCTTTCCACCAAATGGGAAGGCCCTTATCGTATCTTAGAAGTTGTGGGTAAAGGTGCCTATCGACTCCAGACCCTCGACAATCAAGACATCCCTCGCAGCTGGAATGCAGTACATTTGAAAAGGTACTTCTTCTAAGTCTTTTTCCTTTCCTCACATAATTTTTCTCCACAACGACTACTGACTTAAGCATCGGAGGGTCGTTGGCTAGCCAACGACCTAACCTCTGACGTTGTTTTATCACAGATCGCACGAACTAAAGACCATTAAGTATACAACATGACTTTAATCTCGCAGGCTCGTATGATATAAGCAATCAAGTTTATGACTTGACTATTCTACCACAAGGGGATACGACTCAAATTTCTCCATACGCTCTGGTCGTATGGTCGTCTGGATTAGCAATCCATGATCCATGGTCGAAAAAATCTCATGTTTTGAATGAATCGATCGCATTTATTTACGTACATCTTATGTTCTAGTTGTTTTGCAATGAATGCCTAAGTCGCACGATCCCCTGTTTACTCTTACAATTCGTAACTAATATCATATCCAATTGACAACAAGCAGGATAGCACGATTCGACAAAAGATTAGATTTCATTCACGACATGTACAATTATATCTAAATAACTCGACCTCCAATGGTCGAACGAAATAGACAACAAAAAGAAATCTTTTTAACAAATCAAAGTCCCTATTGGTTTCGACGTCTAAAATTGATTACTACACGACAAATATCAGATGGTGGTAGTTTTTTCAGAACTTCACAGCACATCGTGAAGATGAGTCCGCAGTATTTTAAGAATGTGGCTCTTAAGATTAATGTTAAGGTTGGGAAGGAGCATCGGTCATGTCTTTACCCGAGGCTTCGACCACTAAACCTTCGACCACCTCCACCTCTTCGGCCTCCTTCTCGTCGTTAGAGTCAAGATCTCTTGCAGACCCGACCTCTTGCAAGAAGTAGTCAAGCTCGACCGACGCCTGGGCCAGAGGGTCCTTCCCCAACAAGTGTTGCCTCATTATGGCAGCACGAGCGATCAGTCGACCCAAAGCAAAGGCAGACGCGGCCTCTACTTTGAGCTCTTTTACCTCTGTCTCCAGACCAATCACCTTAGCCTTGGAATCCTCAATTTCCCTATCCTTCGCAACCAAGGACTCCCTCATCTTGCTCAGCTCCTCCCTTTGGCTGTCGATCATCGACAAGGACTGCTTTAGACAACGGATCGCATCATCCTTCGCGTGACCGACGACCTCCAACTCCTTTTTTGCTTTGTCGAGCTATTTCGACAAAACCTCTTCACGCTTCACGGCAGCGTCCGCCCTCTCCAACGCGGCGTTCCCCCTCTCGTAAGCAGCAGACACCACACCCTTGACCTTCTCTGTTTCCATACGCATAGCAGGGGAAGATTGAAACACCTGCAAAGCACGAAAGAAACTGTTAAACACTCGACAATAGCTAAGAAAACATCGAAATACATGTTTTGAAAGAAAAACTTACGAGGAACGCCAGCCCGACAACATAGGATCTCGTCTCCATGATTGGGAATCCCTCAAAACGCTCTCTGAAAGAAGGGAGCAAATACTTCCCCAGATGAGGAAATAAATCCATCCCGGATAGGACATCATCGACCATAAAGTCCGAAGGCAACGTAAAGTTGATCTCCGTGACTCTTTTCCTCTCCGTCGCATGCTCCTTGCCCTTGTCGGCCGACGAAGGGATCGACGTAGTAGCGGGAGACGCCGTTTTTGCCGGTGGCGCAGAACTAACGGGTGTCGCAACAATCGCAGGCATCCCCATCTTCATGGGCGATGCAACCTTCTCCTTCTCAGGCGTAACGACTCTCGATGAGACGTCAGCCTTCGAAGACGATTTCCTTGGAATCGTCGCCCTCACCTCTGGAAAAACCCCTGACTCAGTAGTCGAGATCTTCTGTCTCCTCTCACTGCCTTTGCGGGCCAACTCAAGTTGCGCCGCTCTCTTAGCAGAGATGGTCGGCACCTTCATCTGCGATTACCCTGAGGACACGTAAGGAGAAGCGTCACAACGAGAATGAAAGAGCAAAAGACAAGAATCAAATAGAAGGAAATAAAAAGATGCACTTACCGATCATCTCTTCTTCTTCTCCTCTCGACTCTTCTTTCTCTCCTTCTTCCTCTGTCTCCTCTTCCTCCATTTGCTCTCCCAGATTCTCTCCTAGGAATACCAGATCTTCGTCGTCGTCCACCAGTGGTCGCTTAACAAACGAACGCTCGACGGTACTAAACTCTAAAAATTCGCCAACCCTCGCTTGAGAGTTAGCATAAGGCTTCACGTCTTCAAACTTTATAGCTGGTGACACATAAAAACAAATTAGAAACCTGTCGAAAATTACAAACAACGTGTGACAAAGAAAATAGAGAATCTCACCCGACGCATTCCAACCCGCCCTAATCCAGTTACTCTCAGCGTCGAGAGTCGATTTGCGCACGAACGCATATCTAGTTTTCCACTTGCGATCATTCACAGCAGTCTCTAAGACTAATGTACGGTCACCCTTATATCTAGAAAACAAACTATAACGGTGAGACTTATCCTTCTTAACTTGGTAAGCCAAGAGAAGATCACGCACGTTCATAGGAGGATCCCAATTTTTTGTAAGGCGCTCAATCACCTATACTACCCTCCAGAATTGGGGCATTAACTGGGCAGGTGATAAATCAAACTCGGCCATGAAGGCCTTCGACAAAGGTGAGTACGGACATTCAAATACTATTTTAAAAGGATATTCGTAGATGACTACGACCTTATCGGAACATACATCAGGTCGAGTCTGGCCTGCTCTAATCAGTGTAATCCCCGCAGGTATTCTAGCTAGTACTCTAAGGTCGTCAAGATCCTTTTGATCTTGAAGAGAACTCACAGGTTCTGTCGACATTTTCTAAAAAGGAAAAACACTTTTGAGGTTTAAGACAAAGACCAATAAAATCGTACCTTATATGCGTGCTCTAAACCTCGAAATCTATAACTTGGTCGAAGATTCTTGCAGGTTTTGGAAAGATTCGGCGAAGAAACAACAAGCAAATCAAGGAAAAACTCTTTTAAAATCTCTCTGAAATCGTAAAAGGAAAAGATTCGTCGTAGGCATCTATTTATGCAAAAGGTCATGTCAGGTCGAAACCCCCGATGATCGACACGTGCCCCTGTCTCTTCGAATGCTCGACAGATTGTCGACATCTGGCAAATATAGCTGTTACGCACGATCGCACGTCAGCATGACGTCACGACCTTATCCCCTTTTCGACTTTCCATTCAGTTAGAATTGGACCGATCCAGTTCCAAGGCAACTAAAAAGGTTTTTTACACGTGTCACGACCCTAGACGTCCGACTAGCAAAATTTTAAAAACTTTTGAAATTTGAATTTGCCACTTCACTTTTTCAAATTTTGGGGGCAAACTGTTTGGGCAAAAAATCTCCAGTCTCGACTACGACCAAGGCACTAAGAACATTTATTGCACTTTTCTCATATCAAAGTCAAAACGTAAGCAATTTTATCCTCTGACCAAAGCCGAAGTCGAACGTACCTCTCGACCTCGACCGTCGTATAGAAGCACACGACTTCGGCCAACTAACGTATGGTTCTTCATTTATGTTTTCTTCATTTAATACAGGTCAACGACATTTATGGCCAACATACGAAACCGACAAAAGCAGTCATGGGCATTAAAATGACAGAGATCGTTGCGACCGTTACAAGAGGAATTCATGGACTCATTTAGTGCATTCGAAGACTATAAATATGAAGACAAAGTCATCATTGGGAAGTGACAGAACTTCGAACTACACATTACATACTAAAAGAACACAAGAAACGGAGAACTTTCTCTCAAGGAATTGCTCTCGACGCACGACATTCGCACACGACATACAGTTTCTACACACGACACACACTGTTTTTTCATTCAAAACACTTGTTATTTTACATTTAAAGTATTTCCTTTCATTTGTATTGTAATATCTGTACGATCGACACCTGAAACACAAGATTATCGCCCCTGTTTGGCGACCATAGTGCAGCGACGACTTCCACAGTCGTCCGCGAGTTTTTTTCCCCGTTGAGGTTTTTCCCGCGTCACCAAATCTCTGTCTCGTTTAGGTTTTTCACGTTTATCGTACGCTTTGTCGAAAGATTCCTTTCTTTAGTTGTTAAATTCCACAATCAACCTTAAGTTATCCTTTTGGACGATTTTTGGCATTAACAGCGATCAGATGATTTAAAATGTATGTCGTCTTTGATTGACGATTATAAATTGCAATATGTGTTTTAAGTCGTAGAGATTTTGTTTTTCACGATATAAATCGTAAGACCTGCGATGTAAGTCTTAGAGACTTTTGTTTCTCACGATATAAATCGTAAGACCTGCGTTTTAAGTCATAGGGATTTTTGTTTCTCACGATATAAATCGTAAGACGTGTGTTTTAAGCCGTAGAGACTTTTGTTTCTCACGATGTAAATCGTAAGACCTGCGATGTAAGTCTTAGAGACTTTTGTTTCTCACGATATAAATCGTAAGACCTGTATTTATATGATCTTGCTAGCCTGCAATGTAAAATCGGGGATGGTTGTTGTTTGACCAATGATATTTTGATGCTTAAATCAACATTTATACGTTAGATCATAATAATTGAACGAGGAAAATATACTTAGAGTTGTTGTACCATATTCCATCCAAGTGGGATGTCACAGTTATCGTAACTTGGAGTCGATAAGCGCCTTTTCCAAGGACTTTTGAAATTGAAATATGGTATTTCCCATTTTGTGACGGGTGTTCCGAGCCCCGAGCCCCTCGGATGATGCAATACATGTGATACATTGACTGAGCATTTTTTTTATCAGTGTCTTCCAACTCCGCTTGGATCTTCGTCGTATGGTCAAGACTTGAAGTCGACAAATAGAAAACGTACACAAGAGGAAACGTTAGTAATACGATGTTTATTTCTAAGGAAATCCTTAGTTGGGTCCCACGGATGGCGCAAAACTGTTAATGCAAAAAATCACACTAAACCGTCTTATGCCGAAAATTGTATAAAAATACGATTTAAGGTTTGGTTTCGGACCTTATGAACTAAAGATTGAACCATTGAAATAAACAAGAAAAATAACGAAGAAAATGTAGACGAAACAAGAGATTTTGGTGAAGCGGAAAACCCCAAAACGAGGGAAAAAACCGCGGTCGACTGTGTTAGAGCCGACGATGCACTGTGGTCGCCAATCAGGGGCGATAATCCTTTTGTAACAAGTGATATGTGTACACCATATTACAATAAGAGATAAAATGTACTCAGACGCGTGTAAAAGTCGTGTTTCATGTGTAAAACGTGCGAAATAAGTGGTCGTCGTATGGTTCGAATTGCCGTCGTCGGGTGGTTCGATCTGCCATCGTGCGGAACTCTGCGTAAGTGAGATATGATCCATTGCCATGGAAGAAATGTAGAATTGAGTCTTAGTTTGAAGGTATGTAGCCTCCTCCCTCAGATTGATCACCGGGGGCCTTTATATAGCTTCTGTTGGTAATAAATGTGCTTTAATGGTAGGTTTTGTAACCGCTGTCGGCATTAAATGCGCTTTGATGATTAGTTTTGTAACCGGTGTCGAGTCTTTAATGTCATTAAGAGCTCGTCAGTTAGTGACCGTTTAACATAATTGCTTGTAGACCTGCATTAATGAACAATAGAAATGGCTGTTGACCATTAATGGTTATTGTAATTGTAAGACCGTCTTGAGTTTTGGACGTCGGTGTTATGGAGCATACGACCAAAATCGAAATACATGTCCAAGAATATGACCGTAAATGTCTCGTAAGACCTTATTTTAATATAAGAATGATCTTATGAAAATGTCGTAAGACCAGGACAAAAATGTCGTAAGACCAGGATGTCAGGACGATGCTGTCGCAGGACCAAAGTGATATAAGACTGATGACAGGAGACTATCGACGTAAGACCGACGAGTCGTAACTGGCGACGCATAACTGGCGACATAAGACTAATGACCTTAGACTGTGACATAAGACTAGTGACATGCAACCTGCGACATGTCATTAGTGATATGTGACGTGTGACATGTGACGTACGACGTGTGACATGAGACGTACGATGTGCGACATGTGATGTATGACGTGCGACATGGCGCGAAGATACTATCTCGGATGACTATTGACACAAGATGTCGTATGACAATAATGGGTATGGTTTGGGCAAAATTTCACAGGTCTCGACCACGACCAGAGAAGGTAAGACACATGTTTTGAGCTATACCTTGTAGGTCCGGACGAAGACCCAAAGAACCTTCGTCGTCCCTCCTAAAAGGTAAGTCGAGAGTTCCTCACGACACTCGACCTCGACGTCACCCGTTCAGCACGACCGTCGCATAAAACCGTAAGACCTCGACCGACTAACGCGTTATACAACTGTTACGTTTGTTCAATGTTTAATGTAGGAGTCAAACATCATTAATGGACAACGGCTATAACCGACGAACTTAGTTATGAGCATCTAAACTCACATTGAAGACGACAACCGTTACAACAATCATCAAAGATCTTATTGATTCAATTAAAGTCATCCGAAGACTATAAAATCTCGGCTCAATCATCAGTTCAAGACATCTGATCAACATCAAATAACATAGAAAGAGAGAAAGAGCAAGTGCATCGAACAACAGAAGCAAACGCAAATACTCGAAGAATATTCATTCGAAGAAAAGAGATCGTTCATAGAAGATCGCTCTCGACGCACGACTCTCACGCTCGACCAACAGTTTATACATAGTTTTCACACACGACGCACACTGTTTTTACATTCCAAACACTTCTACTTTACATTTTGAAGTCTTTTCTTCATTTGTATTGTAATCTCTGTACGATCGACATCCGGAAAACCAAGGACATCGCCCCTGATTGGCGACCATAGTGTAGCGACGACATCCACTGTCGTCCGCAGGTTTTTTCCTCGTTGAGGTTTTTCCTGCGTCATCAAATCCTTTGTCTCATTTACATTTTTGTCTTTCACGCACGCCTTTGTCGAACGATTCCTTTCTTTAGTTGTTAAATTCTACTTCGACCTTAAGTTGTCCCTTTGGTGCGATTTTTGGCATTAACAGTTTGGCGCCATCCGTGGGACCCTATCTAGAGAAAATCTTCGACAAACGTGCGTCTTGCTAACGGTTTCTTGGAGTTTTCTTTGTTCTCTGTTGCAGGAAAATGGCAGCCCCTGGAGATCAGCAGCATGTCATTGCCCAGATGTACCAGGAGCTTGAAATCGCTCGAAATCAAATCAACGCCATGGCGGAGCAAAGCCGTAGAGCAGCTGAAGAGATCGCACGGTTAAGGATACCCTTTGGACCTCATAATGGTCCTAGGCCATTCATTCAGAATCCAGGCCAAAGATCGTTCGGTCAGAATGGTCCTCGACCATTCGCGCATAATCCAGGTCCAGGATCAGGTCCGTTCGCTCAGAATCAGCATCCAGGTCCGTCCATGCAGAACCAGCAACCAGGACCCTTCAATCCAAATCCCCAGTTCGGGACGGTTCCTCCTCAGCATAAAAGGCCACCACCCATGCAAAATGGCTCGCAGCCATTTCAGAATGGGTCGCAGCCGTTTCAGAATGGGTTGCAGCCGTACTTTGTTCCTTTCAACGGAGATGCCAATGGCTCGTCGCATGTCAATGGCACCAGTTCAGGAATCAATCCGCAAGCAGGGGCAAATCTCAACCCCAATGACCCCGTCGCCCAGCGATTGAAAATGTTGGAAGATCAGGACGAGCGCGTCCTATCTTTGCTCGCCAAGCTGCCTGGGGCAGCCATGCCCGTCGACGTCGAGCCCCAATCAGGATTTCAGGCGTCACCCTTCGTCAATGATATCGCGACTGTCGAAGTCCCGAAGAAGTACAATGTCCCCGCCTTCACGCCCAAGTATTCAGGAGTGACCGATCCGACAGAGCACGTCGCGTGGTATAAGCGGCTCATGTAGACGATCTCAATCCCACACATGTATCAGGAAGTCTGTATGTGCAAAAGCTTCGGTGCAACTCTCACTGGTCCTGCTCTCCAATGGTTGATCAATCTCAAACCCAAGTCCATCGGGTCGTTCGCTGAATTGGTCAATCAATTCTCCCAGCAATTCTCCAGCAGTCGCAAGATGGAGAAGCAGACCAGTGACCTATATTACGTCGTGCAGAAGACCAGCGAGTCTATCCGCGGTTACTTCAATCGATTCAACGCAGAGATGATAAGCATTCGCAGTTGTGACGTCAAGACCGCGATTGAAGCTTATAAGCGTGGTCTGGATGACAGCTCAGGTTTATACATTGACCTGACTAAGTATCTTCCGGAGAATTTCGAAGACGTCCGAGCTCGAACCCTTGCTTACATGAGAGTAGAGGACGAAGCTGCCTTTCGTCGCAAGCATACCGATGACAAAAGGTCGTTAGGTGTGAAAAAGCCCGAGTTCAAGACGAAAGCGATTTCCAAAATAGAGCCCGCACGCCAGATCTCGAACGTCCGATTCAAGACAAAAGCAGAGGCTAAGACCGCGACCAAATTTCCTCAATACCCCAAGATATCCTCTTACGGATTCAAAGGGTCCACTAAAGATTTGGTCGAAGCTCTAAAGACCGCCCAAGAGACTATTCGATGGCCAACGAAGTCCGGTCAGGACGACGCTAAGAAAGATAAATCTAAGTGGTGCGACTTTCACGTCGACCATGGTCACGCGACAGATGATTGCATAGCTCTCAAAAAGGAGCTGGCGTATCACGTCCCGAAGGGCAGTCTCAAAGGCATCATCGACGACGTCGTTACCCCAGCTAACGACGTTCGACCGTCAACCCCCGAACATGCGAAAGTCGTCAATTGTATTACCGGTGGTTCCGACGTATGTGGTCTGACGTATTCCGCAGCCAAACGTCACGCCAGTCAAGCGCCTGACGATAGGCATATCCCGCGTTCATCAAGGCCTAAAGGAGATCTAGAGTTGGAAGCTATGAAGATCGTATTCGACCAAGACGACCTCGGCAATTCGTATCAGAAGCATCACGACGGGTTGATCATTCAACTCACGGTTGGTAATTGTTTAACTCGAGGAGTCTTGGTCGATGGGGGCAGTTGAGCGAATGTCATCTTTCTTAACACCATCAAGGCCATGGGAATCGATCGTTCGGAAATCACTCGACGTTCGACGACTTTGGTCGGTTTCAATGGAGAAGCGACGAGCACATATGGAGATATCATCTTGCCAGTCTACGCCGGAGGAATCAACAAGCAGACCAAGTTCAGCGTCATCGACTGTGCGTTGGCCTACAACTTCAAATTAGGCCGACCATGGATCCACGAAATTAAAGCCGTTCCCTCGACGTATCATCAGACCCTGAAGTTCCCTACGACGTGGGGAATCCAGGAAATCAAGAGTGAGCTGAAAGTCGCTCGTGACTGCTATAAATCCACTCTGAAACCGCGAAAGTAAATCGCTTAGCAGATGCGGCACGACAGGTTCGTCCTTCTATCCTTAGAAACAAACTTATGCCTTGTCTACAAGAATAAAACGACCATATGGCCCTATCGCGCGAAAACACAGTTAATGCACACCTAGATGGCATTTCTCAAGATCTCTGTGTCGATCCGTCATTTAAAACCTATCCTCTCCTAGAAAGAATAGGATAATAAATGACGGGGGCAAATACTCCGTTAATTAAAGAATAATCTAAGAAGGTACGTTTCTTAATTTATTTTTCTTCTTTCATACGAGTTTTTCACAACGACGGTTACTGACTTAAGTATCGGAGGGTCGTTGGTTAGCCAACGACCAACCTCTGACATGGTTTATTCCGCAGAATCGCACGACAATAATCAAATGAGTTTAGTTTCGCTAGGTCGCATGACATAAACGATCAGGTCTATGACTTGATCATCCTTCTACAGGGACACACGATTCAAATTCATCGCACGACTCAGCCGTACGATCGCAAAGTCTAACGATCTAATGATCTAAGTTTCTTAACTTAGAAAAAATTTTGTACTCTGAATGTATGCTTTGATCATACATGCTTATGTTCATTTATACGATTTACGAGCATTATGTCGAACATTCTAAGTTATTATGTTCCGGTGTAATATACTTCATAGTTAAACGACATATTTATCTACTGATTATATGAGACGCAAAATTCGACAGAAACTTAAAATTCATTCCTTGAATAACTTTTGTTACTTACAAAAATACTCGACTATTAGCAGTCGGCAAAAAGAAGGGAAAAGATAAAAAATATCCTAAGGCTTAGGAGGATCGTCTGCTCTCTCCGTGCGACCAACGGCCTCTAGTTCATGTAAAGCGTCATAAAGTTGAATGGCCAGCTCGTCAGCACGTGCTGAAGCCAATTTCTCCATGTCCAAAGCAACTTTCTCCCTTTCTAGCGCCGCATCCTCTCTTTCGAGAGCCGACGCCACCAGATCTTCGACCCTCGACATCTCAGCGTATAACGCCAAAGAAGGCTGAAATTTCTGTAAAAAGTTCGTTAATAAATATCCAATGACGACAGCGATAAATAAATCAAGTCTTGAAAGACTTACCGAGAACGCCAGACCGGCAACCTGAGATCCTGCTTCCCTGATCGGAGCCCTTTGAAAACGTTCCCTGAAAGACGGGAGCAAATATTTTCCCAAATGATGAAACAACGTCGTCCCGTCTAGGACACTCTCCGCCATAAATTTGGACGGTAACGTAAAGTTAACCGTCATAACTTCGGTCGAAGACCCCTCACCCTTGTCGACAGACGATGGGGTCGACACCTTAGACACCGGTTTTGACACTGTCGCCAGAGGCACCGAACTTGCCGGTGTCGCGTCCATCGCACCGTGAAGGAGGGATGACGCTTTCGCCTTCTTAGGCATGACAACTCTCGATGAGTCAACAGCCCTCGAAGACAGTTTCCTCAGGATTTTCTTCTTGGTTTTCTTTGGAATTCTCGACCCAGTCGTCGAGACATTCTTTCTGTCGCCTCGAAGGGCAAGCATAATATGTATCCCTCTCTTCCTGGATACCGATTTCCTCTCAGTCGGCACTAATAAAGAAATACATAGAGCGCCAGACAAAATAAACAGAGAAAATAAAAAACCATAGTACGCTTACCCGTCGTCTTTCCAGTATCCACCACCACGTCCTCATCCACGACCACTGGTTGCCCTATGGAGAAAGATCGATCATCAACGCTAAAACTCAAGAACCTGTCGATTTTAGCTTGGGAATCCTCGTTCGACTTCACAGCGTCGAAATGGATCTCTAAAAGCAACAAAAGAAGCAGGATAAGTAAAAGTGATAAAAAGCAAACTAATGACGAATATTCAGGACGATGAATATACCTGTCTTATTCCAATCTGGACGAATCCAATTGCTGTGTAGATCAAGTGAATCAATACGTACGAAGACGTATCTAGACTTCCACCCACGATCGTTAACCCCGGTTTTCAAAACCAAGGTACGATCGCCCTTGTACTTGGAATAAGGGCTATAACGCCAGTTCTTGTCCCTTTTGACTTGATAAGCCAACAGTAAATCATTTATGGTCATGGGCGACTCCCACTTTGCAGACACTCGCTCAATAACTAGAAAAACTCGCCAAAGTTGGGGCATCAACTGCCCTGGCGACACACTGAAATCTTGCATGAAGGATTTGGACAAGGTCGAAAACGGCCATTCAAACCCTATTTTAAAAGGATACTCGTATAATACAAAGTATTTGTAACATCCCAGGCCAACCGTACCAGATATTGTCCGCTCTATCCACACACCCGGACTCACGGTTTTAAAACGCGTCTGATAGGGGAGGTATCAAGTTCCTCTTATAAGGCAACCTTTGTTCCCCTCCCCAACCAATGTGGGATCTTACAATCCACCCCCCTTGGGAGCCCAGCGTCCTCGCTGGCACACCAGTCCGGTTCTCGGCTCTGATACCATCTGTAACATCTCAGGCCAACCGTACCAAATATTGTCCGCTTTGTCCGCACACCTGGACTCACGGTTTTAAAACGCGTCTGATAGGGGAGGTATCAAGTTCCTCTTATAAGGCAACCTTTGTTCCCCTCCCCAACCAATGTGGGATCTTACATTATCCTACAGGACCACTCTCGGGATGTGGACTCCCTGGACATGTCAGTTCTATCTCTGCAGGTATTTTCGCTAAACACCTCAAGGTATTTAATTCTTCCTGACTCGTAATAGAACTCTTTGTCAGAAAAAGAGAGGAGCAATGCAGATGAAGGTGAGAAAGTAATGCCTTATATAGGCACTCTAAGCCTTGAATCACTATAATCTCTCGCAAATTAGGAAAGGATTCGAAGAAAAATAGCTAGTGAATCAAGGGAATCTCTTTCCGAAAGCATAAAAGGTAAGTATTCGTCACAGCCCCTATTTATGCCATCGATCATGTCAGGTCGAGTCCTTAGATGATCACCGCGTGCCCTCGTCCCTTCGTATGACCACACGGATCGTCGACACCTGTTAAAGACAGCTGGTAAGCACAATCGTGCGTCAGTATGACGTCACGACCTCGTTTTCTCTTCGACTTCTCGTTCGGTTAGAATCGAACCAATTCGGTTCCGAAACAACCAAGGTATTTTTCAACACAAAACCCTGAACACCCGACGAGCAAAATTTAAAATTCGAATTTGCCATCCTACTTTCAAATTTTGGGGGCAAACTGTTTGGGCAAAATTTCACAGGTCTCGACCACGACCAGAGAAGGTAAGACACATGTTATGAGCTATACCTTGTAGGTCCCGACGAAGACCCAAAGAACCTCAGTCGTCCCTCCTAAAAGGTAAGTCGAGAGTTCCTCACGACACTCGACCTCGACATCGCCCGTTCCGCACGACCGTCGCATAAAACCGTGCGACCTCGACCGACTAACGTGTTATACAACTGTTGCGTTTGTTCAATGTTTAATGCAGGAGTCAAACATCATTAATGGACAACGGCTATAACCGACGAAATCAGTTATGAGCATCTAAACTCACATTGAAGACGACGACCGTTACAACAATCATCAAAGATCTTAATGATTCAATTAAAGTCATCCGAAGACTATAAAATCTCGTCTCAATCATCAGTTCAAGACATCTGATCAACATCAAATAACATAGAAAGAGAGAAAGAGCAAGAGCACCGAACAACAGAAGCAAACGCAAATACTCGAAGAATATTCATTCGAAGCAAAGAGATCATTCATAGAAGATCGCTCTCGACGCACGACTCTCACGCTCGACCAACAGTTTATACATAGTTTTCACACACGACGCACACTGTTTTTACATTCCAAACACTTGTACTTTACATTTCGAAGTCTTTCCTTCATTTGTATTGTAATCTCTGTACGATCGACATCCGAAACACCAAGGACATCGCCCCTGATTGGCGACCATAGTGCAGCGACGAAATCCACTGTCGTCCGCAGGTTTTTTCCTCGTTGAGGTTTTTCCAGCGTCATCAAATCCTTTGTCTCATTTATATTTTTGTCTTTGTCGCACGCCTTTGTCGAACGATTCCTTTTCTTTAGTTGTTAAAGTCCACATCGACCTTAAGTTGTCCCTTTGGTGCGATTTTTGGCATTAACAGGTATTACCCTTATCGGTTGGTGGTATGACTGTTAATGCCAAAAATCGCACCAAAGGGACAACTTAAGGTCGATGTGGACTTTAACAACTAAAGAAAAGAATCGTTCGACAAAGACGTGCGACAAAGACAAAAATGTAAATGAGACAGAGGATTTGATGACGCAGGAAAAACCTCAACGAGGAAAAAACCTGCGGACGACAGTGGATGTCGTCGCTGCACTATGGTCGCCAATCAGGGGCGATGTCCTTGGTGTTCCAGGTGTCGATCATACAGAGATTACAATACAAATGAAGGGAAAGACTTCGAAATGTAAAGTACAAGTGTTTGAAATGTAAAAACAGTGTGCGTCGTGTGTGAAAACATTGTGTAAACTGTTGGTCGAGAGTGTAAGTCGTGTATAATTGTCGTGTATAATTGTCGTGCGTCGGGAGCGATTCTTCGAGTGAGAGTTCTTTGCTTGTAGTATTCTTCTGAGCTGGGATGTTTATCTTCTATTGTTCGATGTTCGGTCCCTGGAACTGAGGTTTAACTTGATCTTTTATAGCTTTTGGGTGCTTTGATTAGCTCATTGATTGCTTCGATAACAGCCATAACGGTCGCCAGTTGTAACTCTTCATAATTGCCCTTCGTCGGTTATGACCGTTGCCCATTAATGACTTTGACTCCTGCATTAATCATTGAACAAACGTAACAGTCGTATATTGAGTTAGTCAAGGTCGTACGGTTTTGTGCGACGGTCGTGCGGAACGGGCGACGTCGAGGTCGAGTGTCGTGAGAAACTCTCGACTTACCTTTTTAGGAGGGGCATTGGAGGTTTTTTGGGTCTTTGTCGAGACCTTATCTTAATACAAGATATAGCTCATAACATGTGGCTTACCTTTTCTGGTCGTGGTCGAGACTGGTGAAATTTTGCCCAAACAGTTTGCCCCCAAAATTTGAAAGTAGGATGGAAAATTCGAATTTTAAATTTTGCTTGTCGGGTGTTCAGGGTCTTGTGTTGAGAAATACCTTGGTTGTTTTGGAACTGAATCGGTTCAATTCAAACTAGAGAGGGAAATCGAAGAGAGGATGGAGTCGTGACGTCATGCCGACGCACGATGGTGCTTACCAGCTGTCGATGACAGGTGTCGACGATCTGTGTGGTCATACGAAAAGACGGGGATGTGTGGCGATCATCAAGGGATTCGATCATTTGCATAAATAGAGACCTCAATGGGTCTATTCTGTTTTACGATTTCGAAGTGTCTTAAGCGAAGATCTCCTCTTGATATTCTTGCTGTTCTTTGCCCGATCATTACTAATCCTGTGAGAATCTGCGACACAGTTAAGATTTTCGAGGTCTTAGAGCGCTTATATATAAGGCATGATTTCTTCGATTCCTCCAATCTGTTTTTAGAGGTGTCGATGGACCCTGAGAGCAATATTCAAGAACAGTCGGATCTGGATGGCTTTAGGAGGTTAGCTAAAATCCCTGCGTGGGTCGAATTAATTTGCGCAGGTCAGATTTGATCGAACGAATGTCCCGAGGGTTATATCATGATATATGAATATCCCTTTAAGATTGGCTTTGAATGGCCCTACTCACATCTAGCTAAGGCTTTTATGCTAGAATTTAACTTAGCACCGGGTCAGCTAATGCCCTAGTTTTGGCGAGTTGTACAAGTGATCGAGCGTGTCACTAAGAATTGGGAATATCCCATGAATGTACGTGACCTCCTTTTGGCTTATCAAGCCAAGAAGGATGGTCGTCATCGCTGCAGTTTATACTCTAGACTTAAAGGTGATCGGGTTCTGGTCCTTAGAACCGATGTGAACGATCGCGGGTGGAAGACTCGATACACATTTGTGCGTAAGTCGACCCTTGACTCTGAGAGTGACTGTATTAGGGCCAGCTGGAATACATCAGGTGAGCTTTGTACTTTTTTGTTGTCTGTCGTCTGCGTTTTTTGGTTTTTAACTTTTTTTTTATGTCGACAACCATAAAATTCGAGGACGTGAAGCCTTACGCTAATTCTCAAGCAAAGATCAACGCGTTCTTAGAGTTCAGCACTGGGGAACGTTCGTTTGTCGTACGACAATTGGTGGACGACGACGAGGATTTAGTATACTTAGGAGAAAATCAGGGGGAGAAACGTGAGGAAGAAGGGGAGTCGAAAGAAGAAAGAGAGATGACTGGTAAGCGTACCTTCTTATTTCTTTCTGTGTTAATTCGTTTCTTCTTCCCTTAATTTTCATAATTTTTATTCTTCTGTGGTTTCCAGGGGAGTCTCAACGACGGATGTCGCGTGTCTCTGCTAAAAGAGCAGCTGAGCTCGAGCTTGCTCGTAAGGGCAAGGAGCAGAGGCAGAAGCTTATGTCCGCTGGTCCAGATGTTCCGAAGAAGACGCGGACGACAATTCCGAGGGAACCGTCTTCGGGAGTTCACGACTCGTCTAGAGTCGTTACGCCTGAGAAGGCGAAGGTTGCATCGCCCAAGAAGTCGTCTTCTGATGCGATCGCTGTAACACCTATTAGTTCTGCGCCTCCAGCGGAAACAGCGAAGTCCGCGTCAGCCACGTCGGATCCTTTGTCGGCCAGCAAGGGCAAGGATCAGCCGACGGGAGGGGCTAAGGTCACGACGGTTAATTTTACATTGTCGTCGGACTTTATGGTCAGCAGTGTCCTAGACGGGACGAACTTATTTCCTCACTTGGGGAAATATCTGCTCCCTTCTGCCAGGGAGCGTTTCGTGGGGTTTCCTATCGGGGAGACGGGAGTTCATGTCGTCGGGCTAGCTTTCATGGTAAGTCTTTCTTTTAAGACTTGGTTCATTCGTCGCTGTCATTGTCGTTGTCGGTATCGTTGTTCGTTGTCGTATGTTTATTTACAATATTTGTTTTATGATTTTGCAGGCGTTCCAGGCTTCCCTAGCTTTGCGAGATGAGACAATGAAGATAAAGGATTTAATGTCTGCTGCGCATGAGAGGGAGAACGCGGCGTCGGATAGGGCTAAGGTCACCGCAGAGCGCGAAGAGTCTCTGTTAAAACGTCTGGATGACGCCCAAAAACACTTAGAGGTCGTCGGTCGTGCGAAGGATGATGTCAGTCATCGCCTAGCGCAGAAAAAACTCCAAGAAACTGTTAGTAGGGTGCACGTTCGTCGAGGATTTTCTCTAGATGAGGTCCCACGGATGGCGCCAAACTGTTAATGCCAAAAATCGCACCAAAGGGACAACTTAAGGTCGATGTGGACTTAATTAACTAAAGAAAGGATCTTTCGACAAGACGTGCGATGAGGGAAAAAATAAACGAGACAAGGGATTTGATGACGCAGGAAAAACCTCAATCGAGGAAAAAACCTGCGGACGACAAGAGGTGTCGTCGCTGCACTATGGTCGCCAATCAGGGGCGATGTCCTTGGTACTAGCTGTTAGACAACCTAGGGGGGGTAAGGTTGTATTTAAAATCTTTTACTTTCAAAAATTCTTTTATAAATAAATACAGAATAAATAAAGCAGAGTATAAATAAATAAGTATACAACAATTATATAAACAGATATAATTTAAATACACAGAGATTATATAAATAAATATAAATGCAAAGCAGTTTATATAAATAAATATAATATAGCACAGCGGAATAAATAAAGAGATAAGGGATAGAGATACTTGACACAGAGATTTACTGATTTACCACCAACTGTGATAAACCAGCAGCCGAGACACTTCTCGACACGATCCAATAAATGTATTCTTTACGGTAGAAATACAAACCAAGTACAAAGGTATTGTAATAGTTTCTCAAGCCTCTGCTATGAGATAAACAGGATCACACACCCGTTATTCAAAAACTTACAAGAGGAGTATAACTCACAATGGGTAATCACTCTTGTATAATATCTCACACTTGGATATTTTATAAAAAATATTTTATAAAATATATATTATAAATAGTTGAGAGAGCTGAGAGGTGGTAGCAGCTTGTTGTTGCTTGTTCTTGTATTCTTGGGTCTGAAGTCTTCATCAACAGCATGCTTCATATATACCAAGAAGCTCCAACGGTCACATGACCTGGCGGTATACCGCCTTGCACACCGCGGTATACCGCGGTCAGAAAGCACACTGGTACACAACGGCTACATGCAAAGTTGACTTCTGGAAAAACGTACCCGCGGTATACCGGCTGTACCGTCGCGGTATACCGCCGTCAGGAAAAGCCACTTCAACCAATAGGAATTGTACACGGCCTGCCGCGGTATACCGGCTGACCACCCGCGGTATACCGCCAAAAGTGTACCCGCGGTATACCGGGTATTCCCCACGGTATACCGTCGTCAGAAAAGAAACTTTCCAGGACAGCAACCAAATCTTGCTGATCTTCTTAAAACCTTTATTAAAATTAATTTATGGGTTTTTAGAAATATCCAAGTGGTATATTATTTTAGGGTGTTTATCATTATTAGTTATAAACAATAATGACGACGAAAACACTTCCGTCTTGAACCCTTCAGATTAAATCTTCGTGTTCTTCAACAACTGCACACTTGGATTAAATTGTTAGATAAACAATAATGCGTTGTGTTTGTAATCATCAAAATAAATATATATAAATATATAGAGATGTGGTACACTTGCACCAACAATCTCCCCCTTTTTGATGATGACAAACACAACCGCTAAGCAAGAGCATATGCGGTTTCTCTCCCCCGTTTGTCGAAACAAAAAGGGTCAAGAGAGACGGTATGCTTCCCCTCGAGAGATGCTCCCCCTCAAAATATGCATATAATTGAGGTAGCATAAACTCATGGGTAAAAGAGCTAAAACGCTCCCCCTCAAATTAATAACGATATCAATTTGATTTTATAAAATTTGAGGGATAAAATAAAATGCAAAAAGCAATAGAGACAAAGATATACAAACCAATACGAAACACTTGCACCAAAACGGATCTTAAGGCTTCAATATTCGGTTAATTTTATGTGATTAAAAAAAATCACCACGTATTATGACCTCGTCAGGTAACCACGTATTATAACCTCGGCAGGTAACCACGTATTATAACCTCGGCAGGTAACCACGTATTATAACCTCGGCAGGTAACCACGTATTATAACCTCGGCAGGTAACCACGTATTATAACCTCGCCAGGAAACACGTATTATATCCTCGCCAGGAAACACGTATTATATCCTCGCCAGGAAATCACGTATTATATCCTCGCCAGGAAACACCTACAAAAGGCAAAGAAAATTTTTCGTGGTACCCTTTTCTTATGGGTCCTTTTAACAGTTAGTATAAAACATAAACTGAAAAAAAATATGTTGTCGACATAAAACAAACACGACAAACATACAAAATCATAAAAATGGTTTAAAACCACAAACGCATCCCACCGGGATTATCAACATTAAACATTCCTTTCGGAATCCATTTTCTAACCATTTTAATTTTGCGATTGTATTTATCATACACATAAAATGAAGCATTTATATTCGCATTAGGTTTAGAAAAATTACTATTATACATACGAGCATACGGTTTCCTCCCATAATTCACATTTTTCATTTTTGACATATATGGGGGTTTTTGCACATAGGGTTTTCTCGTTTCAACTTTAGGAGATGCAAAAAATCTTTTAATGGGTTTACACGAACATTTATCAACACATGTATCGGAACCAATGCCTTTACGACAATTTATACGATTAGGCATATTTAGCATTTTAAGCACTTTATCATTGCTATTTTGAAATGCATTAGCTAACAGATTATCTTTCTCATGCGATTTACATTTAGCATTTAAATATGCAACTTCATTTTCAAGAGACTCGCATTTTGTACATAAAATATTTTCACATGTTCTTTTCTCTAAACATGCAATTTTATCATTTAAGACAATGCAAGATTTGCAAACAATATTTTCGCATGCTTTCTTTTTTAAAGTGATAACTTTATCATTTAACTCATTTTTGATTTTATTATCACATGCAATGATTTGTTTACTATTATTCAACTCAATTTGACATAATAATAATTCTTCTTTTAATTTAGCATTCTCATTTTTATAACTATTTACGAGAACAATCAATTTTTGAAAAGAGACATTTGACATATCAATATCATCATCGTTATCACTACAACTAGAATAACTTGAGTATGAAGTACATACCTCTTTCTCGCAGTCGACGATGAGACACGTTTCTTCATTTCTTTGATCTCGGGTTTCGTCTCTCTTTTCTTTTGAGTTTCCACCATAGGTGACGTTCAAGTTCTCCCAAATATCACGAGCAGTTTCAAAGAGATAAACACGCTCAATATCATCGTTAGTAAGAACCGAAAAGAGAAAATTTTTGGCTTCATAATTTAAACAATAATTAGCCTCATCTTCGTCGGACCATTCCGAGCTAGGTTTTTCAACAACTTTGTTGTTTTGAAATTTTGTGGGTTTGAAATTTCCTTTAATAATAATATCCCAAATTTTTTGATTTATCCCACGAACACAACGTTCAAAAGAATTTGCCCAAAGATCAAAATTTTCGAAATCAATAAGAAGAGATTTAGAAAACCAAGCATTTTGATGAGCCATAACAAAAACGGATTTAAAAAATTAAATAGACGATTTTTGAAAGCCCCGCTCTGATACCAAATGTTAGACAACCTAGGGGGGGTAAGGTTGTATTTAAAATCTTTTACTTTCAAAAATTCTTTTATAAATAAATACAGAATAAATAAAGCAGAGTATAAATAAATAAGTATACAACAATTATATAAACAGATATAATTTAAATACACAGAGATTATATAAATAAATATAAATGCAAAGCAGTTTATATAAATAAATATAATATAGCACAGCGGAATAAATAAAGAGATAAGGGATAGAGATACTTGACACAGAGATTTACTGATTTACCACCAACTGTGATAAACCAGCAGCCGAGACACTTCTCGACACGATCCAATAAATGTATTCTTTACGGTAGAAATACAAACCAAGTACAAAGGTATTGTAATAGTTTCTCAAGCCTCTGCTATGAGATAAACAGGATCACACACCCGTTATTCAAAAACTTACAAGAGGAGTATAACTCACAATGGGTAATCACTCTTGTATAATATCTCACACTTGGATATTTTATAAAAAATATTTTATAAAATATATATTATAAATAGTTGAGAGAGCTGAGAGGTGGTAGCAGCTTGTTGTTGCTTGTTCTTGTATTCTTGGGTCTGAAGTCTTCATCAACAGCATGCTTCATATATACCAAGAAGCTCCAACGGTCACATGACCTGGCGGTATACCGCCTTGCACACCGCGGTATACCGCGGTCAGAAAGCACACTGGTACACAACGGCTACATGCAAAGTTGACTTCTGGAAAAACGTACCCGCGGTATACCGGCTGTACCGTCGCGGTATACCGCCGTCAGGAAAAGCCACTTCAACCAATAGGAATTGTACACGGCCTGCCGCGGTATACCGGCTGACCACCCGCGGTATACCGCCAAAAGTGTACCCGCGGTATACCGGGTATTCCCCACGGTATACCGTCGTCAGAAAAGAAACTTTCCAGGACAGCAACCAAATCTTGCTGATCTTCTTAAAACCTTTATTAAAATTAATTTATGGGTTTTTAGAAATATCCAAGTGGTATATTATTTTAGGGTGTTTATCATTATTAGTTATAAACAATAATGACGACGAAAACACTTCCGTCTTGAACCCTTCAGATTAAATCTTCGTGTTCTTCAACAACTGCACACTTGGATTAAATTGTTAGATAAACAATAATGCGTTGTGTTTGTAATCATCAAAATAAATATATATAAATATATAGAGATGTGGTACACTTGCACCAACACTAGCGTCGGTCGTACGATAATTACAATACAAATGAAGAAAATGCTTCGAAATGTAAAGTACAAGTGTTAAAATGTAAAAACAGGTGTTTGTCGTGTGTGAATACAAAGTGTGAACTTCTGGTCGAGGGCTGTTGTCGTGCGTCGAGAGGGATACTTGAGATTTCCTTCGAGTGTTCTTGAATTCGCTGTAAGGTTCTGGCTTTCAATACTTGATCCCCATAGTTTGAATGTTCTTTGCTATGAGTTTGGATGATTTTCTCTGCTGTTTGGTGATGTTCGCAGATGTATATTAGATGTTAACTGATGTCCTTTGAAATGAGGCTTTAGCTTGACTTTTATAGTCTTGGAGCCATTAATTAGCTCCATTAATGATTTGATCAACGGCTACAACGGCTGGAAACGGTCGCCGAAGTGATTATCCATAATGATCTTCGTCCGTTACGGCTATCGATCGTTGATGGTTGTGTCGGTTATATCCGTTGCTCCTTAATGACTTTGACTCCTGCATTAAACACTTAACAAACGTAACAGTCATGGTTAATGTTAGTTTGGTCGAAGGTGCAATGATCTTACGCGATGGTCGTAAGGGACGAGCGATGCTATGGTCGAGCGTCATGGGAAACGTACGACTTACCTTTTACGGGAGACGACGGATGTTTTATGGGTTCTTTTCGAGACCTTATCTTAATACAAGATATAGCTTAGGACATGCGTCTTACCTGTTTTGGTCGTGGTCGTACGACGTGATTTTTTGCCCAAACAACTGCTAGGGCAGCGATTATGAGGCGACATCTAGCGGGGAAGGACCCTCTTACTTCGGCGTCGGAAGAGCTCGACATTTACTTGGAGGGCGTCGGGTCGGTGAGAGACCTTGATTCGGATGATGAGAAGGAGATCGAGGAGGAGGTGGTGGACGGAGGTCTTCAGGGCGGGACCTTAGGCAAGGATGCGACTGATGCTCTTCCTCAAGTTTAGAAATTTTGTTATCTCCGCTTTTACTGATCGACCGTTGGTGGTTGAAATGTAATTGACGGTTTATTCGGTGAATGAAATTTGGGCTTCTTTTGAACTTGCGCTTTATAAAATATCACATCGACTGTCAAATTCATAAAAAATATACAAGGAATCATGCGACTTAGGCATCTATTGTAACATAATAACTGGAACGTTAGCCAATAGACTTTTAAATCGTGTATATAAATACAAGCACATGCGACTACAGCATACATTCGGAGTATGAATTTTTTTTCTAAGTCAAGAAACTTAGATCATGAGATCGCTAGACCTCGCGATCGTACGACTAAGTCGTGCGATTAATTCGAATCGTGTGCCCCTGTAGAAGGATGATCAAGTCATAGACCTGATCGTTTATGTCGTGCGACCTTGCGAAACTAGAGTCGTTTGATTATTGTCGTGCTATTCTGCGGAATAAACAATGTCAGAGGTTGGTCGTTGGCTAACCAACGACCCTCCGATGCTTAAGTCAGTAACCGTCGTTGTTAAAAAATCATATGAAAAAATAGAAAAGGGTTTAGAAGACGTACCTTTTCTGACGCGTCGTGCCCAACTACGTGGGACGTCTTGATTATTGCTACCATCTTGCCCCCTTGTGGCGATTTTAAGATGATACACTAAATGTCGTCGTGAATCGCCACAATAGAAGGTCTATTTTCGCGGCTTCAGAGTGGTTTTATAGCAATCATGAGCGACTTTCGGCTCACTTTTTATCTCCTGGATTCCCCACGGCGTAGGGAACTTTAGAGTCTGATGATACGTCGAGGGAACGGCCTTCATCTCATGGATCCATGGTCGGCCTAAGATGATGTTATAGGCCGACGCACAGTCGATGACGTTGAACTTGGTCTGCTTGTTGATTCCTCCGGCGTAGACTGGCAAGATGATATCTCCATAGGTGCTCGTCGCTTCTCCTCCATTGAAACCGACCAAAGTTGTCGAACGTCGGGTGATTTCCGAACGATCGATTCCCATGGCCTTGATGGTGCCAAGGAAGATGACGTTCGCTGAACTGTCCCCATCGACCAAGACTCGTCGAGTTAAACAATTACCAACCGTGAGTTGAATGATCAACCCGTCATAATGTTTCTGGTACGAGTCACCGAGGTTGTCTTGGTCGAATACGATCTTCATAGCTTCCAACTCCAAATCTCCTTTAGGCCTTGATGAACGCGGAATAGGCCGATCGTTAGGCGCTTGACTGGCGTGATGTTTGGCCGTCGAGTACGTCAGACCACACACATCGGAACCACCAGTGATGCAATTGACGACCTTTGCATGTTCGGGGGTTGACGGTCGATGGTCGCTAGTTGGAGTAACGATGTCATCGATGATGTCTTTGAGATTTCCCTTCGGAACATGATACGCTAGTTCCTTTTTGAGAGCTATGCAATCATCCGTCACATGACCATGGTCGACATGAAAGTCACACCATTTAGATTTGTCTTTCTTAGCGTCGTCCTGATCGGACTTCTTAGGCCACCGGATGGTTGCCTGGGTGGTCTTCAGAGCTTCGACCAAATCCTTAGTGGATCCTTTGAATCCATATAAGGATATCTTGGGGTACTGACGAAATTTGGTCGCGGTCTTAGCCTCTGCTTTTGTCTTGAATCGGATGTTCAAGATATGACATGCGGGCTCTATTTTGGAAATAGCTTTCGTCTTGAACACTGGCTTCCTTACACCTAACGACCTTTTGTCGTCGGTATGCTTTCGACGAAAGGCAGCGTCGTCCTCTACCCTCATGTACGCTAGGGTTCGAGCTCGGACGTATTCAAAATTCTCCGGAGGATACTTGGTCAGGTCAGTGTATAAACCCGAGCTGTCGTCCAGACCACGCTTATAAGCTTCAATTGCAGTCTTGACGTCACAATTACGAATGCTGATCATCTCCGCATTGAATCGATTGAAATAACTGCGGATAGACTCATTGGTCTTTTGCACGACGTAATACAGGTCACTGGTCTGCTTCTCCATCTTGCGACTGCTGGCGAATTGCTGGGAGAATTGGTTGACCAATTCAGCGAACGACCCGATGGACTTGGGTTTGAGATTGATCAACCATTGGAGAGCAGGACCGGTGAGAGTCGCACTGAAGCTTTTGCACATACATACCTCCTGATACATGTATGGGATCGAGATCGTCCACATGATCTTCTTATACTGCGCGACGTGCTCTGTCGGATAAGTCACTCCAGAATACTTGGGCGTGAAGGCGGGGACGTTGTACTTCTTCGGGACCTCGATGGTCGCGATCTCATCGATAAAGGGCGACGCCTGAAATCCTGATTGAGGTTCAACATCAACGGGCATGGCTGCCCCAGGTAGCTTGGAGAGCAAAGATAGGACGCGCTCGTTCTGATCTTCTAGCATTTTCAATCGCTGGGCGACGGGGTCATTGGGGTCGAGATTTTCCCCTGCTTGCGGATTGATTCCTAAACTGGTGCCATTGCCATGCGACGAGCCATTGGCGTCTCCGTTGAAAGGAACAAAATACGGCTGCGACCCATTCTGAAACGGCTACGACCCATTTTGCATGGGTGGTGGCCTTATGTGCTGAGGAGGAACCGTCCCGAACTGGGGATTTGGATTGAACGATCCCGACTGCTGGTTCTGCATGAACGGACCTGGATGCTGATTCTGAGCGAACGGACCTGATCCTGGACCTGGATTATGCGCGAATGGTCGAGGACCATTCTGACCGAACGATCCTTGGCCCGGATTCTGAACGAATGGCCTAGAACCATTCTGAGGTCCAGAGGGATTCCTTAAGTGTGCGATTTCCTCAGCTGCTCTGCGACTTTGCTCTGCCATGGCGTTGATTTGACTTCGAGCGACTTCAAGCTCCTGGTACATCTGGGCAATGACATGCTGCTGATTTCCAGGGGCTGCCATTTTCCTGAAACAGAGAACAAAGAAAACTCCAAGAAACCGTTAGTAAACGCACGTTTGTCGAAGATTTTCTCTAGATGAGGTCCCACGGATGGCGCCAAACTGTTAATGCCAAAAATCGCACCAAAGGGACAACTTAAGGTCGATGTGGACTTTAACAACTAAAGAAAGGAATCGTTCAACAAAGACGTGCGACAAAGACAAAAATGTAAATGAGACAGAGGATTTGATGACGCCAATCAGGGGCGATGTCCTTGGTGTTCCAGGTGTCGATCGTACAGAGATTACAATACAAATGAAGGGAAAGACTTCAAAATGTAAAGTACAAGTGTTTGAAATGTAAAAACAGTGTGCGTAGTGTGTGAAAACAATGTGTAAACTGTTGGTCGAGAGTGAAAGTCGTGTATAATTGTCGTGCGTCGGGAGCGATTCTTCGAGTGAGAGTTCTTTACTTGTAGTGTTCTTCTGAGCTGGGATGTTTATCTTCTATTGTTCGATGTTCGGTCCCTGGAACTGAGGTTTAACTTGATCTTTTATAGCCTTCGGGTGCTTTGATTAGCTCATTGATTGCTTCGATAACAGCCATAACGGTCGCCAGTTGTAACTCTTCATAATTGCTCTTCGTAGGTTATGACTGTTGCCCATTAATAACTTTGACTCCTGTATTAATCATTGAACAAACGTAACAGTCGTATATTGAGTTAGTCAAGGTCGTACGGTTTTGTGCGACGGTCGTGCGGAACGGGCGACGTCTAGGTCGAGTGTCATGAGGAACTCTCGACTTACCTTTTTAGGAGGGACGACGGAGGTTTTTTGGGTCTTTGTCGGGACCTTATCTTAATACAAGATATAGCTCATAACATGTGTCTTACCTTTTCTGGTCGTGGTCGAGACTGGTGAAATTTTGCCCAAACAATGACTGTTGTAGATATTAGGGTAATCAAGGTCCATGAGTCATGTGGAGGGAATTTCCCAAGTCGGTCGAAGGTGTGATTTTTTACCCAAACAAGGATAACTTAAGGTTGATGTGGAGCTTTAACAACTAAAGAAAGTGATCTAAAGACAAACCGCGACCGACTGGTGAGAGTCGATAGTGCACTATGATCGCCAAACAGGGGCGATGTCCTTTAGTAACAAGTGTCGTGAATACAATAGATTACAATAAGAATGAAAATAAGCTTGATCGTAAACTAGTGTCGTGCGTCGTGCGTAATTGCGCTGCATCGTGCGAAAATGGACTGCTATCGTATGTGACTTGCGTAAGCGCTATTTGCTCTGATGTTCAATTTATCACGGTTGTATTGCATAGAAATGGTGTGTCCGCTGAAGTGTGGTGCATGCCATTATATAGCTTTTGGTAGCATTGAATACTTCTTAATGACTGTGGTAACCGCTGTCTGATCTTTAATTGTCTTTAATGGCTCGTCCGTTATGACCGTTGGGCAATGATTGCTCTTGGACCTGCATTAATGAGACAAATAAAAACGGATGTTTGACTGTTAACGGTTAGTATGGTGGTACGACCGTCTTAAGTCACGGTTGTCGATCGTAGAAGTCTTACGACCATTGTCAAAATGTACGATGGAAGATACGGTCGTAACTAATCTGCAGGACCTTATCTTAACACAAGAATGGTCTTACATAAATGTCATGTTTATTTTCTTCGTCGGTCGTGAGGTGTGGAAATCACAACACCGTTTAGCCTTGAAATTCACTTCCAAATCTAAGTCACAAAATTGACCTATACTAAAAAGGTTATGTCCTAAGCCCTCAACATAACTAACTGTCTTGATCGTGATGTTATCTTGTACAATATCTCCATAACCCAGAATAGGTGACAACTGATCATTGTCGAATCTCACACATCCTCCATTTTTCTGTATATAGTTCGTCAAAATCTCTTTCCTCCCAGTCACATGTTTAGAGCATCCAAAATCTAAGTACCATATATGATTGGTCTGCAAATAATCAAATTAAGCATTTTTAGGTACCCATTTGAAAATGGGTCCTTTTGGGTTAGCTGTGTTAGACACCTTTTTGTAAACAGGCTGTCTCATTTTCTTGGAAAAATTCATTATAATATGCACATGAGAAATAAACCAATAGAATGAATCAGATTTAGCAATAAAATCTTCCCAGCCACAAGCAAAACCACACAATTCATCATTTGCAAATCGAATCAATTGCTTAGTAGAATATCTCTTTTAAGGAGTTCCAAGGTTTTGTTTATTATTCGCGACTGATTTTATTACAAATGGAGAAGAAATGTTTTCTCAAAATGCTCGACTAGTGAATATGACTTTTGCTTGAGATGCCATTCCTACTTCACTCCAACTCTTTTCACAAACTCATCTGAAAAACCAGAAGATTTAGAATTAGAAAAATTAAAATTATAAGAATTACTCTTCTTTGGGTTTTGAGTTCTTCTCCTTTTCTGTGATGATTTTTTGGATTTATTCTTAGAATAATAATCACTCACAGAGGTATCCTGTTCAATATTAGAACTTTAACCTTTGCAGAAAACACTTGGAGATTCTTCCTCTTTTAAAATAAAAGCACTATGATCAAGATGCTTTGCAGAGAAATCAAAGTTACAGACTTTATCTTCTTCACAAACCTCAGATTTTGTTTCCATCTCGTACTCAGAAACAGACTCACCTTCAGAGTTTATTGACTTGCCAAGGAAAGTTGGGTTTTGAAAATCTTCAAATGGTGTGACAAAATCTTTTTCAGATTCATTGCTTTCAAAATTATTTGAATCATCTGGAGAGTCAATGAAATGAGAATCTGAATTTGCCCATTTTCCAATAAATGATTCATTAAAAAAAATTTCCTTTCCTTTAAAACTGGAATTTACCATAAAAGCTTTACATGAAGATACATCCAAATCAGTTGATTCAGGTATATCTTCAAGTTTGGAAACAACATTCACCTTGTTATGAGAAAGAACAGTTGAAATAACATCTTTTTCAATATCAAAGGAAATCTTTTGGTCAATAAAAGCTTCTTTAAAACTATTTGAGAAAATATTTGAAAGAAAATCTTTTTCTATCTCAAAACAATCTTTTGTTCAATTAACTCATCCTCAAGTTCCATTATCTTACATTCTAGAATCAAGGGTGGAACGTATCGCTTAGCTTCAAAGGTTTTTCCCTTTTTGATGAAATGGAATAAATGTCAAAATAGTCATTAGATAACGAAACTTTCGGTGGTCTTTCATATTTTCTGTTCTCTTTCGAATAACAAAAGTTGCATTTTCGTGCTATTTTTCCTTTTTATCTCTTCAGGCTTATCAATCTCCTCTGAATTGTTCCATTTAAGTGCACAATCAGGGTAATATATAAACTTATAAAGAGTCGGAACATAAGAGTTTGCCTTAGCGAAATACTTAGGATTGTTATATCCAATACCCCAGTTTTTATTAAAATATTTAAATTCCTTCGGTTTGTTTAGATGAATAGTCTGATCAGATTGACCTCTCTTATACAGCTTTGTCTCCAATTCTTTTATCTTTTCAGAAAAATCAGCGTTTAAATTATTCAGACATTTCAAAGATGTTTCATTCTCACTTTTCTTTTTTCTAATTCTTTGACCTTCTTGTTTATCTCAGACATTTTATGGTTGAAGATTAGCTTGTCCTCATCAAACTTTTCTTTTTGACCTTCAAGATATTTGATAAGATCATTGTTTTTGGCTCTTTCAAAATTTATGTCAAGAAGAGTTTGATTTAGACTCGCGTTGTTTGCTTTTTCAGATTTTAATTTGTTTCTTAACCCTTGAAGTGCAAACCTCATGGTGTTCATCTGACGCATAAAGTAGTTTTCAGATTTTGTGCTTACCACAGATCCGCGGTCTGAATTGCTTTCTCCATCAGAGACGTCATCTTTCTGATCAGCACCCATGAAGCACATGTTGGCTTGTTCCTCGTTATCAGCCTCATCATCCGTGCAATCCAACCAAAACTCATCTTCCACCATTAAAGATTTGCCAGATTCCTTTCTTGCGGCAGTTTTTTGCTTAATGACCTGGCTTGCCACAACTGTAACATTTGGGTATTTCTGTCGTCTTCTTCTCCTCAAACCTTTTCTTACCTTCCTCTCTCTTATCATCAAACTTTCTATCCTCAACTTATTCATTCTATTCTTTCCTTCAAATTTGTCCTTGTGTTCAAAGTTCCTTGATCCGGATGAATACCTCAGGTTGTTGGAACCAGGCTTCTTGTAGAACCTCTTCTGAAAATTCCTTGTCAATAAAATCATAGCTTGCTCCAATTCAGCACCATCATCAAAAATATTTCCCATAAATTCCACTTCATCGTCATCACTCATCTCATTCATATAACCTTTCCCATGTTTATCAACCATTAAAGCAACTGGATCAAGAATTGATTTCTTCTTCTTCCTATTCTTTTTCTCCTTTATTTCATCAACTTCTTCTTTATCCTATTGCAAAGTCTCAAACAATTCATGCAGTGGCATTGTGGACAATCTAGGATTCTATTTCATCCTTCGGCTCACATTCTTCCACTCAGGCTGTAGAATGCTCAAAAACTTGACATTGTTCTCTATTACAGTCTTTTTTATTTTATTCTTACTCAGCTCATTCATCAACGTGACAAATCTATCATATGTTTGTGCCAAGTTCTCATCATCCTTAGCTTTAAATTCCTCATATCTATTTATGCACAATGTCATCTTCATTTGAGTCCCTACTTAAGACCCTTGCATCATTTTCTCAAGTTGGCCCCACATCATCTTCGCAATTTCCTTATAGCTGTCTATCTTGTTATAAATCTCATTCGGAATTCCCATGATCAAATAAGATTTTTCTTTCTTATCAGCATCATATCTTAGAAACTCTTCAGGCGTGTAGTTGTCAATTGGTTTCCAGTCCTCAAACTCAGCTCTGCCTTGAATAGCTGGCACTGTCCACCTAAGTTTATCTATTGGACCACTTTTTATCGACAACATTATATTCTCTCCATTCGACTGTCTCTCTATAAAATCAATAAACCGGTCCTTCCACTGTTCATATTCGCCTTCAAACAAAACAGGAGGTCTTGTATCGGTACTGAGTCACATCATCGTTTCGTTCTTAGACATCCTGAAATCAATACTTGTTAGTGATCTTTAAACAAATCAGACAACACAGATTTAGTATGCAAACAAAAATACAACTCTGGATCTTATCGCACAAAGGTTGGGTGATTAAACCTTATCGCACAAAACTAGGCGATAAACAGTACTTCTCGGGAAACACTTAGGCGATAAACAGAACTTCTCGGGCAACACTTGGGCGATAAAACTGGCTTATCGACGAAAGTTGGACGATCAAATTGGTTCGTCGGTCAAACCTTGGGCGATAAAAAATCTTATCGCTCAGACTTGGGCGATCAAAGGAGGTTATCGCTCAAAGCTTGGGCGATCAAACGGGCTTATCGCTTAAGGCTTAGGTGATAAGATGAAGTTATCGCACAAAGCTTGGGCGATCAGAATGAGAAACACTTATCGCTCAAGAGTTGGGCGATAAGGATGAATTCACGCTTTAGGCGATAAGTTTGAATGTTTGAAGATATGCTTTGGGCGATAATGATGAACACGAACTAAAAAACTTTTCTAAGTGTGATTTTGATCCAAAACTTATCCAATTGATCTGAAGTTTGGTAGGGTTCTTCGCGAGGTGATTCTGAACAAGTTTAATGAAGGAAGAACTACCAAGAAATCAGTAGAACCATGATTTCGATCCTAAAACAGTAGTTGTAACTTTTCAAACTCAAAATCCCCAAATTTTCAAAAAATCCAATCAACTAAGTAATCCAGAGATAATGGATTACACAGAACACTATAACTAGTCAAAACGAATCAATGTGTACCAAATTCAACCTGAAAATCACACTAAAACCTCAAGAATCAATATCCACAGTCGATATTTGAAAAATACACAAAAATCTCGAATTCTTCACTTGATATGCCAGATCTGTGTGTGGATTTTCTTGCTCTGATACCACATGTGATCCCAGAAACAAGTAAATGATGTATAGATTCAAGATCAAAACTTAATCTCACTTCTCATTGAATGTGCCAAATGCTTACATAGAGAATCTTACAATCTTGATTATGTATAAAGTGTTAGCAACAAAAACAACAATCTATGCTATTTATACCTAGACAACAAAGTTACATAATGAGTCCCTAAACTTTGATACAACAATATTTTGACACTAACAAAGGTTCATATGTGAATTTGTTAATTAGTTCAAGTGATTCACATATGAACATACAGTTAACTAGTTAATATGTGAATCAGTTAATTAGTTCATATATGAATCACAATGTTCATATGTAGTTCACGTGTGAATCACACAGGTTCACATATGAACTCATCCCGCGTATTTGTAAAAGTTACGAAAATGTCATTCTATTTTTGAAATAGGCGCAACTCTTGACCAGTTAAAGCCGCAATTTTTGATCAGTATATATATATATATATATATATATATATATATATATATATATATATAGAGAGAGAGAGAGAGAGAGAGGAGGAGGAAAGTTTCAATAAAAACTCATTTTCCATTGTGCACAAGACCACGGATCTCGATCCGTCCATCTTTATTGACCAACAACTCATATTGTTAGGACTAAATGTCCTATAAAATAGAAAGTGATATAAAGAAAATATTAGTTTGATTTATTAATTGTAAAAGCCTATAATTGTAAATTGGGCTTATTAGAGGTTAATGGGATTGGGCCTTAATAGTCATAGGCCTAGGTATATATAGTTTTCCTTAAACCAGTTTTAGTTAAGAATCGTTCATATTCTAAACAGTGTAAAAACTCTCTGAACGAACTACTTTGAATGAGAATCATATGGATGACAACATTGAATCATTCTTTGTTATTGATTGTTTATTAATCTTATTCATATTGCACTAATCTGGGATCCACATTTGGTATCAAAGCCGAATCGGTGATTTGATGAAATTGAAGAAGCCAATCGAAAGTAAGAGAAAAACAAAGAAAAAGTTCGTATACAGTTTTCTAGAAAACGTAGTCGTGCCGTTTTGCCTATTTCCAGACTTTGAACCGTTGGATCGTCGTGATTTTTGGACAGTATCTTCACGACATATTGGTCTACATTCTGAACGGTGGAGATTGGTATTTGAGCTCCAAAAGGCATCCGTTTTCTGTTCGATATAGTGCAGTTTTTGTGGGTGAAAAACATCAATCGGGTTTGCAAAGCTTTTCGTCAATTTAATTATTCTTTTGTTAGATCTTGATTGTTTAATCGTTTTAATCTAGTTTTTTATCTGCGTTTGTACCGATTTTCAAAGGTATTAATTTTTCAGGTAAACGGTGTTATGGTAAGATTTCTGAGTTTTCGATTTTTGTTCTAATTTTGGATCAATAGTTGTTCTATTCGATTTCCTTGAGTCATTAATCGTGTTTGGAAAAGTTTCGCATCCAAAATCGAAGTTTAAAGCATCAATTTAGAAAAATCAGTTCTTGAGTTTTTGGTGTTGTTCTTAAATATTTTTGGTGATTCTTGAAAATCAGGATATATTTTGGTACTAATCGAATTGGGATAGTTGTGTTTGGTGTTTCTATACTATTTTCGTTTTTCAGGGAGCATTAAATATCGTCTGCGTTGAGTTTCAGATCCGAAGAAATCGATCGATTGATTTTCCAGTAAGTTTTCTTGTTTTCCGAATAACTCCTTTTTTATGGATACATATGTTTCCCGGATAAAAGTTTTACCCGGATAATTTTTTTTTCCAGATAACTCACTTTTCGGATGCATTTTTCCGGATGAAATAAGTCTTCCGGATAACTCCTCGTTCCCGGATACTATCATTCTCGCATATCATTTTTGTTCCCAAACAAGTGATTTTCGGATAAGCCTTCGTTTTCATACATACATACGTAAGACATTATTTAATGCATATATGTTTGGCTTTGACAGCAAACCACGAGCCTTTATCCTTGACTCTTTTTGGTTTGTTTGACTTTTTGCATTGAATACTAATTCCATACACACTCATCCATCTTCCATACATAACTTCCTGTTGGGAACTGAAGATTTGCTAAGTATGGTTAGTACTGCCAGAACAACGTTAGTACTGCCAGAACAACGTTAGTACTGCCAGAACAACGTTAGTACTGCCAGAACAACGTTAGTACTGCCAGAACAACATTAGTACTGCCAGAACAACAATACTACTGCCAGAACAACAATACTACTGCCAGAGCAAAGTTAGTACTTCAAGTAAAAGTTAATGCTGCTGGAACAATGTTAGTACTGCTTGTGCATAACGATGTTAATACTACTTGTGATCATAATTATGGAATGCTAGAATGTTGGAGATAAAGATGGAATGATTGAAGATAAGCATGAAATAATATTCTGAAGATCAATTTTGTTTTGATAGTTATCTTGTAATTATTCAGTATAAATAGTTTTTGATATATAGCTATTCGGCAAGACAGATTTCAGAATTCGTTTTTGTTTTAGAGAGAATTAATCTCAAGGTATAGAACCCTATTTCTAGAGAAGTAGAAGTCGTCTTGTTGAGCCTGTTCAACAAGATTGAGGTTTGGTTGTAAACTTGTGAGTTGAAGTATTGAATACAAACAGATTGTGTTTTCTGATTAGTTGTTCATCGAGTGTGTTTGAATTAAAGTTCTATTCCGCAAGATTCTTTAATTCTGATTTCTAAGTATAATTATTCTTGTTTGGAATCGATCCTGACAAGTGGTATCAGAGCTTGGTTTCTTAGAAATCTACAATCATTATGGACAACACAGTTGAATCAAACAGTACTCTTGTTTCAAAGGTTCCCATGCTCAGGCCTAATGAGTTTGACATGTGGAAGATTAGAATCAAGCAGTATATTTTGCTTACTGATTATTCCATCTGGGATATTATAGAGAATGGTCCATGTGCTGAAGGAAAGGTTGGACCAGATGGCAAACGACCCCCTCCAAAGACTGATGCAGAAAGAAAGGTTAGACAAACAGAGATGAAAGCCTTAAGCACTCTGCTTTTGGCTATTCCCAATGAGTATCAGCACCAATTTCATCACTGCACTGATGCTCAGATCTTATGGAATGCATTGGAAAAGAGATTCACTGGTACCAAGAGCACCAAGAGGAACCAGAAGGCAATTCTCAAGCAACAATATGAAAATTTTACTTCTACAAAGAATGAGTCTATGACTCAAACGTTTGATAGATTTAATAAGTTGATTGGAGAATTGGCTACAGTTGGAGTTCATATGGAGGCTGATGATGTAAACAGGAAGTTTCTAAGATCATTAGGTGAGGAATGGACAATGTATACTGTGTCTTTCAGACAGAATGACCAGTTAGAAGATAAAGAGCTTGATGATCTTTACAATGATCTTAGGGTATTTGAAGCAGAGGTTGAAGCCAAGAAGAAGCCCTCAGGATATGTGTATAATGCTGCACTCCTATCAGCATCAACTGATTCTACTGCTAACCCTGAATCAGTTAGTACTGCTGGTGGAGTCAATCAGGAGAAGGCCAATGATTCTGTACAAGAAGCTTTCTTTTCTAGTCATGTTAACTCCTCATTAATTAATGATGACTTAGAACAGATTAATGCTGATGATCTTGAGGAGATGGATATCAAGTGGCAGATGGCTATGCTTTCTATGAGGGTGAAGAAGTTTATAAAGAGGACTGGGAGAAACAACTTTTCCCGAAGAAGAGAAGATGGTGCTGGGTTTGACAAGTCTAAGGTGGAATGCTACAAGTGTCATAAGATGGGACACTTTGCCAGAGAATGCAGAGGTGGAGTATCTCAAAACAACCATCAACAAGCTCAGACTGGAAGCTTCAACCAAAACAGAAACTCTGTTCAAGCCCTTGTTTCTCAACAAGGAATGGGATTTGATTGGAGTGATCAAGCAGAAGAGGCAATTCAGAATCATGCACTCATGGCAGAAGTCTCAGATCTTCCTACTGAGGTAAAATCTAATCTCTGTTCTCAAGCTTGTATAGACACTGTGAAAAAGTATAGAGATCACAACCAGGGAATGTGTGATGACCTTAAGAGATTAGAAAAGGATAGAAGAGATTATGTAGTGATTGTTGAGAGGTTTGAAGAACAAATTAAGGCTTTTCAAGCCAATGAACTTCAACACTCATATGATACAAACTACTGGAAGTGGGAAAAGAATGGTCTGGAGTTCCAACTGAAAGAGTCTAGGGAGGAATGTGAGAAATTAAAAGGAGAACTTGAGAAAGTAAAACTTGATGTTGAAAAGTTTTCATGTGCTTCTAAAGTCATGGACACCATAATTAATGCTCAAATCCACAGTAAGATGAAACCAGGCATAGGGTACAATGCCACACCTCCACCCTACAACAACACATACATCCCTCCTAGGTCAGACCTGTTAGAAACCAAGGATAGGAAGGACTTACCTGAAGGAGCTACTAAAGTAGATCCATTAGATGAAGTTGTTGTTAAGGATAAAACTGAAAAAGAAGAGTCTAAGAAAAGGAACAAGAATGTCAGTGGTGAGATCCCCTTAGAGAATTACATCAAGACTAATGAGGAAGGTGGAAGTCCCTGGGATAAGAACAATGAGATGAAAAGATCTGAAAAAGGAAAGGGAGTTCATTATACACAGACCACTGTTGTGAATTCCAATACTTGTGAACATTGTTCTTGCAAGAATTCTCAAAAGAATGAGCCCCAAAAACATGATAAAAAGAGGGGAAATCAAAGAAACTGGAATAATCAGTGGGCTCAAAAACAAGGAGTTGATCTGCAAAGGATTAACAGACCAAAACCTTGTTTTATCTGTGGCAAATTGAATCACCTTGCCAAACACTGTTATTTCAATCCTATTAACCAAAGGATAAATTTTCAAAGAACTTTTCAAAAATCAAATGGTTATAGGAAGCCTGTAAGAAACCATGTGGCTAAGAAACAAGCTAAATCCAAAAGCCACATGAGGAAAAAGACTGAAAAAGAATGTGTCACAATGTGGGTTCCTAAAAGCACTAGTGTTAGTACTGCTGCCTCTGATAGTACTGCTGCTAGCAGTGTTAGTGCTTCAAACACTGTTAGTACTGCTGCCTCTGATAGTACTGCTGCTAGCAGTGTTAGTGCTTCTAACACTGTTAGTACTGCTGCCTCAGATAGTACTGCTGCTAGCAGTGTTAGTGCTTCTAACACTGTTAGTACTTCTTCTAGAAGCAATACTGCTGCTAGCAGTGTTAGTACTGCTAAAACTGTTAGTACTTCTTCTAAAGATAATACTGCTTCTAGTGTTTGTGCTGCTAGACCAATTATCTTGACAAAGTACTCCAGTACTGAAGTTCCTCAGGTTGAAAAACTTATCCAAACCGAATGTAAGTACTTTGATGAGCAAGGGAGACCCAAGACCACTTTGGCTTGGGTTCCCAATAAAAACTAATTGATTTATCTTATGTGCAGGGCAACCAACAGCTCAAGGGGAAGAGCATCTGGCATGTTGATAGTGGTTGCTCCAGGCACATGACAGGTAACATGGCCTGCCTCAAGAATTTCAAAAGAATTGATGGAGGACATGTTGCTTTTGGGAATAATCCTGCAGGAGGTAGATAAGTGGTAAAGGTGATGTATCAAAAGGTAAGATGACATTTGAGGATGTTTACTATGTTGAGCAATTGAGATACAACCTGTTAAGTGTATCACAGGTCTGTGACAAGAAACATGGTATATTATTTACTGATTCTGAATGCATTATTCTTGCTCCTGGATTCAAAGTAGTTGATGAAAACATGATACTATTGAGAACTCCTAGAAAGGATAATGTGTATTGTTTAGATTTAGAAAGTGTTTCATCTGATTCGTCCCTAAACTGTTTGGTATCAAAAGCTTCAATGGATGAATCATCACTTTGGCACAGAAGGATGTGTCACATGAACTTTAAAACAATGAATAAACTTGTTAAAAATAATCTTGTTAGGGGTTTACCATCAAAAGTTTACTCATGTGATGATCATTGTGTTGCTTGTCTCAAAGGCAAACAACACAAAACTTCTCATAAGTCCAAAGAGATAAAACACTATCCCAAATCCTCTTCAGTTGTTGCATATGGATCTGTTTGGCCCTACAAATGTCATGAGCATTGGCAAGAAGTCATACTGTTTAGTTATTATTGATGATTACTCTAGATTTACTTGGGTATATTTTCTGAGAACTAAAGATGAGACAAGTGGACTGATCAAACCTTTTATTCTTATAATTGAAAACCAATCAAATCAAAAAGTGAAAGTCATTAGATCAGATAATGGGACTGAATTTAAAAACCTTGATCTAAACACCTTTTGTGAGGAAAAAGGAATTGAGAGACAATACAGTGCTCCTAGGACTCCACAACAGAATGGTGTTGCTGAGAGAAGGAATAGGACACTGATTGAGGCTGCTATATCTATGTTAGCTGATTCAAAATTACCCACTACTTTTTGGGCAGAAGCAGTTAATACTGCTTGTTATGTCCAAAACAGAGTTTTAGTAATAAAGCCTAAAAACAAGACACCTTATGAGCTTTTTCAGAAAAAGAAACCATTTATTGGATTTTTCAAACCATTTGGGTGTCCTTGTACAATTCTCAATACCAAATCTCACTTAGGTAAGTTTGATAGCAAAGCAGATGATGGTTTTCTTGTTGGTTACTCATCTCAGAGTAAGGCTTACAGAGTGTTTAATACATCTTCTAGAATAATTGAAGAAAGTGACAATGTCAAATGCAATGAGAACACACCAAATCCTATTGGTCCAGGTCCTGATTGGCTATTTGACATTGATTCACTCACTAATTCTTTGGGTATCAGTAGTGATGTAAATGCAGGACAAAGGGATGCACCACCATCAGATCACAGAATTCAGTTTGTGATATTTCCACTCCCTACCATTGATCCTGTTGACTTCTGTGAACAAGAAAAGGAAGCTGAACCCATTCAGAATGAAGAAGAAAGAAGAATAGAGGAAAATCAGCCTTCAAGTCCAAATTCCAGAGAGTCTGAAGTGACTGAAGAAGCTGAAGAAAATCCAGACTTAAATGAGTCAAATCTGGATGTGAACTTACAAGAGGAATCTGGTCATCCATCAAGAACTCAGAAAAATCATCCTCCTGAGTTGGTAATTGGAGACATTGCTTCTCCCATGATGACTAGGAATCAAAGCAGACTTCAAGAGCTACAAGATCAGCAAAATACAGTTAATACTGTACTCACTTGCTTTCTATCCCAAATTGAGCCCAAAAAGGCTTATGATGCTATGAAAGATCCAAGTTGGATAGAAGCAATTCAAGAGGAGCTGCTACAGTTCAAGCTACAGAATGTTTGGAACTTGGTGGACCTTCCAAAAGGTCATAGGGCAATTGGCACCAAGTGGATTTTCAGAAATAAGAAGGATGAGAGAGGAATTGTGATCAAGAACAAAGCCAGGCTGGTTGCACAAGGGTATACTCAGGAAGAGGGTATAGACTATGAGGAAGTCTTTGCTCCAATTGCAAGGATTGAGGCAATTAGGTTGTTTCTAGCCTATGCCTCATATATGAAGTTCAAGGTCTACCAGATGGATGTAAAAAGTGCTTTTCTATATGGGACTATAGATGAAGAAGTGTATGTCTGTCAACCCCCTGGATTTGAGAATCCATTGTATCCTGACAGAGTGTACAAGTTAAAGAAGGCACTTTATGGTCTACATCAAGCCCCAAGAGCATGGTATGACACCCTGTCTACCTATCTCTTGGAAAATGAATTTGAAAGAGGAATCATTGATAAGACCTTATTCATTAAAAGGAAAAAGAAGGACACCCTACTTGTTCAGATCTATGTGGATGACATTATCTTTGGATCCACAAATGATCACATGTGTAAAGACTTTGAGGAGTTAATGCACAAGGGCTTCAAGATGAGTTCCATGGGTGAACTTACTTTCTTCCTTGGGCTTCAAGTGAAACAGAAGAAGGATGGGATTTTCATATGCCAATCCAAATATGTGAAAGACATCCTGGATAAGTTTGGATTATCAGACTCAAAGCCAGCAAGCACACCGATGGAGACACACAAACAGATCAATGCTGATCTTGAGGGGGAGGATGTGGATGTCCATCATTACAGATCAATGATTGGACCACTCATGTATCTCACAGCCTCTAGACCAGATATTATGTTTCCAGTATGTGTATGTGCCAGATTTCAAGTTACACCAAAGCAATCACACCTTCATGCAGTCAAGAGGATATTTAGATACCTAAGAGGGCAACCTAGATTAGGTCTCTGGTATCCTTATGAATCATCTTTTGATCTACTTGCATACTCAGATAGTGACTTGGGTGGAGCTAACATGGATAGGAAGTCTACTTCAGGTGGATGTCAGTTTTTGGGTGCAAGACTAGTATCTTGGCAGTGTAAGAAACAAACCACAGTGTCCTTATCTACAACAGAAGCTGAGTATATAGCTGTTGCAAGTTGCTGCTCTCAGGTTCTATGGATTCAGAATCAGATGTTGGACTATGGGGTAACATTTCTTCACACTCCAATCTTCATTGACAACAACAGTGCTATTAGCATTATTAACAATCCAGTCAAACACTCAAAAACAAAGCACATAGAGATCAGGTATCACTTTATTCGAGATTGTAATGAAAAGAAATTAATTCAAGTTGCTAAAGTTCATACCAATGACCAGTTTGCTGATCTATTCACAAAAGCTTTTGATGTGGGTCGATTCACTTTCTTGGTAACAAGTGTGGGCATGATCAACCTTGAATAAAGTCATGATTTTCAGTTTTTATACCTGTATTTCCTTCTATATTTGGTACTACTAACTCTTCTTCTCAGGATCTTCTGTATGACTCAGATTGATAGTGCATAGTTACTACTGCCAGTGCATAGTTACTACTGCCAGTGCATAGTTACTACTGCCAGTGCATAGTTACTACTGCCAGTGCATAGTTACTACTGCCAGTGCATAGTTACTACTGCCGGTACATAGTTAATACTGCTTCGTACTTAATACTGCATGTGTCGTTACTACTGCTTTAAAAGAAAAATTAGGGCTACTACTGCTATAAATACCTCTTTCAGCCCGCCAAAGTTCATAACGTCTCTTTGAATTATATTCATCTCTCTCTCTTTCTAACTATTCTCTCCCAAGAATCTCTGTTTTCTGTCAAGAATCCTCAGGTACAATGGAGTTTATCGACGAACACAACGAGATTGCCATGCTCCAGAAGCCAAAACAGTCCGCAGGTTTTCACGACATTGTGGATTTCCTCAAGTCCACGCATATATCCTATGCCCTAACGGTGACCCCGACAATCTACACCGAGCATCAGAAGCAGTTCTGGGAAAATGCCACCGTGGTGTCTGAAGATGGGCAGAAAATCATCAAAACAAGGGTGTGTGACAAACCCTTGAATGTTACAGAGGAGCTTATTCGCATCACTCTTCGACTGGATGATGCCTCAGGTATGACGTCTATTCCTAATGACGATCTATACTCAACTTTAACGAGAATGGGGTATGAAGGTCCCATTGGAATCTTTAAGTTTTTCAAGTCTAAATTTTCTACACAATGGCGATTCTTTGTTTATACCTTAATGCATTGCATTTCAAAGAAAACTACTGGATGGAGTGAGTTTAGCAGTACCATTGCTTATGCCCTGGTCTGCTTGGCCACTGCCAGGAGGTTTAATTTTTCACAAATGATTTTCAACGATCGTGTGTCAAACCTGGAATCCAAAAAGAGTTTTTATATGTACCCAAGGTTTGTCCAAGCAGTGATTACTCAGGAATTGATGGATTTGCCTCAATTTAATGAGGTATATGTACCTAAACCCCCTAAAGGAAAGGTCTTCTCAAATATGAGAAGAACTTCCAGGGACTCGGAAGGAGTTGACACTCTATTGTTCTCTACAATGATGGGTGTGTCCCACACACAAGAAGGTATGGCATCAGGGTCAAGGCCCTCATTAGACCAACCCACTGATAGCCAAACCTCACCTTCAATCACCAAAGAAATTCCTCAGTCCATTCTTCAAAGACCCACTCCTCTCATAACCAAAAAGTTTACAAGAAGAATGGTACACAAGGCTCCTTCCCTTGATGTACCTCCTACAAGCCCAAAGCCTTTAAGCCTTCTATTGGAGCATTCTCCAATAGAGAATATCGAAAGGGAAACCACAGGGGTGTCTCCCAACCCCAAGAAGGTGCTCACTAAGGAGAAGGTTGAGCATGTGAGTAGCAAGGCTGCCACTACTTCTGCTAGCACAGAGAAGGACAGTGGTAACATAACTAAGACCTTCCTCACGGCAACTCAGAATGAGAAATCATTCAGAGGTCCCAGGTGCCAAGAAACCACGGGGGTAGGCAGTGCTTTTGCTAGGCAAAAGACACCTACTAAAATTTCCAGTGATCCTTTAAAGGAAGTAAAAACTCCTAAACAAGGTGAGGATAGATATACATATGAGGAATTGATGGAAACCATTGCCAATATCAACACAGATGTTGTAAGTCAACAAAGGGAGATAGATGGACTCAAGAAAGTGGTCCTATATCAACAAACACAGCTTGAGAAGCATAAGAAGCTGATTACAAAGTTGATGCACAGGAAGAAGAAAGCTCAGTATGTTCTTAAAAGAAGAGGCCCCAACAATGATGCTCCCAAAAAGGGGGAGTCAGAAGCTGAATTCAACATGGAGAGTGCATAGGAAAAGGGGGAGAATGAGTGTGTTGAAGAAATTGCAAAAGAAGCAGAAACTGATCATGCAGCAGTAAAGGTTAATGCTGCTGAAATTCAAAAAGAAGCAGAAACTGATCATGCAGCAGAAAAGGTTAATGCTGCTGAAATTCAAAAAGAAGCAGAAACTGATCATGCAGCAGAAAAGGTTAATGCTGCTGAAATTCAGAAAGAAGCAGAAACTGAACCAGCAGCAGAAAAGGTTAATGCTGCTGAAATTCAGAAAGAAGCAGAAACTGAACCAACAGCAGAAACAAAAGAAGCAGCAGAAACCATGCAAGAAGCAGTATCTACAAAGGAAGAAGCAGTAGAAACAAAGGAAGCAACAGAAACTAAAAAGCCTACTTTGGAAGAAGTTGAAGTTGCAGAGGCTTTGATTAAAGCCAAAAATGACACTCCTAAAAAGCAAGAAGAAACCCTGGGTGAAAAGCTGGTGTCACTGAAAAGAACAAGAACCAAGTCTATAGCTGCCAAGAGGAAAGTTGTCAAGAAACCTAGGGTAGAACCAGTGGTAGAAGAAGAAAAAGAAGAGGATGTTCCAGAAAAGAAAGATGATACAAAGGTTGCTGAAGAAGAAGTAGCAACTCCATCAGGTCAACCAAGTAATGCTCAATGTGATATGTATATCACTGTGGTTGATCCAATCAAAGTTGACCCATTATCTTCCATGCCTCCTGAGATCATCTTCTGGGATACCTTGGTAGATCAGAGAAAGGAGTACATTAGAGTCAAAAGAGCAGATGGGAAGTTTGAGGTCTGTTCTACATGGGGAAAACTTATCAGAATGTGCTCTAGATCTGACGTAGAGGAGATGTACAAGGTTGGAATGAAGCTGTATGGAAATATGTTGAATGAGAAAGGGATGTCTATCACCAAATTGGTTCTTGAATACCTGTGCCTAATGTTCAAACCAGAAGCAGTTCAATATATGATAGAAAGAAATTTTCAAGCCATTACCAACTGGATGCTCATTGAAAAATGTGGAGTGTATGTCATCACACTTGAACATACATATCATGAGTATTATTTGGTGGATGTTGCATACAAGCACAGCAAGAAAAGGTTGAATGGAATGCTACATGCTAAGTTGGCTTGCAACAAGGATTCTGAAATGGGAAGATACTTGGTGAGAAGGATTATCAATCAAAGCCTGGGTTTGAATCCTGATTTATGTGTTCATGATTAGGTTTTGGAAGCATCATCTGAAGAACTTGACTTCTCAACCTAAAAAGTCAAGTTAGGGGGAGATTGTTGGGAACTGAAGATTTGCTAAGTATGGTTAGTACTGCCAGAACAACGTTAGTACTGCCAGAACAACGTTAGTACTGCCAGAACAACGTTAGTACTGCCAGAACAAGGTTAGTACTGCCAGAACAACAATACTACTGCCAGAGCAAAGTTAGTACTTCAAGTAAAAGTTAATGCTGCTGGAACAATATTAGTACTGCTTGTGCATAACGATGTTAATACTGCTTGTGATCATAATTATGGAATGCGAGAATGTTGGAGATAAAGATGGAATGATTGAAGATAAGCATGAAAGAATATTCTGAAGATCAATTTTGTTTTGATAGTTATCTTGTAATTATTCAGTATAAATAGTTTTTGATAGATAGCTATTCGGCAAGACAGATTTCAGAATTCGTTTTTGTTTTAGAGAGAATTAACCTCAAGGTATAGAACCCTATTTCTAGAGAAGTAGAAGTCGTCTTGTTGAGCCTGTTCAACAAGATTGAGGTTTGGTTGTAAACTTGTGAGTTGAAGTATTGAATACAAACAGATTGTGTTTTCTGATTAGTTGTTCATCGAGTGTGTTTGAATTAAAGTTCTATTCCGCAAGATTCTTTAATTCTGATTTCTAAGTATAATTATTCTTGTTTGGAATCGATCCTGACACTTCCATATCGCTACTCATAATTTTTTTTCCACTGTGCATCATATCCATAGCTTTTGACCATACCATCCGGAATTTCTTTATATCCAGTGACAACTACCGGAATTTTCTCTTCTCCCAGATTCCCCTTTGTATCCGGATTTAAATTCATCCGGAAAATTATATTTATCGGAAAATGATTATTTTTTCGGAAAACCTTTTTACCGGAAAACCTCAATTGATTTTACCGGAAAACGATTCTTTACCGGAAATTCTTTTTAAAGTTCACTTCACTTTTATGTGGTAAGGTTGTGTACGGTAAACAAATCATCCGGGAACATGTTTCAAGTTTGGTTCGGTAAGTTTTTATGCGAAAAAACTCAATCACCCGGTAAGTTTTTGGTTGGTAAGTTTTGATCGGTAAACCCATTTAATTGTGAAACGTTTTGTGACGCTTTGATTTTTTTTTGTGACGATTTGCATGGGTTGCATGGTTTATGGTTTTGAGTTTTAGTGACGATTTGAGATATATTGCTACGATTTGCACTTATTAGCGACTTTTATCATTTTATGTGATTTATTTGACGTTATTGATCTAACCGTTCGTATTTATGTGGATCCTAGTATGATCAAGTAACAATGAATTGAACCAATAACTCTTATTGAACGATTAGAGAGTGTTACAAGATTGGAATGAAATACAAACTCTCTATCTAAACTCAATTAGGCGCACCAAAACTATTATGATTAATCTCTCAAAGCTTCTGACCTAATTTCTAAACAAAAACCACTTTATATACCAAGGCTTTAAGGCTAAGGCCCATGGCCCATAAACTCTAATTAAGCCCATTTAACAATAATAAAAACTTTTGCAAAAACAATAATAATAAATATTAAACATTTATATAACTTTCTATTTAATAGAACATTTATGGTCCTGACAATTTATCTTGCAGGTTTTATTCTTGAGATTTGATTGTGTCATTCAAAATTGATTTTCAGAATTAATTTTTGGAAACGGATTTAATTCTAGATTTGTTTTTCAGATTTAATTTTGATTTTCTTCCGCGTTTATTTTCTCTAATTCTTCAAAGTAACACCGATTAACAATCTTTCATTTTAAATTTTTCAGATAACAATGTCGCTATATTCAGTACCTAAATGTTCATTTCGGGAGTGTGAAGAAATGATAAAATCGTCTGAAAGGAATCTCGATCTTGCAAATGAATACTATAGAAAGTACTTCAAAGAACTGAAGGAACAGAAATTGCAAATATCTGAAAGTTCTGAGAAGCTTGCTAAATCTGAAGAAAAAGCAACGATCTTAGAAACTGAAAACACTAAGCTGAAAAGTAAGATTTCTGAATTGACATCAAAAGACGACATAAAGGAGATTGAGGAAAAAGTAAAAGCCTTGGAATTCGAAAATGTTGATCTAAAGCATAAGAGTTCTGAGTTTGCTAAGGAAGTTTCTAAATTGCAAATGCAGATTGTAAAAGAAAAAGAAGACTTTCAAAAAGCAAGAGACGACATTAAAATAGAAACACACGTCGTTGCGAAAGAGAGAAAAGATTTTGAAAATGAACGAAATACTTTTGCAAATGAACGAAAGATGTTTAGACAAAGTTTTCTGATTTTCCGATGAAATCAATTGAGGAAAAGAAAGTTGTTGAGCTAAAATGCGTAAAACTTTCAAAACAAATATCTGATTTTGAAAAGGTTATGATAATTGAGCCAGCAAATTTTGAGAATAAAAGAAAATCTTTTGAAAGTGAAAAGAAAGAGCTTGAAAAGAAAAACATTGCATTTTTCAAAGAAATATCTGACAAACGCGACACTATTGAAAAGGATTTTGAATGTGAAATGACCATTTTTGAAACATAAATTCATAAGCTTACACAGAAATTATTCGGGTTAGCAACCAAGATTTTGAAGGAACAAATGGTAAAATCTGATCTACAAAAGAAATTTGATTTAATTCTCGAAGAACGAAATGTTTTATCCGTTAAAGTCAAGAAACTTGAATAAAGCAAGTTCAAAAATGCTCAGCCTTCTTATGCTTCAAGTTCAATTTCTATAAATAGTTCTTTAAAGAGTTTTGTCAAATCAAATGAGTTTTCACAGGATAAGATTCGACGTTCCAATCTTTTATATAATTCCCGCGTTGATAATAAAGATAATCCAGTGTTTCGAAAAGTCAAAATGGTTTGGAAAAAGAAATCAACTACAGAAGACAGTGATGGAAACACGTTGTAATAACCATAACTTTTGTTAAGAATAAAGGTAATTGTGGGAGGTTTTCAAGTTTGGGGACCTTAAAATAATTAAAAGTTTGGGGACCTTTGTGCAGTTAGTGAAAGGTATGAGAACCCTTCTTTTACCCTAATTTCAAGAGATGTGTGTGTGTGGAGGCTGGAAGAGAGCACCGAGAGCTGTGGTGAGAAACAATTGCTTTCAAATCAGAAGAAATTAATGAAGGGAGGGATTAGAAGCTAACTTCTGCATCAATTCTTCCAGGTAATCTCATGTTCAAACCTTTGTTCTTGGCTTATTTGGAGAGAATCAGTCTTTTGGGTTTTTTGTGGTTGAATGATGGTAATGGATGCTCTAAATGGTTATTAGGTGTTATTCTTGTGTTTTTACAGAAAAAAGATCGAGAAGATATGGTTAAGATGTGGTGCTAATGCATTTATTATTTGTGAAATCAAGCTTGTTTAAGATTAGCAGTGGATTTCATATCCCATGCGGTCAACAGACCCGCGTCTGGTAAGTGACCCTGTGCAGGTCTCCGGATTGTTCGGTATTCGGAAAGGGTATCCAGATTGTTCGGTATCCGGAAGAGTTGTCCGGTAAGTAGCATCCGGATAGTGTTGTCCGGTAAGTAGCATCCGGATAGTGTAGTCCAGTAAGTAGCATCCAGATAGTGTAGTACGGTAAGTAACATCCGGATAGTGTAATATCCGGAACTGGTGTCCGGTTAGTTTGGGTATCCGGTTAGCTTATGTTTCTCGTCCATTTACTCAGGTATTTCCTTTGGAGGTCAAGAGTAATAGAAAGATCCGATCAAACGCAATAGGTGAGTTTTTCCAACTAAATACGTGTTTTTAATGCGGTTTTCAGAAGTAAGGAATGAATATGAAATGATATTGTTAAATCCAGATCCGTGCAACAATTATGAAATCAGTTATATGAACAAATAAGAACAGTGATTTCAACTAGTCATCCCTGTATTATGCTTTCAATCAGAGTGTTTACAATATGAGTAGGAAAGCAAATGAGACAACTAACTTGTTTTTCCAAGCTAGAAGAACATTATATATGCGGGCCCGTGGTTAACAAGCCCACGGCCCGTTCACTAATAGGCTCAAAATAAGGAAATACAAATTACACCCTTGAACTTTAAATCAACATTAAATTGACCCTAACAGATATGTTTATGTTGCATGATGTTGTGTATTTGGGAAGTTAATTTAAAGTGTATGCATACATTGTCGATAGATGTGAGATGGCCAAGTTAGGGGGGGGGGGTGTCCCGCCAGTGCTCATACCGGGGGGTGTCCCGTTTATGCCATGGGAGGTGTGACCCAAGAAGGCAGTGTGAGACTAACACGTTGTCACTACCGAGTGACTTAAGTGTGCCACTTACATGCGCCGTTTACGTGAAAGCTCATTGTTTACGGTTGCTGTTTATAATTGTTATGAAATGTTTTTAATATTTGATAATGAAGTTGTTGCCACTAGAGGGAGCTCACTAGACCTCATGGTCTAACCCTCGTTTTTCCAAAACTAAACATTTTCAGGGAAGCCGTTAGTAGGAAGCTCTGGGAAGGGCAAGGAGAGAAGTTAAGGAGAGGATGCTTTTAGACGATAGCTATTTTCCATTTATCTTTTGGACCTTTATTTATATTCTCAGTTGTGTATAGGTTGTTTCCGCAAACCTATATTTGAGACAGTTGTATTCGAGCAAAATTTTGGGGCCCTTCGGGCTGGTTGAATTATATTTAATGTTATGCTTTATTTTTTTGTTTGGGTTGTTACACACGTCTTATAAATCTCCTGTTGCTGATACAAAGTCGTTTATTTCGAAGACTGCCTCACCTACTCATGTTTACTCTACAACGAAGCTAATCAGTCTCAGTCGAGCAAAGAAATGTTGCACCAATTGTGGGAAGAATGACCTTGTGAATCCAAGGTACGCAAATAGTTGGTATGGTACTTATAGTATCCCCGGGCCTCATTTTAAAGTTAAGGCATCTAACCATCAAGGATCCACAAAGCATGGATACCAAAATCTTTCTGATCTGTTTTGCAAGGATGTCATGTGTGATAACATTTAGAATTTTCTTCTCACATGACTGCATTCAAAGGTTATGCTAATTTTGAGGGGGGGGGGGGGGGGTACCAGGTTTGCTCAATAAATGAATTTTTAAGTGAATTCAAAGATCGTGGTAATTCATTCTGAATAACCTACTTGTGTTTGTTATTCTCCAATTTAACTTCCATGATTGCCACGTCCAATATTTTCTTGACTTAGTTGTTTCCATGTCACATATATATTTGTTGATTTTTCGATTGAAATACACTCGCTTGAATTCCTATTTGTTTTTTGAAAATTCCTCATTTCATGTTAATGATTCAATTCTTTTCTGACATATTAATTGTGACTTGTTCTTCACAATTAAACTTTCTGATCATTGTTTCATTTATTGCAAAAAATGTGCTTACTGAGTCATTCTAGTTCGCGCTTGAATTTATTTTTTGATATTCATTCTTATTATTATGACTTCTGATCATCTTAGATCAGGACTCGTTCTTAAATGTTTTGACTTCTAAACATTTCAGTTTAGAACTTGTACTCCACTGTTTACTAAAATATTCTATTTGGTGCATTAAATGACTGTTAGGAATTATATAGTTTCTATGGTCCATCCAGAACCGGAAGGACCTACCCAAGAAACACATCCAATTCTAGACAACGGTGAGGGGTCTAGCTTGATAGATCAGTTTGGAGTGAAAAGAATATGGTGAGGATGTGACAGGACTTAAAAGAATTATTTGTCTTTAGCAAACCGAGTCAGTTATCCGGGTAACCACACAATCTATGAATTCTCGTTGTTTGGAGATGAGTATTGAAACAGACATGGACCCAATGTCGATAACTCGTGTCCCCCACCTAGCCACTAAAGTATCTCACAAAAGATGCTTGTTTCATATATTCACAGAGATTTAGCACATAAACTATCTATTCCTCACTCGGAGGTCTTAGATATTGAAGAAGGAAGACATCAGCCCCGGTCTTCGGAGTTCATATTCTAATCACCGAGTCTGTTGATTTTAATCTGCGTCCCAAGTTAAATCAATATTTGAGCCAAACAGATAATTTATTTCTTTCACATATGCACGAGTCTTTGTGATTCCAATTGCATATCTCCGTGATATTGTCGGAACAGTTTGAGAAGTAATTTTAAAAATTTTACTTCATTGATAACTGGAAGTCCTATCAGAGATACTGTGGATCCCAGATACATAAGCAATCAACACAATCAACAATAATCAGCCATAAATCTCACTTGTATAGATGAATTGAATGAACAAGATTCAGTGGCAGACTGTGTAGCCGTACAAAGGTTTTGCTAACAATAATAATGATCATTAACCTAAAACTAGGTTAAACACAAACTACTTATACCCAAATGGTATTTACAAGAAGTGACAAGATAAGTCCCTGAACTTCTAATTCCACACATATTAAGACCTAACAATCTCCCCCTTGGAATAGAAGTTCGCGTTCACGCCAGTCTAGAACATAGCGCTTTAGGATAGCAAAGAGCACTTCAAAATATCTGATGCAGCTTCTGAATTCAAGTCGGTCTTCTATGGCTTTGAGAAGATCTTCGGCAAGGTACTCGCGAAGATTGACATACTGCTCTGGAGGAGCATTCTTGACTTCTTCTTCTAAAATCTTCTTCAGATCAGACTGAATTTTCACCAATGTTCCCTCGCTAATTTTATGCACTTCACTTTTTCTGATGAACCGTTTCTCCCCTTTTCCGTTCAGATACACGAACCCTGTTTATGGTTTAGAAAGTAAAGAGTGTACCTGTGCGTCTTCAGGGAGGTTCAGATTGGGCTTTAAGATGTTGATCTTTTTTTGATTACTTTCGAGTCCCAACTAAAAGTCTTCAATGTAGGATAATGTGATCGTGCACTTCATGAATCTTTTGATAGCTTCGAGGGCTTTGGTATAAGGTAGAGGCCGAATAGTAAGAGTCTTCAAAAATCTGAGTAGAACTGGAAAATCTCTCAGGCAAAGATGTTTGAAATCGGATTCTGAGAAGGTCCAAATATTTCTGTCATCCCTTTTTACTGAAAAGGTCGGGAAGACGACTTTTACGATTCTGTCTGATTCAATACTCACGATTTCGGTGATTCTGTGCTTAGAGTAAACCTGATGTCTCATTCTGCCTCTTTTCATAACTTCCACATACTGCGATCTGATCGGCTCATCAAGGAACGTGGCCCCATGACATTGTACAGGGTCAAGAGGTCTTATCCAGTGAGCGAAGATTTTCTTCTAAGATTCTTCCAGATACGGTACTAAGATTCGAAACCTTTCCCAACGAGCTGGTTGAGGATGTTGGGGTGGAACCGCTTCTGGAATTGACACAATAATTTCAGATGAACCTGCAGGATCAGTAAGATCAGCCGAAGCGGTAGATACCTGTTCACCCAGAAGAAGAAGTTGGTCATAATCAAACTCTGTCATCAATTCGTCATCGCCCTGTATTTCCCACAAGGCATCAGTTTATGTCTGAATAGCAACAATCGCTCTTTGCCTCCAATCGGTTTCAAGTTCCGGATCGCCGGCCGAGTCCTCATCAATAAGTTCTAGGACGGGCCGCTCCGAAACTGTTGGCATTGACGTGTCTTCCGATGGACCTTCAGGCTTTTCAACCGTCGGGTCTGCTGACTCTTCTAAGATATCTCTGACCGGTGAAGAAATCTCCATGTCCTGAACCATTTCGGACTCTGACGGTTGTTGTTGCTGTGGTTCAGTTGGAGTTACCGTTGAAGTTTCTGTCGCCGCGGATGACAGCTCGGTTAGTCTTATTCTCTTCTCCCCCTCATGTTGATCACGGTCATCCGGATCATCATATCTTCGTTTGGTACTTTGGACCTGACCCTTACAGGTGTCTTCAAGGCTGGCGACCCTCTCGGTTAGCCTGTCGAGGGCCTGCCTGACATCGGATAGTTGGGCCGTAATTGAGTCGGTCGGTGCGATAGGGGGCGGTGGTTGGGTTTGCGAGCGGAGAATGCTCACTAAATCTGCATCAGCTGAGGCGGAAATGTTGGAGTCGGTCAACAACTTGTCCAGTAAGGCGGCTTTGAGATCATCAACGGACATATGCTGGACAGCCGGAGCGGTTGACGGTCGGGATAGGTGGAGTTGGGGAGTCGGATGAGGAACCGAAGATGTCGTGGCTTTACCAGTGATAGATCGACGAATGACAGCCTTTAAGGCACCGTCCACATATTCCTTGGAGACGAACTCCGGGAAACTAACTCCGGCGGCACTTAGCCCTTCCGTTGTAGTAGCTGCAGTGGATTGCATCGCAGTACCGCCTACGTTCACGGTTGGCGTGATGATAGCCGTGGTAGAACTTTCGCCCTGTCCTTGCGAACTACCAAAAGGTAGAGTCGCTCCGGGCGTTCCGATCGAGGCACGAAGACTCTCGACGTTAGCAGAATCAATGACCCGTGTCCTAGCCAAAGAAATGTCAGAATCAAAGGGATCTAGACTCAATTGTGCATCCAAAGAAGGCGAGACCCGGGGAGGCTGGTCTCTAGTTTCAACACCAGAACTCTCCAAGTGAGAGACCGGTGGAAGTTGTGCTTGATCCCCGTAAGAAGTTGAAACCGGATCCTTTTGAGAGGAAACCGAGTGGCTATGGGGGGTTGTGCAAGTGCGTCGTTGGGCCCACGACGTCTTCTTCAATATCCCGATGCAACAAATGCAAAGGAATAATAGATGTGGCTGCCCGGTCAGATGAAGGCTGGTTGGGGGTAACCTGTGAAGATTTCCCCATCACTCGCTCTCGGTCATTTTTTAACTTACTTCTCCTTTCACGCACAGGCTCACTTTCAATTTTTTTTTCAACTAAAACTCCCTCCGCTCTCCTTATGTCTCCAGTAATGGCTTGGGGGTTAGTTGCATCATCATCATCGTCGTCAGATTCGGTTTCCTCACTGTCGGATTCCTCAGACCCTTCTTCGTCACCAGAGGCCGAGCCTGATTGAGACTCGGATCCGGATACCGATTCGGAGCCAGAGGCGGTGCCGACAGTTGTTCCGGAGGAAGAACCGGATTCGGAGCTGGAAGAGGAGGCTGCCTCTTCGGCTGTGTGTACTCGGGAAACTCCTTCCACCTCCACATCGTGTAGGGCGGAGCCATCAGCAGGCGGTGAATGAGGTCTAGGTCGAGGCGTACTAGCATCGCGTGATGACCGCCCGACACTACCCACGCCTGAACCCCTCACTACATTTTCTCTCTGTGCGCCCCGTCCGACAACCCCTGCTGGTCGAACCCCTCGTCCTCGCATACGTGGACCCTCACGTCGCTCGGCTCGCGCTCCTTGGGCATGTCCAGCCGGATTTGGCTGGACCATAGGAGCGACTAGGTTTTTCTCTGTCCTATATGCTAACACACTTAGTGCCGATTGGTCCGCGATAGCTAGTAAGGCAGCACGAATAACCATAGGAACTATACCTTCTAAGACTCGAATATTTTGAATACGAGTCATACGAGTAGCAACAAGTACCTCGTGATCAGCGCGTCGAGGAATGGTGAGATCGGATTCCATGAAATGTGCGACAAGCATTTGAAGAAAGCGTGGATACGGAAGAAATGAGAGTCGTCTATTGCCTTCGATCTTCTTTTGCACTTGCGCCACGAGTTCCGCCCAAAGCATCGCCGCGAAGTCAACATTGCGACTGTAGATAACAGCATGAAATAAGCGAAGCATGTTGACTGACGTACGGTCAATGCCTTTCGTCACTACAGAGAGACACCTGTTCAGGATGGTGAACAGAGTGTACCATACAGGCTGGAGGTTAGTTCGAGTGAAGCTCGAAGGTTGATGAAGGCCACCTCGATATCCGAGAGCCTGAATGTCTCGGCACAGGTCTACATCAGTGACATGCCCGTCGAAAGCTTCTGGAGCTGGAGCTGCATTTGCGGCCTGAAGACGAAGGATGGTGCGGAAGGTCTAGACCGTGATAGTGAACGCTGAGTCGCCGATACGAGCGCGGAGTTCATAGTGTTGGCCGTGAGCTATAAGTTCGAGAGACCGCCAAAGTTGATGTACGTAAACAGCCGGAACCGAAGGATGAGCTGATAACGCCTGGTTAAGATCATGGCGCTTCAGAATCTCCACTATAACAGGGCATTGGCAGTTGAAATTCGTCGGGACAAGGTGATAGTTGTTTGCAACTAGAGGAAGGTTTGGACCCGCAGGGAGTAATTGAGCGTCGGCTTGAGGTGGAATCGGATTTGGCTGCGCCATGTACCTGTAAGAGCATCCGGATTGTTAGTTACGAGCCCATTGAGTGACATATACCCCAGTCTCGAGGCCCGTATTCTCGGATTTGGAACACCGAGAGTCAGTGCAGTGCAAGACCGTTCACAACTCGAGTCTTGGAGGATCCGAGTTTAATGAAAGCAAGAAAGAACAGTTAAGGTGCATATAGGCAAATCTCGAATCTTACGGAGCTTGCAAAGATCAGTACTCGAAAATTGGAAATACCAGGGCCAAGAGCACCGGGAGTTTCAAAAACTTAAGGAAACGGGACTTGGAACTACCGGTAGATGGAACTACCGGTACTTGGAACTACCGGTACTTGGAACTACCAGTACTTGGAACTACCGGTACTTGGAACTACCGGGAGTCGAGACTACCGGGAGTCGAGACTACCGGGAGTCTAAAACCCTAACAGTGCGCGATTTAAAATCGATGAAATCGATCGTGTGTTGTGTTCTAAGGCTCGATCTAAGTGATTAAACGCAATAATAATAGAGATTAGGATGCATACCTGAAGATTGGTGAGGATTGGAGTCCGATTGTGGAAGAAATCGCAAGCCAGAGGGATTTTGGGACCGGGAGTTTGGGGTGCGGGAGTTTGGGGTGCGGGAGTTATGAAAAATATGAAAAGGTTTAAGGAAAACCTTGTTTATATACCCCGGTCCCGATACCGGGAGAGGTTGGCACCGGGTCCCGCAACTCTCCCGGTTCCATACATTCCAACTGCTAATTCTAAAAAAAAAATTGACACACCAAAAAAAATCTCTTCTCCCCCTAAGATTTTCAACCTGACATCGCTCCCCCTCAACTTTTCAAAAATAGCAGCCGTTTTTTTTTAATAAAAAACAAAACACACAAGTGAAAGAAAAGACTAACTTAACAAATAACTTTGACAAAACTACCCCTAGACATATCAGACTGATATTTCTCCCCCTTGATTTCTCAAAAATTATAGCTTTTCCTCGCAGAGATAGAATACGTACCTTCGGAACTAGGCATTCGAGGAATCATCTTGAAAACACACATTTAGAAGCACGAGAATAACAAAGACAATACGGATAACATAAAGACAGATGTAAAACTGGAAAAACGAAAGGAAACACTACCCTTGAATGTACAGAAAACGAGTGACGATGTGCTTGAAACACCCAAGCCACGCGGCGTGATAAGTATATCTGTAAGAGATATAGTTATCCCGTTGGGTGGAAAAGGTGAGACAAGTACAACTGAGACTCAAACTTTCAGATTAAGCATACCAAGCTTGGACACTAGAGCGAAAAAACGTGTTTCGTCCAACGCCTTGGTAAACAAATGCCAGTTGATTTTCCGTACACACAAAGTAGAGTTCCAATGTACCTTTCTCCACATGATCTTTGATGATGTGATAGCGCACGTCTATATGTTTCGTCTTTGTATGCTGCACCGGATTGCTCGTGATGGCGATAGCACTTTTGGAGTCACAATAGATGGGGATGTTCGAGTAGTTGTACCCGTAATCCTTCAGTTGAGTCCGCATCCAAATCACTTGGGAACAGCAGCTGGCCGCGGCTACGTACTCCGCTTCCGCCGTGGAGGTGGAGACGCAAGTCTGCTTCTTTGAGGCCCAGCTAACCAGCTTGTCGCCTAGGAACTGAACGTGTCCCGTCGTGATTTTCCGGTCAAGCATGCTTCCCGCATGATCAGCATCAGAATACGCTGTAAGCTCGAACCCTGTGTCCTTCGGGTACCAAAGGCCAAGATTAGCAGTACCTTTCAAGTAACGAATTATACGCTTAACTGACATCATGTGAGACTCTTTAGGATTAGACTGAAATCTAACACCCAGAAAAGTAGAAAACATTATGTCTGGTCGACTTGCCGTCAAATACATCAGCGAACCAATCATTCCTCGATAGGTAGTAGGGTTAACAGCCTTTCCGTTAGGATCAGCGTGTAACTTCGTACCGGGGGACATAGGAGTACGCATGGGTGAGCACTGTTCCATCTGGAATTTCCGAAGAATATCCGCGATGTACTTAGATTGATTGATGAATATTCCGGTCGACAGTTGTTGAACTTGAAGACCGAGAAAGAAATTCATCTGACCCATCATACTCATTTTAAAATGCTTTTTCATGAGGAACGAAAAGTTGCGACAATATTGTGGGCAAGAGGAACCGAAGATGATGTCATCGACATAGACTTGAACTAAAAGAATGTGCTCACCTTCCCTCTTTATAAAAAGAGTTGTGTCGATCTTACCTTTCGAGAAGCCGGAAATTAGAAGAAAAGTTGACAGTTTATCGTACCAGGCTCTCGGTGCTTGTTTAAGTCCGTATAATGCTTTATCGAGTCGATACACATGGTTCGGGTGATCCGGATCTATGAAACCCTCTGGCTGAGAGATGTATACCTCTTCTTTTAGATCTCCATTCAGAAACGCCGTCTTCACATCCATTTGATAGACCGTGAAGTTTTTGTGGGCGGCGTACGCGAGAAACATCCGAATGGCTTCGATTCGGGCCACTGGTGCAAACGTCTCTTCGTAGTCGATCCCCTCTTGTTGTCGATACCCCTTAGCGACCAAACGTGCCTTGTTTCGAACCACAACACCATTCTCGTTCTTTTTGTTCTTGAAGATCCACTTCGTTCCAATGATGGTTCGATTCTTCGGGCGAGGGACCAGACGCCATACTTTGAGACTCTCAAACTCGTTGAGCTCATCTTGCATGGCTATTATCCAGTCCGGGTCGTGTAGGGCATCTTTCACGGAGGCAGGTTCGACGTTGCTCAGGAAAACAGAGAATAGACATTCATTTCCGGTTGCCGCACGTTTTTGAGTATTACTCAGCAATGCAGGTGCAACGTCGTCTCCAGCTTCCGTGGTAGTCCGAGTCTGAACGGGGGCATTCGGATCACCGATGATTTGTTCCGGAGGATGTGCTCGAGTCCATTTCCTCGTATGGGGAAGAGGCTCCGAAAGAGGTTCTGAATTATCCGGATCGACATAGGACCCAAGGGGTAGATTCTGAACAGCTTCAAGGGATGGAACTGGATGTAGTCTTGGAACGGCCACAGGTGGAGATACAACAGCGGTGGACGAAGATGTGGCAGTGGCGTCTGAGCCGTTGCTCGCTCCAGAGGAAGGAGTGGTAGGAACCACTGATGAGGGAGGTGCCGTCGTCGCAATTACTGGTGAAGTAGGTGAGTCCTCCGTGGAAGTATCATTGGGGGTTGGAGGAGGACCGGACATGTCGGTCGACACCACTATAGTTCCATCTGCATTCAAAGAAGCATCAGTAGAAACTGGGGGAAAAAATAAATCATTATAAAAACCTTGAAACAGAAGATCTAACTCAGAAGGTTGTGACTTCGACGGATTGGACGACGAAGGATCAACTGTTGTGTGCTTGGGTTCCGATCGAGAGAAATCAGAAGTCTGCACTCCAGTAAGTACGGGTTCCGAACTGTTATGTCCAGAATCCAGGTCGACCAATTCGTCGAAGGTCACGTTAATACTCTCGATCACACTCTTGGTCCTTTTATTATAGACGCGGTATGCTTTGGAAGATGTCGAGTAGCCAATGAAGATCCCCTCGTCCGCCTTCGACTTGAGCTTGCCGAGATCATCCTTATCGTTCAGAACGAAGCATTTGCACCCAAACGCATGAAAGTATCCGATGTTGGGAGTGCGCTTATTGATGACCTCATAAGGCGTTTTGTTGAAGCTCTTGTGGATGATGGATCTATTTTGAGTGTAGCACGCCGTCGCGATAGCCTCGGCCCATAGAAACAGAGGAAGTTCGTACTGTGACAACATGGTGCGCGCCGCTTCCACTAAAGTGCGGTTACGACGTTCCACCACGCCATTTTGTTGTGGGGTCCTGGCTGCCGAGAATGTGTGTGAGATTCCCTGAGAAGTGAGGAAGTCACTGATGGTACGATTCTTGAATTCTGTTCCGTTGTCCGTGCGAATCGTGATTACGGTCAGCTGAAGGTTGTTTTGAACTCCCTTTAAGTGATTGATGATAACATTGGGCGTCTCGTCCTTTGAACGAAGAAACTTGACCCAGGTGTACCTTGAGAAGTCATCCACCATCACTAATACGTACTTCTTGTGACTCATGCTTTGAACGCGCATAGGGCCGCATAGATCCATGTGGATCAGCTCTAATGGTCGAGACGTGCTTGGCACCGGTTTCGGTTTGTGAGACACCTTCTTCATCTTGCCCATTTCGAATGCAGAGCAAAGATGTTCTTTCGCGAATTTCAGCTCTGGCATACCCTTGACGAGTCCTCCCAGCACCAGCCTATTGATGTTCTTGAAGTTGAGATGCGATAGCCGTCGATGCCATAGCCAGTTCTGTTGAGTAGTAGCTTTGGACATCAGGCACACCGCTTTATCAGTCTTGATTGTGGCGAGGTTGATGGTGTACAAGTTCGTCCATCGAGTACCGGCGAGAATTTCCGTCCCATCGTCAGCTAGAATACTGCATCTCTTCGCCTTGAATCGCACCTCAAGATCCTTGTCAAAAAACTTGCCGATGCTGAAAAGATTGTGACCAAGGCCTTCTACATAGGAAACCCGCTTGATCGTGAGTTTGTCCTGAACTAGATCGCCGTAGCCCATGATCGGGGCCACATTATCATTCCCAAACCGAACATCACCGCAGTACTTCCCCTTGAAGTTGGTGAGTAGCTCCCTTCTACCAGTCATGTGCTTGGAGCAACCAGAATCGAGAAACCACACATGACCGGGCTGCAAAACAGAGATTAAGCGCGTTTAGGTACCCATCTGGTAGTGGGTCCTTGGGTGTTAGGTGCAGCACCATTGTTTGAGACCCGTTTAAAGCTGGGTCTTTTGGGTTTGGATTTGCGTGAACCATGAGAATTAAAAATATGATATGAGCCAACCCAATCATTTGCATATCTAGAGTCAATCAAGTCATTCACACCACAAACAGAACAACAAACATATTTACGCGAAAAACCAATCAATTGATGAACATTGTCAAGTTTAACAGGAAATTTAAAATCATGTTCAATAGAATTGTTCCAACCAAATTCATGTTTGTCGTTATTATTCCTATTATTCAAAACAGAAGTAAATGACTTGTTCTTCTCAGGGCGCATCTTAGCATTCTTCTCTACCCACTCTCTTCGAGCCGCATTCCCCCGACCCGTACTATCTGAAATTACATTAGTTTGAGCGTTAGAGAAGTTTGAGAAAATGGGTTGTTTAGAGGAGCCTTTACCGGTTGTACCACGTTTCTTAGACCGACGTTTAGATTCGGTTTTTGAAGTGGTCTTGGAAACTGTTTTCGAATTCGAACATTCGCACGTCTCAAAATTAACCGGTTCTGGCAAATTTTCTAAAAATTTAGAGTGACTAGGAAGCTTCGGATCGAAGTCAAATTTAGAAAAATCATCGTCATGACAAGGAGTGGAGTTCATAAACTCAGAAAATCTTCTTGCAGAATCAGGTGAAGTGTCTCCATCAGAGTCAGATAAGGAGTTATTCGCAAACGGATTATCAAAAATTTGTAAAAGATCCTTTTGAACAAAATCGACTTTGATGGCCTTACCTTTATCCTTAAAGCTCAAATCTTTAGTAGTGGTGTCATCAGACACTCCCATAAAGGCTTTGCACGACGAACTATCTGAAAAGATCTGAGCATCATCAAACGAGATTGTTTCAGGAGTGACCGGCGTCATTGGGGTATCCACAGAATTCCCCTTAGCCATTCTCAGCGTTAGGGCTTCAGATGCCAATACAGCCAGTTGAGATGTCAACTTGTCAATCTCGGTCCGATAGGACTCTCTTTCAGATTCAGATAGTGAGTCGGGTTTATTCTGTTTGAGCTTGTCAATAGAATCTAAAAGTACAATCCTTTCGGTTTCATAAGTGACCTTATCTCTTATAATTGACTCTTCCAGTTTAAAGATAATGTTTTCCAAAATCAGAGGTGGAACATAACGTTTCAACTCTGTTTGATCATTAGAGTCTTCATCTGCGGTTGCCGGAACAGGAGGCGAAGTCTCAACCGTTTTGGCGAGAGAGCAGATGTCAAAATAGTCATTTGAGAGATAAGGAGTTTGCTTTTTAAATACGATGCATTAAGCATTTCGTACACGAAAGGAATTTGTACATTTATGTTCTTCCTAGGCGGCGCATCATCCGATTTTGTGTTATTTTCCGAAGAAGAATTAGTCGTTTTAGGTTTTGCCTCTATTGGAGGTAGAGGTATGGCGGTTTTTCTTTTAAAATCCTCAAACTCCTCATCTTCCTTAGATGCCTTAGTCCACTTGATTTTGTACTCTGGATAGGTCTTGTCTAAGCCCATGAAATCAAATTCATAAAGAGTGGGAACCTTTGACAAGACCTTCTTTAGGTAGCACGGACTATCATATCCGATCCCCCAAAGTGAGTTGTAATATTTGAACTCCTTGGGCTTGTTCAAGTGAATGGTTTGTTCAGATTGACCAAGTTTATAAAGTTTGGATTCAAGATCTTTAAGCTTAGTGGTCAATTTTTCATTTTCCTTTAAGACATTGTCTTGAACCAAGATAGTTTTTGAAAATTCCTCTTGAGATTTCTCTAACTTTTGAGTGTATTCAGATAGTTGGGTCTCGAGGAGTTTAGCTCTTTCTGAATAGGCCGAGCACTCAGTTTGATAATTATCTATCACACATTTGTCCTCAGCCTTTTCAATAGCTAGTTTGCCTATGGTATCATATTTTAACTTAACCTCGGCTTCTAGTTTAGAGATGTGGGCGTCTTTGGTCTTAACCTTGTTTTTAAAAGAATCTAAGGTGCGCACCATTTCATGCATTTGATTTAACAAGCTAGCATTGGAAGAACCACATACCTGGCACTCATGTTTGTCTTTCTGCTCGTCGGAGGAGTCATTTTCGGAATCAGTATCTTCCGGATTCAGACCAGTGTAGCACATATGAGCTTCTTCTTCCTCATTTTCATCATCCGTATTGAGCAGCCAGTGATCGTCTTCCGCCATTAATGCTTGACCAGCCTCTTTCTGCCTTGCGAGAAGCATTTTGTTCTTGTAGTACTCAGCATTACGTACTACAGGCTTTCGGCAATCTTTGGCGAAATGACCTCTCTTCCCGCAGTTGTAGCATTTTACAGGTTCATCATCATCTCGATTTTTATACTTTCCTTCACTTCGCTTCCCATCATTGCTCTTTCTACCATCATCCTTCTTGCGTTTCTCATCGTGCTTGTCCTTGTAATCCAGACGCTTAGCATTAGTGGAGTATCTTTGGTTGTTATTCGTCGGCTTCTTGAAAAACTTTTTCCGAGCATACTCCCGAGTTAATAAGGCGACAGCTTTCTTAATGCTATCTAGCTCAGGATCGGAATCACTTTCTGGTGCATCATCTTCATGTTCGTATTCACTCGGAGCTTCTTCACGATGAGAACTTCGTGATGACTGTTTATCCTTCTTGTGAGAAATTAACGCGAGAGGATCTTCATGTACCTTCTCCTTAGATTTGCTATCTCCCATCAGCTCAATAACTTCTTCTTCATCTTGAAGCAACATCTCGTATATCTCGTGCAGCGGAACATTTTCGAGAGAACGGTTGTGGCGGACATGAAGTACAAAACCCTTCCATTCAGGTTGAAGATTCTTGAGAAACTTGATGTTGCACTCTAAGTTTGACTTGAAGATATTGTTCTTGTGCAAATCATTTAGAAGAGTACAAAAGCGTTCATATGTATCAGTTAGAGATTCGCCTCGCTTAGCTTTGAAAGATTCATACCTAGTGAAACAGTTTGTGATCTTCATCTGATTTCCCTCTCGACTGCCTTGCATTATCTTAGCCAGCTGATCCCACATTCCTTTTGCAGTCTCCTTGTAGCCGTCTATGCTACAATAGATGTTGTTTGGAAGACTACAAACCAGATAGGTTTTTGCTAACGTGTCACCATCAGCTCTACGTTTCTCGTCAACTGTCAGTTTGTCATATTGTTTTGGCACTTTGTGGGCAGGATGTCCACCTTCAATAGCAGGAACATCCATTAACGGTTGAACAGTGGGGCCCTCCTTGAGCGAACGAAGTATCTCCTCATAAAGAGGTTTGGTTTGAATGAAGCACAGAAATCTGTCTTTCCAGACACTGTATTCCCCACGATATAGTATAGGAGGTTTGAACTCAGATCCGATAGCGAGTGCGTCTTGTGAAGCCATTGAGATTGCAGTGGTGATCGTAGGACGTGAGATGATTCAAAGGATTTTAAGACACGAAACACACTTACTAATGCAAAGTCTAACAGAATAAAGCCTAAGACAGTTCTACTGGATGACACAGTACCGGGAGTTGAAGTACCGGGAATTGAAGTACCGGGAGATGACAATACCGGGGGTTATTACTACCGGGAGTTATTACTACCGGGAGTTATTACTATACCGGGAGTTATCACTACCGGGAGATACCTATACCGGGAGTTATCACTACCGGGAGATATCGGAATAGTCACTACCGGGAGTTATTAATACCGGGACTTCGAAACCAAATCAGAAACAAGAAAAACTTACCCGGTTCGATGAATTTCTGCAGAGTTGATGAGATGTAATCTGCAAGAACTTAGTACTGACAAAGAAACTAACCCAAAAACTCACAAAAACATTACTAAAACGAATCAACTAGCACTTTTGTCAAGAAAAATTAGTAATTTTCACGAACAGGGAGCAAACACCAAAAAGATCAAGAATTTTAAAAATCAGGAATTTTTACTCAACCAGATGATTTGAAAACACATATATATCTTAGAAAACTTATGAGAAGAATTGATCAAGCCTCAATTTTAGGTTTGAACACCAAAATCGAAGCAATCAAATCCTTTATATGAACACAGTGCGAGCGATGAATGATCAAGAAAAATACTGAAAAATACCTTTGAATCAACGTCCTTCTGCTCTGATACCAATTGTGGATCCCAGATACATAAGCAATCAACACAATCAGCAATAATCAGCCATAAATCTCACTTGTATAGATGAATTGAATGAACAAGATTCAGTGGCAGACTGTGTAGCCGTACAAAGGTTTTGCTAACAATAATAATGATCATTAACCTAAAACTAGGTTAAACACAAACTACTTATACCCAAAGGGTATTTACAAGAAGTGACAAGATAAGTCCCTGAACTTCTAATTTCACACATATTAAGACCTAACAGATACCCGATGCCAACTCTGAACATAGGCCACACAATTTCTTAATTGTTGTGATAATAGTTACTATTGTGTTTCTATGTTAGATATTTACCCCACATTGGTTACTTAACGATTTTATCTGATATTTTGCTACTCATCAGTTTCGTATTTGAAATTACATGATGTTTCGAATGTTCCTACTCATCATGAGGGAGAGGAATGATACAGATTCAAAGACACAGATTATCATGTTGAGGGGGAGTTAGTAAAAGCTGAGGGAGATTAACTGTTAGTTGGTCAGTTCCGAAAATGGTTCAAAGTGTTTACAAGTGATCAATTCAATCAATTTGATCAATTCCGAAAAGTGTTCAAATTGTTTACAAGTGATAAATTATTCTCATCCATCAAGTAGTGTTCGCTACAAATTATTTCCTCCATCAAGCATATTGGTCGTACAGGTTCTTAAAGCTAAAAGCAAATTCAACTCGCGGTTCAAAGACAGATTCTTTATTCTAAACTGAAGATGCACTGTGGAATGTCACGTAACTCGCACATTACCTCTCTAGTGTGCTTATCGGATGTGTGGAGTTCCTACACTTGAAAGTTGCTTTTAGTGCACTCAGTCGAGGTAATTGTTCATTGAATCTGGTGATAAAGTTGAAGATATGAAGACTAAGAGCTTTATTCAAGGGGGAGCTTGGAAAGACATGAATACAAGCAACACCAAAGTGTTTCAAAGATTCAAGAGGGAGAGAAGATCAAGACCTAAAGATTTCAAGATCAATTTTTTCTATATATAACTTTTGGGGGAGATTGTTAGGACTAAATGTCCTATAAAATAGAAAGTGATATAAAGAAAAGATTAGTTTGATTTATTAATTGTAAAAGCCTATAATTGTGAATTGAGCTTATTAGAGGTTAATGGGCTTGGGCCTTAATAGTCATAGGCCTAGGTATATATAGTTTTCCTTAAACCTAGTTTTAGTTAAGAATCGTTCATATTCTAAACAGTGTAAAAACTCTCTGAACGAATTACTTTGAATGATAATCATATGGATGACAACATTGAATCATTCTTTGTTATTGATTGTTGATTAATCTTATTCATATTGCACTAATCTGGGATCCACCCATATTAAATAGAGTTTTTAATTAAAGTGATTAGAGGTAAAAGAGGAAGATCATTTCAATCTCACGCCTACCATATGTGACCTTTTATTTTCTTTTTTAATTAAAACCCTTTACCCCTTAAAAGTCTAAAATAAATTTTCTTAAAAATTACGAATATTTTAATCAAACAAATTACATCAAAAAAAAACGAGGATTTCGTGCTCTTCGATATGACATCCATCTCGATATAGTTTTTTTCCACAGTTTTTACGTAAATGCTATCTATGTGTGTTATATTCATTATGAATATTTATGTACGTTCAAGTGTGTACAACAACTCGACACCGTAAGTCCGTAACTCGACATCACTTTTTTCAACGTCATAAAGCATCGCATTATTCATCACCGTAACCTAACACCCATCAAGACGAATCGAGAACCCATCAAGTTTAGGTTGTGAACCGGGAACAGAAGAGAGTGTGCCACGTCTCCACACATTCATGGTTCATTCATGTATTATTCATCATGAATTAAACATTCAAGGTGAATAATACATGATTCATGAATTCGTGTATTATTTATCCCGAATGTTGTATTATTCATTCTGAATACTGTAACACCCTCAAATTTGGAAAGAGCAACTAAATAAAAGCTTCGATAAAATGTCCAAATAAAGAATAAAATCCTTTCTACAAATCCATCCTTGGAAATACCTCAACTTTAAAACATATAATTAACCTCAATGTTCGTTAACTTAAATCATACACCAAGAGTACATAAGGTTGGGTGTTACTCAAACCCAATACAAAGTTGCTATTCCCAATATGAAGAAGACTTCACCAAACTATTTACTTCTTGAGCACACGTCTAGCTCTCAACTCTTCACAGTGTCACTAGTACTATTTCCCAACCGGAACCTGCTGCACATGCCGACAAATAAAAAGGTTAGGCTAACGCCTAGTGAGTTCAAGAGTTTACATCATGATTAAAATAATTTGTTAAATGAAAGAGTGCAACTTAAATCATGATTTCCAAAAGTATTTATGATAAAAATGTAAACAACACATTTCCCAACGCACACAATTTCTATGACGAAAGCTCCAAAATATATATAGCGTTTTCCAAAATGAATTTCGATCCGAACTCACTCAAAACGTGAATAAATATTGAATTCCCAATTATATAAACGTGAATAAATCTCTATTATTCACAACATTCAAACATGGATGAGGCATAATACTCAATCCATAAATCATGGAAGAACAATCCATATAAATATAATACGTCACCGAAAACATGGTAGTAAACCCAATACTCACGCGAGCATAAAATGAAATGAAATCCAAATACCAAAATATGGAAATGACATGCTTCATTCGAATTCTAATATTAAAGTCATCATTTGCAGTCACTCGCACAAGACCAACGATAATAAAGCAAGGACATTATAATATCCAAAATAATGTTGGCCGACAACGGGGGAGACCCGTATCCATTGAAAGTGGAGGAACACAAAGGTATGTCACTCATACAACGTTAATCGTCTGACACTTCACTACATGAAAGCCCAAGTCTCCCTACGATCCCTTTCAAGTTACACCCAAAGAGACAGCTGACCTTAGCGAATATTACCATGAATACCACGAAAGGCCCGACACATTCGGGGTTACAACCATGGCATCCCCGACATAGCGGAGGTCCCAAACGCCCATCAATCATGATAGCACAACCGGACTCAGCCCTTCTAGTGTACACTTGCAAGGTAAAAATCATAAAACATGGGTCACGGAGTCAAATCCCACAACACCCAGTTGACCATCAAATAAAGACTGACTTACGTGCCTATCGATCCAATGCAACACAGTCTAAAAACTACATGACTACACATGAAAGACTAATGCACTCGAGCATGTAATTATCAATATTATGCAATAAGATGCAATAAATTTAAATCATAAATGGGGCTCTACATTGAGCCATTAGAATCGGAAAAATGTACTCAAGACCCTTTTAAATCGAAACCGAGCTAAAATGCTCAAAACCCGATAGACCAACAAATAATATCCTCATATAATAAAATGCATTTAAATGGCATTTATGTAAACGCATACCTCAAAGATATGATTAATCCAAAACTCGACACGGATTGGGACAAATGATTTTCCAAATGGACTCATACCATTAAAATTCCAAGATGTCTCGTAACACGAAAATGTGCATTTTCCAAATGGCTTATAAAGTCAATTACACCAAAAATGCACAAACCATTGAATATACTTCATTTGAACAATAAATTATCAAAGGGACATATTTATGATATTTACTTATCAAAATACCCAAAAATCCCAAATATGTGTGTTTTACAAGGTTTATAAAGTTAAAACATTTCAAATAATCAAAACCCACCAAATAACTCAACAATTGATAATTTCATGTAAAACACATAAATACTTGGAAAATAACATTTTTGACATGTACAACGTTTTCACAAATCAACTTGAACTCACATTGCTAGAATTAGTCTAAATCTAGAATTTCCCCAACTTGAGCTCCTTTGAAGAAATTTGAATCCTCAAGCCTAATGTAATGTCCCAAAAATTACAAGGAATTTAAAATTTTTAAAGTAACATTTCATTAATAAAAACTCATTTAATAATTCAATCATTTCATTTGCAAACTCATAATTAATATTCTCACGAACAATAAACAGCGGAATAAATGTCTAAAATTAAAATCATAAAAGTAATCAACTCTTTCCACGCGCCAGTGTGTACTCGTCACGCCTTGGAGCCACTCGTACCCGAAACCACAATTTATTGGGAAAGGGTAAGCACGAAGCTTAGTGAATTCAGACACCATAAATAACACAGTTATTCCCGCACCACCTCTAAACAGATAATTGCACATAAACAGCATACAAGTCTACGAACAAATCATAAACATGCATACCTACACCATCCCACCCAAAGGCATAAGCTGGTCCACCCGACCACACGATAACCGTGCAAGCATTACCCGGCTCCCCCGGGTTCCTACGCCACCCGCGTATACAACCTTCGGTCCCACCGAGTTACTACGCCACCCGCGTATATAAACCTCGGCCCCACCGAACTCCTACGCCACCCGCGTAGTCATAACAATAAAGGTCCGACTAGACACCCCACTATTTAGTCCCGCATCACAAACAATTAAAACTACCACACACGTACAAATCGTAATGTAAAAATAACCGACATTAGTTATAGTGAGAGAACTCACCCCGTAAGCGCGCCTAGCTCACAAACAATAATTCAAGCTTCACAAATCCAAGATCACTTCCCAACACCTAAACAATCGTTAAAATGTATTAACACGAGACCCGGACCCTAAAACACGACGCACCCTTAAATCGTCACTAAAACGACTTTTCAGTCTAACCAAACAGGTCTGTTCGGGACCTGTTCCGACCTCCATAAACCCAGAAAATCCTCAATTAAATTACATAACCAGAAAGTGCTCTGAGTTAGGGTTCCAAAGACATATTATACACCTCCTAACGATTTTTCTACAATTTAATACAGATTTTATCAGAACGGTTCGCAGAACAGTGAAAAACAGCACCTTTCAGTAATAAACGACGATTTGACCTATGCTACGTCCCGAACTGGATTTTGCACAAAACACAGAAAAGTTACTAGACTCAGAATGGGAACTTTTGGCACCGATTTCACCCCAATCCGAGCTACGAGTAAAAAGTTTCGTGCGAAGTAAAAACTGGACAGAAAGCTGGAATTCACATAAAATGACGGTTTTGAATCGGTTTAATGTTTTCGTGATTGGGGTTACGATTTAGTTATTTAGGGTTTACGAAGGCTGGACAAACACCAAGCACCACCCACTGCCACCTTTGGCAGTGGTGGTCGGCGGCGGCGGCGGCAGCCACTGCCGGCGATGGTGGTGGTGGTCTGATAACAAAAAGAAAATCCGACGAAAGAACCTTCCTTAACCATCTCGACACACACGGCCACTGACCCGCCACCACAGCCACCGGCTGGAGGCGCACGACGGCGGCAGCCGGCGGCGACCATGGCCGCACGCGACGGCAGTGGTGGTGGTTCTTTGCGGTTGAACGGCGAAGAAAGAAACGACAAGGAGAAGTGAGTCTTACCTTGACGATGACGCAGCGATGACCCAACGTCCGGCTTCTCTCTCTCTCTCACTGCACTCTCCCTCTTTCGCTGCTCTCTTTCTCCTGCTGCACTCTCTCTCGCTGCACCCTCTCTCTGGTGATGACAGCGGCGCCGGCGAATGGTGATCAAAAGCGGCAGCAAGGGGCAAAAGGGGAGGAGTCTTCGACGGTAGCGTAGGTAGAAAAAGAATTAGGGTTGTGGTGGTGTTGGTGTTGGGTGTTCGACGCAAGCAAAGGAGAGACAAAGGGAGGGGGTCGGTTCCCCCACATGGGCCGACCCATGCAACCCATGCCAAAAATTACATTAATAGCCCCTGCCCTTTTTGACACCTTGCAAAAAGATCAAAGGTTCCTACCCGATTAACATATTTGGTCCTTCTCATTAATTCCGCTAACAAGTTCATTTAACGCAAAATATTAAAATAATAAAAATAAACAATTGAAGACCAAATCGGGACACGGGCTTTACAACTCTCCCCTGCTTGAAATAGACTTCGTCCTCGAAGTCTGTGCTCGTGAATAGCTCTGGATAGTTCTCCCTCATCTCAACCTCAGGTTCCCAAGTCCACTCGGAACCCTTTCGGTGTTGCCACTGGACTTTCACTAACCGAAATCTAAATTTCTCTATACGCTTGGCGACACCCCTAACTGGAATCTAAATTTCTCACACCGTTTAAAAAATATTCTCGAATACTTTTCTGACCAACAAAACTCCTTCAAGAACACTGAAATTATGATCGGAAGAACACTCCAACAATTGGAATCATTCCTAATCGAACGACTTCGGTTGTCTCCCAACCTTAGATATTCCATACATCCCGATTTAAATTTCAAGCTCTAACCATTCTAGAGTTGCTCACCAATATACCCGACAGGATACTCGAATCCGATCATTCCTACCATTAACTGTCGATTAACAACCACGAGTTCTAATAGACTCCAAAGATTTTCAATAAATTACATTAACAAACATCGGCCCCCCGCCGAACATCGGTCCAACCGATTACAATAGTTGAGGTATTATCCCAGACAATAACACAAATAGATATCACCTACAATCAAATCAACTAACACACACGTAGGTCATTCCACCATAACCATTCATCACGAGTGATCATTTCAGGGTTACAACTACCCTCACCATGATTATCTTAAAATCGGCTACAATTCTCCGATCATACTAAAGGTGTTTGGCCTCAAGCCCAAAAGTCGACACCTAAATATACCACCTACCTCAAAATGGTTAATGCGCATTTATTCTTTTAATTACAAAGGGCATCATTCCCTTAACCGATACTATTCGGCCTACAGTACCAACACGCGTGGAATACCCAACCTTCCACCCTCGACGTATCCCCCACACTTGCTCTACGAAGCTAAGTTATACTGAATCGAGGATACACCCTGACGCCTACCTCTCAGGTAACGCCTCCAGGCCCAGCACACCAGAACTACCTCCCAGGTATGTGCCCACGACTAAATCTCCCTAGTACCTACGAAAAGCCTAGGTTATAACACATGAATACCGGGGTCGCACCTCGAGATACTCAACCGACCACTACCAGCGACTGACTAACGTTTCTAAGGTTCCAAAGCAAAACAGCCTACCAACAACATGCCTATCCCGGATTGACTCACTCACCCAAACGTGTAAATACTCAACGTGCCATGAATGCCAAACGGTGCGACAAAACAATTCATCAACAAGACTCCACATCGAGCCATTAAAACTGTGCAATTGACCCATGACTATCTCAATAGTCAAAACCGAGCAAAATGCTCCACGCTTGCTAGACCCATAAGTCGGTCAAAACGCGTTTAAAATAAAGTTTAAGCAAGCAGTACTCTGAAATCAACATTAGCCCCAAAACTCAACACGGTTCAAACAAAAGAGTTTTCCAAAAGGACTCACACCCTTAGAAATTCTCAAAATGACACATAGCTCATAAAAGCGCATTTCCCACATGGTTTACAATAATCCTTTACAAAATATTTCCAACGTCAAAGTTTTTCATCCCAAAAAGATCGTATGCAATAAAACTACTATTACCAGACCGGTAGTTATGCAAAACTGGGCACGCTCGTTCCGCATAGAAAAATCATGTTGAAAATCGTTCATTTGCAGTTCAGTTTACTCACATAAAAACAAAGTGTAATAACTAATTTCTTTAAAATGAAACCGCCTCGATTCCAGTATGGATTGACTCATGACATGCACCTAAAGTAACCGCTTGACCTTAAATAGGGTGCGACAAAGGTGCGCACATAATTCAAAATAAGTTTCACGACATTTGATTCCAAAATTCTTTTTTTTAGTCATAAAATGATGTGACACAGGGTTCACCAACGAATTTTTCGCGCGTCAGCTAGTCATCCAAAACGATGAAACGGTTTACTCATATATTTTTGTTAAAACTCAACTGTCTCGTGTAAGTTTCAAACTTCAAGGTAGAAACCAATCTGCTTCTATCAATTGGAAATATCGACTAAAACCTCATAAAATCTCTAACTGGGGTAGGCATGCGAGTTTGTAACTCTTCCTCAAAGTTTCGTACTTGGGACACATACCGTCAAGACCTTATATTTAAAAAAAATATGTATTTATCGAAAATGCTCAAAATACTCGTTTCCTCTAAAGCAAAAGTTTTTAATTTCCCCAAAATGATCGGCAGTTCTAAATTAACCGAATGTCAACAATCTACGCGTTTATTTTCCCAAAATATAACACATTGTAACCGCATGCATGATATTCACAACATTAAAACACTCCTTTGACCAAATGTCTTTCATTTCAACAAAAAGAGACTAAGACCTTTCCATGCACGACTCGTTTATCAAAAAATGTCGAGAACAAAGGTTACCCAAGTATGCATACCCCTAAATCGATAATTCGTATTTTCATGGAAATGTCAATAAAACATCTAGCTGACTAAAAACGCACTAAACGACTCATTTGAAATATTACCAAAATTCTTTCACGCATTGCTTATGCCACGCATGAATCAATCCACACACTGAACCATTTGCAATGAAGTACTTAGTGACGCAAACTCTCGAAAGAAAAGTTATGCGACACTAGAGTTCCAAACTCGTTTTAAACAAGCAACCAAAATAGCTTTATACAGACATCGTGGAATGTAACTTTCCGTCTCAACCCTAACATATGTGGAGGAGTTCCAATGTTAAAGTCTCAAGCCGTAGTCGCTTACCCAACATCTTAACCACCGCAAAACACGGATATCATCGTACCCGAAAGAACCGTTGGAAATTAATCAAGTGAAACAATTTTAACAAAGTTTGCAACTCTCGTGATAAAACGGTTTCAAGCACTTTCAAAACTATAATTCGAAATCTTGTGTGTGTGCTGAACATTTCCCAAAATTCCAAAACACCATCCATAAAAGGATTGAAAACATAAGAATTAGTTAATGCAATTTTATTTTCCAATTAAACTTTGTGCATGACTCAGTCGGCATTCAACGTCTCGCCTCATACCCCTCCAAATCTCTCCGGTCCACAATCGTCATCCGGACATTTAAACCTCTTAGGCAAGTTGGGAAATTACTTCAAATAATCCTTACGGCTTTTCCTCGATTCAAAGTCGGCTCAAAAAGCCTATGGTTCTAGCACAATCATCCACCTTGGCCCGAAATGGCCTGCTTATAACAATTATCATCCCTATCGTCACTCCAAGTGACTAATACTAGAATCATCCTTCTATTCCAACGACTACTAATTTAAAGCCTTCACCACTACCCCAACGATCATCACGTCAAAGCAATTCAAGTACACACCTGTACTAATAGGTTTACTATAGTTGTTCCTCCTTGTGACGGCTATTCCGGGTAGATATTACAACGAGTTATTAGCACACAATAACTCACACTAATAACGCTCACGCTCAACTCCTTGGATTCCTCGTGACTTTCCCCGACTCAAGCATTGATCCTGTGCTTCCGGTAGTAGGAGCTCTACTACTACCATCCACACCTATCATCGCCCGTTCCGAGTCCCATCCCAAGGGGTCCAAGTAGTTTCTCGCCGAAACTATACACATATGCCCGCACCGGCATATGTACACACTCTTCCTAGCTCCTTAGGAATTCCATCCAAACCACTACCCTTGCTACTACTGAATCCCTACTAATCACAACGAGTTGCCTCGCGAATACCCGATCATATGCAGTGCGAAACAAATAGACATTCGAATACAGGATTCTATACTAGAACGGTTGGACTCAAACAAGAGCTGCGCAATAGAACTAAATCAAATATTCTAAGGCTATAAATCTCTTACTGCATACAACCTAGAGGGCATCCACTTAGTAACCTATCATAATTAGCATAAATTCCTAATAGCATGTAGTACAACATACAACATAGTGTCAACAACAGACAATCTAGCATGCATACCCTATGATCTAGAAAGCAATAAAACACTAAGTACTGTACCTTTCCCTTTGGCTCCGGCCGACTGTACACACTGCGCCTTTGATCACTGTTTCTCAAACGGATTTTTCCTTCCTTTTATTTTCCAAAAACTTTAAAGAAAATTTTATAGCCGCAAACTTGAGATCAAACACACCGAGATGCGTGTTATTCACTCAAGCTGTGCTCTGATACCAAGTTGTAACGTCCCAAAAATTACAAGGAATTTAAAATTTTTAAAGTAACATTTCATTAATAAAAACTCATTTAATAATTCAATCATTTCATTTGCAAACTCATAATTAATATTCTCACGAACAATAAACAGCGGAATAAATGTCTAAAATGAAAATCATAAAAGTAATCAACTCTTCCCACGCGCCAGTGTGTACTCGTCACGCCTTGGAGCCACTCGTACCTGAAACCACAATTTATTGGGAAAGGGTAAGCACGAAGCTTAGTGAATTCAGACACCATAAATAACCCAGTTATTCCCACACCACTTCTAAACAGATAATTGCACATAAACAGCATACAAGTCTACGAACAAATCATAAACATGCATACCTACACCATCCCACCCAAAGGCATAAGCTGGTCCACCCAACCACACGATATCCGTGCAAGCATTACCCGGCTCCCCCGGGTTCCTACGCCACCCGCGTATACAACCTTCGGTCCCACCGAGTTACTACGCCACCCGCGTATATAAACCTCGGCCCCACCGAGTTACTACGCCACCCGCGTATATAAACCTCGGCCCCACCGAACTCCTACGCCACCCGCGTAGTCATAACAATAAAGGTCCGACTAGACACCCCACTATTTAGTCCCGCATCACAAACAAATAAAACTACCACACACGTACAAATCGTAATGTAAAAATAACCGACATTAGTTATAGTGAGAGAACTCACCTCGTAAGCGCGCCTAGCTCACAAACAATAATTCAAGCTTGAAGTTTGGTTTCATGATCAGTTATTTTAGAAACAAACTCCTTATGTTTGATTTGAAGAGAGGAGCATTGATAGACAATCTCTGCTTTCTCATTCTCACACTGATCAAGCTTAAGATTTAATTCAGATATCTTGGCCCTTAAGTCCTTAGGTGATATTGAAAGATTTGTACATTTTTCTTTTAGAGTAGCATTTTCGGACTTGTATTTTTCAGTTATGCGCTTTTGAACATCTAGCTTTTCTTTTAACGAGGTAATCTCAAGTAGTTGTTCATTTGTGGTAGCCTTATAAGAATTTATTCGTTCAACAAGTGGTTGCATCTGTTCAATTAAGCTTAGATGAATAGGTTTACATACCTGACACAGATTCGCCTTTTCTGCTGGAAGAGAATGGCAGCCCATGAAAGCATCAGCATCTTCAGAATCGCTTTCACTATCAGAACGAGCCAGCCAGTTGTCATATTCAACAAATAGAGCTTCTCCTGCCTCTTTCTGTTCTGCTAGAAGAAGTTTGGCTTTGTAGTAGTGTGCGTTTTTCACGACGGGCTTTCTACAATCCTTGGCAAAGTGACCCAATTTCCGACAGTTGTAGCAAGTGACGGGTTCGTCCTTCTTCATTGTCTCAGGTTTGCGATCATCCTTCTCATTCTTCTTTTTCTTGTCAGGTTGCTTGTACTCATCTGCCTTCTTCTTTCCTTCATTTTATCCTGATAATCAAGGCGCTTGTTGGAAGAAGTGGAAAAACGCTGATTATTGGATGAAGGTTTCTTGAAGAACTTCTTTTGCTGGAAAGATCTGGAGAGTAGGGCCATTGCTTTCTTCACAGCAGTCAGTTCAAGATCATAATCGCTTTCTTCCTCTTCTTCTGATTCTGGTTCAGATTCACTTGGCTCTTGGATTTGTTTGGATCAATGGCTAGAAGATTTGCCTCGTTTTGAAGAAACAAGAGCGAGTGGATCAGTATTGGAGTTGGAGGCAGACTTCTGGTTGCGCAGTATCTCCATGACTTCGTCCTCGTCCTGTAGAACCATCTCGTAGAGTTCATGGATTGCAATGTTCTCCATCAGGTGGTTGTGTTTGATGTGAGAACCGAATACTTTCCATTCAGGCAAGAGGTTGTTTAGAAACTTTAGTGCATTCTCCGTATTTGATCGATTGATCTTGTTCTTTTGGATTTCGTTCAATAGAGGCAAAATCATTCATAGGTCTAGTAGAGTGATTCACCGGAGCGCTACTTAAAGCTATCAAACTTGGTTATGCAGTTGTTGATCTTCAGTTGGTTGCCGACTTTGCTCCCACTCATTATCTTTTCTACGTGATCCCACTTGTCCTTTGATATGTGCTTGTAGCTGTCTATGGCTGTGTAGATCGAATTTGGTAGAGCTTGAACCAGATATCTCTTGGCATGCTTTTCGCCTTCAAATATGCCATTTTCCTCTTCGGTCATTTCCAAGTACTTCTTGGGCTCTTTTCGAGCTTGACCACCTTCTTCTTGTGCTGGAATGATATTCATGGGGTTAGCTTGTGGGCCATCAGTTAGAGCACGCCAGATGTACACGTAGTTGTCCTTCGATTCGATGAATATGAGGTATCTGTCCCGCCATTGGCTATATTCTCCCTGGTAGAGGGTCGGTGGCTTGGAATCGAAGCCGATAGCAAGAGCGTCGCGAGACATCTTTGGTAGTTGCACTAATGTGATCGTCAGACGATAGGTTCTATTCAAAGTGGAATCTTAACGCAAGGCACTATGAGTGAAAGTCCTAATGCAGGTTCTAAGAGTGATGTAGACTAAGACTGGTAAGAAACTAGCTAAACATAACTTACCAGATAAGAATCCGGATGAAATGGTGTCTGATCAGGAAGTGTCCGGATCAGATGTGTGTGATTTGATCAAATAGCAGAAGTATCCGGACAAGCTAAGGTTACCGGATAACAGGGAGTTACCGGATAAAATGAGCTTACCGGATAAAAAGTAATTACCGGATAATGTAAAATTTACCGAATGAAAAATTACCGAAAAGCAATGAAATTAGAGAACTTACCGGGTACTGAAGATGTTGACCGGGAAGTATGACATACCGGATGATGTCCGGATTGACAGAGGTCACCGGATAAAGTGTGTCCGGAAAGAAAGTCAACCGGAAACTTTGAGTTACCCGGATAAATTGGATTTACCGGGAACGTTTTGGTTACCGGATGAGTTTTGTCCGGTAAGTAGCGGAAAAAAAACTTACCCGGGAAGTATTGCGATGTTCCAGAAAGTGCGGTTGTGGTATCCGGAAACTGCGGCTGTGGTGTCCAAACTCGATAGAAATTCAACTAGGGTTGCTAAGATCATTCCTGAAAGATTAGAAACCTAACAAAAAACAAAACTAACAATACCCTAAACGATTCTGAAGCAAAATAACAAGATTTGGATGAAAATTTTTGATTTTTGTGAACAACAGAGACCAAAACTTGTGAACTTGATTTTGCTTAAAAACTATTCAAATGATTGAATTAGGATTAGAAAAATTGCAGAAACTCTTATAAGATCAATGCTAATCGAATGCAATACGCGAAAACAAGCAATTTTATCAGAATCAAAATATGAATTTTGAATGCCAAGAACACAGTCGACTAAAACGTGATAAATCTTACCAGAACCCTTTTGAATCACCTTGAATCGAATTGTCCGTATTCTCTGATACCAATTGTGAGTTCCAGATTAGTGCATACAATCAAGAGATCAATAGAATAATAACAATCAGTATGATCTCAACTGGTCATCCATATAGCTTTGATTAAACTTTCAGAGAATTATTTACAGATGATCAATACGACTTAGAACGATTAGCCTAAAACAATAGGCTTAACACACTATATATACTAAGGCCTAAGCTATTGAGGCCCATGGCCCATTACATCAAATAAGCCCAAAATAGACAATTACAAAATAAACCCTTTAACTTCTATTCACAGGATTTATCCCTAACAAAGTCCCCCAGTAACAATTGACCATGGATCATTTTAAATAATGACATATTATTTATGGATTTAAACATGTTAATATAGAACACAATGAAATTAGTGTAATGACTCATACCCCGTATAAATAAAACATATAAAATTTCATTGCTTAATGTTCCAAAAGTATACTGAAATTGCAAATCAATTCAAACACTTATAAATCTTAAACGTATAGAGCTAGGGTGAACATCATGCTTGCTCGGACACATAGGGTTAGTGAATGGATATGTTTGATTATCTTCCAATCGAACTTTGCAAACCTTCATATTCTCTCGATCGATCATCTCTCGAATGATGTGATGTTTTCTCAGAATGTGCTTGGACCGCTGATGAGACCTTAGTTCCTTTGCTTGAGCTATGACACCCTCATTATTGCAGTAGATCTCGATGGGTCCATTTATGCTAGAAACCACACCAAGGCCTGTGATGAATTTCTTCATCTACACGACCTCCTTCCCGGTGTTTGAAGCAACCAGGTATTCTAAGTTTGTAGTCGAATCTACAATCGTGCTCTGCTTAAAGCTCTTCCAACTTACAACACCACCATTTAGTGTAAACACAAACCTGATTGTGACCTGAAGTCATCACGATCGATTTGAAAGCTAGCATCTGAGTATCCTCGAACGCATAGATCTCATTTCGTACCGCCGTATAGTAGGAACATATCATTAGTTCTTCTCAGGTAATTGAGGATGTCCAGTAAGCTACACCCGGGTTTGACTGGTATCTACTAGTCGTTCTTAAAGCATAAGATACGTCAGGTCTAGTACATATCATGACATACACTATGGATCCAATTGCGGAAGCATAGGGAACACCCTTCATGCGATCCATATCTTCCTTTGTGGAAGGACATTAAGACTTGCTCAATTGTACACCATGTACCATTGGCAAGTTTCCTCTCTTGGAACTCTCCATCTTGAAGCGTTTCAAGACCTTGTCAATGTATGTACTTTGGCTTGATCCAACTAATCGCTTAGATCTATCCCGATATGTTAGGATACTAAAATTGTCCTAAATTGTGAAAGTTTTGTAAAGGCTTGTATTTTGTATTTGGGCATGGGCTTTAAGCTAAATGGGCTTGGACCTTTTAATGTGTCACTATATAATGTGTAATTAGGCTCATTTGTAAATAGTGCACTAAAATGAGAGCTCCAATGTAGAGAGAGATGGCTAGAGCTTTAGAGAGAAAATCATCCTCCATGTACTTGAAAGTAAAATCTAATATGAGGATGACTATTGTGCTCTAATCTCTCTCTAAATCTTGAATTGTTGATTGATTATGGGACTCACAATTGGTATCAGCGCCGAATTGAAGACATTTCTTCGATACGATCATCGGATCTCGACAATTCAAGTGAAATCGTGCCGCTTCGATTCGTTCTTCATGATCTATCTTTTTATCTCGCTGGAATCTGTGAATTTCGCCGGAGTTTTGTTGTTATTTCATCACAGATCAATTAGTTTTGATATTTCTATCATGAAACAATCATTTGGCGTGAAAATCCAGCAAGAATTCAAATTTATTGGGTTGTTGGAAGACATCGCCGGAATCAGCTAGTGTCGCCGGAATTTCATCGGAAAAACATTTTTGGCCGGTAAATCGATTTATGTTCGATTTAACCATCACATATTTGTCCCCTCTGTTTTTTCGATTGTATAGCTACCATTCGAAGTGATTTCCAGCAAGAAATCGAATCTTTTAGAATTGTTGGAAAACTTCGCCGGAAAAAGCGTGAGTCACCGGCGTGAACGTTGCTGCTGTTTTTATGATGCATGTTGATGTGTTCTGTGTTGAAAACCTTTCTGGATGATCAATAAATGCTAGGGAATCAAAATAGAAGTTGTTTGGATTTTGTGTTGTTGAAATGGAAATCCAAAATTCCAACAGATCGTGATCGTGAATGGTGACGTTCATACTTTGCAACAATTGGTTTTTCAAGCTACATGTCCATATTTTTGTTGGAAATATTTTTGATGGTTATTGAAAGTAAAGGAACCAAGTGGAAGATGTTTAAGTAGTGGAAAATTTCAAAGAAAAGTGGAAGAGATATCAACAGTACGTTGGTGGTGAATTGATAGTGATGGTGAATAGTGCTAACCGGATTCCGTTAGTGGCCAGTTAGTTTTCTAACAAATTTGGTCCAATTTATGTTAGTGTTGTTACATTCAAGGTTTTTGCCAACGAAACCCGTGTGACATCACTCCTACATTACGTTTGTCGCGCATCTCTCTCTACGAAATCCTTTTTGATCGATTCCTCAAAACCCCTACCGTGTAGTGCGTGCTTCATACCGTTTCCTCTTTCGAGCCAAACCGAACAAGATTTTAAGCCGAATTCCTACTCAACTCGCGGTTTATTGACGGATTCTTTGTTTTTAACTGAGATTGCACTTGGTTTGTCACACAACAACTCGCTCGTTATTTTTCTTGTGGACTTATCGGAACGAGCTTGAGTTTCTACATTTTAAAGATGTTTTTCGTGCACTCGGTCGAGGTTATGGCACACATCGAATCTGATTTTTCAAGGTTGAAAATATGAAGAATAAAAGCTACTTTCAAGGGGGGGCCTAGACTATATTCGAAGAAAAAGCACCACTAAAGTTTTTCCAAGAAAATCATGGGGGAGAGGAGCTAAAGCGTTTGAAGATAGATGATTTTGCTTTACAAAACTTTAGGGGGAGAATGTTAGGACACTAAAGTTGTCTTAAATTGTGAATGTTTTGTAAAGGCTTGTATTTTGTATTTGGGCATGGGCTTTAAGCTAAATGGGCTTGGACCTTGTAATGTGTCACTATATAATGTGTAATTAGGCTCATTTGTAAATAGTGCACTAAAATGAGAGCTCCAATGTAGAGATAGAGAGGGCTAGAGCTTTAGAGAGAGAATCATCCTCCATGTACTTGAAAGTAAAATCTAATATGAGGATGAGTATTGTGCTCTAATCTCTCTCTAAATCTTGAATTGTTGATTAATTTATGAAAATGCCCTCTTTTGATTGTGTTACTTGTAAACCAAGGAAAAACTTTAATTCCCCCATCATGCTCATTCTTTATTCCAAGGATATAGGCGGCCTCTCCTAAGTCTTTCATCGCGAAACATTTCCCTAGCCAGGATTTAACCCTTGTAGTGTTGGGATATCGTTATTAATGATTAGAATGTCATCGACATATAGAACAAGGAAGACATCAATGCTCCCACTCGCTTTCTTGTATACACAAGGTTCATCTCCATTCTTGATGAATCCCAATTCTTTGATCTTTTCATCAAATCGAATATTCCAACTCCGAGACGCTTGCTTAAGTCCATAAATAGACCTTAGAAATTTTCACACTTTATTAGGATGCTTGGGATGCTCAAAATCTTCTGGTTGAACCATATACAGGTCCTCGCTCAACGTTCTGTTAAGAAGCGTGGTTTTGATATCCATCTGCCATATCTCAAAGTTGTGATATGCAACAATTGCAAGCAGTATCCTAATTGATTTGATCATGGCTACTGGAGAGAAGGTTTCATCATAGTCAACACCATGTGCTTGAGTAAAACCTTTTGCTACCAATCTAGCCATGAAAGTGTGCACGGTCTCATCCATGTCGGTTTTATTCTTGAAAACCCACTTCCTCCCAACGACTTTGCAGCCTTTGGGTGCCTCTACCAGATCCTAGACCTGGTTATCCGACATGGATTGTATCTCGGCTTTCATGGTGTCATGCCATTTGTCATATTCTGTACCTACATAGCCTGTTGGTAGGTTAACGGTCCATCATCAACCGTGTCGTCACAACCAATCAAGGACCCCAGGTACCTATCTGGCTCTTGACGAATCCTCCCCGACCTTCGGATCGTTTGTCTTTCATTGGTATCCTCAACATCTTGTTGAGTTTCAACATCTTGTTGAGTGCCAGTGCCAACCCTTGTATCTTGCGGTGCTTCTTGAATTTCTTCAAGTTTCACCCTATCCCTTGTCTCGGACTTAGTAAGAAAATCATTATCTAAGAACTTATCCCTGCGAGCGATAAACACCTTGTTTTCTCTAGGGTTGCAGAAATAATACCCAATAGTTTCTTTAGTATATCCTACAAAGATACATTTTCAAATCTAGGCTCAAGCTTCCTAGAAGCTTCGCGCTTAACATAAGCATCACAGTCCCAGATTTTCATATAGGATAGGTTTGGGATATTCCCAGACCACCTCTCATATGGAGTCTTGTCGATCTTCTTGGTTTAATATTCTTGCGGCAGTTTCCAAAGCATAACCCCAGAAACTCTTAGGCAACTTGGTATGACTCATCATATATCTAACCATATCTACCAAGGTATTTTTTCGCCATTCAGAAACACCATTGTGCCATGGTGTTCTTGGAGGAGTGAGTTGTGAAATTATCTCACGCTCTCTAAGATGATCAGTGAATTCTTGGCTCAACTATTCACCACCTCGGTCAGACTGAATGGCTTTTATCTTCTTGCCAAGTTGGTTCTCTACCTCATTCCGAAACTCTTTGAAAATCTCAAAACTTTCAGATTTGTGTTTCATTAGATATACATATCCATATCTGCTGAATTCATTAGTAAATGTTATGAAGTAATAACAAACCATTTCTTGTAGTTGGGTTGAAGGGCCAACATACATTTGTATGTATCACTCCCAACAACTCGTTTGCCCTTTCGGGCTATCCTTTAAAAGGTGATTTTGTCATATTGCCTAATAAACAAGATTCGCATTTATCAAACGAATCATCGGTTGATTCCAAGATCCATCCACTTGGAGCTTGGCAATGCGTTTCTTATTTATGTGTCCAAGACGACAATGCCACAAGTATGTTTGACTCAAATCAGTTTTAAGTCTTTTAGCTTTCACATTGCACATCCATTCATAATTGAAACTTCCACGAATATCAATTTCATAAATGCCATTAATAGGTTTGGTAATAAAATATAAAACACCATGCAAACATTCAGAAATAGAATTATCGTCATAAAAATTAAATATAAAACAATCATGTTCAAGCGTGCAACTGAAATAATGTTTCTAACAATACTAGGAACGTAAAGACAATCATAAAGTTTCAAACCAAGCCATTGGGAAAGATCATATCATAATCACCCTGGGACACAACATTGACTCTTGTCCCATTTCCTATATTGAGCTCCAACTGGCCTGGCCTCAGTCGCCTTTCACTTCTTAGTCCCTGCAAAAAGAAACAAATATGAGTCCCACAACCGGTATCCAATACCCAGGAATGATAATGAGAATTGAAAAAATCGATGGTAAACATACCTGAAGGTCCGGCTCCCTGAGCCTTCTTCTTCTTTGCCTACGCAATTAGAACTGGACAATTTCTCTTCCAATGCCCCTTCTCAGATCACTCAAAGCAAACTGCATCGTGGGGAATCTTTCCCTCGTTCTTATTGCTTCTGCTGGAACTTCCAACCTTTGCCTTTCCTTTTCCAGTCACACTCTTCCTCTTGGTCAGCCCTCCCTTGCCCTCTTTCAGCAGTCTTAAGCATTCCATGCAATTCAGTAGGGGATTTGTCCAAGACGTTCATATGATATTTGAGCACAAAGTTATCATATGACTTAGACAGGGAGCTAAGGATAAAGTCGACCAATAACTCCTATCCAAGAGGGTAACCCAATCGAGCCAGACGGTCAATATACTCTTTCATCTTAAGGACATGCGCACTGACCGGTTTTCCCTTCAGCCTCATGAAAGCATGCAATGATCGCACAATATCAAACCTTTCATGCCTTGCCTGTTGATCAAACACGGTTGATAATGTCGGTTTTCGACATTCTTTTGGATCTCAAATTGGGTAGTTTATGTGTGTCTTCGAGTAAGATAGTATTTTTTAACGGGGTTTTGGCAAGAAAGTGCATGTTCAGATGTTTTCCACTCAAAAAGAGAAGATTCGAGTTTCGGAGCTCGAAGAAAGGGAAGATTCAGAAGTTGGTGAAATTTTATCCAAACAGAGCTCGGGGCCACTCTCCAAGCTAGTGGATCCGCGCCAAGTTCAGCACCTAATAAATGTCCAGTGTTCGGAGCAGATCTCCGAGCCAGTGAGTCCGCACCATGATCAGCGCCAATTTAAGTGGCAGTGCTCCGCGCTGATGCCCGCGCTAGCCAATCCGCTCCGGCGTTGGCCCAACGTCCAGTTTGTTTAAAACATTCCTACGGCTAGGTTTTTACTCAGTTTTTAACTTTTGAAGAATACAGCTGGCCAAGGGGCGATTTTTTGAGAGCAAAGTGGAGATTTTTGAGATAATTAACACGAAGGGAACGTATTGAAGCTAGAGATTGAAGACGAACGAGTACGTGAGAGTGGAGTTATTCTTCTCAGGGAGGGATTTGTTATCTTTCTTAGATTTATCTTGAACAATGGTGGGTTTCCCATGTAACTTGTAGGTTCACCATAACACTGGTCAGGTGTAAATATGAACGTACCGTATATGATCATCCTTCCGACTCTAGACGTGATTTCTCGTTTCTAGCTACTCCATTGACCTCAAAATATCCTATCTTAGAGTGCCTAATGGTGCAATTTCACTATCATTCACTTAAAAGAACGCTAGTTTTAGTCTAGGTATCCAAAAATCAACACCTAATTCTCTCAAACTTAAGCTCTGATACCAACTTGTAACACCCTCAAAATTGGAAAGAGCAACTAAATAAGATTTTCAATAAAATAACCACTTAAGGATAAATCTCCTTCTACAAACCATTCTTGAAATTACCTCAATGTAAACATTATATTTTCAATAGTCAAAACCTAAGTCATTCAACAAGACTACAAAAGGTCGAGTGTTACTCAACCCCAAAGTCAAGTTGATATTCCCCAAGTGCGGAAAACTTCACCAAGTTACTTACTTCTTGAGCACACAACTAGCTCTCCACTCTTCACAGTGTCACTAGAACTACATTCCAACTGGAACTGTTGCACATGGCGACAAATAAAAAGGTTAGGCTAACGCCTAGTGAGTTCAAGAGTTTTATCATGATTATATAATTCGTAAGACGAGAGAGGTGCAATTTAAATCATGAGTTCAAAAAGGATTTACTTTAAATGCAAACCACCCATTTTCCAACGCACACAAATCCCGTGATGAAAGCTCTAATATAAAACGATTCTCAAAATGGACTCATCCCGAAACCCACTTGAAAAGTGAAATAGTAATTGATTTCCAAAATGATTGAAATCATAAATGAATCGCTATTATTCGTAACACCCCCCGCGCGAATGAGGCATACATCACAACCCTTAAAATATGGAAAGCACACCATATAAATAAAATACGCCACCGAAAACATGGATAAAATAAATACCCAAACAACACCTTTCGGTGACGGGGGAGACCCGATTCCATTGTATGTGGCAGAACACAAAGTTAAGCTACATAACTATGTTATTGAACTACACCTCAGATCGTGACTCTATTGTCTGCTTTAATAAGCTCCAACTCGAGTCGGACTTTATTGCCTGCTATAAAAAGCTACACCTCATGTCCCACACCCATCAACGGGAGGCACCACCATATCCTTAATTGCCTGTTGTGCCCAGCTACACCTCAAGGATACACGATCTTATTTCCTGTTCATTCTCTAGTAAGTTACACCTCAAGGTTTCTATGGAACCTTTAATGCCTAATTACTAGCATTCAAGATTTGGAGTCTCGGTTCCTTACTTGATAAACCAAGATGTCTAACCCTCATGCACAAGTGTTAGAACATAAAAAATAAACCAAAATCTCGGAGTATAACCCAGTATGGTTCCTCTCCACAACACCGAGACACAAAATGTCAAGACGACGTACATCCCAAAGTGAGAATACCAAGACTTTCCACCATGCAAATATGACCGACTCATATGCCCATGGATCCAATGCATTACGGTCTAATAGTAAACGACTCCACTTGAACGACACACATACTCAAAACATGTACTCTTCAAATAAAATGCAATAAATGCAACTGGCGACCAAAGCTCCATATTCAAATGTTAAAATCCGGACAAATGTCCTCAAGACTCAGTTAAAGTCGAAACCGAGCAAAATGCTCAAAACCCCCTTAGCCCACTAAATAACGGTCCTCATAATATAAAATACGTTTAAACATCATTTAGGTAAACGTATACCACAAATCATTATTAACCCGAAACTCGTCACGGATTAGAACCAATGGTTTCCTAAATGGACTCACACTCTTATAATTCTTAAAATGACTCGTGACACGAAAATGTGCATTTTCCTCAAATGGTTTATAAAATCAATTACACCAACATGTTTAAACCATTGAATAAACTCCATTTGAGCAATAAATCATTTAAAGACATATTTATGATTCATACACATCAAAAATTGTCCAAAAACACTAAAGTTTATTTGAGTTTTTGTCTTTTCCCTTAAATATAAATTATAGCTTGTTCCAATGTTCCCTCATTTTCTTTGCACTCCATGTACCACTTAACCCTACTTTTCGCGCGAGAGAGAGAGAGAGAGAGAGAGAGAGAGAGAGAGAGAGAGAGAGAGAGAGAGAGAGAGAGAGAGAGAGAGAGAGAGAGAGAGAGAGAGAGAGAGAGAGAGAGAGAGAGAGAGAGAGAGAGAGAGAGATGGATGTTATGAAACTGGAGGCATTTCTAAGGGTGTGTGCAACCTTGCTCTTACTCAATACTGCTTGCTTGGTTAGATTGGATACCCAAACCAGTCTTATCTTCACCTCATTCTCTAGAACTGCTACTTTCAGGGACATGAATGCTCTCTTGTAAGCACAATCTCTCTCTCTCTCTCCCTCTCTCCCTCCCTGTCTCTCTCTCTCTCTCTCTCTCTCTCTCTCTCTCTCTCTCTCTTAAAGAATGGGTAAATTTCAAGTGGTTTAGATTCAGTGATGTTGGTGTTCATAGATATTTATGATGCAAAGTTATTAATGTTTTTGAGTGAATCAGTGTGTTGGTGTTCATAGACATAGCAGCTGCAGGATATAATCTGATTCAACTAGTAATCAGATGTCGTCTACTCTCCTCACATTTGAAATCAGATATGAAGAGTAGTTCATACAAGCATCTTGCTTGGCTCTCTTTCTTATTCGATCAGGTAGGTAAATGTTTCCCATGTTTAATTTGTCATTAGTTGTACGTGATCTTCAGTAATTAACTTTGGTTTCATTGGTGTTCAATACAAGAATCTATATAATTAAGAAACTAATTAATTAAAACTAGCTTAGCTAGATGATCATAATACATCTTTAATTTAATGGCTTGATGCGGTAATAAAAAGCCATATCTCTTAACTATATATACTTGTGACTTTAGTGAAACATAATTATAAGGTTCATTTGTTTAATCCAAGGGTTCGTTAATTTCAGCGATAACCCAAATAATAGCTAGAAATTAATGGACCGAATTGAAGGAACAAATTAATGTAATGATTAATTGAAGTGAAAACTCAAAGAAACCATTAATACTTTTCATGGTTCGAACTCTGAACCGTTACTCTTTTAGGGTCCTTTTCGTATACCGGCTAGATAGGCGAGAGTGGTATAGTTGGGTAGATGAATTGTGTAAAGTTTTACTGTTTTAATTTGTAATACATGACTAGTTTAGTAATTACCAATCTTGTGTCTATCTTTTTTATTTTTGTTCAACTTATTTTGATGGAAAATAAAAATACATTTCTAACTATTTCAGTCATGTACTGTCATGTTCCAGTAAATTTTCATGGCAAACATTAATCAATAAGTTTTTGACTATTATACCTTGTCATGTCTTTTATAACAAAAGCACCTGATATACTGAAAAACTAGTTTATGTGGTGTGAACTACAGGTGGTCGTGTACATGGTATTTGCAACAACCTCAGCCGGCCTAACTGCCTCATTATTAGCACTCACCGGTGAAGATGATCTGTTCTGGATGAAATTATGCAACAAATTCAGCCGATTTTGCGCTCAAATTGGCGGCGCATTATTATGTGGCTACATGGCATTTCTCTTCATGGTTATGGTTTCGTCCCTTTCGGCTTTCGGTCTTTTTAGACACTATTCTCCCAAAAGTTTCCTTGATCTAAAGTAGAAAACAAGAAATATATATATATAAAGGCTCCGTAAAATACAAATCTTGCATTTGTTGCACACCTTACAAACCACAGTGTGCATATGTGAACAATGTGCATATGCATACGTGCAAGAATATACATATAATGAGCGTACATTCATATGGGATAATGCATATATGCATCTCAGATTATGCATATATATGCACATTGGTTTGTGTGTGTGTGTGTGTGTGTGGGGGGGGGGGGGGGGGGGGGTACCCACGTATGTTATTTTACGTATTCTAGAGGGCATTATATATAGGTGAAAAGAAAGTACCTTTGGTTGGTGTTACATGTGATTCATGGGTAGGTTGTGGTCATTTTCTATAATCAATACTGCAGTTTGTCGTTTGGATTTAAGAGTATTTAAAGCATGCACTTGATGAAGAATTAATGTGTTGGTGCCTTGGTTGATGTAAAATTTAGAACTAGATCAAATAATTTGGATCGTGTAAAAATAGTATATGGGTGAATTATTGTATATAAAAATGAATGTCAATTTACAGTTATTCGGTATCAATAATCAAACTGAAAGAAAGTAAAAACTTATATTCCAGAGTAACGTGTTCATTTTGGCAACTATCATCGTCCTCGGCCTAGGTGAGATCTTGATTGGACTTGTATTTTATCTAAACCACATTTTATGTCCAGGAGTATTTGGATATTTATTAATTATAACCGTTTTAAGTAAATGAATTTGTATACGTAGTTGATAGAGCACTCTCTTTCTTATATTGTCGATCGTTAATCAATTACATGCCAAGTTGCTATTATGCAAGCTATATTACATTATTAGCATAAAGGACACATTCCACTAGAGCGTGTGTGAAGTGTGCTTCACCTTGTGGGCATGATATCGATCGATAAGGATAAGGATATATATATATATATCATGATGTGTCAATTCAACAATTGACTCATAGTTGTTTTGGTCACATGAGTGATTATAAATGAACATTCTTTTTATACTATCTAAATCATCTTCCAACTAATTTTTCTTCCTACTTCGACATCAAAACATAAATATCAATCATCTCCCAAGCACGATATGGAGTGATCACTATATTCATGGCACAGGCGGTATTGGTAATTATTTATGCAGTTCTATCCTAAGCAATTGTTGTTTTAGGTGTGGCATAATATGGGTACGTATAAGAAATTACGGTTAATTAATTTTTCAGTCCTACAATTGAGTTGTTGTTGTTAACTCTCTGGGTTTCATTTCATCATCATTTTTTAATAATGTGGACAAGTACAACAACTCTTAAAATAATCTTTTAATTAAAAAATTAGATTTTATACTCTTATGTTATATCCATTACTTATTTTGCAAAAAAATATATATAAGACAAATATCAGGGATTTTTTGTCTTTTTATATTTTGCCAATTTAAAAATTAAATGAATACTAATTTTCTTATTATATTGTAAATTATTATAATAGTTTTAATATATATACATACATATGTATTGTCTTCATCCCTTTCTTTTCCTTTTACACCACCCTCACCACCGATAGTCCTCCTCCTATCTCTATTATGAACACACACCAATGGAGATGGCTATCCAAAGCTTTGTTCTTCATTTTTAACCCCATTAATTTCCACACATCACGTTTAATCTATGTTCTCCCTTTGTTACTATAAATGATCACAATAAATTGTTCTAAACCCAGGGACGAACTATAGATGAATCAGGTTATCATTCCAACATTTGTCACCTTGATTGGAACCCAGCTACCCAGATGAAACCTATCTGAGGTTTTTACACGTGATATATATAAGAATATATAAAAATATATAAAAATATATATCTATATCTATACTACTATATTAAAAGAATAGTAGTATATGACAGTTTTTTTTTTCAAGAGCGGTTTTTCAAGTCCACGTTCTTCTCCCCTTTCCGTCTTCTTCACTGTTAGTAGCTACCAGGCTCTCCCTCTCCCCACGTTCTGCAAACCCCCTAATTCTCTCCCTCTCCATGTTCTTCAACTCCATCTCACACGAATGCAGCCACAATTTCAGCGGATTTCTCTCCCACGAACTCTCATGGAGCCCTATAAATATCGATTGTTGTACCCAAGATTTCTTCACGATTTCTTCCCAGCCTCTATCTCCTTCAAGTTGCCCTAAATTCTCCCCTCTTCTCCAAATCGTCTTCTCCAGTCAGTTACAAGATCACGCGAGGTTACACCTACTGTTGATGGAGTTTCAACCTCCTTCTTCCGGCCTATAAATATATGGAATTTCTGCAATAAAAACTCAGATTTTGCACCAACTCATCATCAAGGTTTCTTCTCAGGTACAATTTCACCATTACCAAGGGTTTCTTCACGCAATATATTAAAATCCCTACGTAAGAACATGTAATCGTGTTTCTTAATCAGAAAGCCCCTGAAGAACTTCTATTCTAATGTCCTTATATGCCTTTTGTTATTATATGTACAGGATACACAAGAGTTCTGATGAATTGCTTTGCCTTTGGGATATGCTTTTCCAATAAAGAGCTTTTTTTCGTTCTCTATTTCATCAGGTAAATAATAAATAAATAAATAAAAAGTTTGTTAGCCTGATTCCAGGTGTAATTAGGATACCATTTTAAAGAAGGCTGTAAGTAGATATTGAATCGTCAATTTTGCTGTTTCAGCTTTGTTTACGATGCCTTGGATGGTTGGTTTGCCCGCAAATTCAATCAAGGTAAGGAGTAATCCATTATTTGTTATCAACACATCTCTAGGTGCATTGTGCCTCTATACATATTGTTTGCTAAATATCATTTTAATCCTTGGGCTGCTTCTTATGTCTATGAGGTTTATCCTTCAATTCATTCTATACAATTTTATCCTTTTGGTTTCTAACCATTTTTAGCACTTCTAGGGTTTTCTTGTCTTTCTCAATCTAATTTATTCTTTTTATTGTTCTACCCTTGTAGTTTCAACCTTCGGAGCTATTCTGGACATGGTTACAGATAGGTGATATAACAAGTTCTACTCGACATATTCAGATTTATTTTACATTTCTCATATCTGTCTATCTGTCTAACTTTTCTTGGTTTTGGTCACTTTTATTTTGTATTCACATGTGAAATTTGATGTCTTTCAGGATAAGCACTGCATGTCTTTTGGTTATTCTCTCCCAAGTCTACAGTTTTTTTTTAAATCTTCGATTCTACTCTGTTTTGAGCTTATGCTTATGAGATTTGTCCAGGTGCGCCTGCATAAGTATGACATCGTTACTTCTTAACTTTTCAGTCCTAGCTTTGTTTTACTGTCGTTGCTTGCATTGGATATTGCAAGCCATTGGTTGCAAATGTACAGGTACACACACACATATATATTTCTTTTTATGTCATCTGATTGTGATCTGGAGCTCAAATCTTGATCACTTATATGGAACAAGATCTCCCAACTGTTTTGGCCACTTTTTTTAATGCAGTACGTTCTTGGTTGGCAAATCTAATCATAAAGATGTGAAAGACAGCACCAGTTGGTTATTTAAGTTATACTATGGAAACAGGATGTTTATGGGATACTGTTGTATAACTTGTGAGGTGAATATTAACTTTCATTTTCTTACGATTTAGAGATTTTTCAACACAAAGTTGACTCGTATGAACTGAATCTTCGATTCTGCGGGTTCTTTACATAACTATGTTTCTTCTTGCAAAGGAGAATGAAAAGATGATTGACGTAAGCCTATTTTTTTTTGGTTCTGTAGCCTTCTTTAATATGTTGGAGTTACAGAGGCCGGTTTTCTTTGTATGAAAATTTAGGTTTTCTTTGATAGTATGTCTTAAAGGTCAAGGAAACACACCTGTAGGATTTCTGATTTGGCTGCAGTTTCATCATCATTTTTACAAGTGTTATTGCACAAACTGAGAGGTGTTGTTTTGATCGTTAGTCTCATATGTTGTACTACTTACAGTTTTTCAATGCCTATACTATCCAGTAAATATTGATCGCAACTTAATTACTTATTTGCATTTATCATATTCTTCCGGTGGAGTTTCCACCATTAAATACAAAGTTAGTTTGTCAATTATAAATCAAATCCATAATGCCTAGGAAATTGAAAAAAAGTGCTTGACTGATAAATAGTTTGGTCTAATTAAAGTGGTGGTGATTGTGTTGGATCTAAACTAAATGACCTTTGATCTTTCTATTGAGGTAATCGTAGGGATGTTTGTCGGGTTTGGTGCTTCTAAGAACACAATATGGGAGTAGGTTAGCTTAAGAGCTCAAATCATCCTTCCTCACTCTTTGGCTTGATTTGGTGTTCTTCATTCCTTTATCCACTTACAATTTGAATGCAAAGATTTAGTTTTTTTATAAGAAATAGAAGTTAAATGATATATGATGAGTACAATTTGATCCATATTTCAGATTAATAGCGACTGATAAACCGCTTACCAAGCTTTGATCTCCATCTTATCTATTTTTAAAAATTGGCCTATTTTTTTAAATACTTCTAAGCTAAATGTACTGATTATGATTTATTTAAGACGTTAATTTACGTTGTGGTTAATGGTTATGAAGAGCTCTATGGTCGAATGCCTTTTCTAGACAATATACAATATTATGATTGTCAAATGACCCAAAAATAAAATTTGAATGAGAACCCATTCAACTACAATTGGTATACAATCCATGCTACTTTCAGTCTCATCTATATTTTATTGTTGTCTTTACGAATTTTGTATTATCGGTGATGAGATATGAATATACCACATGTCATAGTTCAGAGAATTGATTCTAAGAATTAATGAGAATGATTTACATATTTTTAGTAGAAATATACTATCTTCAAGGTAAATCATTGTTTTATATCATATTCTGCACAGTGACACATTTTGTTCATGCACAGTGACACATTTTGTTCATGCACAGTGACAGGTTAGTCCATGAGGCTTTTGCCAGCATCCGACAATTAAAGGATAAAAGATTAAAAGTCAGGATTTTTTCTACCTTACCAACTGAAAGGGATACCCCTGGAGTTTCAATCTGTGATTCAAAGGTACCCTTCTTCCTATTTGATTGGAATGTGTTTGTGCAGGGGGTTGTAGTCTTTAGTCGATCATTTTTTTAAACTTTTACATTTCAATCATTTGTGCATAATGCATACATAATACTGGAACAAATTTTATATAATGTTTATTTCAGTAGATGAAACAATGTCTGATGACCAAGCCTGCATGAAAATCCCATAATCAAATGGCGGATTATCACCATATGGAGAGTAAGCACCTTTTAAAACTTCACATTTCATAATTGTTTAGAATGAGATTAGGGTGCTGAATGGTTAAGGGAGACCCTATATATAAAATCATTAAGAGGGTTTTAGAACCATTAAGTTGTTGGTTGGAAGTGCTTGATCGCTGATGTCTGCTCTAAGCTACTGTTTTGGCAGCTGCTGTATGCATTAAGCTGCTCTAAGTTACTGTTTGGCAGCTGCTGTATGCATTAAGCATCCCTAAGCTACTGCTTGGCAACTGCCTATAAATTAAGTTGTTGTTTGGCAGTGCTTAATCACCGTTGTGCTCAACATCGGCTCTTATGCGGCTATTTGGTAAGATGTGATAAGTTGGTACAGGGTTGTCGTGGTTTTGGGATCGTACTTGTAGTGTAGGTTTACTTCTGGCAAGCTTTCGCTACTTGAATTTTTCGGTTTCTTGAGGCTCTGTTGTGGCCTTTCGAGTTTGTGTATCAAACTGTTCTGTAAAATCTCAAATGTCACACAACAAATTAATGTTATTCCTCGGGTAGCTCTTCGGGGACATCAAAAGTCTCCTCGTGTTTGTAAAGCAGCTTGGTGATCAGATTTTGTGTCAAATCTTGCTGCTGTTGGTCCTTATTTCTGCTTCTGATCTTGCACCAGTGTTGTTATAGCTATTGGATGTTGTAGACTCAAGGTTGTTATGATGGATGCAATTTTGTACCATGTGGACCTTCTTTTCTTTTCTTATTTTGTTTTGGTGTAATTGTTGTAGCACAAAATGCAAAAATCAAACCAAGTTTCGTTTCAGTAACAATTGTAAAAGACTACAAAGATAATGGTTAATCGTAGGATTGTTCATAATTGGAAAAGGTTGATTAAAAATCTTGATTTCATGTATATAGACCTTCTATATAATAGATTAATGCATCTGCTTTTTTGCTTCAGTTACAGTAGAATTCAATTTCCTTTTATATTCTTGTACATAGTTTAATCGCATTGGCAATATTATGCAAACAAGACTGGACGAGACTGAATTGGAAATGATAGGACTAGACAGAATTATAGACCCCGTTAAATATTTTAGTAAACGTTGCATGCTTTCAATATATCCATGTATTTTACTGAAGTCTTATTTCACTTCTCAATTATCTTCATCTTTCAGTTATTCCTCTTCGATTGAGAAATGAGCTCTAATGAGACCTATGCATCAAATGAATTTTTTGAGACATATTTAGCTAATGTCTACTTGATAAGAAATAATACAAAGCAGGTAGCAAGATTGAGGATTTCAGTATTTGGTTTCATAATCGAACCGCCTTCCGTTGCATCGCGCGGGTACGATGACTAGTATAGGACAAAAAAAATATATATAGGACAAAGAAAGCCGCTTTTAGGTCCTATATATATAAAAAAATATATATAGGACAAATATCATTTGCAAATTAAGGGGATTTTTTGTCTTTTTATATTTTGGCAATTTAAAAGTTAAATGAATACTAATTTTCTTACTATATTGTAAATTATTATAATATTTTATAATAGTTTTAAGGGAAATTAATTAAAATGCCAAAAGTCCAACTTCAAGTTACCAAAATGCCACAAATCTCTCCCAGTTTGCAAAAATGCCCTTTATTCCGCGATGGAGCCCGCGATCGCGGGCTCAGGGACCAATTTTGACACTTTTTGAAACTTGCAGGGACCAATTTTGAAACTTTTGGCCCCGTTCACCCGCGTCGACCATTTCGTCCAATTTTATGAATTTAAAATGAAATGTTACACTTTCAACCCCTATACTTATTTACTAAATTTACTTTATACCTTTTACTTTCATTATTTTAATTTTACATTTAACACATATAATCGTTTATTAACTAAAATACGTTAAAAAAATACGTTTTAATTTTAACAAATTACACCATTATAATCGTCTCTTCGATACGTTCGAAATGAGCCCAATCTTGAATTTTTTTGGATTTATATATTTTAATATATATCATATACAGTTATACACTACATAAAAAAATATTTTTTATATTTAAAATTCATACCCTTATAGTTAATTATTTAATTTATGGTACATCTCCTATTTTTTTTTTCAATTTTTTTTACACTTCTATCGCATTAACATAATAATCATATATTAACTAATTCATTAAATCGTTTTAAATTATTATTATTTGAATGTGTTTATAGATATCGTGAATGGCAATAGGAGAAGGTTTCACGAGAAGAATATTAAATGGGGTTTTGACAAGTTGGTATCACTGGACTCATTTAAGAATTGTGAAAATGGGTATTTGGCGAATGATGATTCATGTGTGTTTGGAGCTGAAGTATTTACAGTTACAGAGTATGCACAAAATGATCGATGTATTTCCAACGTAACTTAGATTAAAATTATCTTCTTCAGTTCAGTCCCGCCCCGTCCCATCCAGTTCAGTCTCGTCCAGTTCCGTCCTGTCCCATCTAGTATGCGTACCAAACGCTACCTAAGAGTACCATAAATTAAATAATTAACTATAAACGTATGAATTTTAAATATAAAAAATATTTTTTATGTAGTGTATATGATATATATTAAAATATATAAATTCAAAAAAATTCAAGATTTGGCTCATTTCGAACGTATCGAAGAGACGATTATAATGGTGTAACTTGTTAAAATTAAAACGTATTTTTTAACGTATTTTTGTTGATAAACGATTATATGTGTTAAATGTAAAATTTAAATTATGAAAGTAAAATGTATAAAGTAAAATAAGTAAATAAGTATAGGGGTTGAAAGTGTAAATTTCAATTCGAAATTGTGATTTTGATTTGATATTTACACTTTCAACCCCTATACTTATTTACTAACTTTACTTTATACCTTTTACTTTCATAATTTAATTTTACATTTAACCCATATAATCGTTTATTAACTAAAATACGTTAAAAAAAATACGTTTTAATTTTAACAAGTTACACCATTATAATCGTTTTTTCGATACGTTCGAAATGAGTACAATCTTGAATTTTTTTAATTTATATATTTTAATATATATCATATATAGTACATCAAAATATTTTTAATATTTACAATTTATACCTTTATAGTTAATTATTTAATTTATGGTACTCTTATAGTTAATGCGATAGGAGTGTAAAACAAAATTGAGAATACGTTAAAAAAAATGAATTTTCGCAGGTAAAAAATATTTTTATGTAGTGTATATGATATATATTAAAATATATAAATCCAAAAAAATTCAAGATTGGGCTCATTTCGAACGTATCGAAGAGACACTTATAATGATGTAACTTGTTAAAATTAAAACGTATTTTTTTAACGTGTTTTAGTTAATAAACGATTATATGTGTTAAATGTAAAATTAAATTTATGAAAGTAAAATGTATAAAGTAAATTTAGTAAATAAGTGTAGGGGTTGAAAGTGTAACATTTTAATTTAAAAATAAAATTTGCTCGACCGCGGGGTCAACGGGGTCAAACGCGGTTCCAATTTTCAAAAATGGTCCCTGAAATTTTTAAAAAATGGCCCCTTGCAATTGAAAAGTCACAAAATAAAACCATCGCGGGATTGAATTTTTCAAAAATGGTCCCTGCAAGTTTTAAAAGTGTCAGAAATGGTCCTTGAGCCCGCGATCGCGGGCTCCATCGCGGAAAAAAGGGTATTTTGGCAAACTGGGAGAGATTTAGGGCATTTTGGTAACACTTGGTCAAACTTAGGGTATTTTAATTAATTTCCCTAGTTTTAATATAGGGAAATTAATTAAAATACCCTAAGTTTGACCATCACTTACCAAAATGCTACAAATCTCTCCCATCTTACAAAAATGCCCCAAAAATCCGCGATGGAGCCCGCGATCGCTGGCCCCAGGCCACGTGTCACCGAACTTTGCCCACTTTGCCCGCGTTGGTCCCTCAAGAATGCCCGCGGTCCAGATTTCCCTCCTCAAGAATGCCCGTGTTGGCAGTTTTGGTCCCTGCCCGCGTTTGACTTCCTTTGACCCCCGCGATCGCGGGATGACGTGGCACGAACTTTGGCCAAAAGTGCCCCGCGGAGCCCCTCAACTTTGGCCGCGGTGCACATTTGGCCCCTATCCGCGATCGCTGCCCGCGATGGACCAAATTTTACAGTTTTGGTCCCTGGAAATTTACACTTTTGGTCCCTGTACTTAGACGAATCTTGCATGCTTTTACTGTTTTTTTCCACAATTATTGTACTTTGAAGACCGATTTGTGGTTGAAATTCATTTGCATGTTTGAGATTTCATCCATAAATATCAGTAATATGCAATTCACAATTCACACTTGTTTATTGCTTTCTTTCTTGATTTCTCTCTTGCTTTCTTTCATTTGAATTGCTTTCTCTCTTGATTTCTCTTCTCTCATTTCATCCACAAATGGCATCGTCATCAAACCCTAAGTCTACTCCTGAAAAATGCCACCTCAAATCGAGGTTGCCATAGCAAAAAAGGAAAAGGAGATAGATGAACTAACAGAAGAGTGGAAAAAAATTATGGACAGGAAGGCAGTCCATTTGAGAAAGATCGAAGAGGAAGACAGGGAGATCAAAAGGATGAAAGGGGATATAAAAGCTCGGGAGGCTCATGTTCGTCGAGAACAAGAAGCAATTCACCATATTCTGCAAGACTTCGCAATTATTCAAGCGAAGGTAAACGAGAAGCAAGCTTGGATTGATGAAACTAAATCAATTTTTAAGTAGGTGGTGGTTGTTTTAGTAGTTTTGTATTTTTTTTGTTGTTTTGTATTTTTTTTACTGTGTTGTTGTTTGTATTTTTTTTACTGTGTTGTTGTTTTGTATTTTTTTTGTTGTTGTTAATTTCTTTGAAAAGTAGTTTTTAAGCCGCTGAACCACGGTTAGGTTGGATACATCAAGTCAGAGGTTACCTCATTCGGATAAACAAACATGGGGTTTTGTTTGTTAATGATGCTAGATTTTGGTAGCCGTACTCTATCCACGTGGGCCTACTCCTCTTGTAGAATATATGACAACCCTCAACTCATTTGCTAAAGTGTGTCCGGGTTGTGGTACACAATGGCCATACGTGGTTGCAAAAGCAGAAGCCGTTGAAGAAGGGTCAGAAAGATTGAAGATGAAGAGCATGTTGGATGGAATACAAACTAGTTGTGTTATCAATGTTCATTTAAAAGCATATGTATGTGTGTATATATAATATGAATATATATATCATTTACAAACTAGCTGTGTTATCAATGTTCATTTAGAAGCATATGTATGTGTGTATATATAATATGAATATATATATCATTTACAAACTAGCTGTGTTATCAATGTTCATTTAGAAGCATATGTATGTTGTGTATATATAATATGAATATATATATCATTTACAAACTAGCTGTGTTATCAGTGTTCATTTAAAAGCATATGTATGTGTGTATATATAATATGAATATATATATATATATATATATATATATATATATATATATATATATATATATATCATTTACAAACTAGCTGTGTTATCAATGTTCATTTAGAAGCATATGTATGTGTGTATATATATAATATGAATATATATATATATATATATATATATATATATATATTTTACAAATCACCGTTCAGATCAACAGTATCATATGTGTTTGTTCCATATGGTTCAAGCTGTGACGGGCCCGGGGTGTGACTGACTGAATGTCTCCTTGGCACGGTTGAAGGGGCGGGATTTGGACACTCTCCACGAGTGTGTCCTACGCATTGGCACCGAGTACATCTTCGTTGTATCGAACTTTCACCACGTGATGGACGTCGGTCGTTCTTTCTCGGTCTCCCGGCTCTGTTCTTATTCATTAAAGGTGGATAGCATGGCGGAAGCAGGTCGGGTGGATACACCCATGCTGCAGGGGGTCCAGCTGGGTTTATTACCTCTACGTATGTTTTCCGGTAATATTCGGACGTGAAGAAAGGTACAGCCAAGTCGCTGCAATCTGTACGACCCATATATCTTGCTGCAGCGATGGCATGGCCGCACGGTAACCCAGATTTATCCCATTCGCGACACGAACAAAAGTGGTCTTCCATATTCACAATCGCGTGAATATAGTCATCATGCACCTCGTACTTCCCATACCCGATTGCTCTTACCGGCCATGTCGCTGCACGACGCGCCGTGTACTGAACGATATTCTCCGCCGTTGGTGTGAGTGCATTTTGCATCTCAGCTCTTTTTAGGCGTCGAATTTGGTACCACTCTTGTTGAAAGGGCCGAAAGTAGTCCATAAGATTAACAATCGGACATCTACGCGCAAAACGGGATAGTGCATTCACAGACTCTGCACTATTCGAGGTCAGAAAGTCATACCGTTGTCCAGGAAAATGGGACGCGGACCACCTCTCCGGTCCAACATCGTCAAAGACTTTGGCTGCTTCGTCGGCACTATATCGTAGCATATTCATGTACTTGTTAAACTCCCGATCCGTATATGCTCTGCATGCCGCCCAATAGACATCCTTGTAGGTGGTAATACGTTTGTCCTTGGATTTGGCGTTCATCTCCAAATGTCGACAGCATATGGCGTGAGGGGCGTTTGGGTACATGGCAGAGATTGCGGCGCTTATGGATGGAGCCCTGTCAGACATAAACACCAACCCTTGCGGGTCTCCGATAGCTTGTCTCAACATGGACATAAACCAAGTCCACTCGTCCCCGGTTTCAGACTTGCCTACGCCGAAAGCTACTGGAACGATGGAGTTATCCCCGTCCATGGCAACCGCCAGGAACATCATACCCAAGTAACGGCCCTTTAAATGGGCTGCGTCTATTATCAGGACACGACGTAGATTTGCCAGAAATGTGCGGATCTGCAAAAACATAGGTGGTTTTCATTTGTAAATGTTATAGTTTATAATGTGTAAACATATGACGTGTTAAAATACGTACCGCGGGTCCAAGGGCCACGAAGCACATCTCAAACCGTCGACGTGAATCGGTCCGTAGCTGCGTGACAGTACCAGGGTTCTGCAGCTGCAAATTATATAAATATGTCGGGAGTCGTTCATACGACTCCTCGAACGTGCCTCTCACCATAAACAGTGCATGGCATCGCGCACGCCAAGCTTGGTGGTAATCAATCGTGACGCCGAACTGCCGGGGAACATCGTGGACGATGTCCTTTGGACGCAATGACCTGCTAACATCAAGAAATTTGTTTTTCAGCATCGCACCCAAAGTCTTTTTGCCGGCTTGTTTGTGGTGGGGATTACGTTGCGTCCTCGTACAAGTGTGTACGTCGTGCAACTTTTTAATCATTATCGCCCCCCCTTTGGGACCCGTGTGAATCGCGTACAACCTCCACTCACACTTTTCTCTGGCACATTCAACTACGTATCTTCTTTTGTCAGATTTCCGCGCGTGACTTTGGAAACCCTCTTCCAAGAACTTGAGTCCGATCTGACTTGCCAGGATCTATAAGGTGTAGGTTCGTAGGTTTGTGTCTGGGTATGGGAGTCTGGAAGAATAGGGGGCATATCAAAAAAGTCATTTATCTGACTACATGATTTTCTACTAGGGGTATATTCTTCGTGATCATCATTATCGGTGTCTGATCTGTCTATTTCAGAATTACCCGTTCTGAAAACGTGGGTTTCGTCATCAGCAACTCCAGCAGTACGCCCTTCGTGTGGTTGTGGTGGTTGTTGTTGTTGAGAATCAGGCAGCTCTATTTGGAGGTCTTCGTCGTCGTCACCGTCGTTGTCACCGTCGTTATCACCTTCGGATACGCCGGGATACACAAAAAGTAATGGGGGCCTTTCTGAATCGACTGCAAAGTGCAGAAAAGTAGAGATATCCCCATGGTTGGATAAATCCACAAATGACCCATCGCCATTTTTAAACACTAACTTGCAAACAGCAGAAGAGTTGATTCCACATTTTTGCATGGCGTATGCAAGAAATTTTGGCCCGCGTTCACCCGCGTCGACCATTTCGTCCAATTTTATGAATTTAAAATGAAATGTTACACTTTCAACCCCTATACTTATTTACTAAATTTACTTTATACCTTTTACTTTCATTATTTTAATTTTACATTTAACACATATAATCGTTTATTAACTAAAATACGTTAAAAAATACGTTTTAATTTTAACAAATTACACCATTATAATCGTCTCTTCGATACGTTCGAAATGAGCCCAATCTTGAATTTTTTTGGATTTATATATTTTAATATATATCATATACAGTTATACACTACATAAAAAAATATTTTTTATATTTAAAATTCATACCCTTATAGTTAATTATTTAATTTATGGTACATCTCCTATTTTTTTTTCAATTTTTTTTACACTTCTATCGCATTAACATAATAATCATATATTAACTAATTCATTAAATCGTTTTAAATTATTATTATTTGAATGTGTTTATAGATATCGTGAATGGCAATAGGAGAAGGTTTCACGAGAAGAATATTAAATGGGGTTTTGACAAGTTGGTATCACTGGACTCATTTAAGAATTGTGAAAATGGGTATTTGGCGAATGATGATTCATGTGTGTTTGGAGCTGAAGTATTTACAGTTACAGAGTATGCACAAAATGATCGATGTATTTCCAACGTAACTTAGATTAAAATTATCTCCTTCAGTTCAGTCCCGCCCCGTCCCATCCAGTTCAGTCTCGTCCAGTTCCGTCCCGTCCCATCTAGTATGCGTACCAAACGCTACCTAAGAGTACCATAAATTAAATAATTAATTATAAACGTATGAATTTTAAATATAAAAAATATTTTTTATGTAGTGTATATGATATATATTAAAATATATAAATTCAAAAAAAATCAAGATTTGGCTCATTTCGAACGTATCGAAGAGACGATTATAATGGTGTAACTTGTTAAAATTAAAACGTATTTTTTTAACGTATTTTTGTTGATAAACGATTATATGTGTTAAATGTAAAATTTAAATTATGAAAGTAAAATGTATAAAGTAAAATAAGTAAATAAGTATAGGGGTTGAAAGTGTAAATTTCAATTCGAAATTGTGATTTTGATTTGATATTTACACTTTCAACCCCTATACTTATTTACTAACTTTACTTTATACCTTTTACTTTCATAATTTAATTTTACATTTAACCCATATAATCGTTTATTAACTAAAATACGTTAAAAAAAATACGTTTTAATTTTAACAAGTTACACCATTATAATCGTCTTTTCGATACGTTCGAAATGAGTACAATCTTGAATTTTTTTAATTTATATATTTTAATATATATCATATATAGTACATCAAAATATTTTTAATATTTACAATTTATACCTTTATAGTTAATTATTTAATTTATGGTACTCTTATAGTTAATGCGATAGGAGTGTAAAACAAAATTGAGAATACGTTAAAAAAAATGAATTTTCGCAGGTAAAAAATATTTTTATGTAGTGTATATGATATATATTAAAATATATAAATCCAAAAAAATTCAAGATTGGGCTCATTTCGAACGTATCGAAGAGACACTTATAATGATGTAACTTGTTAAAATTAAAACGTATTTTTTTAACGTGTTTTAGTTAATAAACGATTATATGTGTTAAATGTAAAATTAAATTTATGAAAGTAAAATGTATAAAGTAAATTTAGTAAATAAGTGTAGGGGTTGAATGTGTAACATTTTAATTTAAAAATAAAATTTGGTCGACCGCGGGGTCAACGGGGTCAAACGCGGTTCCAATTTTCAAAAATGGTCCCTGAAATTTTTAAAAAATGGCCCCTTGCAATTGAAAAGTCACAAAATAAAACCATCGCGGGATTGAATTTTTCAAAAATGGTCCCTGCAAGTTTTAAAAAGTGTCAGAAATGGTCCTTGAGCCCGCGATCGCGGGCTCCATCGCGAAAAAAAAGGGTATTTTGGCAAACTGGGAGAGATTTAGGGCATTTTGGTAACACTTGGTCAAACTTAGGGTATTTTAATTAATTTCCCTAGTTTTAATATAGGGAAATTAATTAAAATACCCTAAGTTTGACCATCACTTACCAAAATGCTACAAATCTCTCCCATCTTACAAAAATGCCCCAAAAATCAGCGATGGAGCCCGCGATCGCTGCCCCCAGGCCACGTGTCACCGAACTTTGCCCACTTTGCCCGCGTTGGTCCCTCAAGAATGCCCGCGGTCCAGATTTCCCTCCTCAAGAATGCCCGTGTTGGCAGTTTTGGTCCCTGCCCGCGTTTGACTTCCTTTGACCCCCGCGATCGCGGGATGACGTGGCACGAACTTTGGCCAAAAGTGCCCCGCGGAGCCCCTCAACTTTGGCCGCGGTGCACATTTGGCCCCTATCCGCGATCGCTGCCCGCGATGGCCCGCGATGGACCAAATTTTACAGTTTTGGTCCCTGGAAATTTACACTTTTGGTCCCTGTACTTAGACGAATCTTGCATGCTTTTACTGTTTTTTTCCACAATTATTGTACTCTGAAGACCGATTTGTGGTTGAAATTCATTTGCATGTTTGAGATTTCATCCATAAATATCAGTAATATACAATTCACAATTCACACTTGTTTATTGCTTTCTTTCTTGATTTCTCTCTTGCTTTCTTTCTTTGAATTGCTTTCTCTCTTGATTTCTCTTCTCTCATTTCATCCACAAATGGCATCGTCATCAAACCCTAAGTCTACTCCTGAAAAATGCCACCTCAAATCGAGGTTGCCATAGCAAAAAAGGAAAAGGAGATAGATGAACTAACAGAAGAGTGGAAAAAAATTATGGACAGGAAGGCAGTCCATTTGAGAAAGATCGAAGAGGAAGACAGGGAGATCAAAAGGATGAAAGGGGATATAAAAGCTCGGGAGGCTCATGTTCGTCGAGAACAAGAAGCAATTCACCATATTCTGCAAGACTTCGCAATTATTCAAGCGAAGGTAAACGAGAAGCAAGCTTGGATTGATGAAACTAAATCAATTTTTAAGTAGGTGGTGGTTGTTTTAGTAGTTTTGTATTTTTTTGTTGTTTTGTATTTTTTTTACTGTGTTGTTGTTTGTATTTTTTTTACTGTGTTATTGTTTTGTATTTTTTTGTTGTTGTTGTTAATTTCTTTGAAAAGTAGTTTTTAAGCCGCTGAACCACGGTTAGGTTGGATACATCAAGTCAGAGGTTACCTCATTCGGATAAACAAACATGGGGTTTTGTTTGTTAATGATGCTAGATTTTGGTAGCCGTACTCTATCCACGTGGGCCTACTCCTCTTGTAGAATATATGACAACCCTCAACTTATTTGCTAAAGTGTGTCCGGGTTGTGGTACACAATGGCCATACGTGGTTGCAAAAGCAGAAGCCGTTGAAGAAGGGTCAGAAAGATTGAAGATGAAGAGCATGTTGGATGGAATACAAACTAGTTGTGTTATCAATGTTCATTTAAAAGCATATGTATGTGTGTATATATAATATGAATATATATATATCATTTACAAACTAGCTGTGTTATCAATGTTCATTTAGAAGCATATGTATGTGTGTATATATAATATGAATATATATATCATTTACAAACTAGCTGTGTTATCAATGTTCATTTAGAAGCATATGTATGTTGTGTATATATAATATGAATATATATATCATTTACAAACTAGCTGTGTTATCAATGTTCATTTAAAAGCATATGTATGTGTGTATATATAATATGAATATATATATATATATATATCATTTACAAACTAGCTGTGTTATCAATGTTCATTTAGAAGCATATGTATATGTGTATATATATAATATGAATATATATATATATATATTTTACAAATCAGCGTTCAGATCAACAGTATCATATGTGTTTGTTCCATATGGTTCAAGCTGTGACGGGCCCGGGGTGTGACTGACTGAATGTCTCCTTGGCACGGTTGAAGGGGCGGGATTTGGACACTCTCCACGAGTGTGTCCTACGCATTGGCACCGAGTACATCTTCGTTGTATCGAACTTTCACCACGTGATGGACGTCGGTCGTTCTTTCTCGGTCTCCCGGCTCTGTTCTTATTCATTAAAGGTGGATAGCATGGCGGAAGCAGGTCGGGTGGATACACCCATGCTGCAGGGGGTCCAGCTGGGTTTATTACCTCCACGTATGTTTTCCGGTAATATTCGGACGTGAAGAAAGGTACAGCCAAGTCGCTGCAATCTGTACGACCCATATATCTTGCTGCAGCGATGGCATGGCCGCACGGTAACCCAGATTTATCCCATTCGCGACACGAACAAAAGTGGTCTTCCATATTCACAATCGCGTGAATATAGTCATCATGCACCTCGTACTTCCCATACCCGATTGCTCTTACCGGCCATGTCGCTGCACGACGCGCCCTGTACTGAACGATATTCTCCGCCGTTGGTGTGAGTGCATTTTGCATCTCAGCTCTTTTTAGGCGTCGAATTTGGTACCACTCTTGTTGAAAGGCCCGAAAGTAGTCCATAAGATTAACAATCGGACATCTACGCGCAAAACGGGATAGTGCATTCACAGACTCTGCACTATTCGAGGTCAGAATGTCATACCGTTGTCCAGGAAAATGGGACGCGGACCACCTCTCCGGTCCAGCATCGTCAAAGACTTTGGTTGCTTCGTCGGCACTATATCGTAGCATATTCATGTACTTGTTAAACTCCCGATCCGTATATGCTCTGCATGCCGCCCAATAGACATCCTTGTAGGTGGTAATACGTTTGTCCTTGGATTTGGCGTTCATCTCCAAATGTCGACAGCATATGGCGTGAGGGGCGTTTGGGTACATGGCAGAGATTGCGGCGCTTATGGATGGAGCCCTGTCAGACATAAACACCAACCCTTGCGGGTCTCCGATAGCTTGTCTCAACATGGACATAAACCAAGTCCACTCGTCCCCGGTTTCAGACTTGCCTACGCCGAAAGCTACTGGAACGATGGAGTTATCCCCGTCCATGGCAACCGCCAGGAACATCATACCCAAGTAACGGCCCTTTAAATGGGCTGCGTCTATTATCAGGACACGACGTAGATTTGCCAGAAATGTGCGGATCTGCAAAAACATAGGTGGTTTTCATTTGTAAATGTTATAGTTTATAATGTGTAAACATATGACGTGTTAAAATACGTACCGCGGGTCCAAGGGCCACGAAGCACATCTCAAACCGTCGACGTGAATCGGTCCGTAGCTGCGTGACAGTACCAGGGTTCTGCAGCTGCAAATTATATAAATATGTCGGGAGTCGTTCATACGACTCCTCGAACGTGCCTCTCACCATAAACAGTGCATGACATCGCGCACGCCAAGCTTGGTGGTAATCAATCGTGACGCCGAACTGCCGGGGAACATCGTGGACGATGTCCTTTGGACGCAATGACCTGCTAACATCAAGAAATTTGTTTTTCAGCATCGCACCCAAAGTCTTTTTGCCGGCTTGTTTGTGGTGGGGATTACGTTGCGTCCTCGTACAAGTGTGTACGTCGTGCAACTTTTTAATCATTATCGCCCCTCCTTTGGGACCCGTGTGAATCGCGTACAACCTCCACTCACACTTTTCTCTGGCACATTCAACTACGTATCTTCTTTTGTCAGATTTCCGCGCGTGACTTTGGAAACCCTCTTCCAAGAACTTGAGTCCGATCTGACTTGCCAAGAGATCCTTCGAATCGAATATCTGACCTGCTTTTAAGCTTTCACTGCGAATATAAGGTGTAGGTTCGTAGGTTTGTGTCTGGGTATGGGAGTCTGGAAGAATAGGGGGCATATCAAAAAAGTCATTTATCTGACTACATGATTTTCTACTAGGGGTATATTCTTCGTGATCATCATTATCGGTGTCTGATCTGTCTATTTCAGAATTACCCGTTCTGAAAACGTGGGTTTCGTCATCAGCAACTCCAGCAGTACGCCCTTCGTGTGGTTGTGGTGGTTGTTGTTGTTGAGAATCAGGCTGCTCTATTTGGAGGTCTTCGTCGTCGTCACCGTCGTTGTCACCGTCGTTATCACCTTCGGATACGCCGGGATACACAAAAAGTAATGGGGGCCTTTCTGAATCGACTGCAAAGTGCAGAAAAGAGATATCCCCATGGTTGGATAAATCCACAAATGACCCATCGCCATTTTTAAACACTAACTTGCAAACAGCAGAAGAGTTGATTCCACATTTTTGCATGGCGTATGCAAGAAATTTCTGATAAGTATAGTTTACTGGCAATTTTACACCATGCTTAGATTTATAAGCAAAATTCCACTCATTGTTATCTTGCTCCCATTCACCATCAAAACAGAAATACAGCTTAGCTTTTGCAACAAATGAACTCATTTTTTCAGTAGTATCTCAAACACAAAATATTGCAGAAAGAAATCAAGAAAGAAGTATGAAATCGGTGTGTGGATTATGGCTTGCATTTTACATCTATTTATCAATTAAACAACCAACATTGATGACAACCAATCTCTCATTTCATCCACAAACTGGTATTCCAAAAACACTGATTTAACATTGATTAAAACATGCAAATGAATTTCAACCACAAATCGGTCTTCAAAGTACAATAATTGTGGAAAAAAACAGTAAAAACATGCAAAATTCGTTTAAGTACAGGGGCTGAAAGTGTAAATTTTCAGGGACCAAAAGTGTAAATTTCCAGGGACCAAAACTGTAAAATTTGGTCCATCGCGGGCAGGGGCCAAATGTGCACCGCGGCCAAAGTTGAGGGGCTCCGCGTGGCACTTTTGGCCAAAGTTCGTGCCACGTCATCCCGCGATCGCGGGGGTCAAAGGAAGTCAAACGCGGGCAGGGACCAAAACTGCCAACACGGGCATTCTTGAGGGGGGAAATCTGGACCGCGGGCATTCTTGAGGGACCAACGCGGGCAAAGTGGGCAAAGTTTGGTGACACGTGGTCTGGGGCCCGCGATCGCGGGCTCCATCGCGGATTTTTGGGGCATTTTTGTAAGATGGGAGAGATTTGTGACATTTTGGTAACTCGAAGTTGGACTTTGGGTATTTAAATTAATTTCCCTTTAATATATATACATACATATGTATTGTCTTCATCCCTTTCTTTTCCTTTTACACCACCCTCACCACCGAAAGTCCTCCTCCTATCTCTATTATGAGCACACACCCATGGAGATGGCTATCCATAGCTTTGTTCTTCATTTTTAACCCCATTAATTTCCACACATCACGTTTAATCTATGTTCTCCCTTTGTGTAAAGCCCGTATCCCGGTATGTAATTTATTAGTATTAATTCTTTTCTTTTAGGTTTGATTTTATGTGGTTTCCGTTAACGGGGTTAGTCGAGTTGGACCTAATCGTTAAATATGTCAGAATTTTGGTTAATTACGAGAAGGTTTTTAGTTGAGGGGCCATTAGTGTCAAAGGGCCAAAACTTGTTTAAGTTTTCGGCCCAAGCTTTGCATAAACCAAACCCTCCTCTTTTTTTTGTTGTTGTTTTGGGGTGCCGTGTTTCACAAGAGAAAGAAATAGATTAGCAAACCTACCCTACGGCTCCTTCCCCATATTTTGTTTCCCGTTCGTTGTTCGTCGGCCGGAGAAGAGAGAGGGAGAGAGAAATCGAAGAGAGAGAGAGGGAAGGAGAGAAGCCGAGAGAGAAAAAGAAGGGTAACGCCATCGTCTTGCTGCCGGAAAAGACGAGGAAGAAGGGTTCGTCGAGGTAAGTGTATCTCCCTTTTCGTTGGTGCCGTTTGCCATTTTTTCTGCCGTGAACCGCCGGCCGGCCGCCGCTGCCGCTGCCGCGCCGCCACTTTGGTGGCTGGGTGTCGGGTGGCGGTGGTGGTGTGAGTCGTTGGTGCATGCGGTAGGGTGATCGAGAGGGTAGTGGTCTCGCGGTGGTTTGCGGGTTGTTTTATTTCCTCGTCGATGAACCGCCGCCGGCCGCCGCCGGCGACCACCACTGCCGGAGGGCAGAGGGTGGTGCGTGGCCATGTCTTATTAATAATCACCGTAGAAACCGTTAAGCCTTGACTTAATCGTTTAAGCCGTTTCGTTAAAACCGTCGTTTTTATAATCATCAATTCATGTGGAAAATGGTGCAGCCGCTGTTTTTACGACAGCTATAACTTTTCTGTCGTAACTCCGTTTGAGCCGAAACTGGCGCCCACGGTTCAAGTTCGGGGTCGGGCACGTTTTCCGTGTTTTAGCGGAAAACTGGTTCGGTCTCTAGATGGGCGAAAAAGTGGTCGCAAGTTCGGTGATTCGTCATTTTATGTGCAAAATTCTGGAATCTGCCACTGTTTTGCGTAGACCATAACTTTCTGCTCGTAACTCGGTTTGGGGTGAAACTGGTGTCAAAAGTTCCCTTTTTGAGCATAGAAACCTTTCTGTGTTTTGTGCAAAACCCAGTTCGGGACGTAGCATGGGTCAAATTGTCGTTTTATACTGAAAGGTGCTGAATTTCGCTGTTCTGGAAACTGTTTTTGTAAAATCCGTAGTAAATTGTAGAAAAATCGTTAGGAGGCGTATAATATGTCCTCGGGACCCTAACTCAGAGTACTTTCTGGTAATGAAATAATATTGGGAATTTTCTGGGTTTAAAGGGGTCGAAACAGGTCCCGAACAGACCTGTTTGGCGGGAACGGAAAGTAGTTTTAGTGACGGTTTAAGCGTGTGTTGTGTCATAGGGTCCGAGTCTTGTATTGACACGTTTTAACATGCGTTTAGGTGCTGGGAAGTGACCATAATTGTGAAGCTTGAATTGTATTGTTAAGCTAGGCGCGCATTCGAGGTGAGTTCTCTCACTACATAGAATGGGAATTATATTTGTGTTGCTATAGTTCGAGTTGTGTTGATTATGATTGTTTGTTGATATTATTGTGGTGTGGAATATATATATTTGTGTGTATATATTGAACTGTGATTGATGTACTTCTTGATGGATGTTCCAAGAGGTATATGCGTTTGTATAATGAGCTGTGATTATATCTTCTTGAGGGTTGTTCCATGAAGTATAAGGCCACTTCTTGATGGTTGTTCCAAGGAGTAGGTGTATTGGTATAATGTGTTGTGATTATATCTTCTTGAGGGTTGTTCCAAGAAGTATAAGGCCACTTCTTGATGGTTGTTCCAAGGAGTAGGTGTATTGGTGTAATGTGTTGTGATTATGTCTTCTTGATGGTGGTTCCAAGGAGCATAAAGATTATTATTAATCGTGTTATATTTTCTTGATGGATGTTCCAAGAAATTTATGTGCTGGTATGTTTAAGGGTGATGCTGATATAATTGCGATCCTATGTATGGATTGAATTCACTAAGCTTCGTGCTTACCCTTTCCCAATAAACTGTGGTTTCAGGTACGGGCGGCTCCAAGGCGTGGCGAGTACACACTGGCGCGTGAGGAGAGCTGGTTGCTTTATGGTTTTAATAATTAAACGTTTATTCCGCTGGTTTTATTTTACAAAGATAGTAATTATGTGTTTGTACACGAAACGTTGGGATCATTTAATGAGTTGTTATAAATGAAATGTTTATTTTAAAATTTTAAATTTGCTTGTAATTTTTGGGACGTTACAACTTGGTATCAGAGCACAGCTTGAGTGAATCAAACGCACCTCGGTGTGTTTGGTCTCAAGTTGCGGCTGGGAAATTTTCAAATTCGTTATTAAATCTTTTTGGAAATAAAAGAAAAAGGAAAGATCCGTTTGAGAAATGGTGATCGGAGGCGCAGTGTGTACACTCAGCCGGAGCCAAAGGGCAAAGGTACAGTACTTAGTATTTTATTGCTTTCTAGATCATAGAGTATGCATGCTAGATTGCCTGTTGTGGACACTATGCTGTATGTTGAACTACTTGCTATTAGGAATTTATGCTAATTATGATAGGTTACTAAATGGATGCCCTCTAGGTTGTATGCAGTAAGAGATTTATAGTCTTAGAATATTCGATTTAGTTCTATTGCGCAGCTCTTGTTTGAGTCCAACCGTTCTAGGATAGAGTCTTGTATTCGACTGTCTATTTGTTTCGCACTGCATATAATCGGGTATTCGCGAGGTCACCCGTTATAATTAGTAGGGATTCGGTAGTAGCAAGGGTAGTGGGATAAGAGGAAGTTCCTAGAGAGCTGGGAAGGGTGTTTATGTATGAGTACGTGTGCTAGATTGCTTTCTAGAACATAGGAGTATGTATGCTAAATTGCTTGGTGCTTATTACACTGTATTGCATGTGTGCTGCTTGCTATTAGGGATTTGGCAGTAGCAAGGGTAGTGGTTTGGATGGAATTCCTAGGGAGCTAGGAAGAGTGTGTACATATGCCGGTGCGGGCATATGTGTATAGTTTCGGCGAGAAACTACTTGGACCCCTTGGGATGGAACTCGGAACGTGCGATGATAGGTGTGGATGGTAGTAGTAGAGCTCCTACTACCGGAAGCACAGGATCAATGCTCGAGTCGGGGAAGTCACGAGGAATCCAAGGAGTTGAGCGTGAGTGTTGTTAGTATGAGTTATTTTGTGCTAATAACGCGTTGTATTGTCTACCCAGAATAGCCATCACCAGGAGGAACAACTATAGTAAACCTACTAGTACAGGTGTGTACTCGAAGTGTTTTGAGGTGATGATCGTTGGGGGTAGTGATGAAGGTCCTAAACTAGTAGTCGTTGGAATAGAAAGACGATTCTAATATTAGTCACTTGGAGTGACGATAAGGGTGATACTTGTTGTAAGCAGATCATTTCGGGTCAAGATGGAAGATTGTGCTAGAGTCATAGGCTCATAGAGCCGACTTTGATTTGAGGAAAACCCGTAAGATGATTTGATGTGATTTTCCAACTTGCCTTAAGAGGTTTAAATGTCTGGATGACAATAGTAGACCGGAGAGTTTCGAAGTAGTAGGGGTCGAGACAGTCATGCACGAAGTTATTTTGAAAATAAGATTGCATTAACAAATTCTTGTGTTTCAAATCTTTGTATGGACGGTGTTTTGGAATTTTGGGAACTGCTCAGCACACGCACGAGATTTTGAAATATGGTTTTGAAAGTGTATGAAATCGTTTTATCACGGGAGTGCAAACTTTGTTAGAATTTGTCTCATTTTCGTTATTTTTTTTCCAACGGTTCTTTCGGGTGCGATGTTATCCGTGTTTTGGTGGTGGTTAAGATGTTGGGTAAGTGACTACGGATTGAGACTCTAACATTGGAACTCCTCCACATGTGTTAGAGTTGAGACGAAAAGTTACATTCCACGATGTCTGTATAAAGGCTATTTTGGTGATTTGTTTAAAATGAGTTTGGAATTCCAGTGTCGCTTAACTTTTCGTTCGAGAGTTTGTATTACTAAGTGTTTTATTGCAAATAGTTCAGTGTGTGGATTGATTCATGCGTGACATAAGTGATGCATGGAGGAATTTTGGTAACATTTCATAAGGAGTTGTTTAGTGCGCTTTTTAGTCAGCTAAAGGTTTTATTAACATTTCCATGAAAATGCGATTTATCGACTTAGGGGTATGCATACTGGGGTAACCTTTGTTCTCGACATTTTGATGAATGAGTCGTGCATGAAAATGTTTAGTTCCTTTTTGACGAAATGAAAGACCATTTGATCCAAGGAGTGTTTTAATGTTGTGAACATCATGCATACGGTTACAATGAGTTATATTTTGGAAATATAAATGCGTAGATTTTTGACATTCGGTTAATTTAGAATTACCGATCATTTTTTTTTGGGAAATTAAAAACTTTTGCTTTGGAGGAAACGAGTATTTTGAGCATTTTCGATAAAAACATTTTTAAACTATAATGTTTTGACGTTATATGTCCCAAGTACGAAACTTGAGGAAGTGTTACAAGCTTGCATGCCTGCCCCTAGTTTGAGATTTTATGAGGTTTTAGTCGATATTTCCAATTATTAGAAGCGGGCTGGGTTCTGTCTTCAAGTTTGAAACTTACACGAGACAGTTGTGTTTTAACAAAAATATATTTGTAAACCGTGTCATCGTTTTGTGTGATTAGCTGACGCGCGAAAATTTGTGGCGAACCCTGGGCCACGTCTTGTTTTATAATTAAAAAGAAGAATTTTTGAATCAAATGTCGTGAAACTTATTTTGAATTATGTGCACACCTTTGTCGCACTCTGTTTAAGGTCAAGCGGTTACTTTAAGTGCACGTCATGAGTCAATCCATACTGGAATCGAGGCGGTTCATTTTAAAGAAATTATTAATTACGCTTGCTTTTGTGTGAGTAAACTGAACTGCAATGGAACGATTTTCAACATGATTTTCCTATGTGGGACGAGCGTGTCCAGTTTTGCGTAACTATCGATCAGGTAATAGTAGTTTTATTACATACGATATTTTGAGATGAAAATCCGGATGTTGAAAATATTTTGTAAATGATTTTGTAAACCATTTGGGGAAATGTGCTTTTAAGTGTCATGTGTCATTTCGAGAATTTTTAGGGTGTGAGTCCTTTTGGAAAACTCTTTTGTTTAACCCGTGTTGAGTCTGAGTCTAAGGTTGATTTCAGAGTATTGCTTGCTTAAACTTTGTTTAAACGCATTTTCCGACCTATGGGTCTAGCAAGCGTGGAGCATTTTGCTCGGTTTTGACTTGGGGTTAGTCATGGGCCAATTGCCCGGTTTTAATGGCTCGATGTGGAGTCTAGTTGATGAGTTGTTTTTGTCGCACCGTTTGGCATTCTTTGCACGTTGAGTGTTTACATGTTTGGGTGAGTGAGTCAATCCGGAATAGGCATGTTGTTGGTAGGCTGTTTGCTTTGGATCCTTAGACACGTTAGTCAGTCGTTGGTAATGGTCGGTTGGGTATCTCGGGGTGGGACCCCGGTATTCATGTGTTTTAACCTAGACTTTCCAGTAGGTACTAGGAGGATATAGTTGTGGGCACTTACCTGGGAGGTAGTTCCGGTGTACTGGGTCTTGAGGCGTTACCTGGGAGGTAGACGTCAAGGTGTATCCTCGATACGGTGTGACTTGGCTTCGTAGAGCAAGTGTGGATGATACGTCGACGGTGGAAGGTAGATATTCCACGCGCGTTAGTACTGTAGGCCGAATAGTATCGGTTAAGGGATTGATGCCCTTTGTTATTAAGAGAATAAATGCGCATCAACCATTTTGAAGTAGGTGGTATATTTAGGTGTCGACTTTTGGGCTTGAGGCCAAACACCTTTAGTATAATCGGAGAGTTGTAGCCGATTTTAAGATAATCATGGTGACGGTAGTAGTAACCCTGAAATGATCACTTGTGATGGATGGTTATGGTGGAATGACCTACGTGTGTGTTAGTTGATTTGGTTGTGGGGGATATCTATTTGTGTTAGTGTCTAGGATAATACCACGCTGATGTGAGTTATTGTAATCGGTTGGACCGATGTTCGGCGGGTGGCCGATGTTTGTTATTGTAATCGGTTGGACCGATGTTCGGTGGGTGGCCGATGTTTGTTATTGTAATCGGTTGGACCGATGTTCGGCAGGGGGTCGATGTTTTGTTTATATAAGTTATTGAAAATCTTTGGAGTCTATTAGAATTCGTAGAAGTTAATCGCCAATTAATGATAGGAGGGATCGTAATCGAGTATCCTGTGGAGTATACTGGTGAGTAGCTTTAGAGTGGTTAGAGCTTGAGATTTGACTCAGGATACATGGAATGTCTAAGGTTGGGGAACAACCGAAGTCGCTTGGCTAGGAATGATTCCATTTGTTGGAGTGTTCTTCTGATCGTAATTTCAGTGTTCTTGAAGGAGTTTTGTTGGTAAGAAAAGTATTCGAGTAGTTTAAAAGGGGTTTCAAGTGGACTTAGGAACCTGAGGTTGAGACGAGGGAGAACTATCCGGAGCTATTCGTAGGCAGAGACTTCGAGGACGAAGTCTAATCCAAGTGGGGGAGAGTTGTAAAGCCCGTATCCCGATATGTAATTTATTAGTATTAATTCTTTTCTTTTAGGTTTGATTTTATGTGGTTTTCGTTAACGGGGTTAGTCGAGTTGGACCTAATCGTTAAATATGTCAGAATTTTGGTTAATTACGAGAAGGTTTTTAGTTGAGGGGCCATTAGTGTCAAAGGGACAAAACTTGTTTAAGTTTTCGGCCCAAGCTTTGCATAAACCAAACCCTCCTCTTTTTTTTGTTGTTGTTTTGGGGTGCCGTGTTTCACAAGAGAAAGAAATAGATTAGCAAACCTACCCTACGGCTCCTTCCCCATATTTTGTTTCCCGTTCGTTGTTCGCCGGCCGGAGAAGAGAGAGAGAGGGAAGGAGAGAAGCCGAGAGAGAAAAAGAAGGGTAACGCCATCGTCTTGCTGCCGGAAAAGACGAGGAAGAAGGGTTCGTCGAGGTAAGTGTATCTCCCTTTTCGTTGGTGCCGTTTGCCATTTTTTCTGCCGTGAACCGCCGGCCGGCCGCCGCTGCCGCTGCCGCGCCGCCACTTTGGTGGCTGGGTGTCGGGTGGCGGTGGTGGTGTGAGTCGTTGGTGCATGCGGTAGGGTGATCGAGAGGGTAGTGGTCTCGCGGTGGTTTGCGGGTTGTTTTATTTCCTCGTCGATGAACCGCCGCCGGCCGCCGCCGGCGACCACCACTGCCGGAGGGCAGAGGGTGGTGCGTGGCCATGTCTTATTAATAATCACCGTAGAAACCGTTAAGCCTTGACTTAATCGTTTAAGCCGTTTCGTTAAAACCGTCGTTTTTATAATCATCAATTCATGTGGAAAATGGTGCAGCCGCTGTTTTTACGACGGCTATAACTTTTATGTCGTAACTCCGTTTGAGCCGAAACTGGCGCCCACGGTTCAAGTTCGGGGTCGGGCACGTTTTCCGTGTTTTAGCGGAAAACTGGTTCGGTCTCTAGCTGGGCGAAAAAGTGGTCGCAAGTTCGGTGATTCGTCATTTTATGTGCAAAATTCTGGAATCTGCCACTGTTTTGCGTAGACCATAACTTTCTGCTCGTAACTCGGTTTGGGGTGAAACTGGTGTCAAAAGTTCCCTTTTTGAGCATAGAAACCTTTCTGTGTTTTGTGCAAAACCCAGTTCGGGACGTAGCATGGGTCAAATTGTCGTTTTATACTGAAAGGTGCTGAATTTCGCTGTTCTGGAAACTGTTTTTGTAAAATCCGTAGTAAATTGTAGAAAAATCGTTAGGAGGCGTATAATATGTCCTCGGGACCCTAACGCAGAGTACTTTCTGGTCATGAAATAATATTGGGAATTGGAGCTAGGGCATGCCTTTTACATGTTCGCCTAACACCAGCTTGTTGATATTCTTGAAGTTGAGGTGCGAGAGACGTCGGTGCCAAATCCACGCTTGCTGAGAATTGGCCTTTGACATCAGGCAGACAGAATCATCGGTCTTCAGGGCAGATAGGTCGATGGTGTAGAGGTTGGTCTTTCGCGTTCCAACCAGTAGCTCCGTTCTGTCGTTAGTGCGGACGCTACACCATTTAGCTTTGAATCTGACCTCTAGATCTTTTTCGCAGAATTGGCCGATGCTGAACAGATTGTGTCCCAATCCTGCGACGTATGATACCTTCTTGATTGTCATCTTGTCTTGGACAATGTCACCGTAGCCCAGAATCGATGCCTGCAATATTTCTCGGTGTAGTTCGTGAGCAGCTTCCTCGTTCCGGTCATGTGCTTGGAGCATCCTGAGTCTAAGTACCACACATGACCGTCCTGCAAAAACAGGATTTACGGATTTTAGGTACCAATGTGAAAATAGGTCCTGGAGGGTTAGGTTTAACACCTGGCTGAGGAACCTGTTTTGAAATAGGATTCCTCTTGGTTGTAGGTTTAACCCCTGATTGGGGAACCCGTTTTGAAATGGGTTTCCTTTCGTGTTTAGGTTTAACCTCTGATTGGGGAACCCATTTTGAAATGGGCTTCCTTTTGGTTTTACGGGATTTGTGATAGAATTAGAATGATAAACATGATAAGAACCAAACCAATCAGTTGCATTTCTAATATCGTCAAAGTCATTCTACCCACAATTAGAACAACATAAACAATCATGGGATAATTGAATCAAATGCTAAATTGAATAAAGTTTAATCGGAAAATTAACACTTTGTTCAACAGAATCATTCTTGTGATCCAAAGCACAATCATTAATGTTCGTCCTAGGATAAAAAACAGTATTAACTGACTTCGACGCCGAATTGTTCTCGATAGATTCCTTGGCTACCCACTTTTGTTTGTCTTGTTTAGCCCGACCATTTTTATCTGAAACATCATTAACGGCATAGTCAGCAAAGTTTGAGTAGACAGGACTTTTATCAGTTGATCGACCGGTCTTTTGTCGTGGCTGTGATTGATTTTGAGAACAAGAATCAGTTTTAGAAACCTTGATCACAACCGGGGTCTTGATTTTTGAAGAACATTCGCCTTTTAGAAAATTGACCGGGCGATTTACAGCATTTGACAAAAAATTGGTGTGACTCGGAAGAGGTTTGTCAAATGGAAACGATTCAAACTCTTCATCTGAACTACCCTCGGAATTCATGAGTTTAGAAAAGTCAACATCGGGAATTGATGGGCTAGGATTGGTCGAGGGAGGTGAGGAACACTTTGTGTCTGTGTTATTGGGAGAATCTGGTGCGGAAGCTAAGAAAAAATCATAGTTTTGATTCTTTATAACACAATCATCTTGAGACTCTTTACCGTTTTGTGAAGAAGTGATTCCAATGAAAGCTTTGCACGAAGATGTATCAGAAGAGATTGAATAAGTTTCGGTTGAAATCTCCCTTTTGTTTTGGAGTAGGTCAAGCTGCTCTTGGAGTTGACCATTTCTCGCATGCTCTTTCATCATTTATGTTGCCAAAGCAGGCAGTTTTGATGTGAGCCAATTGATTTCGTTCCGAAGGATTTCATGTCCCTCATCCGACACAAATTCGGTTTTTACGGATTTGAGTTTCTCAAATTCTGTTATAAGCGTTTGCTTTTCCTTTTGAAAACTGGTTCTTTCCTTCTCGAGTGTCTCCTCTAATTCGACTATTTTTTATTCCAAAACGAGAGGAGGAAAATAGAGTTTAAACTCGTCCGTCTCAGTTTTGGGTTCAGGTGCTTGGGCCTCATCCTTTTTGGAGGAATCCTTGGGCGTCGCAACTTTATATCCATCAAAGTAGTCATTCGAGAGGTATTTCTTTTGATTTTTCTTGTACGAGTAGTTCATGGGCTCATACACAAAAGGTAGTTGCATTTTTGTTGTGTGTGCGCGCTTATATTCCTCAGTTTCCTCTTCTTTCTCCTTTTCAAGAGGACCAGTCCATTTGATTTTATACTCGGGATACTTTTTATCCAGACCGAGAAAGCCAAAGTGATAAAGAGTCGGTCTTTTGGTCAAAATCTTTTTCAAGTACCGTGGGTTATCGTATCTGATTCCCCATTCCTTGTTAAAGTATGTGAATTCCTTGGGTTTGTTCATGTGAATGGTCTGATCAGTTTGACCACTTTTGTGAAGTTTGGTTTCATGATCAGTTATTTTAGAAACAAACTCCTTATGTTTGATTTGAAGAGAGGAGCATTGATAGACAATCTCTGCTTTCTCATTCTCACACTGATCAAGCTTAAGATTTAATTCAGATATCTTGGCCCTTAAGTCCTTAGGTGATATTGAAAGATTTGTACATTTTTCTTTTAGAGTAGCATTTTCGGACTTGTATTTTTCAGTTATGCGCTTTTGAACATCTAGCTTTTCTTTTAACGAGGTAATCTCAAGCAGTTGTTCATTTGTGGTAGCCTTATAAGAATTTATCCGTTCAACAAGTGGTTGCATCTGTTCAATTAAGCTTAGATGAATAGGTTTACATACCTGACACAGATTCGCCTTTTCTGCTGGAAGAGAATGGCAGCCCATGAAAGCATCAGCATCTTCAGAATCGCTTTCACTATCAGAACGAGCCAGCCAGTTGTCATATTCAACAAATAGAGCTTCTCCTGCCTCTTTCTGTTCTGCTAGAAGAAGTTTGGCTTTGTAGTAGTGTGCGTTTTTCACGACGGGCTTTCTACAATCCTTGGCAAAGTGACCCAATTTCCGACAGTTGTAGTAAGTGACGGGTTCGTCCTTCTTCATTGTCTCAGGTTTGCGATCATCCTTCTCATTCTTCTTTTTCTTGTCAGGTTGCTTGTACTCATCTGCCTTCTTCTTTCCTTCATTTTATCCTGATAATCAAGGCGCTTGTTGGAAGAAGTGGAAAAACGCTGATTATTGGATGAAGGTTTCTTGAAGAACTTCTTTTGCTGGAAAGATCTGGAGAGTAGGGCCATTGCTTTCTTCACAGCAGTCAGTTCAAGATCATAATCGCTTTCTTCCTCTTCTTCTGATTCTGGTTCAGATTCACTTGGCTCTTGGATTTGTTTGGATCAATGGCTAGAAGATTTGCCTCGTTTTGAAGAAACAAGAGCGAGTGGATCAGTATTGGAGTTGGAGGCAGACTTATGGTTGCGCAGTATCTCCATGACTTCGTCCTCGTCCTGTAGAACCATCTCGTAGAGTTCATGGATTGCAATGTTCTCCATCAGGTGGTTGTGTTTGATGTGAGAACCGAATACTTTCCATTCAGGCAAGAGGTTGTTTAGAAACTTTAGTGCATTCTCCGTATTTGATCGATTGATCTTGTTCTTTTGGATTTCGTTCAATAGAGGCAAAATCATTCATAGGTCTGGTAGAGTGATTCACCGGAGCGCTACTTAAAGCTATCAAACTTGGTTATGCAGTTGTTGATCTTCAGTTGGTTGCCGACTTTGCTCCCACTCATTATCTTTTCTACGTGATCCCACTTGTCCTTTGATATGTGCTTGTAGCTGTCTATGGCTGTGTAGATCGAATTTGGTAGAGCTTGAACCAGATATCTCTTGGCATGCTTTTCTACTTCAAATATGCCATTTTCCTCTTCGGTCATTTCCAAGTACTTCTTGGGCTCTTTTCGAGCTTGACCACCTTCTTCTTGTGCTGGAATGATATTCATGGGTTTAGCTTGTGGGCCATCAGTTAGAGCACGCCAGATGTACACGTAGTTGTCCTTCGATTCGATGAATATGAGGTATCTGTCCCGCCATTGGCTATATTCTCCCTGGTAGAGGGTCGGTGGCTTGGAATCGAAGCCGATAGCAAGAGCGTCGCGAGACATCTTTGGTAGTTGCACTAATGTGATCGTCAGACGATAGGTTCGATTCAAAGTGGAATCTTAACGCAAGGCACTATGAGTGAAAGTCCTAATGCAGGTTCTAAGAGTGATGTAGACTAAGACTGGTAAGAAACTAGCTAAACAGAACTTACCAGATAAGAATACGGATGAAATGGTGTCTGATCAGGAAGTGTCCGGATCAGATGTGTGTGATTTGATCAAATAGCAGAAGTATCCGGACAAGCTAAGGTTACCGGATAACAGGGAGTTCCCGGATAAAATGAGCTTACCGGATAAAAAGTAATTACCGGATAATGTAAAATTTACCGAATGAAAAATTACCGAAAAGCAATGAAATTAGAGAACTTACCGGGTACTGAAGATGTTGACCGGGAAGTATGACATACCGGATGATGTCCGGATTGACAGAGGTCACCGGATAAAGTGTGTCCGGAAAGAAAGTCAACCGGAAACTTTGAGTTACCCGGATAAATTGGATTTACCGGGAACGTTTTGGTTACCGGATGAGTTTTGTCCGGTAAGTAGCGGAAAAAAAACTTACCCGGGAAGTATTGCGATGTTCCAGAAAGTGCGGTTGTGGTATCCGGAAACTGCGGCTGTGGTGTCCAAACTCGATAGAAATTCAACTAGGGTTGCTAAGATCATTCCTGAAAGATTAGAAACCTAACAAAAAACAAAACTAACAATACCCTAAACGATTCTGAAGCAAAATAACAAGATTTGGATGAAAATTTTTGATTTTTGTGAACAACAGAGACCAAAACTTGTGAACTTGATTTTGCTTAAAAACTATTCAAATGATTGAATTAGGATTAGAAAAATTGCAGAAACGCTTATAAGATCAATGCTAATCGAATGCAATACGCGAAAACAAGCAATTTTATCAGAATCAAAATATGAATTTTGAATGCCAAGAACACAGTCGACTAAAACTTGATAAATCTTACCAGAACCCTTTTGAATCACCTTGAATCGAATTGTCCGTATTCTCTGATACCAATTGTGAGTTCCAGATTAGTGCATACAATCAAGAGATCAATAGAATAATAACAATCAGTATGATCTCAACTGGTCATCCATATAGCTTTGATTAAACTTTCAGAGAATTATTTACAGATGATCAATACGACTTAGAACGATTAGCCTAAAACAATAGGCTTAACACACTATATATACTAAGGCCTAAGCTATTGAGGCCCATGGCCCATTACATCAAATAAGCCCAAAATAGACAATTACAAAATAAACCCTTTAACTTCTATTCACAGGATTTATCCCTAACAAAGTCCCCCAGTAACAATTGACCATGGATCATTTTAAATAATGACATATTATTTATGGATTTAAACATGTTAATATAGAACACAATGAAATTAGTGTAATGACTCATACCCCGTATAAATAAAACATATAAAATTTCATTGCTTAATGTTCCAAAAGTATACTGAAATTGCAAATCAATTCAAACACTTATAAATCTTAAACGTATAGAGCTAGGGTGAACATCATGCTTGCTCGGACACATAGGGTTAGTGAATGGATATGTTTGATTATCTTCCAATCGAACTTTGCAAACCTTCATATTCTCTCGATCGATCATCTCTCGAATGATGTGATGTTTTCTCAGAATGTGCTTGGACCGCTGATGAGACCTTAGTTCCTTTGCTTGAGCTATGACACCCTCATTATTGCAGTAGATCTCGACGGGTCCATTTATGCTAGAAACCACACCAAGGCCTGTGATGAATTTCTTCATCTACACGACCTCCTTCCCGGTGTTTGAAGCAACCAGGTATTCTAATTTTGTAGTCGAATCTACAATCGTGCTCTGCTTAAAGCTCTTCCAACTTACAACACCACCATTTAGTGTAAACACAAACCTGATTGTGACCTGAAGTCATCACGATCGATTTGAAAGCTAGCATCTGAGTATCCTCGAACGCATAGATCTCATTTCGTACCGCCGTATAGTAGGAACATATCATTAGTTCTTCTCAGGTAATTGAGGATGTCCAGTAAGCTACACCCGGGTTTGACTGGTATCTACTAGTCGTTCTTAAAGCATAAGATACGTCAGGTCTAGTACATATCATGACATACACTATGGATCCAATTGCGGAAGCATAGGGAACACCCTTCATGCGATCCATATCTTCCTTTGTGGAAGGACATTAAGACTTGCTCAATTGTACACCATGTACCATTGGCAAGTTTCCTCTCTTGGAACTCTCCATCTTGAAGCGTTTCAAGACCTTGTCAATGTATGTACTTTGGCTTGATCCAACTAATCGCTTAGATCTATCCCGATATGTTAGGATACTAAAATTGTCCTAAATTGTGAAAGTTTTGTAAAGGCTTGTATTTTGTATTTGGGCATGGGCTTTAAGCTAAATGGGCTTGGACCTTTTAATGTGTCACTATATAATGTGTAATTAGGCTCATTTGTAAATAGTGCACTAAAATGAGAGCTCCAATGTAGAGAGAGATGGCTAGAGCTTTAGAGAGAAAATCATCCTCCATGTACTTGAAAGTAAAATCTAATATGAGGATGACTATTGTGCTCTAATCTCTCTCTAAATCTTGAATTGTTGATTGATTATGGGACTCACAATTGGTATCAGCGCCGAATTGAAGACATTTCTTCGATACGATCATCGGATCTCGACAATTCAAGTGAAATCGTGCCGCTTCGATTCGTTCTTCATGATCTATCTTTTTATCTCGCTGGAATCTGTGAATTTCGCCGGAGTTTTGTTGTTATTTCATCACAGATCAATTAGTTTTGATATTTCTATCATGAAACAATCATTTGGCGTGAAAATCCAGCAAGAATTCAAATTTATTGGGTTGTTGGAAGACATCGCCGGAATCAGCTAGTGTCGCCGAAATTTCATCGGAAAAACATTTTTGGCCGGTAAATCGATTTATGTTCGATTTAACCATCACATATTTGTCCCCTCTGTTTTTTCGATTGTATAGCTACCATTCGAAGTGATTTCCAGCAAGAAATCGAATCTTTTAGAATTGTTGGAAAACTTCGCCGGAAAAAGCGTGAGTCACCGGCGTGAACGTTGCTGCTGTTTTTATGATGCATGTTGATGTGTTCTGTGTTGAAAACCTTTCTGGATGATCAATAAATGCTAGGGAATCAAAATAGAAGTTGTTTGGATTTTGTGTTGTTGAAATGGAAATCCAAAATTCCAACAGATCGTGATCGTGAATGGTGACGTTCATACTTTGCAACAATTGGTTTTTCAAGCTACATGTCCATATTTTTGTTGGAAATATTTTTGATGGTTATTGAAAGTAAAGGAACCAAGTGGAAGATGTTTAAGTAGTGAAAAAATTCAAAGAAAAGTGGAAGAGATATCAACAGTACGTTGGTGGTGAATTGTTAGTGATGGTGAATAGTGCTAACCGGATTCCGTTAGTGGCCAGTTAGTTTTCTAACAAATTTGGTCCAATTTATGTTAGTGTTGTTACATTCAAGGTTTTTGCCAACGAAACCCGTGTGACATCACTCCTACATTACGTTTGTCGCGCATCTCTCTCTACGAAATCCTTTTTGATCGATTCCTCAAAACCCCTACCGTGTAGTGCGTGCTTCATACCGTTTCCTCTTTCGAGCCAAACCGAACAAGATTTTAAGCCGAATTCCTACTCAACTCGCGGTTTATTGACGGATTCTTTGTTTTTAACTGAGATTGCACTTGGTTTGTCACACAACAACTCGCTCGTTATTTTTCTTGTGGACTTATCGGAACGAGCTTGAGTTTCTACATTTTAAAGATGTTTTTCGTGCACTCGGTCGAGGTTATGGCACACATCGAATCTGATTTTTCAAGGTTGAAAATATGAAGAATAAAAGCTACTTTCAAGGGGGGGCCTAGACTATATTCGAAGAAAAAGCACCACTAAAGTTTTTCCAAGAAAATCATGGGGGAGAGGAGCTAAAGCGTTTGAAGATAGATGATTTTGCTTTACAAAACTTTAGGGGGAGAATGTTAGGACACTAAAGTTGTCTTAAATTGTGAATGTTTTGTAAAGGCTTGTATTTTGTATTTGGGCATGGGCTTTAAGCTAAATGGGCTTGGACCTTGTAATGTGTCACTATATAATGTGTAATTAGGCTCATTTGTAAACAGTGCACTAAAATGAGAGCTCCAATGTAGAGATAGAGAGGGCTAGAGCTTTAGAGAGAGAATCATCCTCCATGTACTTTAAAGTAAAATCTAATATGAGGATGACTATTGTGCTTTAATCTCTCTCTAAATCTTGAATTGTTGATTAATTTATGAAAATGCCCTCTTTTGATTGTGTTACTTGTAAACCAAGGAAAAACTTTAATTCCCCCATCATGCTCATTCTTTATTCCAAGGATATAGGCGGCCTCTCCTAAGTCTTTCATCGCGAAACATTTCCCTAGCCAGGATTTAACCCTTGTAGTGTTGGGATATCGTTATTAATGATTAGAATGTCATCGACATATAGAACAAGGAAGACATCAATGCTCCCACTCGCTTTCTTGTATACACAAGGTTCATCTCCATTCTTGATGAATCCCAATTCTTTGATCTTTTCATCAAATCGAAGATTCCAACTCCGAGACGCTTGCTTAAGTCCATAAATAGACCTTAGAAATTTTCACACTTTATTAGGATGCTTGGGATGCTCAAAATCTTCTGGTTGAACCATATACAGGTCCTCGCTCAACGTTCTGTTAAGAAGCGTGGTTTTGATATCCATCTGCCATATCTCAAAGTTGTGATATGCAACAATTGCAAGAAGTATCCTAATTGATTTGATCATGGCTACTGGAGAGAAGGTTTCATCATATTCAACACCATGTGCTTGAGTAAAACCTTTTGCTACCAATCTAGCCATGAAAGTGTGCACGGTCTCATCCATGTCGGTTTTATTCTTGAAAACCCACTTCCTCCCAACGACTTTGCAGCCTTTGGGTGCCTCTACCAGATCCTAGACCTGGTTATCCGACATGGATTGTATCTCGGCTTTCATGGTGTCATGCCATTTGTCAGATTCTGTACCTGACATAGCCTGTTGGTAGGTTAACGGTCCATCATCAACCGTGTCGTCACAGCCAATCAAGGACCCCAGGTACCTATCTGGCTCTTGACGAATCCTCCCCGACCTTCGGATCGTTTGTCTTTCATTGGTATCCTCAACATCTTGTTGAGTTTCAACATCTTGTTGAGTGCCAGTGCCAACCCTTGTATCTTGCGGTGCTTCTTGAATTTCTTCAAGTTTCACCCTATCCCTTGTCTCGGACTTAGTAAGAAAATCATTATCTAAGAACTTATCCCTGCGAGCGACAAACACCTTGTTTTCTCTAGGGTTGCAGAAATAATACCCAATAGTTTCTTTAGTATATCCTACAAAGATACATTTTCAAATCTAGGCTCAAGCTTCCTAGAAGCTTCGCGCTTAACATAAGCATCACAATCCCAGATTTTCATATAGGATAGGTTTGGGATATTCCCAGACCACCTCTCATATGGAGTCTTGTCGATCTTCTTGGTTTAATATTCTTGCGGCAGTTTCCAAAGCATAACCCCAGAAACTCTTAGGCAACTTGGTATGACTCATCATATATCTAACCATATCTACCAAGGTATTTTTTCGCCATTCAGAAACACCATTGTGCCATGGTGTTCTTGGAGGAGTGAGTTGTGAAATTATCTCACGCTCTCTAAGATGATCAGTGAATTCTTGGCTCAACTATTCACCACCTCGGTCAGACTGAATGGCTTTTATCTTCTTGCCAAGTTGGTTCTCTACCTCATTCCGAAACTCTTTGAAAATCTCAAAACTTTCAGATTTGTGTTTCATTAGATATACATATCCATATCTGCTGAATTCATTAGTAAATGTTATGAAGTAATAACAAACCATTTCTTGTAGTTGGGTTGAAGGGCCAACATACATTTGTATGTATCACTCCCAACAACTCGTTTGCCCTTTCGGGCTATCCTTTAAAAGGTGATTTTGTCATATTGCCTAATAAACAAGATTCGCATTTATCAAACGAATCATCGGTTGATTCCAAGATCCATCCACTTGGAGCTTGGCAATGCGTTTCTTATTTATGTGTCCAAGACGACAATGCCACAAGTATGTTTGACTCAAATCAGTTTTAAGTCTTTTAGCTTTCACATTGCACATCGATTCATAATTGAAACTTCCACGAATATCAATTTCATAAATGCCATTAATAGGTTTGGTAATAAAATATAAAACACCATGCAAACATTCAGAAATAGAATTATCGTCATAAAAATTAAATATAAAACAATCATGTTCAAGCGTGCAACTGAAATAATGTTTCTAACAATACTAGGAACGTAAAGACAATCATAAAGTTTCAAACCAAGCCATTGGGAAAGATCATATCATAATCACCCTGGGACACAACATTGACTCTTGTCCCATTGCCTATATTGAGCTCCAACTGGCCTGGCCTCAGTCGCCTTTCACTTCTTAGTCCCTGCAAAAAGAAACAAATATGAGTCCCACAACCGGTATCCAATACCCAGGAATGATAATGAGAATTGAAAAAATCGATGGTAAACATACCTGAAGGTCCGGCTCCCTGAGCCTTCTCCTTCTTTGCCTACGCAATTAGAACTGGACAATTTCTCTTCCAATGCCCCTTCTCAGATCACTCAAAGCAAACTGCATCGTGGGGAATCTTTCCCTCGTTCTTATTGCTTCTGCTGGAACTTCCAACCTTTGCCTTTCCTTTTCCAGTCACACTCTTCCTCTTGGTCAGCCCTCCCTTGCCCTCTTTCAGCAGTCTTAAGCATTCCATGCAATTCAGTAGGGGATTTGTCCAAGACGTTCATATGATATTTGAGCACAAAGTTATCATATGACTTAGACAGGGAGCTAAGGATAAAGTCGACCAATAACTCCTATCCAAGAGGGTAACCCAATCGAGCTAGACGGTCAATATACTCTTTCATCTTAAGGACATGCGCACTGACCGGTTTTCCCTTCAGCCTCATGAAAGCATGCAATGATCGCACAATATCAAACCTTTCATGCCTTGCCTGTTGATCAAACACGGTTGATAATGTCGGTTTTCGACATTCTTTTGGATCTCAAATTGGGTAGTTTATGTGTGTCTTCGAGTAAGATAGTATTTTTTAACGGGGTTTTGGCAAGAAAGTGCATGTTCAGATGTTTTCCACTCAAAAAGAGAAGATTCGAGTTTCGGAGCTCGAAGAAAGGGAAGATTCAGAAGTTGGTGAAATTTCATCCAAACAGAGCTCGGGGCCACTCTCCAAGCTAGTGGATCCGCGCCAAGTTCAGCACCTAATAAATGTCCAGTGTTCGGAGCAGATCTCCGAGCCAGTGAGTCCTCACCATGATCAGCGCCAATTTAAGTGGCAGTGCTCCGCGCTAGCCAATCCGCTCCGGCGTTGGCCCAACGTCCAGTTTGTTTAAAACATTCCTACGACTAGGTTTTTACTCAGTTTTTAACTTTTGAAGAATACGGCTGGCCAAGGGGCGATTTTTTGAGAGCAAAGTGGAGATTTTTGAGATAATTAACACGAAGGGAACATATTGAAGCTAGAGATTGAAGACGAACGAGTACGTGAGAGTGGAGTTATTCTTCTCAGGGAGGGATTTGTTATCTTTCTTAGATTTATCTTGAACAATGGTGGTTTTCCCATGTAACTTGTAGGTTCACCATAACACTGGTCAGGTGTAAATATGAACGTACCGTATATGATCATCCTTCCGACTCTAGACGTGATTTCTCGTTTCTAGCTACTCCATTGACCTCAAAATATCCTATCTTAGAGTGCCTAATGGTGCAATTTCACTATCATTCACTTAAAAGAACGCTAGTTTTAGTCTAGGTATCCAAAAATCAACACCTAATTCTCTCAAACTTAAGCTCTGATACCAACTTGTAACACCCTCAAAATTGGAAAGAGCAACTAAATAAGATTTTCAATAAAATAACCACTTAAGGATAAATCTCCTTCTACAAACCATTCTTGAAATTACCTCAATGTAAACATTATATTTTCAATAGTCAAAACCTAAGTCATTCAACAAGACTACAAAAGGTCGAGTGTTACTCAACCCCAAAGTCAAGTTGATATTCCCCAAGTGCGGAAAACTTCACCAAGTTACTTACTTCTTGAGCACACAACTAGCTCTCCACTCTTCACAGTGTCACTAGAACTACATTCCAACCGGAACCTGTTGCACATGGCGACAAATAAAAAGGTTAGGCTAACGCCTAGTGAGTTCAAGAGTTTTATCATGATTATATAATTCGTAAGACGAGAGAGGTGCAATTTAAATCATGAGTTCAAAAAGGATTTACTTTAAATGCAAACCACCCATTTTCCAACGCACACAAATCCCGTGATGAAAGCTCTAATATAAAACGATTCTCAAAATGGACTCATCCCGAAACCCACTTGAAAAGTGAAATAGTAATTGATTTCCAAAATGATTGAAATCATAAATGAATCGCTATTATTCGTAACACCCCCCGCGCGAATGAGGCATACATCACAACCCTTAAAATATGGAAAGCACACCATATAAATAAAATACGCCACCGAAAACATGGATAAAATAAATACCCAAACAACACCTTTCGGTGACGGGGGAGACCCGATTCCATTGTATGTGGCAGAACACAAAGTTAAGCCACATAACTATGTTATTGAACTACACCTCAGATCGTGACTCTATTGTCTGCTTTAATAAGCTCCAACTCGAGTCGGACTTTATTGCCTGCTATAAAAAGCTACACCTCATGTCCCACACCCATCAACGGGAGGCACCACCATATCCTTAATTGCATGTTGTGCCCAGCTACACCTCAAGGATACACGATCTTATTTCCTGTTCATTCTCTAGTAAGTTACACCTCAAGGTTTCTATGGAACCTTTAATGCCTAATTACTAGCATTCAAGATTTGGAGTCTCGGTTCCTTACTTGATAAACCAAGATGTCTAACCCTCATGCACAAGTGTTAGAACATAAAAAATAAACCAAAATCTCGGAGTATAACCCAATATGGTTCCTCTCCACAACACCGAGACACAAAATGTCAAGACGACGTACATCCCAAAGTGAGAATACCAAGACTTTCCACCATGCAAATATGACCGACTCATATGCCCATGGATCCAATGCATTACGGTCTAATAGTAAACGACTCCACTTGAACGACACACATACTCAAAACATGTACTCTTCAAATAAAATGCAATAAATGCAACTGGCGACCAAAGCTCCATATTCAAATGTTAAAATCCGGACAAATGTCCTCAAGACTCAGTTAAAGTCGAAACCGAGCAAAATGCTCAAAACCCCCTTAGCCCACTAAATAACGGTCCTCATAATATAAAATACGTTTAAACATCATTTAGGTAAACGTATACCACAAATCATTATTAACCCGAAACTCGTCACGGATTAGAACCAATGGTTTCCTAAATGGACTCACACTCTTATAATTCTTAAAATGACTCGTGACACGAAAATGTGCATTTTCCTCAAATGGTTTATAAAATCAATTACACCAACATCTTTAAACCATTGAATAAACTCCATTTGAGCAATAAATCATTTAAAGACATATTTATGATTCCTACGCATCAAAAATTGTCCAAAAACACTAAAGTTTATTTGAGTTTTTGTCTTTTCCCTTAAATATAAATTATAGCTTGTTCCAATGTTCCCTCATTTTCTTTGCACTCCAAGTACCACTTAACCCTACTTTTCGAGAGAGAGAGAGAGAGAGAGAGAGAGAGAGAGAGAGAGAGAGAGAGAGAGAGAGAGAGAGAGAGAGAGAGAGAGAGAGAGAGAGAGAGAGAGAGAGAGAGAGAGAGAGAGAGAGAGAGAGAGAGAGAGAGAGAGAGAGAGAGAGAGAGAGAGAGAGAGAGAGAGAGATGGATGTTATGAAACTGGAGGCATTTCTAAGGGTGTGTGCAACCTTGCTCTTACTCACCACTGCTTGCTTGGTTAGATTGGATACCCAAACCAGTCTTATCTTCACCTCATTCTCTAGAACTGCTACTTTCAGGGACATGAATGCTCTCTTGTAAGCACAATCTCTCTCTCTCTCTCTCCCTCTCTCCCTCCCTCTCTCTCTCTCTCTCTCTCTCTCTCTCTCTCTCTTAAAGAATGGGTAAATTTCAAGTGGTTTAGATTCAGTGATGTTGGTGTTCATAGATATTTATGATGCAAAGTTATTAATGTTTTTGAGTGAATCAGTGTGTTGGTGTTCATAGACATAGCAGCTGCAGGATATAATCTGATTCAACTAGTAATCAGATGTCGTCTACTCTCCTCACATTTGAAATCAGATATGAAGAGTAGTTCATACAAGCATCTTGCTTGGCTCTCTTTCTTATTCGATCAGGTAGGTAAATGTTTCCCATGTTTAATTTGTCATTAGTTGTACGTGATCTTCAGTAATTAACTTTGGTTTCATTGGTGTTCAATACAAGAATCTATATAATTAAGAAACTAATTAATTAAAACTAGCTTAGCTAGATGATCATAATACATCTTTAATTTAATGGCTTGATGCGGTAATAAAAAGCCATATCTCTTAACTATATATACTTGTGACTTTAGTGAAACATAATTATAAGGTTCATTTGTTTAATCCAAGGGTTCGTTAATTTCAGCGATAACCCAAATAATAGCTAGAAATTAATGGACCGAATTGAAGGAACAAATTAATGTAATGATTAATTGAAGTGAAAACTCAAAGAAACCATTAATACTTTTCATGGTTCGAACTCTGAACCGTTACTCTTTTAGGGTCCTTTTCGTATACCGGCTAGATAGGCGAGAGTGGTATAGTTGGGTAGATGAATTGTGTAAAGTTTTACTGTTTTAATTTGTAATACATGACTAGTTTAGTAATTACCAATCTTGTGTCTATCTTTTTTATTTTTGTTCAACTTATTTTGATGGAAAATAAAAATACATTTCTAACTATTTCAGTCATGTACTGTCATGTTCCAGTAAATTTTCATGGCAAACATTAATCAATAAGTTTTTGACTATTATACCTTGTCATGTCTTTTATAACAAAAGCACCTGATATACTGAAAACTAGTTTATGTGGTGTGAACTACAGGTGGTCGTGTACATGGTATTTGCAACAACCTCAGCCGGCCTAACTGCCTCATTATTAGCACTCACCGGTGAAGATGATCTGTTCTGGATGAAATTATGCAACAAATTCAGCCGATTTTGCGCTCAAATTGGCGGCGCATTATTATGTGGCTACATGGCATTTCTCTTCATGGTTATGGTTTCGTCCCTTTCGGCTTTCGGTCTTTTTAGACACTATTCTCCCAAAAGTTTCCTTGATCTAAAGTAGAAAACAAGAAATATATATATATAAAGGCTCCGTAAAATACAAATCTTGCATTTGTTGCACACCTTACAAACCACAGTGTGCATATGTGAACAATGTGCATATGCATACGTGCAAGAATATACATATAATGAGCGTACATTCATATGGGATAATGCATATATGCATCTCAGATTATGCATATATATGCACATTGGTTTGTGTGTGTGTGTGTGTGTGGGGGGGGGGGGGGGGTACCCACGTATGTTATTTTACGTATTCTAGAGGGCATTATATATAGGTGAAAAGAAAGTACCTTTGGTTGGTGTTACATGTGATTCATGGGTAGGTTGTGGTCATTTTCTATAATCAATACTGCAGTTTGTCGTTTGGATTTAAGAGTATTTAAAGCATGCACTTGATGAAGAATTAATGTGTTGGTGCCTTGGTTGATGTAAAATTTAGAACTAGATCAAATAATTTGGATCGTGTAAAAATAGTATATGGGTGAATTATTGTATATAAAAATGAATGTCAATTTACAGTTATTCGGTATCAATAATCAAACTGAAAGAAAGTAAAAACTTATATTCCAGAGTAACGTGTTCATTTTGGCAACTATCATCGTCCTCGGCCTAGGTGAGATCTTGATTGGACTTGTATTTTATCTAAACCACATTTTATGTCCTGGAGTATTTGGATATTTATTAATTATAACCGTTTTAAGTAAATGAATTTGTATACGTAGTTGATAGAGCACTCTCTTTCTTATATTGTCGATCGTTAATCAATTACATGCCAAGTTGCTATTATGCAAGCTATATTACATTATTAGCATAAAGGACACATTCCACTAGAGCGTGTGTGAAGCGTCACCTTGTGGGCATGATATCGATCGATAAGGATATATATATATATATATATATATATATATATATATATATATATATATATATATATATATATATATATATATATATATATATCATGATGTGTCAATTCAACAATTGACTCATAGTTGTTTTGGTCACATGAGTGATTATAAATGAACATTCTTTTTATACTATCTAAATCATCTTCCAACTAATTTTTCTTCCTACTTCGACATCAAAACATAAATATCAATCATCTCCCCAAGCACGATATGGAGTGATCACTATATTCATGGCACAGGCGGTATTGGTAATTATTTATGCAGTTCTATCCTAAGCAATTGTTGTTTTAGGTGTGGCATAATATGCACTACACCAAATGTCGCCTTAGACAACATAGGCTAATTGCCTATGTTGCTTAAGATAAGCTTAGGCAACAAAGGCTAATATATGTTGCCTAAGTTTCCTCTTAGGCAACATATCGTTATATGTTGCCTAAGTGAGACCTTATGCAACATATGAATAATTATATGTTGCCTCAAGTATCTTAAGCAACATCTTCCATTATGTTGCCTTAGTTGTGTAATCTTAGGCAACATATTTTCTTGTTTCTATGTTGCCTAAGGTAAAAAATTAAATAAATATGTAGGTAGTTGAAAACTTAATAACTCATGTACGGATGATTTAAGGTTGGCACATATGTTTACTTAGGCAACATATAATTTGTTGTATTTGTTGCGTAAGATCTCGCTTAGGCAACATATTTTCTTGTTTCTATGTTGCCTAAGGTAAAAAATTAAATAAATATATAGGTAGTTGAAGACTTAATAACTCATGTACGGATGATTTAAGGTTGGCACATATGTTTACTTAGGCAACATATAATCTATTTTATTTGTTGCGTAAGATCTCGCTTAGGCAACATATTTTCTTGTTTCTATGTTGCCTAAGGTAAAAAATTAAATAAATATATAGGTAGTTGAAGACTTAATAACTCATGTACGGATGATTTAAGGTTGGCACATATGTTTACTTAGGCAACATATAATCTATTTTATTTGTTGCGTAAGATCTCGCTTAGGCAACATATTTTCTTGTTTCTATGTTGCCTAAGGTAAAAAATTAAATAAATATATAGGTAGTTGAAGACTTAATAACTCATGTACGGATGATTTAAGGTTGGCACATAGTACCAAGAATGTTGTCACATACGTTCTTTCTATGGAAAGAACGAATTTCGACTAGCTCCACAAACTCGAACCGCCATCCAGATTTACAGGGAAACCGTCTCCCACCGATACCCTCGTTTGAGTTTGGTTAAAGAGAAGAAATCGAGACAGGTTTGTAAATCTATTGCATTCAAAACTTGTATTTACTTTATATATATGAAAGTTGAACTAAGGTTATTGTAAACATTATAGGGGATGAATGAGCCAAAGTTGTGTTGGACTCACAAAAGTATCTTTTGGGAGCTCCCGTATTGGAAGAAATCTAGAGTGAGACATGCCTTGGATGTAATGCACATTGAGAAGAATGTATGTGACAACATTCTTGGTACTATTCTTGGGTTTGATGGAAAATCTAAGGACGACCTTAAAGCCCGCAAAACTCTTGAAGATATGAAGATACGCAAGCATCTTTGGCCGAAGAAACCCCGAGGCACTTCGGGAAAGACAACATTACCTTATGCTAATTACACAGTGAAACCTCAATTTCGCCTCGAGGTACTTGATCAAATTGCTGCGGTTCAGTATCCCAGCGGTTATGCTGGTAGCTTAAAGAACAAGGTAAACATAAATGACAAGAAGATTTATGGTTTGAAGACTCATGACTGCCACGTGTTGCTCCAACGCATTCTTCCCGTGGTCATACGACGCTATGTGGCCAATCATGTTGCTGACGCAATTTGTGACTTATCTAGATTCTTTCAAATGTTGTGTGCTCGAGAGTTGAAGAAATCGGATGTTGAACAAATGCAAAAAGACATTATTTTGATATTATGCAAGTTAGAGGCGATATTCCCTCCGGCTTTCTTCACAATCATGGTACATCTTTGCATCCATCTTCCTGAACAAGTCCTCCTAACCGGTCCTGTGCATTACACTTGGATGTTTCCTATAGAGAGGTATGTGCACACTAATGATATTGATAATTAAATATAATGATTTGTATTAATTAAGGATCTTATTTTTCAGGCAACTTGGAGAATACAAAAAACATGTAACAAATACACGTTACCCCGAGGGTTGTATTGCTGAACGATACCTCATGCATGAGTGTGTGACGTTCATGAATCTCTATTTGAACAACGAATCATCCGTATATAACAACAATTTGAAGTCAGATTCATCTCGATGGAGCTTATCAGTCGTGTCTGATTATGTTATCCCGAATAGTCACCTCTGGAACGCCACTTTGACTAGAGAAGAAATGGAAACAGCTCGTTGGATGGTGATTATTAACTGTACAGAAGCACAACCAGATATTGATAAGTTCAATGAACTTTACACAATAAACTACCCGGAGGGTTGCTTTGAGCATCGTATCACGACGTTCCATCAGACTTTTAAAACATGGGTAAACATTTCGACCATAACTTTCAAAACTTGGATAAACATTAATTATGTTTTTTTAATCATTCATATATTTTATTATGCAGATGGCAGACGAACAACGTAATGTACAACAAGAACTAGAGATACTATCACGTGGCCCTCAACAAATCGCTGTATACCTACAGTGTAACGTGAACGGTGTTAGATTTGTATGTGAACAGCGAGATGAGAGTCGTAAGACACAAAATAGCGGGGTGATGATAGTGGCAGACGGCGTGTCGTACTATGGGGTTCTACTACAAGTTGTAGAGCTAAAGTATCCCGAAGCAATGCCGGTCGTGTTGTTTAAGTGTAGGTGGTACGATGAAGAAAATACAAAGTTAGATCGTGGTCTGATTTCGATTGATACAAAGACTGATTGCTACAAAGATAGTCAATTTTGTCTCGCCTTACATGCAAAACAAGTATTCTACGTCGATGATCCAATGTTTGGTAACGGTTGGAAAATTTTTCATCACATGTTTCATAGAGGTACATACAAGGCGAGTACACTTGCACGAAATACAAATGTCGGTCCACGGTATGAGGTAGATGAACCATACCAAGAGCCCGTGACTACCACTATTCCCATCTGTCAGATTTTTATTGACATTGGTCCTACACCGCGTATTGATATACCAAATGATGATGATGATGAGAACGATGAAGATTACAACGAGGAAGAGAGCGAGAACGACGAGTATGACAGTGATGACGAGGAAGAGGACGAGGACGATGTGCTTGGAATCAACGACGGTACAGATTCAGATAATGATGTCAATGAGTTTCATAAGACTAACAGTGAATATCGTCATGACCCGGATTATTGATTAAACATTTGTATGTGTGATGCAATGAACTAATTATGGTAAAAAAAATAACCTTTACGTTGACCGTTTTCATTTTTTTCTATTTAGTTAACAGTTTAATTTAATTAAAAAAGTTGTACTAACTTGTAATAATTACTAACTTGCATTAATATAATTATAGAGGCGGGTTCAAACGAGAAGCGTACCAATTTAATGAAATTGTTTATTTTAATTAAAGTGTTTCATATCATTTAGTTCAATCATATATTTGTATTTTTGTTTCATGAAATTGTAATTATTTTTAATTAATAAAACAAAACAAAAAAATTTGATTTGAAAACAAATTAATAAAACAAAATTTTCGTTTAATGAAATTGTATATTATTAATGAAATTGTAATAATTTTTAATTAATAAAACAAAACTTAAGAATTTGATTTGAAAACAAATTAAAAAAACACAAAATTTTGGTTCTACGGTTCTACCCGCCCACCCTTCCCTCTTTTTCCTCTCTAAATTTTCATCTCCCTCCCAGTACTCTCCCCCCTTTCACCTAGGTTAAATTCGGAATTCGGAATTCAGACCATCACCAACAGCCATCTTCATCTAGACCCACCACCGTCGGAATTCAGACCGGAATTCGAGCATCGCCATCGAGACCCACCACCGTCGCCATCTTCATCTAGACCCACCAACGTTCGGGAGCAGGACAGGTAACATTTTAGGGTTAGAACATCTCTGCTGAATTGATTTCTGTTTGTACAAATCTAACACCGATTTGGGTTTCTCATGAACGATTTCCGATTCGGGTTAAAACATCTCCATCGATTTCACCATCACCATCGATTTTCGATTTGGGTTTCTATGGTTTATATCTATTTTGGGTTTCTCTGGTTTATATCTATTTTGGGTTTCTCAGGTCGATTTCAAGCCATTGCAGTAGACTCGATCCCCAACTTCTCGATTTCTCAGGTCGATTTCAAGCCATTGCAGTAGACTCGATCCATTGGGTTTCTCTAGTTTATACATATTTCATTACAATTATTTTATTTTAAAAGTGTTATGAAAAAAAATCCTAGGACGTTATTTTAACATTTCATATATTTACACAACTAATTTTTAAGGAGTAATCGTGGGTTTCAGGACCAAATATGTCTGATGAATTTGAGTCATTTATAACAGTTTATTAACAACTAGTCTTTGGCTCGCCCGTTGTGCGACAATCAAATTTGGGTTTCTCAGGTCGATTTCAGGTACGAAACGAACTGCTCAGGTTCTGCCATCGAAGAAGGTAACATTTATATACTCTCTCAAATCAAGTTCTGTCCATTCCTATTTCTTGATTTCGAACCTTAGACAAACGGGAACCACATCCTAGGACCTTAACCAGTCATAAACCATGTGGTTATCCAGGTGGTTTTGTTCATGTAAATGTTTATATGATACAAGTAGAAGCAGCACTAGACTACTACAACTCTACAAGTAGTAATTATTGACTCTTAGTGGTTGCAACAGTTTTAGTAGCACCAAAAAATGACCTTTCTGCTGTAGTAGTATTTATGAAACAGAGACAGAAAGTACTCAAATTTGTTCTTGGTTTCAACCCAAATATTCAGATCAAGTATATCTAACTGCTAGATCTTGTGTTTCTTTTATTGATTTTAGTTAATTTTCAAAGATTTGACTTAATCACCTCAAACATATATATCTTCAAGGAATTGCAGAATATATATGCTATATAAGTTTGAGTGAGATATTAATTCAACTCCCTATCTCTTTCTAATAATTTTATCGAATAATAATCTTTGTTAGTTATTTGATCGACCAATGAAATTATTCCTTTTGTAACGAATACTACTTACCTCTCGCTAATAATCTTTCAAGGGTGCAAGAAACTAGTGGCAAAAAAGAATACGAAAAAGTAAGTCGTCTCGGGCTACGAGAAAAAGAAACGAAAAGAGGTCCAACGACTCAAGAACATCAACAGTTGCGACCAAGCTTTTCAACATTCCAACATCCACCAGGTGATCATATCTAAACCGATCAAGAAAGTATTGGATCTTGGTATTTGATCTTATTTTAATTATTTTTTTTTGATTTTATGTTCTCCCATGTGGGATTATCAAGATTATTACCCACCTGTTGTTTCTTTAATTATTAGCTCTCTCTCTCTCTATCTATATATATATATATATATATATATATATATATATATATAGTTAATTAAACTAGGGTTGCTTTTGGTTTTATCTGATCTTCTTGGTGTATCTAGAAGTGAATTGTGGAAAATACCACTATGAAATCAAGCTTAATGTTAATGTTAATTAATGTGTAGTTTTTTTTGGGAAAGGAATTAATGTGTAGTTTTTTAAAGGTGTCTTAGGCTATACTAGTTCCATGGCAATTTATGGTTGAATGACATCAACCCTGATTAAAGCTCAGTGGCCACAAGTTGTGCACGACTGGATTCGAACCTTAGACAAACGGGAACCACATCCTAGGACCATAACCAGTCATAAACCATGTGGTTATCCAGGTGGTTTTGTTCATGTAAATGTTTATATGATACAAGTAGAAGCAGCACTAGACTACTACAACTCTACAAGTAGTAATTATTGACTCTTAGTGGTTGCAACAGTTTTAGTAGCACCAAAAAATGACCTTTCTGCTGTAGTAGTATTTATGAAACAGAGACAGAAAGTACTCAAATTTGTTCTTGGTTTCAACCCAAATATTCAGATCAAGTATATCTAACTGCTAGATCTTGTGTTTCTTTTATTGATTTTAGTTAATTTTCAAAGATTTGACTTAATCACCTCAAACATATATATCTTCAAGGAATTGCAGAATATATATGCTATATAAGTTTGAGTGAGATATTAATTCAACTCCCTATCTCTTTCTAATAATTTTATCGAATAATAATCTTTGTTAGTTATTTGATCGACCAATGAAATTATTCCTTTTGTAACGAATACTACTTACCTCTCGCTAATAATCTTTCAAGGGTGCAAGAAACTAGTGGCAAAAAAGAATACGAAAAAGTAAGTCGTCTCGGGCTACGAGAAAAAGAAACGAAAAAGAGGTCCAACGACTCAAGAACATCAACAGTTGCGACCAAGCTTTTCAACATTCCAACATCCACCAGGTGATCATATCTAAACCGATCAAGAAAGTATTGGATCTTGGTATTTGATCTTATTTTAATTATTTTTTTTTGATTTTATGTTCTCCCATGTGGGATTATCAAGATTATTACCCACCTGTTGTTTCTTTAATTATTAGCTCTCTCTCTCTCTATCTATATATATATATATATATATATAGTTAATTAAACTAGGGTTGCTTTTGGTTTTATCTGATCTTCTTGGTGTATCTAGAAGTGAATTGTGGAAAATACCACTATGAAATCAAGCTTAATGTTAATGTTAATTAATGTGTAGTTTTTTTTGGGAAAGGAATTAATGTGTAGTTTTTTAAAGGTGTCTTAGGCTATACTAGTTCCATGGCAATTTATGGTTGAATGACATCAACCCTGATTAAAGCTCAGTGGCCACAAGTTGTGCACGACTGGATTCGAACCTTAGACAAACGGGAACCACATCCTAGGACCATAACCAGTCATAAACCATGTGGTTATCCAGGTGGTTTTGTTCATGTAAATGTTTATATGATACAAGTAGAAGCAACACTAGACTACTACAACTCTACAAGTAGTAATTATTGACTCTTAGTGGTTGCAGCAGTTTTAGTAGCAGCAGTTTTAGTAGCAGCAAAAAATGTACTTTCTGCTGTAGTAGTATTTATAAAACAGAGACAGAAAGTACTCAAATTTATTCTTGGTTTCAACCCAAATATTGAGATAAAGTATATCTAACTGCTAGATATTGTGTTTCTTTTATTGATTTTAGTTAATTTTCAAAGATTTGACTTAATCACCTCAAACATATATATCTTCAAGGAATTACAGAATATATATGCTATATAAGTTTGAATGTGCTGTTTGTTTTTCCTATTCATTGTTTATGCATAAAAAGGCATCACATTTTCTAATTGAATGTGTTGTTTGTTTTTCTAATTGAATGTGCTGTTTGTTTTTTTCTGTTTTGCAAGATATGTATTGGTTTGCCCCTGGCAAACTGTTTCCTTGCCTGTTTGTGGGTGTTTGCTAATTGTTGATGTTAATTTGTAGATTGATATGCCTCCAAAAAGAAGTAAAACCTTCAATTTAGCAAAGGCATCGGCCTTGGAGAGGACTACCACACGTTCAGAGGGCGATTCGGTGGATGTCTCGTTAGAGGTGACACCTTTCGTTTCCGTCCAACGCCGATTGTACCCTCCGACTTCGGGGTCACCAACTACACCGGTGTCACCAACTACAGATGTGACACATCCCGACATCGAGGCGAGCACTTCTACTACTGGGCCACCGGCTTTAGATATACGTATTAATTGTCGCCGCACCCGCATCCATGTTGAACCGACGGAAGAGTCGGTGACAAAGAAGGCAAGACGGGGGATTATCACGGGAAAGGCGATCAAGAGAGACATCGCAAACAATGAGAATAAACGTCTCCCACTCAAGTGGAGCATGGATAAGGAGTTGCCCGACACAAACGGTGTCACTAGGATCGCAAAGCAAATTGGGAGCATTGTTCGGGAACATATTCCGATGTTGACCGAATATTATTTTAATCTCAAGGAAGATGATTTTAAGATTGTAGTTGATCAACTTAGCGTAAGTACATTTTGATTGTTATTTCTTAATTTTATTCTATGATTTATACCTCTTAATAATAATGATTAACTTTTTATTTCATATTGATTTGTATTTGCTTTTTAGGTTTTTTTTGAGATTGATTTGGATGGACCTCCGGGTGAAGCCTTATTTGAGTGGATCCACGCAACTGCGCGTCACGCATACAATAGGTGGAGAACCGATTGTCACACGTTATACAAGCATCAAGGTCGTTTTCCCATTCCGAAAAACTTTGTACATCGGCCAAATCAGTGGGACTTTTTGTGCACGCTTTTTGAAGAAGAAACATGGAAGGTATTTAACTAGTATATAATTAAATATACAAATTATTGTTGAATTTAGATTGTAAAATAAGTGTTTCTCATGTTGTAGAATAAATCAAAGAGGATGTCGGAAGCAAGATTGTCTAAAAATAGGGTCGAGCATAAATCGGGACCGATTTTGTTCAAGTTTAGGGCTAATAAACTTGAAGCTAACGGACACGTGGCTCCTTATCTCGGTACAATTGCCGAGACCACTAAAAGCGAAGACCGTAAAGTAAGTACTTATAGTATATGATGATTCGTAAAGAACTTTTTATCCATATTTAGGTTGCACACTTGCACTAATTATAATTAAAAGCAATGTCATTTATAGTTTTAAATATATTAATAATTGTTTGAATCGTATTTATAGAGACTTGTTGAGGAAGCGATTGAGAAGATAAAGAATGATTCCGGCGACATTTCAGATTCTACCGTTCCTCCAATGCGTTGCCCAATTGAAAAAGAAATATCAATAATTGAGGAAATAGTTGGTCCTTCGGTTGGGACGGTTGTTCGAGGTATGGGTTGCTTGGCGGTTAGAGCTCCGAGGATGAGAGGTCCGACGAAGGGAACCTCTGTGCCCGTTGATGATTTGTGGCGAAAACTTGCCGAACGTGACGAGGAGATTCTCTTATTAAAAGAGGCACAAGAGGAAGCAAAAAAGGAAGCCGCCGAACAAAAAAAAATGATATTATCTTTGATGCAAATTTGCGGTGTTGCTAGCGATGCAAACTCTAACTCAACAACCTCGACAAGCAAGGCTTTAGGTTAATATTTATTTTTATGTTTTCGTACTTGTTGCCGACTTTTGGACTTGTTTAGGAAAAACATTATCGTTCAATTATAGAATTTATTAGTTTTATTTGGTTATTGGAGTTGTTTGTCGATTCACACGAGTTTGTTTGTTAATGGGTGTTTGTAGAAAACATGCGAGTAGAAAATCATCATGGTGCACAAAATGTGCAATAATATTTTTTTTTTATATAAAACATCTTAGGCAACATATGCAAATAGTATATGTTGTATAAATTGATATCTTAGGCAACATATGCAAATAGTATATGTTGTATAAGTTGATATCTTAGGCAACATATACAAATAGCATATGTTGTCTAAGTTGATATCTTAGTCAACATATGCAAATAGTATATGTTGTCTAAGTTGATATCTTAGGCAACATATGCAAATAGTATATGTTGTCTAAGTTGATATCTTAGGCAACATATGCAAATAGTATATGTTGTTTAAGTTGATATCTTAGGCAACATATGTTTTTATCATAGGCAACATAACCAATTGTGTGTTGCTTAAGGAGTCAGCTTAGGCAACATATGCTGTTTGCTTATGTTGCCTAGGTTCTTATGCAACATTGAGAAGACAACACTTCTTAGGCAACATAGGCATGTTGCCTAAGCCTTAGGCAACATATAAACCCCTCTTAGGCAACATTTTTCATTTGTTGCCTAAGTGAGATTTGGTGTAGTGATGGGTACGTATAAGAAATTACGGTTAATTAATTTTTCAGTCCTACAATTGAGTTGTTGTTAACTCTCTGGGTTTCATTTCATCATCATTTTTTAATAATGTGGACAAGTACAACAACTCTTAAAATAATCTTTTAATTAAAAAATTAGATTTTATACTCTTATGTTATATCCATTACTTATTTTGCAAAAAAATATATATAAGACAAATATCAGGGATTTTTTGTCTTTTTATATTTTGCCAATTTAAAAATTAAATGAATACTAATTTTCTTATTATATTGTAAATTATTATAATAGTTTTAATATATATACATACATATGTATTGTCTTCATCCCTTTCTTTTCCTTTTACACCACCCTCACCACCGATAGTCCTCCTCCTATCTCTATTATGAACACACACCCATGGAGATGGCTATCCAAAGCTTTGTTCTTCATTTTTAACCCCATTAATTTCCACACATCACGTTTAATCTATGTTCTCCCTTTGTTACTATAAATGATCACAATAAATTGTTCTAAACCCAGGGACGAACTATAGATGAATCAGGTTATCATTCCAACATTTGTCACCTTGATTGGAACCCAGCTACCCAGATGAAACCTATCTGAGGTTTTTACACGTGATATATATAAGAATATATAAAAATATATAAAAATATATATCTATATCTATACTACTATATTAAAAGAATAGTAGTATATGACAGTTTTTTTTTCAAGAACGGTTTTTCAAGTCCACGTTCTTCTCCCCTTTCCGTCTTCTTCACTGTTAGTAGCTACCAGGCTCTCCCTCTCCCCACGTTCTGCAAACCCCCTAATTCTCTCCCTCTCCATGTTCTTCAACTCCATCTCACACGAATGCAGCCACAATTTCAGCGGATTTCTCTCCCACGAACTCTCATGGAGCCCTATAAATATCGATTGTTGTACCCAAGATTTCTTCACGATTTCTTCCCAGCCTCTATCTCCTTCAAGTTGCCCTAAATTCTCCCCTCTTCTCCAAATCGTCTTCTCCAGTCAGTTACAAGATCACACGAGGTTACACCTACTGTTGATGGAGTTTCAACCTCCTTCTTCCGGCCTATAAATATATGGAATTTCTGCAATAAAAACTCAGATTTTGCACCAACTCATCATCAAGGTTTCTTCTCAGGTACAATTTCACCATTACCAAGGGTTTCTTCACGCAATATATTAAAATCCCTACGTAAGAACATGTAATCGTGTTTCTTAATCAGAAAGCCCCTGAAGAACTTCTATTCTAATGTCCTTATATGCCTTTTGTTATTATATGTACAGGATACACAAGAGTTCTGATGAATTGCTTTGCCTTTGGGATATGCTTTTCCAATAAAGAGCTTTTTTTCGTTCTCTATTTCATCAGGTAAATAATAAATAAATAAATAAAAAGTTTGTTAGCCTGATTCCAGGTGTAATTAGGATACCATTTTAAAGAAGGCTGTAAGTAGATATTGAATCGTCAATTTTGCTGTTTCAGCTTTGTTTGCGATGCCTTGGATGGTTGGTTTGCCCGCAAATTCAATCAAGGTAAGGAGTAATCCATTATTTGTTATCAACACATCTCTAGGTGCATTGTGCCTCTATACATATTGTTTGCTAAATATCATTTTAATCCTTGGGCTGCTTCTTATGTCTATGAGGTTTATCGTTCAATTCATTCTATACAATTTTATCCTTTTGGCTTCTAACCATTTTTAGCACTTCTAGGGTTTTCTTGTCTTTCTCAATCTAATTTATTCTTTTTATTGTTCTACCCTTGTAGTTTCAACCTTCGGAGCTGTTCTGGACATGGTTACAGATAGGTGATATAACAAGTTCTACTCGACATATTCAGATTTATTTTACATTTCTCATATCTGTCTATCTATCTAACTTTTCTTGGTTTTGGTCACTTTTATTTTGTATTCACATGTGAAATTTGATGTCTTTCAGGATAAGCACTGCATGTCTTTTGGTTATTCTCTCCCAAGTCTACAGTTTTTTTTAAATCTTCGATTCTACTCTGTTTTGAGCTTATGCTTATGAGATTTGTCCAGGTGCGCCTGCATAAGTATGACATCGTTACTTCTTAACTTTTCAGGCCTAGCTTTGTTTTACTGTCGTTGCTTGCATTGGATATTGCAAGCCATTGGTTGCAAATGTACAGGTACACACACATATATATTTCTTTTTATGTCATCTGATTGTGATCTGGAGCTCAAATCTTGATCACTTATATGGAACAAGATCTCCCAACTGTTTTGGCCACTTTTTTTAATGCAGTACGTTCTTGGTTGGCAAATCTAATCATAAAGATGTGAAAGACAGCACCAGTTGGTTATTTAAGTTATACTATGGAAACAGGATGTTTATGGGATACTGTTGTATAGCTTGTGAGGTGAATATTAACTTTCATTTTCTTACGATTTAGAGATTTTTCAACACAAAGTCGACTCGTATGAACTGAATCTTCGATTCTGCGGGTTCTTTACATAACTATGTTTCTTCTTGCAAAGGAGAATGAAAAGATGATTGACGTAAGCCTATTTTTTTTTGGTTCTGTAGCCTTCTTTAATATGTTGGAGTTACAGAGGCCGGTTTTCTTTGTATGAAAATTTAGGTTTTCTTTGATAGTATGTCTTAAAGGTCAAGGAAACACACCTGTAGGATTTCTGATTTGGCTGCAGTTTCATCATCATTTTTACAAGTGTTATTGCACAAACTGAGAGGTGTTGTTTTGATCGTTAGTCTCATATGTTGTACTACTTACAGTTTTTCAATGCCTATACTATCCAGTAAATATTGATCGCAACTTAATTACTTATTTGCATTTATCATATTCTTCCGGTGGAGTTTCCACCATTAAATACAAAGTTAGTTTGTCAATTATAAATCAAATCCATAATGCCTAGGAAATTGAAAAAAAGTGCTTGACTGATAAATAGTTTGGTCTAATTAAAGTGGTGGTGATTGTGTTGGATCTAAACTAAATGACCTTTGATCTTTCTATTGAGGTAATCGTAGGGATGTTTGTCGGGTTTGGTGCTTCTAAGAACACAATATGGGAGTAGGTTAGCTTAAGAGCTCAAATCATCCTTCCTCACTCTTTGGCTTGATTTGGTGTTCTTCATTCCTTTATCCACTTACAATTTGAATGCAAAGATTTAGTTTTTTTATAAGAAATAGAAGTTAAATGATATATGATGAGTACAATTTGATCCATATTTCAGATTAATAGCGACTGATAAACCGCTTACCAAGCTTTGATCTCCATCTTATCTATTTTTAAAAATTGGCCTATTTTTTTAAATACTTCTAAGCTAAATGTACTGATTATGATTTATTTAAGACGTTAATTTACGTTGTGGTTAATGGTTATTAAGAGCTCTATGGTCGAATGCCTTTTCTAGACAATATACAATATTATGATTGTCAAATGACCCAAAAATAAAATTTGAATGAGAACCCATTCAACTACAATTGGTATACAATCCATGCTACTTTCAGTCTCATCTATATTTTATTGTTGTCTTTACGAATTTTGTATTATCAGTGATGAGATATGAATATACCACATGTCATAGTTCAGAGAATTGATTCTAAGAATTAATGAGAATGATTTACATATTTTTAGTAGAAATATACTATCTTCAAGGTAAATCATTGTTTTATATCATATTCTGCACAGTGACACATTTTGTTCATGCACAGTGACAGGTTAGTCCATGAGGCTTTTGCCAGCATCCGACAATTAAAGGATAAAAAGATTAAAAGTCAGGATTTTTTCTACCTTACCAACTGAAAGGGATACCCCTGGAGTTTCAATCTGTGATTCAAAGGTACCCTTCTTCCTATTTGATTGGAATGTGTTTGTGCAGGGGGTTGTAGTCTTTAGTCGATCATTTTTTTAAACTTTTACATTTCAATCATTTGTGCATAATGCATACATAATACTGGAACAAATTTTATATAATGTTTATTTCAGTAGATGAAACAATGTCTGATGACCAGGCCTGCATGAAAATCCCATAATCAAATGGCGGATTATCACCATATGGAGAGTAAGCACCTTTTAAAACTTCACATTTCATAATTGTTTAGAATGAGATTAGGGTGCTGAATGGTTAAGGGAGACCCTATATATAAAATCATTAAGAGGGTTTTAGAACCATTAAGTTGTTGGTTGGAAGTGCTTGATCGCTGATGTCTGCTCTAAGCTACTGTTTTGGCAGCTGCTGTATGCATTAAGCTGCTCTAAGTTACTGTTTGGCAGCTGCTGTATGCATTAAGCATCCCTAAGCTACTGCTTGGCAACTGCCTATAAATTAAGTTGTTGTTTGGCAGTGCTTAATCACCGTTGTGCTCAACATCGGCTCTTATGCGGCTATTTGGTAAGATGTGATAAGTTGGTACATGGTTGTCGTGGTTTTGGGATCGTACTTGTAGTGTAGGTTTACTTCTGGAAAGCTTTCGCTACTTGAATTTTTCGGTTTCTTGAGGCTCTGTTGTGGCCTTTTGAGTTTGTGTATCAAACTGTTCTGTAAAATCTCAAATGTCACACAACAGATTAATGTTATTCCTCGGGTAGCTCTTCGGGGACATCAAAAGTCTCCTCGTGTTTGTCAAGCAGCTTGGTGATCAGATTTTGTGTCAAATCTTGCTGCTGCTGGTCCTTATTTCTGCTTCTGATCTTGCACCAGTGTTGTTATAGCTATTGGATGTTGTAGACTCAAGGTTGTTATGATGGATGCAATTTTGTACCATGTGGACCTTCTTTTCTTTTCTTATTTTGTTTTGGTGTAATTGTTGTAGCACAAAATGCAAAAATCAAACCAAGTTTCGTTTCAGTAACAATTGTAAAAGACTACAAAGATAATGGTTAATCGTAGGATTGTTCATAATTGGAAAAGGTTGATTAAAAATCTTGATTTCATGTATATAGACCTTCTATATAATAGATTAATGCATCTGCTTTTTTGCTTCAGTTACAGTAGAATTCAATTTCCTTTTATATTCTTGTACATAGTTTAATCGCATTGGCAATATTATGCAAACAAGACTGGACGAGACTGAATTGGAAATGATAGGACTAGACAGAATTATAGACCCCGTTAAATATTTTAGTAAACGTTGCATGCTTTCAATATATCCATGTATTTTACTGAAGTCTTATTTCACTTCTCAATTATCTTCATCTTTCAGTTATTCCTCTTCGATTGAGAAATGAGCTCTAATGAGACCTATGCATCAAATGAATTTTTTGAGACACATTTAGCTAATGTCTACTTGATAAGAAATAATACAAAGCAGGTAGCAAGATTGAGGATTTCAGTATTTGGTTTCATAATCGAACCGCCTTCCGCTGCATCGCGCGGGTACGATGACTAGTATAGGACAAAAAAAATATATATAGGACAAAGAAAGCCGCTTTTAGGTCCTATATATATAAAAAAATATATATAGGACAAATATCATTTGCAAACTAAGGGGATTTTTTGTCTTTTTATATTTTGGCAATTTAAAAGTTAAATGAATACTAATTTTCTTATTATATTGTAAATTATTATAATATTTTATAATAGTTTTAAGGGAAATTAATTAAAATGCCAAAAGTCCAACTTCAAGTTACCAAAATGCCACAAATCTCTACCAGTTTGCAAAAATGCCCTTTATTCCGCGATGGAGCCCGCGATCGTGGGCTCAGGGACCAATTTTGACACTTTTTGAAACTTGCAGGGACCAATTTTGAAACTTTTGGCCCGCGTTCACCCGCGTCGACCATTTCGTCCAATTTTATGAATTTAAAATGAAATGTTACACTTTCAACCCCTATACTTATTTACTAAATTTACTTTATACCTTTTACTTTCATTATTTTAATTTTACATTTAACACATATAATCGTTTATTAACTAAAATACGTTAAAAAATACGTTTTAATTTTAACAAATTACACCATTATAATCGTCTCTTCGATACGTTCGAAATGAGCCCAATCTTGAATTTTTTTGGATTTATATATTTTAATATATATCATATACAGTTATACACTACATAAAAAAATATTTTTTATATTTAAAATTCATACCCTTATAGTTAATTATTTAATTTATGGTACATCTCCTATTTTTTTTTTTCAATTTTTTTTACACTTCTATCGCATTAACATAATAATCATATATTAACTAATTCATTAAATCGTTTTAAATTATTATTATTTGAATGTGTTTATAGATATCGTGAATGGCAATAGGAGAAGGTTTCACGAGAAGAATATTAAATGGGGTTTTGACAAGTTGGTATCACTGGACTCATTTAAGAATTGTGAAAATGGGTATTTGGCGAATGATGATTCATGTGTGTTTGGAGCTGAAGTATTTACAGTTACAGAGTATGCACAAAATGATCGATGTATTTCCAACGTAACTTAGATTAAAATTATCTCCTTCAGTTCAGTCCCGCCCCGTCCCATCCAGTTCAGTCTCGTCCAGTTCCGTCCCGTCCCATCTAGTATGCGTACCAAACGCTACCTAAGAGTACCATAAATTAAATAATTAACTATAAACGTATGAATTTTAAATATAAAAAATATTTTTTATGTAGTGTATATGATATATATTAAAATATATAAATTCAAAAAAATTCAAGATTTGGCTCATTTCGAACGTATCGAAGAGACGCTTATAATGGTGTAACTTGTTAAAATTAAAACGTATTTTTTTAACGTATTTTTGTTGATAAACGATTATATGTGTTAAATGTAAAATTTAAATTATGAAAATAAAATGTATAAAGTAAAATAAGTAAATAAGTATAGGGGTTGAAAGTGTAAATTTCAATTCGAAATTGTGATTTTGATTTGATATTTACACTTTCAACCCCTATACTTATTTACTAACTTTACTTTATACCTTTTACTTTCATAATTTAATTTTACATTTAACCCATATAATCGTTTATTAACTAAAATACGTTAAAAAAATACGTTTTAATTTTAACAAGTTACACCATTATAATCGTCTTTTCGATACGTTCGAAATGAGTACAGTCTTGAATTTTTTTAATTTATATATTTTAATATATATCATATATAGTACATCAAAATATTTTTAATATTTACAATTTATACCTTTATAGTTAATTATTTAATTTATGGTACTCTTATAGTTAATGCGATAGGAGTGTAAAACAAAATTGAGAATACGTTAAAAAAAATGAATTTTCGCAGGTAAAAAATATTTTTATGTAGTGTATATGATATATATTAAAATATATAAATCCAAAAAAATTCAAGATTGGGCTCATTTCGAACGTATCGAAGAGACAATTATAATGATGTAACTTGTTAAAATTAAAACGTATTTTTTTAACGTGTTTTAGTTAATAAACGATTATATGTGTTAAATGTAAAATTAAATTTATGAAAGTAAAATGTATAAAGTAAATTTAGTAAATAAGTGTAGGGGTTGAAAGTGTAACATTTTAATTTAAAAATAAAATTTGCTCGACCGCGGGGTCAACGGGGTCAAACGCGGTTCCAATTTTCAAAAATGGTCCCTGAAATTTTTAAAAAATGGCCCCTTGCAATTGAAAAGTCACAAAATAAAACCATCGCGGGATTGAATTTTTCAAAAATGGTCCCTGCAAGTTTTAAAAAGTGTCAGAAATGGTTCTTGAGCCCGCGATCGCGGGCTCCATCGCGGAAAAAAGGGTATTTTGGCAAACTGGGAGAGATTTAGGGCATTTTGGTAACACTTGGTCAAACTTAGGGTATTTTAATTAATTTCCATAGTTTTAATATAGGGAAATTAATTAAAATACCCTAAGTTTGACCATCACTTACCAAAATGCTACAAATCTCTCCCATCTTACAAAAATGCCCCAAAAATCCGCGATGGAGCCCGCGATCGCTGGCCCCAGGCCACGTGTCACCAAACTTTGCCCACTTTGCCCGCGTTGGTCCCTCAAGAATGCCCGCGGTCCAGATTTCCCCCCTCAAGAATGCCCGTGTTGGCAGTTTTGGTCCCTGCCCGCGTTTGACATCCTTTGACCCCCGCGATCGCGGGATGACGTGGCACGAACTTTGGCCAAAAGTGCCCCGCGGAGCCCCTCAACTTTGGCCGCGGTGCACATTTGGCCCCTATCCGCGATCGCTGCCCGCGATGGCCCGCGATGGACCAAATTTTACAGTTTTGGTCCCTGGAAATTTACACTTTTGGTCCCTGTACTTAGACGAATCTTGCATGCTTTTACTGTTTTTTTCCACAATTATTGTACTTTGAAGACCGATTTGTGGTTGAAATTCATTTGCATGTTTGAGATTTCATCCATAAATATCAGTAATATGCAATTCACAATTCACACTTGTTTATTTCTTTCTTTCTTGATTTCTCTCTTGCTTTCTTTCTTTGAATTGCTTTCTCTCTTGATTTCTCTTCTCTCATTTCATCCACAAATGGCATCGTCATCAAACCCTAAGTCTACTCCTGAAAAATGCCACCTCAAATCGAGGTTGCCATAGCAAAAAAGGAAAAGGAGATAGATGAACTAACAGAAGAGTGGAAAAAAATTATGGACAGGAAGGCAGTCCATTTGAGAAAGATCGAAGAGGAAGACAGGGAGATCAAAAGGATGAAAGGGGATATAAAAGCTCGGGAGGCTCGTGTTCGTCGAGAACAAGAAGCAATTCACCATATTCTGCAAGACTTCGCAATTATTCAAGCGAAGGTAAACGAGAAGCAAACTTGGATTGATGAAACTAAATCAATTTTTAAGTAGGTGGTGGTTGTTTTAGTTGTTTTGTATTTTTTTGTTGTTTTGTATTTTTTTTACTGTGTTGTTGTTTGTATTTTTTTTTACTGTGTTGTTGTTTTGTATTTTTTTGTTGTTGTTGTTAATTTCTTTGAAAAGTAGTTTTTAAGCCGCTGAACCACGGTTAGGTTGGATACATCAAGTCAGAGGTTACCTCATTCGGATAAACAAACATGGGGTTTTGTTTGTTAATGATGCTAGATTTTGGTAGCCGTACTCTATCCACGTGGGCCTACTCCTCTTGTAGAATATATGACAACCCTCAACTCATTTGCTAAAGTGTGTCCGGGTTGTGGTACACAATGGCCATACGTGGTTGCAAAAGCAGAAGCCGTTGAAGAAGGGTCAGAAAGATTGAAGATGAAGAGCATGTTGGATGGAATACAAACTAGTTGTCTTATCAATGTTCATTTAAAAGCATATGTATGTGTGTATATATAATATGAATATATATATCATTTACAAACTAGCTGTGTTATCAATGTTCATTTAGAAGCATATGTATGTGTGTATATATAATATGAATATATATATATCATTTACAAACTAGCTGTGTTATCAATGTTCATTTAGAAGCATATGTATGTTGTGTATATATAATATGAATATATATATATCATTTACAAACTAGCTGTGTTATCAATGTTCATTTAAAAGCATATGTATGTGTGTATATATAATATGAATATATATATATATATATATATATATATATATATATATATATATATATATCATTTACAAACTAGCTGTGTTATCAATGTTCATTTAGAAGCATATGTATGTGTGTATATATATAATATGAATATATATATATATATATATATATATATATATATATATATATATATATATATATATTTTACAAATCAGCGTTCAGATCAACAGTATCATATGTGTTTGTTCCATATGGTTCAAGCTGTGACGGGCCCGGGGTGTGACTGACTGAATGTCTCCTTGGCACGGTTGAAGGGGCGGGATTTGGACACTCTCCACGAGTGTGTCCTACGCATTGGCACCGAGTACATCTTCGTTGTATCGAACTTTCACCACGTGATGGACGTCGGTCGTTCTTTCTCGGTCTCCCGGCTCTGTTCTTATTCATTAAAGGTGGATAGCATGGCGGAAGCAGGTCGGGTGGATACACCCATGCTGCAGGGGGTCCAGCTGGGTTTATTACTTCCACGTATGTTTTCCGGTAATATTCGGACGTGAAGAAAGGTACAACCAAGTCGCTGCAATCTGTACGACCCATATATCTTGCTGCAGCGATGGCATGGCCGCACGGTAACCCAGATTTATCCCATTCGCGACACGAACAAAAGTGATCTTCCATATTAACAATCGCGTGAATATAGTCATCATGCACCTCGTACTTCCCATACCCGATTGCTCTTACCGGCCATGTCGCTGCACGACGCGCCCTGTACTGAACGATATTCTCCGTCGTTGGTGTGAGTGCATTTTGCATCTCAGCTCTTTTTAGGCGTCGAATTTGGTACCACTCTTGTTGAAAGGCCCGAAAGTAGTCCATAAGATTAACAATCGGACATCTACGCACAAAACGGGATAGTGCATTCACAGACTCTGCACTATTCGAGGTCAGAATGTCATACCGTTGTCCAGGAAAATGGGCCGCGGACCACCTCTCCGGTCCAGCATCGTCAAAGACTTTGGCTTCTTCGTCGGCACTATATCGTAGCATATTCATGTACTTGTTAAACTCCCGATCCGTATATGCTCTGCATGCCGCCCAATAGACATCCTTGTAGGTGGTAATACGTTTGTCCTTGGATTTGGCGTTCATCTCCAAATGTCGACAGCATATGGCGTGAGGGGCGTTTGGGTACATGGCAGAGATTGCGGCGCTTATGGATGGAGCCCTGTCAGACATAAACACCAACCCTTGCGGGTCTCCGATAGCTTGTCTCAACATGGACATAAACCAAGTCCACTCGTCCCCGGTTTCAGACTTGCCTACGCCGAAAGCTACTGGAACGATGGAGTTATCCCCGTCCATGGCAACCGCCAGGAACATCATACCCAAGTAACGGCCCTTTAAATGGGATGCGTCTATTATCAGGACACGACGTAGATTTGCCAGAAATGTGCGGATCTGCAAAAACATAGGTGGTTTTCAATTGTAAATGTTATAGTTTATAATGTGTAAACATATGACGTGTTAAAATACGTACCGCGGGTCCAAGGGCCACGAAGCACATCTCAAACCGTCGACGTGAATCGGTCCGTAGCTGCGTGACAGTACCAGGGTTCTGCAGCTGCAAATTATATAAATATGTCGGGAGTCGTTCATACGACTCCTCGAACGTGCCTCTCACCATAAACAGTGCATGGCATCGCGCACGCCAAGCTTGGTGGTAATCAATCGTGACGCCGAACTGCCGGGGAACATCGTGGACGATGTCCTTTGGACGCAATGACCTGCTAACATCAAGAAATTTGTTTTTCAGCATCGCATCCAAAGTCTTTTTGCCGGCTTGTTTGTGGTGGGGATTACGTTGCGTCCTCGTACAAGTGTGTACGTCGTGCAACTTTTTAATCATTATCGCCCCTCCTTTGGGACCCGTGTAAATCGCGTACAACCTCCACTCACACTTTTCTCTGGCACATTCAACTACGTATCTTCTTTTGTCAGATTTCCGCGCGTGACTTTGGAAACCCTCTTCCAAGAACTTGAGTCCGATCTGACTTGCCAAGAGATCCTTCGAATCGAATATCTGACCTGCTTTTAAGCTTTCACTGCGAATATAAGGTGTAGGTTCGTAGGTTTGTGTCTGGGTATGGGAGTCTGGAAGAATAGGGGGCATATCAAAAAAGTCATTTATCTGACTACATGATTTTCTACTAGGGGTATATTCTTCGTGATCATCATTATCGGTGTCTGATCTGTCTATTTCAGAATTACCCGTTCTGAAAACGTGGGTTTCGTCATCAGCAACTCCAGCAGTACGCCCTTCGTGTGGTTGTGGTGGTTGTTGTTGTTGAGAATCAGGCTGCTCTATTTGGAGGTCTTCGTCGTCGTCACCGTCGTTGTCACCGTCGTTATCATCTTCGGATACGCCGGGATACACAAAAAGTAATGGGGGCCTTTCTGAATCGACTGCAAAGTGCAGAAAAGAGATATCCCCATGGTTGGATAAATCCACAAATAACCCATCGCCATTTTTAAACACTAACTTGCAAACAGCAGAAGAGTTGATTCCACATTTTTGCATGGCGTATGCAAGAAATTTCTGATAAGTATAGTTTACTGGCAATTTTACACCATGCTTAGATTTATAAGCAAAATTCCACTCATTGTTATCTTGCTCCCATTCACCATCAAAACAGAAATATAGCTTAGCTTTTGCAACAAATGAACTCATTTTTTCAGTAGTATCTCAAACACAAAATATTGCAGAAAGAAATCAAGAAAGAAGTATGAAATCGGTGTGTGGATTATGGCTTGCATTTTACATCTATTTATCAATGAAACAACCAACATTGATGACAACCAATCTCTCATTTCATCCACAAATTGGTATTCCAAAAACACTGATTTAACATTGATTAAAACATGCAATAATTGTGGAAAAAAACAGTAAAAAACATGCAAAATTCGTTTAAGTACAGGGGCTGAAAGTGTAAATTTTCAGGGACCAAAAGTGTAAATTTCCAGGGACCAAAACTGTAAAATTTGGTCCATCGCGGGCAGCGATCGCGGGCAGGGGCCAAATGTGCACCGCGGCCAAAGTTGAGGGGCTCCGCGTGGCACTTTTGGCCAAAGTTCGTGCCACGTCATCCCGCGATCGCGGGGGTCAGAGGAAGTCAAACGCGGGCAGGGACCAAAACTGCCAACACGGGCATTCTTGAGGGGGGAAATCTGGACCGCGGGCATTCTTGAGGGACCAACGCGGGCAAAGTGGGCAAAGTTTGGTGACACGTGGCCTGGGGCCCGCGATCGCGGGCTCCATCGCGGATTTTTGGGGCATTTTTGTAAGATGGGAGAGATTTGTGACATTTTGGTAACTCGAAGTTGGACTTTGGGTATTTTAATTAATTTCCCTTTAATATATATACATACATATGTATTGTCTTCATCCCTTTCTTTTCCTTTTACACCACCCTCACCACCGATAGTCCTCCTCCTATCTCTATTATGAGCACACACCCATGGAGATGGCTATCCAAAGCTTTGTTCTTCATTTTTAACCCCATTAATTTCCACACATCACGTTTAATCTATGTTCTCCCTTTGTGTAAAGCCCGTATCCCGGTATGTAATTTATTAGTATTAATTCTTTTTTTTTAGGTTTGATTTTATGTGGTTTCCGTTAACGGGGTTAGTCGAGTTGGACCTAATCGTTAAATATGTCAGAATTTTGGTTAATTACGAGAAGGTTTTTAGTTGAGGGGCCATTAGTGTCAAAGGGCCAAAACTTGTTTAAGTTTTCGGCCCAAGCTTTGCATAAACCAAACCCTACTCTTCTTTTTTTGTTGTTTTGGGGTGCCGTGTTTCACAAGAGAAAGAAATAGATTAGCAAACCTACCCTACGACTCCTTCCCCATATTTTGTTTCCCGTTCGTTGTTCGTCGGCCGGAGAAGAGAGAGAGAGAGAGAAATCGAAGAGAGAGAGAGGGAAGGAGAGAAGCCGAGAGAGAAAAAGAAGGGTAACGCCATCGTCTTGCTGCCGGAAAAGACGAGGAAGAAGGGTTCGTCGAGGTAAGTGTATCTCCCTTTTCGTTGGTGCCGTTTGCCATTTTTTCTGCCGTGAACCGCCGGCCGGCCGCCGCTGCCGCTGCCGCGCCGCCACTTTGGTGGATGGGTGTCGGGTGGCGGTGGTGGTGTGAGTCGTTGGTGCATGCGGTAGGGTGATCGAGAGGGTAGTGGTCTCGCGGTGGTTTGCGGGTTGTTTTATTTCCTCGTCGATGAACCGCCGCCGGCCGCCGCCGGCGACCACCACTGACGGAGGGCAGAGGGTGGTGCGTGGCCATGTCTTATTAATAATCACCGTAGAAACCGTTAAGCCTTGACTTAATCGTTTAAGCCGTTTCGTTAAAACCGTCGTTTTTATAATCATCAATTCATGTGGAAAATGGTGCAGCCGCTGTTTTTACGACGGCTATAACTTTTCTGTCGTAACTCCGTTTGAGCCGAAACTGGCGCCCACGGTTCAAGTTCGGGGTCGGGCACGTTTTCCGTGTTTTAGCGGAAAACAGGTTCGGTCTCTATCTGGGCGAAAACGTGGTCGCAAGTTCGGTGATTCGTCATTTTATGTGCAAAATTCTGGAATCTGCCACTGTTTTGCGTAGACCATAACTTTCTGCTCGTAACTCGGTTTGGGGTGAAACTGGTGTCAAAGGTTCCCTTTTTGAGCATAGAAACGTTTCTGTGTTTTGTGCAAAACCCAGTTCGGGACGTAGCATGGGTCAAATTGTCGTTTTATACTGAAAGGTGCTGAATTTCGCTGTTCTGGAAACTGTTTTTGTAAAATCCGTAGTAAATTGTAGAAAAATCGTTAGGAGGCGTATAATATGTCCTCGGGACCCTAACTCAGAGTACTTTCTGGTCATGAAATAATATTGGGAATTTTCTGGGTTTAAAGGGGTCGAAACAGGTCCCGAACAGACCTGTTTGGCGGGAACGGAAAGTAGTTTTAGTGACGGTTTAAGCGTGTGTTGTCTCATAGGGTCCGAGTCTTGTATTGACACGTTTTAACATGCGTTTAGGTGCTGGGAAGTGACCGTAATTGTGAAGCTTGAATTGTATTGTTAAGCTAGGCGCGCATTCGAGGTGAGTTCTCTCACTACATAGAATGGGAATTATATTTGTGTTGCTATAGTTCGAGTTGTGTTGATTATGATTGTTTGTTGATATTATTGTGGTGTGGAATATATATATTTGTGTGTATATATTGAACTGTGATTGATGTACTTCTTGATGGATGTTCCAAGAGGTATATGCGTTTGTATAATGAGCTGTGATTATATCTTCTTGAGGGTTGTTCCAAGAAGTATAAGGCCACTTCTTGATGGTTGTTCCAAGGAGTAGGTGTATTGGTATAATGTGTTGTGATTATATCTTCTTGAGGGTTGTTCCAAGAAGTATAAGGCCACTTCTTGATGGTTGTTCCAAGGAGTAGGTGTATTGGTGTAATGTGTTGTGATTATGTCTTCTTGATGGTGGTTCCAAGGAGCATAAAGATTATTATTAATAGTGTTATATTTTCTTGATGGATGTTCCAAGAAATTTATGTGCTGGTATGTTTAAGGGTGATGCTGATATAATTGCGATCCTATGTATGGATTGAATTCACTAAGATTCGTGCTTACCCTTTCCCAATAAACTGTGGTTTCAGGTACGGGCGGCTCCAAGGCGTGGCGAGTACACACTGGCGCGCGAGGAGAGCTTGTTGCTTTATGGTTTTAATAATTAAACGTTTATTCCGCTGGTTTTATTTTACAAAGATAGTAATTATGTGTTTGTACACGAAACGTTGGGATCATTTAATGAGTTGTTATAAATGAAATGTTTATTTTAAAATTTTAAATTTGCTTGTAATTTTTGGGACGTTACAACTTGGTATCAGAGCACAGCTTGAGTGAATCAAACGCACCTCGGTGTGTTTGGTCTCAAGTTGCGGCTGGGAAATTTTCAAATTCGTTATTAAATCTTTTTGGAAATAAAAGAAAAAGGAAAGATCCGTTTGAGAAACGGTGATCGGAGGCGCAGTGTGTACAGTCAGCCGGAGCCAAAGGGGAAAGGTACAGTGCTTAGTATTTTATTGCTTTCTAGATCATAGAGTATGCATGCTAGATTGCCTGTTGTGGACACTATGCTGTATGTTGAACAACTTGCTATTAGGAATTTATGCTAATTATGATAGGTTACTAAGTGGATGCCCTCTAGGTTGTATGCATTAAGAGATTTATAGTCTTAGAATATTCGATTTAGTTCTATTGCGCAGCTCTTGTTTGAGTCCAACCGTTCTAGGATAGAGTCTTGTATTCGACTGTCTATTTGTTTCGCACTGCATATAATCGGGTATTCGCGAGGTCACCCGTTATAATTAGTAGGGATTCGGTAGTAGCAAGGGTAGTGGGATAAGAGGAAGTTCCTAGAGAGCTGGGAAGGGTGTTTATGTATGAGTACGTGTGCTAGATTGCTTTCTAGAACATAGGAGTATGTATGCTAAATTGCTTGGTGCTTATTACACTGTATTGCATGTGTGCTGCTTGCTATTAGGGATTTGGCAGTAGCAAGGGTAGTGGTTTGGATGGAATTCCTAGGGAGCTAGGAAGAGTGTGTACATATGCCGGTGCGGGCATATGTGTATAGTTTCGGCGAGAAACTACTTGGACCCCTTGGGATGGAACTCGGAACGGGCGATGATAGGTGTGGATGGTAGTAGTAGAGCTCCTACTACCGGAAGCACAGGATCAATGCTCGAGTCGGGGAAGTCACGAGGAATCCAAGGAGTTGAGCGTGAGTGTTGTTAGTATGAGTTATTTTGTGCTAATAACGCGTTGTATTGTCTACCCAGAATAGCCATCACCAGGAGGAACAACTATAGTAAACCTACTAGTACAGGTGTGTACTCGAAGTGTTTTGAGGTGATGATCGTTGGGGGTAGTGATGAAGGTCCTAAACTAGTAGTCGTTGGAATAGAAAGACGATTCTAATATTAGTCACTTGGAGTGAAGATAAGGGTGATACTTGTTGTAAGCAGATCATTTCGGGTCAAGATGGAAGATTGTGCTAGAGTCATAGGCTCATAGAGCCGACTTTGATTTGAGGAAAACCCGTAAGATGATTTGATGTGATTTCCCAACTTGCCTTAAGAGGTTTAAATGTCTGGATGACAATAGTAGACCGGAGTGTTTCGAAGTAGTAGGGGTCGAGACAGTCATGCACGAAGTTATTTTGAAAATAAGATTGCATTAACAAATTCTTGTGTTTCAAATCTTTGTATGGACGGTGTTTTGGAATTTTGGGAACTGCTCAGCACACGCACGAGATTTTGAAATATGGTTTTGAAAGTGTATGAAATCGTTTTATCACGGGAGTGCAAACTTTGTTAGAATTTGTCTCATTTTCGTTATTTTTTTTCCAACGGTTCTTTCGGGTGCGATGTTATCCGTGTTTTGGTGGTGGTTAAGATGTTGGGTAAGTGACTACGGATTGAGACTCTAACATTGGAACTCCTCCACATGTGTTAGAGTTGAGACGAAAAGTTACATTCCACGATGTCTGTATAAAGGCTATTTTGGTGATTTGTTTAAAATGAGTTTGGAATTCCAGTGTCGCTTAACTTTTCGTTCGAGAGTTTGTATTACTAAGTGTTTTATTGCAAATAGTTCAGTGTGTGGATTGATTCATGCGTGACATAAGTGATGCATGGAGGAATTTTGGTAACATTTCATAAGGAGTTGTTTAGTGCGCTTTTTAGTCAGCTAAAGGTTTTATTGACATTTCCATGAAAATGCGATTTATCGACTTAGGGGTATGCATATTGGGGTAACCTTTGTTCTCGACATTTTGATGAATGAGTCGTGCATGAAAATGTTTTAGTTCCTTTTTGACGAAATGAAAGACCATTTGATCCAAGGAGTGTTTTAATGTTGTGAACATCATGCATACGATTACAATGAGTTATATTTTGGAAATATAAATGCGTAGATTTTTGACATTCGGTTAATTTAGAATTACCGATCATTTTTTTTGGGAAATTAAAAACTTTTGCTTTGGAGGAAACGAGTATTTTGAGCATTTTCGATAAAAACATTTTTAAACTATAATGTTTTGACGTTATATGTCCCAAGTACGAAACTTGAGGAAGTGTTACAAGCTTGCATGCCTGCCCCCAGTTTGAGATTTTATGAGGTTTTAGTCGATATTTCCAATTATTAGAAGCGGACTGGGTTCTGTCTTCAAGTTTGAAACTTACACGAGACAATTGTGTTTTAACAAAAATATATTTGTAAACCGTGTCATCGTTTTGTGTGATTAGCTGACGCGCGAAAATTTGTGGCGAACCCTGGGCCATGTCTTGTTTTATGATTAAAAAGAAGAATTTTTGAATCAAATGTCGTGAAACTTATTTTGAATTATGTGCACACCTTTGTCGCACTCTGTTTAAGGTCAAGCGGTTACTTTAAGTGCACGCCATGAGTCAATCCATACTGGAATCGAGGCGGTTCATTTTAAAGAAATTATTTATTACGCTTGCTTTTGTGTGAGTAAACTGAACTGCAATGGAACGATTTTCAACATGATTTTCCTATGTGGGACGAGCGTGTCCAGTTTTGCGTAACTATCGATCAGGTAATAGTAGTTTTATTACATACGATATTTTGAGATGAAAATCCTGATGTTGAAAATATTTTGTAAATGATTTTGTAAACCATTTGGGGAAATGTGCTTTTAAGTGTCATGTGTCATTTCGAGAATTTTTAGGGTGTGAGTCCTTTTGGAAAACTCTTTTGTTTAACCCGTGTTGAGTCTGAGTCTAAGGTTGATTTCAGAGTATTGATTGCTTAAACTTTGTTTAAACGCATTTTCCGACCTATGGGTCTAGCAAGCGTGGAGCATTTTGCTCGGTTTTGACTTGGGGTTAGTCATGGGCCAATTGCCCGGTTTTAATGGCTCGATGTGGAGTCTAGTTGATGAGTTGTTTTTGTCGCACCGTTTGGCATTCTTTGCACGTTGAGTGTTTACATGTTTGGGTGAGTGAGTCAATCCGGAATAGGCATGTTGTTGGTAGGCTGTTTGCTTTGGATCCTTAGACACGTTAGTCAGTCGTTGGTAATGGTCGGTTGGGTATCTCGGGGTGGGACCCCGGTATTCATGTGTTTTAACCTAGACTTTCCAGTAGGTACTAGGAGGATATAGTTGTGGGCACTTACCTGGGAGGTAGTTCCGGTGTACTGGGTCTTGAGGCGTTACCTGGGAGGTAGACGTCAAGGTGTATCCTCGATACGGTGTGACTTGGCTTCGTAGAGCAAGTGTGGATGATACGTCGACGGTGGAAGGTAGATATTCCACGCGCGTTAGTACTGTAGGCCGAATAGTATCGGTTAAGGGATTGATGCCCTTTGTTATTAAGAGAATAAATGCGCATCAACCATTTTGAAGTAGGTGGTATATTTAGGTGTCGACTTTTGGGCTTGAGGCCAAACACCTTTAGTATAATCGGAGAGTTGTAGCCGATTTTAAGATAATCATGGTGACGGTAGTAGTAACCCTGAAATGATCACTTGTGATGGATGGTTATGGTGGAATGACCTACGTGTGTGTTAGTTGATTTGGTTGTGGGGGATATCTATTTGTGTTAGTGTCTAGGATAATACCACGCTGATGTGAGTTATTGTAATCGGTTGGACCGATGTTCGGCGGGTGGCCGATGTTTGTTATTGTAATCGGTTGGACCGATGTTCGGTGGGTGGCCGATGTTTGTTATTGTAATCGGTTGGACCGATGTTCGGCAGGGGGTCGATGTTTTGTTAATATAAGTTATTGAAAATCTTTGGAGTCTATTAGAATTCGTAGAAGTTAATCGCCAATTAATGATAGGAGGGATCGTAATCGAGTATCCTCTGGAGTATACTGGTGAGCAGCTTTAGAGTGGTTAGAGCTTGAGATTTGACTCAGGATACATGGAATGTCTAAGGTTGGGGAACAACCGAAGTCGCTTGGCTAGGAATGATTCCAGTTGTTGGAGTGTTCTTCTGATCGTAATTTCAGTGTTCTTGAAGGAGTTTTGTTGGTAAGAAAAGTATTCGAGTAGTTTAAAAGGGGTTTCAAGTGGACTTAGGAACCTGAGGTTGAGACGAGGGAGAACTATCCGGAGCTATTCGTAGGCAGAGACTTCGAGGACGAAGTCTAATCCAAGTGGGGGAGAGTTGTAAAGCCCGTATCCCGGTATGTAATTTATTAGTATTAATTCTTTTCTTTTAGGTTTGATTTTATGTGGTTTTCGTTAACGGGGTTAGTCGAGTTGGACCTAATCGTTAAATATGTCAGAATTTTGGTTAATTACGAGAAGGTTTTTAGTTGAGGGGCCATTAGTGTCAAAGGGCCAAAACTTGTTTAAGTTTTCGGCCCAAGCTTTGCATAAACCAAACCCTCCTCTTTTTTTTTGTTGTTTTGGGGTGCCGTGTTTCACAAGAGAAAGAAATAGATTAGCAAACCTACCCTACGGCTCCTTCCCCATATTTTGTTTCCCGTTCGTTGTTCGCCGACCGGAGAAGAGAGAGAGAGAGAGAGAAATCGAAGAGAGAGAGAAATCGAAGAGAGAGAGAGGGAAGGAGAGAAGCCGAGAGAGAAAAAGAAGGGTAACGCCATCGTCTTGCTGCCGGAAAAGACGAGGAAGAAGGGTTCGTCGAGGTAAGTGTATCTCCCTTTTCGTTGGTGCCGTTTGCCATTTTTTCTGCCGTGAACCGCCGGCCGGCCGCCGCTGCCGCTGCCGCGCCGCCACTTTGGTGGCTGGGTGTCGGGTGGCGGTGGTGGTGTGAGTCGTTGGTGCATGCGGTAGGGTGATCGAGAGGGTAGTGGTCTCGCGGTGGTTTGCGGGTTGTTTTATTTCCTCGTCGATGAACCGCCGCCGGCCGCCGCCGGCGACCACCACTGCCGGAGGGCAGAGGGTGGTGCGTGGCCATGTCTTATTAATAATCACCGTAGAAACCGTTAAGCCTTGACTTAATCGTTTAAGCCGTTTCGTTAAAACCGTCGTTTTTATAATCATCAATTCATGTGGAAAATGGTGCAGCCACTGTTTTTACGACGGCTATAACTTTTCTGTCGTAACTCCGTTTGAGCCGAAACTGGCGCCCACGGTTCAAGTTCGGGGTCGGGCACGTTTTCCGTGTTTTAGCGGAAAACTGGTTCGGTCTCTAGCTGGGCGAAAAAGTGGTCGCAAGTTCGGTGATTCGTCATTTTATGTGCAAAATTCTGGAATCTGCCACTGTTTTGCGTAGACCATAACTTTCTGCTCGTAACTCGGTTTGGGGTGAAACTGGTGTAAAAAGTTCCCTTTTTCAGCATAGAAACTTTTCTGTGTTTTGTGAAAAACCCAGTTCGGGACGTAGCATGGGTCAAATTGTCGTTTTATACTGAAAGGTGCTGAATTTCGCTGTTCTGGAAACTGTTTTTGTAAAATCCGTAGTAAATTGTAGAAAAATCGTTAGGAGGCGTATAATATGTCCTCGGGACCCTAACGCAGAGTACTTTCTGGTCATGAAATAATATTGGGAATTTTCTGGGTTTAAAGGGGTCGACAGGTCCCGAACAGACCTGTTTGGCGGGAACGGAAAGTAGTTTTAGTGACGGTTTAAGCGTGTGTTGTGTCATAGGGTCCGAGTCTTGTATTGACACGTTTTAACATGCGTTTAGGTGCTGGGAAGTGACCGTAATTGTGAAGCTTGAATTGTATTGTTAAGCTAGGCGCGCATTCGAGGTGAGTTCTCTCACTACATAGAATGGGAATTATATTTGTGTTGCTATAGTTCGAGTTGTGTTGATTATGATTGTTTGTTGATATTATTGTGGTGTGGAATATATATATTTGTGTGTATATATTGAACTGTGATTGATGTACTTCTTGATGGATGTTCCAAGAGGTATATGCGTTTGTATAATGAGCTGTGATTATATCTTCTTGAGGGTTGTTCCAAGAAGTATAAGGCCACTTCTTGATGGTTGTTCCAAGGAGTAGGTGTATTGGTATAATGTGTTGTGATTATATCTTCTTGAGGGTTGTTCCAAGAAGTATAAGGCCACTTCTTGATGGTTGTTCCAAGGAGTAGGTGTATTGGTGTAATGTGTTGTGATTATGTCTTCTTGATGGTGGTTCCAAGGAGCATAAAGATTATTATTAATCGTGTTATATTTTCTTGATGGATGTTCCAAGAAATTTATGTGCTGGTATGTTTAAGGGTGATGCTGATATAATTGCGATCCTATGTATGGATTGAATTCACTAAGCTTCGTGCTTACCCTTTCCCAATAAACTGTGGTTTCAGGTACGGGCGGCTCCAAGGCGTGGCGAGTACACACTGGCGCGCGAGGAGAGCTGGTTGCTTTATGGTTTTAATAATTAAACGTTTATTCCGCTGATTTTATTTTACAAAGATAGTAATTATGTGTTTGCACACGAAACGTTGGGATCATTTAATGAGTTGTTATAAATGAAATGTTTATTTTAAAATTTTAAATTTGCTTGTAATTTTTGGGACGTTACACTTTGTTACTATAAATGATCACAATAAATCGTTCTAAACCCAGGGACGAACTAGAGATGAATCAGGTTATCATTCCAACATTTGTCACCTTGATTGGAACCCAGCTACCCAGATGAAACCTATCTGAGGTTTTTACACGTGGCGGCTTTCTCAGATCGAGGGTTTACGGTGGTAGCAAGTGGGTGTTTACTAGTCTTTACAGTGGTGGAAAGTCACTGTGTTTTTTACAAACCCACCTGCAACTCTCGCTACTCCCACCTTCTTTTCTGCAACTCTAGTTCCCTGTCTTCCTTGCACCAACGAGAACCACCATACCACCACCGTCAAACACATAATCATTTCGGCGTCCCTTCTCCGCGTGTCCCTACACACACCCCTGCACAAACCCCTCTAGGTTCGTTTTTTAGGGATTATTTTTATCTCATGGCTCTCAAAACCAAAATTGAGACCAAGAATCTGGATCACTAACCTAAATCGAGGTTTAAATCACCGAATATTTACAAGGGGGATTTGCTGATGAAAATCCAAAATAGAAGATGAATCCAGACCAATGATATCATATGGATCGATCAAATAAACCTGTGTTTAAATCACTGAATGTTTACACCAATAAATTGTTAATGAGAACTAACAAGGAACTGGATCAATGAACTCTGGAAAGTGATGAACTCAACTCGATGAGCTTGATGAACTCGAAGGATCTGGGTCGGTGAACTCTGGAGGTGCATTGTGGCAGTGCCCAGATGAAATAGAGAAGGAGAAAAAAAGTTTTATAGAGAGGAAAAACGAGCGGTGATGAGTGGCTAGAGATGGAGGACGATGGCTTCATCGGGGGAAGGCTCTGGACGATCTCGTACCACATGGCGGGCTGTGGTCTAGACGGTGAGTATAAGTTGGGATGATCGGAGGGGGCAGGGTGGGTAGAGGCGATGTTAAGGTGGTGCCGAAGGTAGCTTTCATCGGAGATGGCCGACGTTGGCTTTCCTGGGAGGGACTATTTGGATCGCTGCAAATAAAATGACATAGGGACGAGATTTGTAATTTACTGTATATATAATTAATGATATATTATTATCATAATATATTCTTTAATTTTAATTTATAAAATAATATGAAAAAAAATTGAAAAAAATAAAAATACCCCTAAGTTAATAGATCTATTTAACAGAAGTTCGTTTGAGGGACCAACATTGAAAAATAAAGGCAACCATAACGACTAAAATTGTAGTTAGTTTGAAATATGGACTACACATGATAGTAGATGGAAACCCCAGGACCAAAAGTGTAATTTACTATTTAACTAATTTAATTTAGATAATTATGATTAAGGTATCTGCCATGATTATAGCGAGATATCCTTCGTTTTCATGATCTCCATTCCAAACGGTCTTTGATCTTAACATATCTCCGATTCCAGTTTCTTGTTTTTTCTTATTACGATTGATCTCGTATAATATTTGTTTATTGTAGAAACTGTTATTAATATAATCCCCGAGAACCTGTATCGTTCGTTATGCGATTACATTTGTCTTCCAAACATTAAACTCTTGATTCCTTGGCAACATATAATAACTTTATTATATGGATGACCGTAATTCTCTCAACGAAGTACATGTTAATGATGTTTTTGTGGAGGATTCTGGGGCGCAAAAGATGAATTCTCCTTCATCCGACGTCTGCCACGAACCGCCGCCGAATGATGTTGATGATGTTAATGAGTCCGACGATCATCCAGAATCTGGGTTGGATTTTGATTGTAAATTTTTTTGCTTTGTAAATGTAATCCGTTGATTGTTGTCGAGTAGTATAAACTTATCTTAGATGTTCCATTACGGTTTAAGTTGAATTTATGCAACCATTGATTGACAGTCTTATTTTTTGTTACTATTCTTGATTTTTGTTTTGATGTGTAATAAAGTGTATTACATTTAGTGTGTATTAATGTTTATTTTTTTATCAACAATTTAATGTTCATTTAATTTAGAGTATTGTATTATTTTATGTGTGATAATAATTTGTTGTTCAATAATTCAATATTTGCTATAATTAATTTAAGATCATTGATTGCTTTTGCTTTTTTTAGTCATCAAATTTGTATTTTTGTCTATCATTTTTTATATGTTTTTTAGATGCTGATAATCAAGTGATGGAAGAAGCAGCTGATGGATCCAAATATTGGATACTGTCTGTATCAAATGAATGCACTTCGAAGCTCGGTGATTTTTTTAGTAATCATAGTCTGGCTGATTTTTTTTATAGAAAATACACAGAGAAAGAGGGGTTTGATGTTAGGCTTTCTAACAAGAAAATACATAGGTTGGGTCAAATCACCACTAGATATTTCTTTTGTAGCAAACAAGGTACCCCTAAACCTATTTTTTTTATTCGTTAGCTTTTGGACATGGTGCTCGGAAAAGATGCAATACCAATATTGAATGTACTGGTTGTAAAGCGTGTTTAAAGATTCATTATGTTAAGAAAAGGGATAGGTATGAGGTGTATAAATTCGTTGAATGTCACAATCATGTTTTATTAAATGAGGAAGAGACGAGGTTTTCTCGGTCAAGTAGAACGCTTAGTTATGCTGAACAGAAGAATGTATTTTATTCATGTAGTCAAAAAGTCGGGATAACAAAAGGTCATAGGATTTGAAATGCATTGAGTGGTGGTGTTAGGAAAAAAGGTGGAACTATTAGAGACTATCAGAATTACCGTCGTGACATGAATACATTTGCCCTTAATAAGGATGCCCAAATGCTCATTGACACCGTGACTAGTAGGCAAAAAATGCCCGGTTGAATTATCGTGAATTCGGATAAAGAGTTGCAGCGATTGCATACAAGGTTGACGATAAAGAGTTGCAGCGATTTTTTGGGCATATGAAACTGCCAAGTTGAATTATCGTGAATTCGGAGATGTCATATCTTTCGATGCGACGTTTCGTACAAACAAGTAATCATATTTCAATAATTTTTGTTTTTTTTATATATTTTGTTCTTAACAAATTATGAATTCGTATTCAATTATATATTAGGCATGCTATGAGCTTTGTTCCATTTGTTGCCGTGGATAACCACAAAAAATCCGTTGTTGTTGGTGCTGCCTTGATTTCCGGTGAGACTGTCAATCATTACACTTGGATTATGACCGCTTTTTTGAAGGCCCATGGTCGTCCACCGGTTTTTGTTATCACTGATCAGTGCCTTTCGATGAAGAAGGCGAGACCGGCGGTTTTTCCCGAAAGTAGGCACAGATTGTGTATGTGGCATATAATGAAAAAGGTTGATGATAAGGTGCACACCGTATTGTTTTTATGTTGTGAGTATGTTAATTATATTTCATATTACAATTATTAAATATAGTGTGTTTTATTTGCTTGGATTTTGTTGGTCCCGAAGGGGTTATACAAGTACAATAGTTTGTAGAAGGGGGTTGAATACAAACACAATATTTGGTTTTCTAAATTGTTTATTGATAAATCAAATTACAAGAATATAGAGAGAAAGAAGATTAAGTAGAACCTAATCTAAACAAACTTGAGAATCACTAAGTGTTCTTGCACAAGAATATAGAGAGAAAGAAAGATAGAAAAATCAGAGTTTTTCTATGCACTAAGTAGTTCAGGGAAGACCACCTTCAAACTGAAGGGGGTATTCCTCCTATTTATACTCATTGCATTTAATGCATGGCTAGAGGACTTTACACATGTCAGCATCTAATTGCGCGCATGCTTCTGACTTTTAGCAACATGCTTTGGGCCGTAATGTTGAACAGTGTAGTGGCAGTGTGGTTGTACGATCATGGACAAAAGCATGTCTCTTCTGCAATCCGTACTATGTGTGTAAGTAGATAAGATAAACAAATCTTGAAGTAGAAGCTTCATGATCAGCGATCCCTGAGAAGATCTTCCATCAGAGAAGAGTTTATGTAAGTCAGCTATCGCTGAAGTGTTCTTCTTGATTTGTCGCGCGTGTGGACTTGTCTTGGTTTCACTGATGTCCGCGTCAGATCATTACTAGACTTGTCACTTGTTCATTCAACTTTGTCTTCGATGTCAGCGATAAATTCTGTCGTGTGGCTTGTCTTCAGAGATTACAGTTAAGACTGTTACATTCAAAATCATTAGCGATCATCAGCGATAATGAGCAGACTCAGATTATCGTTGATAGTAAATCATAAGTAATTGCTAATGGCGAAACACTAATACATACATATGCTAATTGCAATTTTCACTAAGTTATTCTAAGGGTCGTCATAAAATCACTGAGAGAGTTTGGATCAACAATCTCCCCCTATTTGATGATGACAAAGCAACATAAGAAAATTGCTAAGTATAAAAACATAAGGATAAAAAGAACTCATAGTTGCGTTTCCCTTTTACTGTTTTCAGGGAAATTTTCTAGTACTTATGGAGTTAAGTACTTTCACTGAAACTTTCATTAATTTCGTAAAAAGATTACAAGGGAAATTGAAAGTTACAAGTTCAATTGAAAGAAAGATTACAAGTACTAAAAGTATTACTGATAAATTACAAAACATTACAAGAGAGGAATTTATCAGCTATAGAGGTTCGTCCTTGAAGAGCATTTCGTCTAATGAGCTTCCTTCAGTGATCATCCAGTCTGGTACCTTCTCCCCCTGTTATTTTCTGAGTTTAGCTTCCTTAAGAACATGGGCTTTGAGAAAGATACATGGTCTTCATTGGTTGCACCAGTGGACTAGATCTCTAAGTTGTTCGATTGGGCAGATAGGGATCTCTGAGTTTCGTTGAAAGCACAGGATTCCATTCCAGTCAGAAAAGATTATTCCGTAGAGTTCACCTATCACTTGACCAGGTTTGAAAGGACCTCTTGGTGGCAGTGATAAGTACAGAGCTGAAAGATCAGGTGGTGGTCCGAGTACTGCTACCCTTAAAAAATCAATACCAGTTTCGTATCGGTGGGCAGGGCTTTCAGAGATAAAATCTTGCTTTTGTTGTCTCTTAGTTGGTGCTGGACTTTGATTCTGAAGAAGAGATGGATGAGGAGGTAAATAATTCTCACTGAGACCTTGTTGATTTGCAAATTCAAGAACTTCTCCACGTATGATTTGTACTTGGATTTGGACTTCTGTATAGCGTTTCTGATCTCTAGCCATCCATCAAAACCAAAGAGAGTCAGCTTAGACATATACATTTTCTGCGATGAATTGTTTTCTCTGATGATTTGGACTGTCACCCGCATTGTTTTCTTCTTGCTCGAACCCTTTATCGTCACATCAGTGATTCTGCTTGGATGGAACCCGTGGTCAATCTTTTCTCTGCACCAATCTAGTTGGGAGTCATTATCAGCTCTTTCGTAGTGGGCTTCTTTCTCCATATCCTTCAGCAGTTGCTCCTGAACTCTGATTGGATTCTTTTTCAGCTTTCTATCAGAGACTGAGTTCTGCGCTACCTTAAGGGAAAGTTGTGTATCCTTTCGACATGCAACATATAGTTCCTCAGCTCTGATAGATTCTTTGAGTTATTCAGGGGATAAAAATTCAAGGCCTTGTTGAGAAAGGACTTTGAGGCGCTGGTCCTCTAGTTGTTGAATCATCGCTGATCTCCTCATTTGTTGTTCATCCTCAGACCTTTGAATTGGTCGTGAGGGTCTGTTGGGGTGACTCAGCAATGTTTCTTCTTCCTCTTCTTGTTCATCAGTCTCTATCACTAAGACTGGGATTATTGGTGTTTCTTCAGCAATGGTTACTGGGATTATTTGTTGTTGCACTTCAGGTTGTCCCTTAAGCTGGAGAGAGAACTAGCTAGATACAAGTGAAAAGAGTTAGGTTTATAGGATGAAAAGATAGAAAAAGAGGTTAAGTGTATAGGAGGGGTTTTTAGGTTAGAGTGAATAGACGCAGATAATGGGATTATGGAGAGGCATACCCGAGAAAGTTTCTCCCCCTCAGATGCAAAAAAAATCTTTAGGTTCCCAGTAGCAGCGATCCCCTCCTAGTTACCGTGGGAAGATTTCTTTGTGGGAGTCTTCGCAGACCTTTCCCCAACTTCATTTATGGAGATTCCTTTTTGGGAGGAACGCTGATGGGTGTAGGATTAAACCAGAGGGCTAATTCAACGTCTTCATCATCATCATCAGCATCCCCATCCTTCTTGGAGTCATCAAGCTCCAAGTCTTCTTCCACCTCCTCCTCATCAAAGGGAGTGGTTACACTTTCAGCGTTCGTGGAAGAAGAAGGAGGAGTTTGGGTTTTATTTAATTCCTTCCCCTTAGCTTGAAGGAGGTCTTCGTCATTTCCCTCCCCCTCAGCATAAGGAAGGACTTCTTTATATCCTTCTTCATTCTCCCCCTCTTTGTCATCATCAAAATTATGTGTGGGGGGGGGGGGGGAGGGGTTAATAGGAGCAGCATCAGCGGTCACTCTGGCTTCTTGGCCTGGGATCGCTGAAGTGGAGGCGGAGGCAGCCTCTAGTTTGTCCACCCTGACTTCTAGGCCAGGGATCGCTGAAGTGTCTGTTACAACAAAATCAACCACCATCCCCATCTTAATGCGATCGCCATCAGTGAACGATGGGGTGGGAGCAGCCACTGGTTCCTCCAATTTACTGAGCATGTCAGCAAGAAGTGAGTTACTCTTGTGGACCTTGGAGCTGAGGTCGTTGACAGAATTGTGGAGTGAGCCAACTGCAGTCGTTAGAGAGCTGACGGTGCTGGTCAGTGACTGTAGTGAAGAGGAGTTTTGTGGCAACATCTGTCTTGATCTTCGACACCTCCTCCATAAGGGCTGACAGCTGAGAATTATCAGCTTTGGAGGAGAGTTCTTTCAGGGCTTTGTCGACAGTGTTCACCGCAACTGTGTTGTTGGAGAGGTTGGAGAAAAGAGTTTTCACACGATCACTGACCTCTTGGATGGAGGTGTTGATCGTCTCCAAATTAGGACCTGTAAGATAAAATGAATTTTGAGCAAAGGAAAGCTCAGGCTGAGTTATTTGAGAAGAAGTGGGTAGGGAAGGTGGAATATCTGTGGTGCAGAGAAGTGGTCAAAATGAATATTTCCTACATAAAACTTCATGTCATGCTCGAGAGGAGTCATAGACATGGGTATATGCTGAGAGCCCCCGAGAGGGAGACCATCAGGTCCTACAACGTTGGTGCGCATCAGTTCTTGCAGCGACGTTTCTCTTGTATCAGCGAGCGATGTCGCTGTTCCAGTTGTTGTGGTGACCAAGGAAGTGATGGGAGAGGCAAAGTTGGTGAAGATGGCAGTGCTTGGTGGCAAACTGCCACTGGCTGTGTCAAAAACTAACTCCTTAGTGCTTTGTGGCACTGAGAGCGGTGGGGTAGTTGCCAGTGTAGATTCAGCGATGCTGAGGATCGCTGAAGCGGTTGTGTCTGTAGCAGATATGGTAGAGCGTACCATGAAAGATTCAAGGGTCGCCTGTGAAGAGGCGATCCCTGATGATGTAATTATTGTTGAGGGCTGAGGGGTTTTCTCCTTTGAAATCCTCTTGGTTTTCTTGGATTTACCAAGAGGGGCATCAGTTGGTTTCCTCTTTGAAGATGAGGATAGTTTGGCCTGTATTCAAACCCCCCCTCCTTCTACAAACTTGTATAGCCCTTCGGGACCAACATTAACATATTTTCCCTGATGAATGAAAGTTCCTTTTTCATTCTGTTTGATTTGAAGACCAAGGAAATATGTTAGCTCACCCATCATACTCATTTTATATTCAACTTTCATTCTATCAGCGAAACGAGTACAAAGGTCAGGGTTATGGGAACCAAATATAATATCATCGACATATATTTGAACAAGAATAATATGACCTTTTACGTTCCTGAAAAATAGAGTTTTGTCGATTTTACCTCGCTCAAATTTTTCGATTTGGAGATAAGAGGAGAGAGTGTCATACCATGCACAAGGAGCTTGCTTTAAGCCATAAAGTGCCTTATCCAGTTTATAAACATAACCTGGATGCTTAGGATCTGAGAATCCTGGAGGTTGTTCCACGTAAACTTCTTCGTTCAACTTTCCATTGAGGAACGCTGACTTAACATCCATTTGATAAACTTTGAAGTCTCGGTGTACTGCGTAAGCTAAGAATAGACGAATGGCTTCTAGTCTTGCCACTAGGGAGAATGTTTCGTCGTAATCTATACCTTCCTCTTGTCTGTATCCCTGAGTAATAAGTCGAGCTTTATTGCGGGTTGTAGTTCCATGTTCATCCAACTTGTTTCGGTAGACCCATTTAGTGCCTATCACTGACTTGTCGGATGGACGAGGAACGAGCTTCCAAACTTTGTTTCTTTCGAATTCAATCAGCTCTTCTTGCATAGCACTGACCCAGTTTGAATCTCTGAGGGCATCATCTATTTTCTTTGGTTCAAACAGAGAAATAAAGTTAACAAATAAACAAATATTACCTGCACTTCGTCGAGTCTGAACACCATCGTTTGGATCAACAAGAATCTGATCAATAGGGTGACTTATAGTCCATTGCTGAGCCAGAGCATAAGTCGTTGGCTCAACCTGAACTTCTGAAGGAGCTGAAGATGAGACTTCAGCAACTTCTGGTATATCAGCCAAGAGAGGAAGAGGTTCAGATGTCATTTCATTCACTGATTGCTGAGATAGAAGGTTCAGAGGCAGGCATAGTGTTAATAGGAACAACTGAGACCCATGATGTTTCAGCTTCACTTGTCTGCATGCTTGTGATGATAGTAGGATCATCATCTTCAGCGGAATGAGTATGAGATGGAGGAGTAGGAGCGTCTTCTGAATCACCAAGATGAGAAAACATCCAATGATTCAGTTCTTCAGTATCAGCAAAAGGTTTAGAGTTCGCTGAACGGGATTCGTCAAAAGTGAAGTGGATAGTTTCTTCTACAGTTTGTCTTCTTCGATTGAATACTCTGAAGGCTTTGGAAACTGAAGAATATCCAAGAAAGATTCCATCATCAGCCTTAGGATCAAACTTTCCAAGGGCATCTCTGTTGTTCAGTATAAAACACTGACATCCAAAGATGTGAAGAAAGCTAATTGAAGGCTTTCTCCCATGGAAAAGTTCATAGGCTGTTTTCTTGAATCTTTTGATTATCAGCGACCTGTTTTGAGTAATACAAGTAGTGTTGACAGCTTCTGCCCAAAACTGAGTAGGTAGGTGAGAATCGCTGAGCATTGAACGTGCAGCTTCGATGATAGTTCGATTTCTTCTTTCAGCGACTCCATTTTGTTGCGGCGTTCTCACTGAGGAAACGTTGTGAACGGTTTTTAAATTCAGTCCCATGATCACTCCTTATTGAGCGAATGGTCATGTTGTTCAGGACTTCCATTTTCCTGACAAAAGTGATGAGTTCTTCAGGGGTGTCACTCTTAGAACGGAGAAACATTACCCAGGTATATCGAGAGAATTCATCAACGATGACCAAAGTATATTTCTTTCCAGCGATGGATTGTTTGTTAACAGGGCCAAACAAATCCATATGGAGAAGTTGTAGAGGAGATGACACTGAGGAAACTTGTTTAGACTTGAAGCTTGCCTTAGTTTGTTTCCCTTTCTCACACGCTGAACATAGAGACTGCTTAGCGTATGAGTGTTGAGGTAGACCAGTAACCAACTCTTTAGATGAAAGAGTATTCAGTGTCTTGAAGTTGAGATGGGAGAGCCTCTTATGCCATAGCCAGTTGACATCAGATGAGGCTTTTGAGAAGAAACAGGAGTTCTCAGTGGTTGTAGAGTCCATGTCTATAACATAAACATTTTCATACGATATCCGCTGAGAGCTATCTTCTCCTTTTTGTCAGTGACAAAGCAGGATTCCTTAGTGAAAATCACTTTGTTATCCTTGTCACACAGCTGACTGATGGTTAGAATATTATGCTTCAATCCTTCAACATATGCGACTCTTCTGAAGGTTGTTGTACCATTTGAGAGTACACCAAACCCTCGGGTATAGCCTTTTCCGTATCCACTGAAGGTCACTGAGGGACCCTTCTCTTCCTTATACTCAGTGAGTAGGTTTTTCTTTCCGGTCATGTGTCTAGAGCATCCGCTATCGAGATATCAGATACCCTTTTTAACCTGCAAACAAAGGAAGATTAGTTTGACTTGGGCACCCATTTCACCATGGGCCCACATTTGTCAGTGGTGGTAGAGGAAGTGGAAGGTTCAACAATCTTCGCAGCATTTGAAGATTCAACTTCAGAACTAGTCTTCACTTTGGTTAATTTCTTAACCTCATTGGTCTTCTTTGCCTTGGGGGCATTGATCTTCACCTTAGCTAACTTTTCAGCTTTGGTGGCTGTGGGGCACTTACTAGCAATGTGATCGATAAGTCCCCAGTGATAACATTTCCTATAGCTAAAAGTTGCTTTAGGACCATTTGCATGGTTAGCCGTTAATTTTAAATGAGCAGGGCAAGCACCAAGTATACCTTTGGCATTGGAAATGGGAGGAACAGTCAGTTCTTCGGATTTCTTACCAATAATATCCACTCTGATTCTAGGAGTAGATCGCTGAATAAATCCAGGGATCTTGTTTTTAGAAGTAGAGGGATAAGTCACTGAAACCTTAGAAGCATTCATCTTTGGTACATAGGTACCCTTCTAAGGTTTTTGATTGAAAACTTTTTCTTTACCTTTATCTTTAGAAGTTAAGGTACGTTTTTCCTCAGGGATGGGACTTTTAGAAAAGAGATACTGACATGATGAAGTATCAGGGACTGATGATATGAAATTTCCAAATTTGAGCATGGAACGATCAGTGGTTGGTTCTAGAGTATCAGCTTTAAAACCAAGTCCACTTTTATCACTCAGTGGAATCTGAGACTTTATGATCTCAGTGATCGTTGTTGAGGATTTACACCATCCTTCAACAGTAACCTTTTCAGCTTTTAATGCAGCGATAGCCTCTTCACGTTCGATTTTAACTAGTTGATTTATATGAACCTGATCTTTTAAATCTTCTTCAATTTTAGAAAGCTTTTCTATTTGAAGGTGACAGTTTTTAAGTTGTTCAGCGAGATCAAGGTTTTGATTTTCAGCGACGGTTTTTCCATTCATGGCATCATAGAAGTTCATAGTCAAGAGATCGATCTTTCGAAGACTATCAGCTTCATCAATATCTGAAATGTTAGTAAAGAAAGAAGTTGATACCTTAGTAGCAGAGGCTGAAGTAGAGAGAATGTCAGAATTGTCTTCGTCTTCTTCAATTTTAGCCATGAGGCAGAGATTGGCCTCATCATCATCTTTAGAGTCAGATGATTCTTCTTCATCAGAGGCAGCCCAGTCAAAGTCAGCCATAAGGCCTTTGCCTTTCTTCTTAAAGCTTTTCAGCTTTGCATACTTTTCTTTCAGCTTTTGATACTTGTCATCTCTAGCCCTGGGGTTAGAGGATTTCTTGGAGAAAGCTGAGGGTTTATAGACTTTCCTTGACCTGCATTCACTAGCAAAGTGTCCTACTTTCTCACAGTTAAAGCAGGTAGCAGTAGCCTTATCAACAGGGGTTGATATTTTTGGCTTGTCAGTGAGTGCAAGGGGTTTGTTCCTTCTGATATTATTCTTTATGGCGAATCTCCTGAACTTATTAGATAGGAGTGCCATAGATTCATCAAGATCTGAAGAGTCGGCATCTGATGAGCATTCAGAGTTAGTTTCCAACTCAGTGACAATGATAGTAGATCGCTGAGTGGAAGGTGACTCTGAGAGTAAAGCAACAGGTGTGCTTTTGGAATCTTTTACAAGATTCTTCTTAAGATGAAACGACTGCTCATGATTAAGCATAGTGTCATATAAGGTAGAGAGAGTCATGGATTTTAGATCCTTTGATAGCTTGAGACACATTGAATAATTGTCCCAGCTTTCAGGTAAACATTCTAGGAACTTTGTCAGAATTTCAAAGTTAGAATATTCCTTACCAACGGTTTTCAGATCAATAATTAAACAGTTAAACCTCTGATGTACTTCAAAGAGAGCTTCATTCTTACCACAAATGAAGCTTTCATACTGTCTGAACAGGTTGATCTTTCTTGAGTCCTGGACTTCAGACGTACCTTCATATTGAACACAGATTGTCTCCCACATGGCTTTTGAGGTTTTTAGGTTCATGACGGAATGGTATACTTCGTCAGGAAAAGCCATAGAGAGGATAGATCTGGCTTTAGTTTCGATAGCCACCTTCTTTTTATCTTCATCAGACCAATTGTGAGGTTCCTTAGGAATGATTCTTTTAGGAATAGCAGCTCTAGTAGTAGTGCCTGGAACTTCAGGATCAATCCTAACAGGAATATATGGGCCATTTTCGATGTAATAAGGCATAGTAGGATCTACACCTTCTAAGAAAAGTATCATCCTATTTTTCCACAGATTAAAGTTATCTCTGGAAAATCTAGGGGGTTTTGCAAGAGAACCATTGTCAATATAGTTTGTGTTTGTGTTGGTAGCCATCATGAGAAATATCAAGGAAGAGAAAAGATTAGTATAAGCAAGATCTTGTTTATGAGTTTAAACAATCTGCTCTGATACCACTTGTTGGTCCTGAAAGGGTTATACAAGTTTGTAGAAGGGGGGTTGAATACAAACACACGATTTTTACTTTCTAAGTTGTTTACTGATATTTATCAAACAATTTACAACTTGTTGCGAACAAGATTAAGGATTAAACCTAATCTAAACAAGTTAAGAGAAACACTAAGTTTTCTTGCACTAGAATTAAGCTAGAAAGGAGATAAGAATATTAAGTATAATATTCTAACACAAAGTAGTAAGGAGAAGGAATGGCCGAGCACTTCATTTCTAAAGTTGGGTTCTTCTTATATACTGCATGCATTTAATGCACAGCAGTACAACTATACACGTGGCAGCAGCTGATTGGTTGCATGTTTTGACCTTGGTAGACAACCTAGTAGCCGCATGATGAACAGTGTAGAATCAGAGTTGGTTGTACGATTTTGGACAAAAGGGATGTCCGTTCTGACAGATCGTACGGAGACGTGCAAGGAGATAAGGCAAAAGTAACTTGTAGAGGAAACTTCATGATCAGCGATTACTGAACAGTACTTTATCAGCGAGTGACAAAGCTTAGCTATCACTGAAGTCTTCTACTTGAAACTTCACGTTGAGTGGACAGGTCTTGGCTTCGCTGATATCAGCATCAGTTCATTAGTAGACTTGTCGCTGGTTCTTTGGCTTGATCTTCGACTTCAACGTAGAACATTTGTTGACGTGAAACTTGTCTTCAGGGATCATAAGTAAACAACTAAAACTTATCAGCGATCATCAGTAAGACTGAACAGGCTCAGGGCTTGCCGATGAACAGTTTCGCTGAATGTCTAATTTAAAGAGCATGAGTTTCATATCAGCGGTACTTTAGAGACATAGTACTTATCAGCGATAGTGAAACTCTAATACATATTGTCTACTTACAATTTTCACTAAGTGTTTCTTAGAGAGTCATTATCAAATCACTGAGGGTTTGGATCAACAATACCAAGCCACAAGTTCACTAAATCAAAAGACCATTTGTTAAAATCCATAAAATGAAATAAAACGTAAATATATCATGTTTATACGAACCATTCTCCATAAACATAAATAACTCCACACCACTCTAGGTTAAGACACATAATTTGCCAATACACCCATCAAAGTGTATTTATACCAAAAGATTTACACTCTTAAAATAAATAGTTAAAATATCAATACCTAAGATTTACTCATCAAAATACTCGAAATACATCTTTTACCCAAAACCAAAAAGGTTTACAATTTAAAGAAATGTTCGTAAGGACGGGAATGACCAAGTATTCTCTGTGAAGGTGAGTGTTCCAATACAAAGAATGATAATTCTAAGTTTGAAAAGCCTCAAAGAAAAGACAAATGAATCAAAAGTCAAAGAAGAAAATTTATCACAATTCTAAATCTTCTGATTCAAAATATTCTGGTTATTCAGATAATTTTGTGAAAAAGAAAGGAGTGAAGCAAGAATAGAGGGTGAAGCAAAAGTCATATTTGCCAAACAAGCAGTTTGAGAAAACTAGTTCTTTTTCATATGTTTCAAAACCAATTGCAAATGATAAACAAAAACTTGTAAATTCTTACAAGTATTCAAATTAGCAATTGTTTGGTTTTGCAAATGATGAATGGTTTTGCTCTGCTTGTGGTCGAAGTGATTTTACTGCAGAACCTGTTTCATGTTGGTGGTATAATTCTTAGTATATTCCTTCTGCTAGTTTCAAAAAGGATTTTTCAAAGAAAAAGATACGACCAATTTCCAAAAAGGTGTCTAGCACAACTAACCACAAAGGAACCATCTTCAAATGGGTACCTGAAACTGCTTGATCTGATTGATTGCAGACCCATAATTTATGGTACTTAGACTCAAGGTGTTTTAAACACATGACCGGCCAAAAATATATTTTGAAGAACTATCAATAAAAAACAGTGGTCGAGTCCGATTTGGCAACAATCAGTTCACACCTATTCTAGGTTATGGTGACATTGTGCAAGACAATCTAACAATCAATAAGGTTAGCTACGTTAAAGGTCTTGAACACAATCTCTTTAGTATCAGACAGTTTTGTGATAAAGATCTGGAGGTAAATTTCAAGGCGAAACGATGTTGTGTCAAAACAGAAGAAGGTAAAGAACTCTTGGTTGGCACAAGGAAATCCAATCTTTACACAATCAACTTATCAGCGGTTAAACCTGAAGGGGATGTGTGTCTTCTTTCGAAATCTTATGTTCAACAAAGTTGGTTGTGGCACCGGAGACTATCTTATTTGAATTTCATATTTATGCAGAAATTGGTAAAGGGTGAGTTAGTTCGGAGTCTACCTCTGTTGAATTTTGGTGCGGATAATCTATGTGATACGCATGAGAAGGGGAACATGAAAAGAGTTCCTCACAAGCCAAAGCCTGAACCTACAACAAAGCGTGTGTTGGAGTTAATACATGTTGACTTATGTGGACCAATGAAGACTCAAAGTATAAATGGTAAGAAATATGTCGTGGTGGTTGTTGATGATTATTCTCGATATACATGGGTAAAGTTTCTTCGCTCAAAGGATGAAACTTCTGACCATCTAATCAACATCATCAAGTCAGCACAAAACAACATGCGGCTTTCTGTTAAGATTGTGCGTTCAGATAATGGCACAGAGTTTAAAAAATAGTGTCTTGGGAGATATCTATGAATCTAACGGGATTACTCAACAATTCTCTGCTTCTAGAACAACTGATTACATGGTGTGAGTTCCAGATTAGTGCATACAATCAAGAGATCAATAGAATAATAACAAGTCAATATGATCTCAACTGGTCATCCGTATATTGCATTAAGCTTTCAGAGAATTCTTTACAAACTATATGAATGATCAAACAATTGATTAAGTGATTTACCTATTTTCTAAGGCTAATAACACTATATATACCTAGGGCCTAATCTATCAAGCCCATGGCCCATAAAACAATTAAGCCCAAATAACAACATTTACACAATAAACCCTTTAACTTCTATTCAACAAGATTTATCCCTAACAATCTCCCCCTTTGAATTGAAGTTCAAGTTCTTGCGAAGTGAATCTCGAAGCTTCGAATGGCTTTGTGGTAGTCGATGTGGTCTTCAACTATTTCCAAGGCTTCTCGGGCGTTTGACTTGTTTTGATTGGCTGTAAACGCTTTCCGAAGATCCTTTTCCTTGGTGATGATATCTCTGAGTGCGTTTCTGACTTTTAGCAATGTACCATCGCAGAATCTGTCAACTTGGCTGAACCGGAGAAACTTCTTTTCATTTTGCTCGTTGAGATATACAATTCTAAAATCTGGTTTAAGAAGTAGTGAATGTTCGGGGTACATCTTCAACTCGGGTGCGTTCTGATTCGGTTTCAGCAGGTTTATCTTCTTAGTGCGGTGCTCGACTCCCATCTGAAAATCTGTGATGTAAGATATCAGGACTTTGTGGAGCAGGAATCGTCTGACAGCCTCGAGCGCTTTGGTGACATGAATCGGTCGGATAGTTCGGGTTCGAAGGTCTTTTAGAAGAGCATGAAAGTCATACAGTCTGAGGTTCTTAAAGTCTGCTTCGGAGAATCTCCATTCATTTTCGTCTTCGCATCGGACGGTGAATACTGGAAACATAACTTTAAGAATTCGGCTGGTTTGTATGTTGAGCACTTCTGTGATTTTGTGCTTTGTTCGGACTTGGCTGACTGGTAGACACCTCTTCATTACCTTTATGTATTGACTCTGGTAGTCTTTGTCGAACTTTGATATCCCAAGGCAGAAAGTTGGCTCGATCGGGCGTAACCTGTGAACGAATAACCTCTTCAGGGAGTCCTCAAGATAAGGAATGAGAATGATAATCTACTCCCATCTGATATGTTGCTGTGGAGGAGGTTGATCAGAAGCAGTCGGTTGTTGAGGAGATGTCGGATGTAGCGGTGTAGAAGTTTTGGGAATCTGTGAAGTTTGGCCTGGTGTACTGTAAAGATTTTGCAGCAGGAACTGGTCGTAGTCGATTTCATCATCGGCATCGGTCGGAAAGATCAGATTAACCTCGAAGTTCATTGCACTGGCGGCTTTTTGATACCATGCGTCTTTAGTCTCCGGGTCGATCAGTGCCTGTGAATCTCCCTCGGGCTTTTCAACCGTTGGGTCTTCGTCGTCTGAGATTTCCATGTCTATTACCATCTCAGCTAAGCTCAACTGGGCTTCAGGTTATTCTTCGGTTTGTGCCATAGTTGATGGTTCTGGTTGAACCATTGTTGTTGTTTCGGTGATGATTGGTTCGGACTCAGATAGTCTTTGTCTCTTGTTCTCCCCCTCACGGTGATCAGGATCATCCTGGTCATCGTGTCGTCTCTTGAGTCTGCCAGTTTGACTCTTACATGTGTCTTCGAGTGAGGTGACTCTTTCAGACAAAGTGGTTATTGCTTTCTGAACGTCCTTGAGAGTCGCGTCAAGCTGGTCCAATCGGTCGGTTACTGATGAAGACGGAGTAAGCGTTTGCGAACGTAGAACAAATATCAGGTCTGCTTCAGTGGAGGCGTCAGTGTTAGTATGTTGAAGCAGTTGGGCGAGAAGCATAGTCTTGAAGGTGTCCACCGAGTATGTGGAGGTGTTGGTGCGGTTTCGGTTTCGACTATCTTCTCCTTCCCTTTGATCAAGCTCTTTACCCTGTCGAGCTCTGTAGAGAACTTCTTTTCCAGTGCCTCGTGGACAGCCTTTAGGGCGCTGTCCAAATATTCCCTTGACAAGATGTCGGGTAATTAACTCCGAGATCACTTAGATTGCCTGTTGAGGTAGCTACCGTAGAGGTAGTACCACCTACGTTCACGGATGGAAACTGGGTGGCCGTGGTAGGATTTCCTTCCGATCCTCGTATTCCGCTCAATGGTAGAGATACTACGGAAGTTCCGATCGGGTCACTAAGAGCACCGATGGTTGCAGTCTCGTCCTGTATCTTAGCCAAAGAAAGAATAGTATCAAGTGGCTCAAGACTCGATTGTGCACTGGATAAAGTCGAGAACGGGGGAGGTTGTTCTCTTGTTTCAATACCTAGACTCTCCGAGTGAGAGAATGGTAGATTATGTGCTAAGTCCCCGTGAGAAAATGAAACACTCAGCTGTTGAGAGCTGAGTGAGTGGCTAAGGGGGGTGTTCAATTGCGCCGCTAGGTCCACGACGGCTTCTTCAATACCTCGTCGCAACGGATGAGACGAGATAGCAGATGTGGCTACCTGGCTGACGCTGGTTTGGATTCGCTCACGAGATTCTCTAGATCTTAGGCTAGTTCTCTCATGATTCTTTTTCGATCTCCATTCTCTCCGACTCGCCTGTTCTAGATTTTCAACTAATTCTCCCTCCTCTCTCCTTGTGTTTCCCATAATAGGCTGGGATGATGGGATGTTGGAGGGTATGGGTGAGACGGATGGAGATCCGTCGGTCATCGGTGGTTGTCGTCCGATACGGGGTGGAATCAGTGATGCGCGGATGGTTTGGTCCGTATCAGTGTCAGTGCTTTCGGATTCGACAATTTCGGCTTGGGTGAATGTGGAGATCGGTTCAGTTGTGTCCGTTCTGGAGTCTTCTTCTAGTAGTGGGGCAGTGACAACCGGGACCTCGTATAGGCTAGTCGACGGTCCGGCTTCAGTCGTGGTACAGGTTGTGTGTATGTGAGGTTGTTGGCTAGTTCCGAGTCGGCTAGAATGGGTAGTACTGGCATGTGTATCCAATGCACCGCCCGGGCCTGTTCCCGTCCCATGATGTACTCTCAACACACCCCGTCAGGGAGCCCCAGCTACCCGGACTCTACCTCCACGAGTCCTCGGACCCTCACGTCGCTCAGTTCTAGCTCCCTGTGGAGGTCCCTCCGGCTCTGGCTGGACCACAGGAGTACCTACGTCTCTCGCTCGTCTATACTCTAACACACTCGGTGCATTGGGGTCCGCATGTGTCTGTAGGGCTTCGGGTAAAGGCATTGGTTGGGCGTTGGACGGGTTGCGAATCACAAGATAGTGTAAATTGAAAGGAGGACATATCGGGTGGTTTATGTTAATGCCAAAAATCGCACCAAAGGGACAACTTAAGGTCGATGTGGACTTAAACAACTAAAGAAAGAATCTTTCGACGAGATGTGCGACGAGGATAAAAATAAAGTAACAAGGGATTTGATGACGCAGGAAAAACCTCAAACGAGGAAAAAACCTGCGGACGACAGTGGGTGTCGTCGCTATACTATGGTCGCCAATCAGGGGCGATGTCCTTGGATATTGGTGTCGATCGTACAACGATTACAATAAAGATGAAGGAAATGGTTCGAAATGTAAAGTACAAGTGTTTGAATGTAAAAACAGGTGTTTGTCGTGTACGAAACAAAGTGTGAACTGCTGGTCGAGGGTTGTTGTCGTGCGTCGAGAGCGATACTTAGAATAATGGTTCTTCACTTCAGGTGTTCTTGAATATTGCTTCGGTTGTTAATCGCCGGATATTCGATGTGTATCGGATGTTAACTGATGATCCTTGATGTGAAGACTTAGCTTGGTATTTATAGTCTTCGCGTCATTAATTAGCTCCATTAATGCTTTGATCAACGGCTACAACGGCTGGAAACGGTTGCCGGAGTGATTATCCATAATGTTCTTCGTCCGTTACGGCTGCTTGCTGTTAATGGCTTTGACTCCTGCATTAAATACTTAACAAACGTAACAGTCATGGTTAACGTTAGCTTTGGTCGAGGTCGCACGTCCTTATGTAATAGTCGTGCGGATCGGGCGACGCTATGGTCGACGGTCGTAAGGAACTTTCGACTTACCTTTTATGAGGGACGACGATGGTGTTCTAGGTCTTTGTCGAGACCTTATCTTAATACAAGATATAGTCCCTAATCATACGTCTTACCTGTTCTGGTCGTGGTCGAGCGACGTGATTTTTTGCCCAAACAGTTTGCCCCCAAAATTTGAAAATTGAATGTCAAATTTAAGTTTTAAATTTTGCTTGTCGAACGCTTAGACTTGTGACATGGGTTGAGGGACTTACCTGGTTGTCGTGGAACTAGACTGGTTCGCCTTTAACTGAACGAGAAGTTGAAAAGTTGTGACATCATACTGACGCGCGATGATGCTTACCAGCTGTCGAGGACAGGTGTCGAAGATCTGGGCGGATATACGAAAGGACGAGAGCACGCGGTGATCATCAAAGGGCTCGACCTGACATGATCGGCTGCATAAATAAATATTTTGATGGATCTTTTCTTGGCGATTTCCGTTCGATTAAAACTTGCAAGAATCTTTGACCTAATTTAAGTTTTTCTAAGATCATATAAGATACGACTCTCCAGTTTGCGTATGCGGAGCAAGTCTATCGCTAGAAAGCCTAGAAAAAACTAGGATATCTGGGGCCTTTCAGAAGTGCAAATCAATTTAACGGGGCTGGCAATGTCGACAGAGCCTAGAAGCACCATTAAAAACGAAGAAGATCTCGACGACTTTAGAAGTCTAGCGAGGATTTCCATGGGGATTATCGTAAGCAAGGTTGGCAAGGTTCGACCGGAAATGTGCCCCGATGGGTACGTTGTTATATACGAATACCCGTTCAAAATAGGCTTTCACTGGCCATATTCGCCTTTTGTCAAAGAGTTCATGTGTGAATTTGATCTTTCGCCGGGGCAATTGATGCCCCAGTTCTGGAGAGTTATCTTGATCATCGAACGACTTACCTCCAACTGGAATCCACCGATGAATGTGAGGGACCTTCTGACGGCGTATAAGGTCAAGAATGACCGGTACCGTCGCTATAGTTCGTTTTCAAGGTTCAAGGGTGATCGTACCCTGGTTTAAAATACTGCGGTCAACGACCGTGGATGGAAGAAGAGGTACGTATTCGTACGAGTGTCGACGCTGGACACTGATAGTGAATGGATTAGGGAGGGTTGGAATATGACGGGTGAGCCTTTGATTGTACGTTTTCATGTTATTCTGTTGCTCGATTGTTTTTTCGACTGATCTTCTTTTTTATGCGTAGATATTGATTTCGATAAGGTAGAGTCGGATGATGCTTCTCGGGCTAAGATCGAAAAGTTCTTGGAATTTTGTACCGAAGACCGGTCGTACGTCACGTGTCATTTGATAGACGAGGATGATGACACCGTTTTCTTGAGCGACGGAGTGAGGATGGGTCGAGAGGAGAAAGAAGAAGAGGAGGACTCTGAGAAGACTGAGGAGGAAGAGAAGAGTGAAGAACCAGAGGTAGAGATAATTGGTAAGTATTTTTTTGTCTTCTTTTCGCTTGACTTGGTCTTTCTTTGTTCTGAATCGTCTAATTTCTTTCTTTTACCGTACAGGTGAATCTCAAGTGCATGCGACATCTTCTGTTGCTAGGAAGATGGCACAAGTCGAAGTAGCTCGCGAGGCGAGGGAGAAGGACGTTTCGACAACTGGGTCAGGAGTCCTGAAGAGAAAAGAGGTCCCAATAGCCGGGTCGGGCCTCTTAAAGAGGATAAAGGTGTCCGTTCTGAGGGAACCGTCTTTGAAGACGGGTAACCCATCGAGGGTTGCCTTGTCCAGGAAGGCAAAGGCAAATGCGTCGGTTGCGTTTGACACGACCAGCGCAAAATCTGTGGATACTGCATAACTGGCGACGATGTCTCTCGTCGTCCTATCCGGCCCTTCATCGGCCGACAGGGGCAAAGGCGCGCAGAAGGGACCTGTGGGGGAAACGACGGTCAACTTTACGTTGCCGTCGGGTTTTCTGGACGACAATGTCTTGGACGAGACGAAGTTGTTCCCCCATTTGGAAAAATATTTTCTTCCGTCTTTCAGGGAGCGTTTTGACGGGTTTTCTTTCGAGAAGAAAGAGTTCCATGCAGCTGGACTCTTATTCTTGGTAAGACTTTCTTTCAAGACTTGTCGTTTGTCGTTGTCGTTGTTTACTAATGTCGCTCATATTATGATTCTCCAGGCGTTCCAAGCTTCCCTGGCATTGCAGGCCGAAACGACGAATATAGAGGTTTCAACGGCTTCTGTTACCAAAGATGAAGATGCAGCGTTAGCTAAAGAGAAAGCTGTTTTGAAGCATGAAAAAGCGATGTCGGTGCGCCTTGACCATGCTCTGGACGAATTGGATGCCCTCGGTCATACAAGAGACGAGACAAACTCGCATTTGAAGGAGTCCCTGACTTTGATGCGCGACCAGAGAGAGGAGCTGGAGGGGATGAAGGAATCCGTAACCGCGAAGAGGAAGGAAGTCGAAGGAATCAAGGCTAAGGTGATAAATTTGAAGAAGGAGTCTGATGAGTTGAAGGACGAGAATAAGTCTTTCTTTTCTTATACTCGACTTACTGCGCGTGCGGCAGTTATGCGACGTCACCTGCATGGCAAGGATCCTGTTAGGGCAAGTTTTATGTGTTGATTTAAAGTTCAAGGGTGTAATTTGTATTTCCTTAAACCTAGTCCATAGTGAACGGGCCGTGGGCTTGTTACCACGGGCCCAGCATATTTAATGCACAACTAGCTTAGAAAATTAGCTAGTTGTCTCATTTAGCTTTGAGCATTGTAACGATTTTTCTCTGATCAAATAGCTAAGTGGGCAGCCTTTGTGATTACTTTATTCGTTCATATCTTTATTCACATAAACACGATTGTTGCACGGATCTGGATCCTACAATTGGTATCAGAGCAGACGGACGGATCGATTCCAAGGTTTGAATTCATCAAAATTCTGGTTAGTTTGACTTTTGCTCGTCTGATTTTTCTTGAATTCTTGACTTTTGATTCAATCAAAATCAGTTGTTTTTACTTATTGGGTTGTGTTAGCATTATCATTCTAAGAGTTTCTGCAAAATTTCACATCCTAATTCGTTCGTTTGATTGGTCAATTTTGCAAAACAAGTTCTAAAATTTTGGTAGTGTTCTTACTCAAAAATTCGATTTTTGCTATCAAAAGGTGTTGTTTTTGCTCTAAAATCGATTGGGTCATTGTTGTTTTGTGCTTGGGATTGTTTCTAACCTTTCAGGAACACATTAGAGTAACCCTAGTGGAATTTTCGATCGATTTTGACAAAACAGCCGCAGAGTCCGGACACCACAGCCGCGTTTTCCGGACAGATCAAGGTGTCCGGACGTTTGTGGTTCCATCCGGACAAGTCATCTTTCTGGGTAAGTCATCCATCCGGGTAAGTCAATCATCCGGGTAAGTCTTTCAAATTTCTATTTTTCCGGATAATCTAGTTCCGGACAACTCAAAGTATCCGGAATTCGTTTTATCCGGAAATCCTCATTTACCCGGAATCATCGAAGTATCCGGACACATCATTCTTTCCAGAAACTTCTAAGTACCCGGTAAAGTCTTGATTTTCCGGTTACTGCCATCCGGTATCTTCAGAGCATCCGGTAACCTTGGTTATCCGGACAACTCAAGATATCCGGACAACTCTGCACTTTTTGAGCTGTGTTTTCGTAAATCCAATCCAGATACTTTCAGATCACTACCTTACTTGGATTACTATCCGGTAAGACCACTGTAGTCCACTTTAGAACCTGCGTTAGGACTCCACTCTTAGAATCTTGCGTTAGGTTCTCATTTCGAATCGATATACCCGTCTGACGATCACTCCGTTGCAACCAAAGATGTCTATTTCTCGTGATGCTCTCGCCATTGGTACCGACACCAAGCCTCCATGCCTATACCCATACGAGACACTTCTTCAAGATGAAGATGAAGTGAATGAGCTACTTGCCGAGAAGAAGACTGAACCCATGCCTGTAGCTGATCCTATTGCTCTTATTTCCACCAACAAGGGAAGACCTTCGAGCCGACACACCGAACGGGCTCAAAAGCATAATTCTTCTGATTCTGAACCGGAAGAGAAGAAAGATGAAGATTCTGATAGTGAAGTAAACGACTTCATGAAAGCCATTGCCCTCCTGACAAAGACCTTCAAGCAACAACAGTTTTACAAGAAACCAACGTCTAATGGTCAGCGCTACTCCACTTCTGCCAACAAGCGTCATGACTACAAAGACAAATATGAAGGTAAGAAGAAGGTCGATGAGCAAGATCAGACTGAGAAGAAGGACAAGACTGAGAAAGTTGATCGCAAGAAGAAAGATGAGCCCGTGAAATGCTATAATTGCGGGAAACTTGGTCACTTTGCCAAAGACTGCCGCCAGCCTACAGTGAAGAATGTCCACTACTACGAGGCCAAGCTAGCTTTAGCAAAACAAAAGGCGACTGGAGAAGCAATGTTCGCTGAGGATGATTACTGGCTGCAAAGATCTGACAATGAAGATGAAGATGAAGTTGCTAATGCCTTCATGGGATATCATTCCTCCACTGATGAGGAAACCGCAGCTGCACTTGCAAACCAAGTATGTGAATCTTGTCAACCAGATTTTTTAAGTGCTATGCAATCATTTTATGGTCAGGCTGAATCCTTTAAGGCCACTTCTAAAGAACAAAAGCTTGAAATTAAAACTCTAACAGAAAAGCTTAATGTTCAAATAAAGTTAACTGAGAAGTATAAGTCTGAAAATGCTGATTTAAAGGATAAATGCAAAATCCTTTCATTAGCACCCAAAGACTTAAGGGCCAGAATATCTGAACTTCAGCGTCAGCTTGATCAGTGCTTGAATGAGAAAGAAGACATTATTTATCAATGTTCTTCCCTTCAAGTTCAACACAAGGAGTATGTGGCTAAAATCCTAAACCTTGAAACCAAACTCCACCAAAGGGGACAAACAGATCAAACCATTTTCCTGAACAAACCCAAAGAGTTCACATATTTTAACAAAGAGTGGGGAATCGGATATGATAATCCCCACTATTTAAAAAAGGGAAGATGGCATGTACCCATTTTGTATGATTTTGCCTGTTATGGATTATCTACAAAGTACCCGGAGTACAAAATCAAGTGGACTGGTCCCCTAGAACCTGAAAAAGAAGAGGAAACAGAGGAATACAAGCGCACACACAAACTCGGAATTCAACTTCCATTTTGCTATGAACCTCTAAATTACTCTTATCAAAAGAACAAAAAGTACCTTTCCAATGACTACTTCGACCCCTACAAAGTGCCAACACCCAAGGATTCCTCCAAGAAGGATGAGGATGTAGCAGCAGCAACCAAGACTGAGACGGATGAGTTTAAACTCTATGTTCCCCCTCTCATCTTGGAAGCAAAGATAGTAGAGTTGGAGAAGTTATTGGAAAGAGAACGGCTGGTTTTTCAACATGAGAAGAACGATTTAAACAAAGCTCTTGAGAAACTCAAAGTTGAGATAACCGATGGTATGACAAGTGAAGCAAAGGAAAACTTTCTGTGGGAAATCAATACGCTTTCATCTAAATTGTCTGAAATGACAAAAGAAAAGCAAGCTTTACTTGACAAACTTGAGAAACAACAACCGGTCAAAACCGAAGCTGTGTCTGATGAAGGACAGGAGATCCTTCGGAGTGAAATCCATCGACTTACATCACAACTGTCTGCTTTGGCAAAAGAAAAGATGGAAGAATATGCGAAAAATGGTCAGCTTCAAGAGCAAATTGACCGACTCCAATCTAAAAAGGAGATTTCACCAGAACCTTCCTCAAATTCATCTGACAAATCTTCGTGCAAAGTTTATTTAGACAAGATTTCCAATTCACAAACCGGTTATGCTTCTCAAGACGAGAGTGTTTTAAGGAATTTGAACTCTGATTTTTTCTTAGCTTCCGCACCAAATTCCCCAAAGCACACAAGCACGAAGAGTTCCTCGCCTTCCTCCACCAGTCCAAGTCCCGACATTCCTGAAGTAAATTTTTCTGAATTCATGAACTCAGAAGGTGATGATGAGGGAGAGTTCGAGTCGTTCCCTTTCGACAAACCTCTTCCGAGTCACACAGATTTTTTATCCCCAGTTGTGACTCATAAGGTCAATTTTGAAAAGGGAGCATGTTCAAACTCAAAAGGCCCAGCTGTGATCAAAATTTTAACATCTAAACCTGTTTCCCAAAATATGTCACAGCCAAGGCAAAAGACTAAACAAGTTTCCATTAAAGCTCCAACTCCTTCAAAAGTCACTGATCATTCTGTACCTGCTGTTGCAGCTAAAAATGGTCAAGCCAGACGAGTAACACCAAAGTGGCTAAAGGAGGATTCTGTCAAGAAGGATGCATCAAAGTCATTTCCCCATGCTTTAAATTCTAGAATAAACAAAGACAGTAGTGATTGGAATCAACAGTATTATTTTGAAGTTTCTTTTCCGGTTAAAGTGAATTCTCTTCCACAATTGGCTCGCTTATTGCATGATTGCGTGTGTTGTTCAAATTGTGGTTGGAATGATTTTGAAGCTAGTTTGGAAAAAGTAGTGTCTTTTCCTGTTAAACTAAACTCTCTTCAACACTTGATTCGTTTATCGCATGATTGTCTTTGTTGTTCTAATTGTGGTGGGAATAACTTTTATGACATTCTGAAAAATGATTGGTATGCACCATCTTGTGTATATAATCTCTATGCAAAGCGCATTCCCCGTAATTACAAGAACAATCCATCTCATAAACGGGGTAATCATTCAATGGTTCAACCACGGCGGGAGGCTAGATCCAATCCTAGATGGACTGCTCCTACCAAGGTTAAACCAGCTCCTAAAAGGCAACCTGGCACAAAACATGTTCCTCCCACGGGTGTACAATCTGCACCTAAGAGGCGACAAACGCGAAAATCAGTTCTCCCAACGGGTGTACATTCTTCACCTAACGGGAAAGGCGTGCCAAAACAGGTTTCTTCAAAGGGAGCCACTCCTAACCCTCCAGGACCCAAACAAATTTGGGTACCTAAAGTTCTCTAATCTTGTTTTGCAGGGCGGTCATGTGTGGTACTTAGATTCAGGATGCTCCAAGCACATGACCGGAAGGAGGGAGCTTCTCACGAACTACAAAGAAGAATATCAAGGAGATGTGAGATTTGGCAACAACGAGCGTTCGCCGATTGTGGGCTACGGCGACATCGTGCATGATAAGATCACCATCAAGAAGGTGTCACACGTCCAAGGGTTGGGTCACAACTTATTCAGCATAGGCCAATTTTGCGACAAAGATCTTGAGGTCAGTTTCAAAAAGACAAGGTGTAGAATACTCACCGACGACGGTGAGACACTACTGGTTGGACATCGAAGAACCAACCTCTACACCATTGATCTCTCGGCTCTTTCAATTGATAACCTTGTCTGCCTTCTGTCAAAGGCCTCTTCCGACCAAGCTTGGATCTGGCATCGACGCCTCTCGCACCTCAACTTTAGAAACATCAATCAGCTGGTGCTCGGCAAACACGTTAGAGGCATGCCCAACCTTCAGTTCGTAAAGGATCATCTGTGCGAGGCATGCGAGAAGGGAAAGATGAAGCGTGCATCCCATCCACCAAAGGACACTCCCAGCACCTCTCGGACTCTCGAACTCCTTCACATGGATTTGTGTGGACCGATGCGTGTTGCGAGTATCAACAAGCGCAAGTACGTTCTGGTGATAGTGGAAGATTACTCCCGTTACACCTGGGTGATGTTTCTCCGCTCAAAGGATGAAACTCCTGAGATCATCATCAAGCATCTCAAGACGGTCCAATTGAACAAGCGTCAACAAGTTCAGTCCATCAGAACCGACAACGGGACGGAATTCAAGAATTCCAAGATGGACGGTTATCTCTCCTCCGTAGGAATTTCGCACACCTTTTCTGTCGCACGCACTCCTCAGCAAAATGGTGTGGTGGAAAGACGTAACCGTACCCTAGTCGAAGAAGCACGCACAATGCTTTCCCAAGCCAATCTACCGCTATATCTTTGGGCTGAAGCAGTGTCTACAGCTTGTTACACGCAAAATCGCACGATTCTGTACAAGCGATTCAACAAGACGCCCTACGAGATCATGAATAATCACATTCCGACTATTGGCTACTTTCACGCGTTCGGATGCACGTGCTACGTACTGAACGACAAAGATGATCTCGGCAAACTAAGCCCCAAAGCGGATAAAGGAGTCTTCATCGGATACTCAATGCAGGCTAAGGCTTATCGCGTTTACAACACACGGACTAAATCCGTTGTTGAGAGCATAAACGTGACATTCGACGAAGCCGCAGATTTGGCTTCTGAACATCGCAGTTCAGAACCCGGTTTAACTGGTGTGTTAGCTTCCGGACCTTCTAGTTCGGGATCTACACAAATGACAGTAAATCCGAATCGTGCATCTTCATCGAATGCAACTTATTCTGATTTAGATTTATTGTTTGAGCATTTTTATGATGACATATTTCATGCTCCCCCATCTGTCTCAGCTATTCCTCGGATTGAAGTTGCTCATCTTGAAGATTTGGACAACCTCTCTGGTCCACCGCCTTCTACAAGCTCACCCTCTAACACCATGGAGACAGTACAGCAATCATCACCTGAGTCACATGTTCCTGTGATTCCCCCGGAGGACCCAAACCCAGTTCCGAAGATCGTTCCTACAGATTCGCCTTCCTCGACAACCGACGATCAACCTCGGCATTCCTCGGAACCAGAAGTTGTACAACCATTGGCGAATCCTCCCCCACCTCCTCCAAGGTCTCAACCTGCTACTCTCGAAGCCGTACAAGACCTCCCATCCGGTTCGTATGTGGATCCGGACACCTCTCATTCCACCCAGCAGCCACTTCCACACACCACCAAATGGACGAAGGCACATCCTCTGCATCAAATCATAGGTGATCCCTCTACACCTGTTCGTACGCGAGGCGCTTCCGCCAACTTCTGTCTCTTCTCCGGCTTCTTAAGTAAGATAAAGCCAACAACTGTACGTGAGGCACTTGAAGATTCGGACTGGATCATTGCCATGCAAGAAGAGCTCAATCAATTTGAAGCCCTAAAAGTGTGGCGGTTGGTTCCACGTCCAAAACACAAGACGGTGATCGGCACCAAGTGGATCTTCAAGAACAAGAAGGACGAAGACGGTATTGTTGTCCGCAACAAGGCGCGACTCGTGGCTAAGGGATATCGTCAGCAAGAGGGAATTGACTTTGATGAAACCTATGCTCCGGTGGCACGAATCGAAGCAATTCGCATGTTTCTAGCCTATGCTGCGCACAAGAACTTCACAGTCTTCCAAATGGATGTGAAGACGGCCTTTCTATACGGCGATCTCGAAGAAGAAGTTTATGTGTCACAGCCCGAAGGCTTTGTGGATGAATCAAAGCCTGACCATGTCTACATTTTAGCCAAAGCACTATATGGGCTCAAACAGGCCTCGCGAGCTTGGTACAATACTCTCTCTAAGTTCTTATTAGAGAAAGGCTTTACAAGAGGTACAATTGACTCTACTCTGTTTATAAAGAATGAAGCCGGTCATATCGTCTTGGCTCAGGTATATGTTGATGACATTATTTTCGGTTCTACCAATCCTCTCTATGCCAAGAACTTTGCCAAACTAATGGGAAAATATTTTAAAATGAGTATGCTTTGTGAGATGAATTTCTTTCTTGGTCTACAAGTTAAACAACTTTCGACCGGAATATTCATTAACCAGTCCAAATACATTCGGGATATTCTTTGGAAATTCCAATTGGACCAGGCCTCACCAATGAAAACTCCCATGGCAACTACTACAAAGCTTCACGCTGATCCCAATGGAACGGCTGCGAATCAGAAGTTGTATAGAGGAATGATTGGCTCATTAATGTACCTCACTGCCAGTAGACCGGATATAATGTTCTCGACTTTCCTGTGTGCCCGGTATCAATCCAACCCCAAAGAGTCTCACATGATTGCTGTTAAACGAATTTTTCGTTATTTACGTGGTACTGCTGATCTTGGCCTATGGTACCCGAAAGAGACAGGTTTTGGATTATCAGCTTACTCTGACGCCGATCACGCGGGCTGCATGATGGATCGGAAGAGCACATCGGGGCACATTCAGTTCCTGGGAGATAGTCTGGTAAGCTGGGCATCAAAGAAGCAGCAGTGCGTTTCAACGTCAACTGCCGAGGCGGAATATGTGGCCGCCGCAAGCTGCTGTTCCCAAGTCATCTGGATGCGGACACAACTCAAGGACTACGGCTTCACGTATGTCAAGGTCCCAATCTACTGCGACTCGAAGAGTGCTATAGCTATCTCAAGCAACCCGGTCCAGCACACCAAGACGAAACACATCGACGTTCGGTATCATTTCATTAAGCATCACGTCGAAAGAGGTACTGTCGAACTCTACTTCGTGAATACTGAGAATCAGTTAGCAGACCTGTTTACCAAAGCCTTGGACGAAAGGCGTTTTAAAACTCTGGTGTTCAAGCTAGGTATGCTAAACCTGAAAACTTAATCCTCATGTGTACCCTTGACAAGTTCCATACCTCTACGAGTAACTGTCTTACTCATTATCCGGTGTCAACACTCTGGGTGATTGAGCAAACACTTCCTCGCACTGGTATTCTACTTGCCTCGGAAACACAGGTAGATTTAGTTTCTGTATTTGCTAGGTAGTTTCGTACATTTTTTCCTTTTCTTCGTGTGATTCTTTTATTCAATACTGTCGTCTGTTTGTTATTTCCCACTCTCTGTGCTTTCACTGTTTGTTCATGTGATCAGGGGGAGCTCACTGCCATATCAGGTAGGTATTCTAATCTATTAAGGGGGAGCGTCACACACAGTTCTTTCTTAAACAGGTCAAAAGTTTTTTATGTGTGTGGGCACTCCCAAGTCCAACTTGGTCAACAGTTGAGGGGGGGGGGGGGGGGGGGGGGCGACACTAAGTTTTTCATTTCCACACTCACACATTTGTGTATCGGATTCCTCACTTGCACCCTACTGCACGCTTCGAGGGGGAGCAATGGCAATCCCATGCTCAGTTTGAGGGGGAGTGAGAGTAAGAACTCTGGCAGATCATTTCCCTGAAAATTCTGCGAAAATTGCCAAAATCAGCTCATCCGGACAAGTCCGTTTATCCGGACTCTTTATGCTCTCCGGACACCTCTGGTATCCGGACTCTTCTTGTATCCGGATTGGACACCATCCGAGTATGACCCGTTCAAGACCCGGGTTATTAATACCACCCGGGCCCCTCGTACTTTCATTATCTGGAAATCGCTCGAAGAACCCTAAACCCTCGTCATTTCTCTCTCTCGCTCGGATCTCCTCAATCGCACGTTACACACACACGTTTCCTCTGCAAATCAGGTATGTTGTTCGTCCCTACCAATCGTTCATTTCCTTCGGATCATAACCCTTATTGCATCCCAACCAAACCTCGGTTTGATCGAGATTTATCAACCCGAAACAACCCTCGGATCCACACGATTTTGGGGTTCTTTTGGCGTAAGATTGCTAGGAAATGCCCAAGGTAGTCTTGCATGGCCTGTCGTATACTTCTTCACATGCACACTAGCACTTAAACCACGATCTGGTAGATTTATCACCAAGCGGTTTCGTCCGGACACCATCATAGTGTCCGGACACAATCATCAATATGAGGTTTTATCCGGGCACATTCAACGAGTGGATGAACTATCCGGAATCTCTCAACCGAACGGAAACCTAGTTGTCCGGAAACCTTATGGTTTCCGGTAAGTTCAACTACCGGATACATTTGGAGTCCGGACATACCCTTTATCCGGAAAATCAGCCTCTCAGGGAACTTTATCCGGATCTTTCACGTCTATCCGGACTCCTCTGTTATCCGGACAACTCATGTTGTCCGGACACTTCATTTCATCCAGAAAACTCCCCTGTTTTGTCCAATTCTTGCCTGTTTTACCAAAACCAGTCCTCGATCTGTCTCAGATTGAGCCATTCAAGGCACGGGTACGCACCTACATTTGTAATTCTGTTTATGTTCCTAACCGCGTGCTATTTTCACAGATTTACACATGGCGGATCAACAACACCCGGAAGAACACATTCCTCAGGAGGAGGAAATTATAGACGACGTCGCTGATGCTGCACTGGTCGACCCTGACCATGGCATCGAGCTAGAGGCGAACAACCACTACCTCGACCCGGCGCTCTTCAGGCCCAACCCACAACATCAGGTCATACTCGACATCCTGATGCGCCATCCCATTCATGCAGCGCTGACTCGCACCGCTGATGTTCCTTTGCTCTATGTACTCCAAGTCTGGCTGACAGCACAAGTCCGTACGATCGGCAACACCCAAACCATCACGGCTCAGATAGACAATCAACCGTTTACACTGACGCCAGATTCGTTTCGCCGTTTACTGTCCCTGCCTGAGGCCACTGCCAACAACCATGAACGGTACGATCCTGCCGTCAACGATGCGACTCTCTGCGCCCAAATGCGTGCTCTTGGGTACAATTCTGATCTTCAACGGCCATCGGTCTTCAATCGGAAGTACTTGGCGCCAATTTGGTACACGCTCTTCACAATTCTCAATCGATGCCTTTCCGCCCGATGGAAAGGAATTGACCAATGTACCGGCAATTTTCTTCGCCTTGTTCACGCTGTGTGCTACAACCGCCACATCGACTTCGCCATGATCATCTGGCGTGAACTTGTGACCACCATCCGACATATCGGCGGCACCAAACAGAAGAAGTTTCTTGCATATCCGTGTTTCGTTTCGCTTGCCGTTCGCCAACACATGGATGCCAATCCCGCCATTCCCCGATGACTCACACATCCGGTGTGTCCCATGCGCCACCTCCAATTCATGGTAATCCGTAATCCATCTGATGCGGTTGCCTCGCCCATTCCTGCCGCCCTTCTGGCCATAGCCGATCCCGCTGCACCGGGGGTAGTTGCGTATAGGGGAGAGTTAGGGAATCCCATGGTCCAGCCAGAACCGGAGGGACCGGCCCAGGGACATAGACCCGAGAGACGTGAGGGTCCAAGAGTGAGAGGTGGAAGGGCCCGACAAGCAGGTGCTGTCGGGCGGGGAACGTTAGTAGTGAGAGGAAGGGGAGCGAGTGTAGGTGGTGCAGCGGAATCGCAGCCCGGTGCCAGTTCAGCCCAACCCGGTCCTTCTTCGAGACCACGCCTACATCACACCATCGAACCATATATAACCGAACCCCCTTCTCCCAGTACCCAAGTGGAAGACGTGGAATCCGACTCCACGGACTCCGATACCGACCGCATCATCCGCCTAACGCAAATCCCTTGTGGTATCGGACCCAACTCTGATTTCTCCACTGGCATTCCACTTGACTCTCCACCATCTAGAACCGAACTGATCCCTAGGACGTCTGAGGGAGATATAGGTGTTGACTTAGAACATGCGAGAAGGAGAGAACTGCGTTCAAAGTTGAACCAGGAAAGATCGAGCCATAAAGATAACGAGGCTCAAGAGCGACCCACACCGAGTGTTATCCGGGTTACCACAACTACTATCCCGTCTCATCCGTTGGGACGGGGTATTGAAGAAGCCTCCGTGGACCCAGCGGAGCAATTGCACACCCCCCATAGCCACTCATCTGTCTCAAAACAGACGGATGTCTCAATATTACACGGGGAACAAGCACAACTTCCACCGGTCTCTCATTCAGAGAGTGCTGGTGTTGAAATAAGAGACCAGCAGCCCCCGGTCTCGACTTCTTTGTGTGCACCATCGAGTCTAGAGCCAATTGTTACTGAACATTCTTCGCCTAGGACACTTGATGCGGAACAACACCATGTCGCGGCTCTTAGTGACCCGATCGGAACGTCTATAGTGTCTCCGACTGCTGGAACACGAGGATTGGACGGAAATCCTACCACAGTCATCATCACGCCAGCTGTGAACGTAGGTGGCTCTACCCCAGTGGTAGATGCCTCAACGGGTCCTCTAAGTGAGCCCGGAGTTACGTTACCCGACTTTGTGTCAAAAGGGTCTCTGGACAGCACCCTTGAGGCTGTCCGACAGGTTATGGAGCAACAAATGCAGGAACATGTAGCCGCTGAGATTTCCAAAGCGACGCATGCTTTCAAAGGAAAGAGCTCTCTCGTCAGCACTGAATCTGTCTCCGTGCACCCACCGCCTCAACCGCAACCTATCTATTCGGTGGATACTCTAAAGACAATGCTCTTAGCCCAGCTGCTCCAGGAATCCGACTCTACCGCATCTGCTGAAGCAGACCTGATCTCCGTTCTCCGATCACAGGTCACTGCTCCTTCTTCGTCCATCACATCACGCCTTGACGCCATTGACTCGACCCTCAACGCCTACAACAAAGCGCTTGTCACGCTGTCTGAGAGGGTCCGCTCACTCGAAGACACCTGTAAGAGTCAAGCCGGCGGTCTCAAACGGAAACACGATGACCAAGAGGATCCTGATCACCGTGAGGGGGAGAAGCGACAACGTCTAACCGAGACCGCCTCCCTGCTCCACACTGAAGGTACATTTGCGGTTCATCAGGAACCCCCAACTGCGGCAGCTATAACAGCCGAACCAGAAGCCGAGTTGCCTCTAGCCCAGATGGTCATTGATATGGACATTTCAGATGATGAAGCCCCAACGGTTGAAAAGCCCGAGGGTACAAGACAGGAATTGGTCACTGAAGAACCATCAGACATGCCTTCGCTCACCTTGAGAGATCCAACATGTGACACCAACCCGGAAACTGAAGACGTATGGTACGAAAAAGCTGCCAGAGCCGTCAACTTCGAGGTAAATTTGGTGTTTCCTACTGATGAAGACGACAACATAGACTACGACCAATTTCTGCTTCAGAACTACTATGGTGCACCTCCCGTTCACTCAACTCCACCTGCCACGACTACAGATCAACCCGACAACTACAATACAGAAATCCCGACATCTCCTCTACAAACGACAGCTCCTGATCTTCCTCCCTCTCCTCAGCAACAAAACCGTTGGGAGAAGATCAAGATCCTCATTCATTATCTGGAGGAATCCCTGAAGAAGCTGTTCGTTCACCGAATTCGCCCGATCGAGCCGACCTTCTGCCTTGGCATCTACAGTCCTGAACCAGCACATCAACTCCGATACGTAGAAGCCATGAAGCGGTGTCTTCCGAGAGATCAGGTTCGAACCAAATATAAAATTTCAGAGGTGCTAAAGATTCAGTCAAACAAAATTATGAAGATCGTCTTTCCCGTTTTCACTGTTCGACGTGAAGACGGAAAAGAATGGATTTTTTCTGAGGCTGACTTTAAGCATCTCCATCCGTTCGACCTCCTGGTCCTTTTGAAAGACCTTCGCACCAGAACCATCCGACCGCTTGCTGTAACAAAGGCGCTCGAAGCGGTTCGACGATTCCTCGTCCGTTCCATTATGATGTCTTATCTTACGGACTTTCAATTGGCAATCGAGAACCGATCAAAGAAGGTAAATCTGCTCAAACCGAATCTGAAAGCTCCTGAACTGTCGATGTATCCCGAGAACGCAATGCTGCTTCAACCGGAATTTGGGATCGTCTTCCTCAACGCTCAGAAAGAAAAGGAGTTTATAAGGTTCAGTCAGGTAGATCGATTTTGCGACGGCACACTGCTCAAGGTTCAAGACGCTCTTCGGAAGATCATCAAGCACGAATCAGAAAATCCAAAGGTATCCTATGTTCCAAATCTGAATGAAAGAACTGCACAGAATGCTTTGGATATTGTTGAAGATCGTCTTGACTACCGTCGCGCCATCAGATTCTTCGAGGTTCATTTCGCTCTACGCAAACGTTACGTCTTCAACTGGCAAGAGATAGAGCGCGAATTTGAACTTCAAATCAAAGGGGGAGATTGTTAGGGCAAGTTTTATGTGTTGATTTAAAGTTCAAGGGTGTAATTTGTGTTTCCTTAAACCTAGTCCATAGTGAACGGGCCGTGGGCTTGTTACCACGGGCCCAGCATATTTAATGCACAACTAGCTTAGAAAATTAGCTAGTTGTCTCATTTAGCTTTGAGCATTGTAACGATTTTTCTCTGATCAAATAGCTAAGTGGGCAGCCTTTGTGATTACTTTATTCGTTCATATCTTTATTCACATAAACACGATTGTTGCACGGATCTGGATCCTACAGATCCTTTGGCTTCAGCGTCAGATGAGATGCGTCTCTTTTATGAGAGAGTCGGGACCGAGAGAGATCTCGACTTGGATGACGAGAAGGAGGTCGAGGAGGAAGCGGCTAGCGAGGGTTTTTAGGATGAGGTATCGGACAAGGTTGTGATCGATGCTCCTCCACAACCTTAGAAAAAATGTATTTGTTTGTTTGTGTTGTTCGACCGTTAGTGGTCGATTATGTACTCGATGGTTTATATAATGAACGCAAATTTTGTTTGAACTTTATGCTTTATCCAAACCATGTTTAATTATGAATTTGAACATAGGACACATAGGAAATCATGCGACTGAGGCATACATTGTAATACGATGAGTAAAATAAATATGTGAACACGCGATTAAAGCATTTTCTAAGTTAAGAGACTTAGGGGTAAAATCGTTTAGACTTTGCGATCGTACGATTAGATCGTATAATGAGTTTGTATCGTATGCCCCTATGGAGGGTTGATCAAGTCACAGACCTAATCATGTATGTCGTGCGACCCTGCGAATTTAAAGTCATATAGTAGACTTAGTGATTATTGTCGTGCATCCTGCGATAAAATGATGTCGGGGGTTTGTCGTTAGCTAACCAACGACCCTCCGATGCTTAAGTCAGTAAACGTTTTGTGAGAAAAAATCGTATGAAAAATAGTTAGAGAACGTATCATTTCAGACTCTCTCTATTTTCCCCTGTCATTTATTACCTTAATCTTTTTGGGAGGAAAAGATAGGTTTTAAATGACAGAATGACACGGAGAAATATTGTCCTGCGTTGACTATGTTGTCGTGCGACCGGGCACCATAGTAGACTTATCTTTGTGAAAAAGATATTAATTTAGGGATAGAGGAACGAACTTGTCGAGATCCTGATCTTGTGACTTTGGTTTATTTTTGCAGCTTCAAGGTAGACTTGTAGCACTCACGAGCGACTTTTGGCTCACTCTTAATCTCCTGGATTCCCCATGGCGTAGGGAATTTCAACATTTGATGATACGTCGAGGGAACGGCTTTCATATCATGGATCCATGGTCGTCCTAAGATGATGTTATAGGCCGACGCACAATCGATGACACTGAACTTGGTCTGCTTGTTGACTCCTCCGGCGTAGACGGGCAAGATTATCTCTCCGAAGGTGCTCGTCGCTTCTCCATTGAAACCGACCAAAGTCGTCGAACGTCGGGTGATTTCTGAGCGATCGATTCCCATGGCTTTGATGGTGTTGAGAAAAATAACATTTGCTGAGCTGCCCTCGTCGATCAAGACTCGACGCGTTAGACAGTTACCGACCGTGATCTGAATGATCAACCCGTCGTGATGCTTCTGATATGAGTCGCCAAGGTCGACGTGGTCGAACACAATCTTCATGGCTTCTAGCTCCAAATCTCTTTTAGGTCTAGACGGGCGAGGAATAGGCCGATCATCGGGCGCTTGACTGGCATGATGCTTGGCCGCTGAATACGTCAGACCACACACATCTGAACCACCGGTGATGCAATTGACGACCTTCGCATGATCGGGGGTCGTCGTTCGATGTCCGTTAGCTGAAATAGCGACATCATCGATAATATCTTTGAGATTTCCTTTCGGAAAATGATATGTTAGTTCCTTCTTCAATGCGATACAATCGTCTGTCACATGACCATGATCGACGTGGAAGTCGCACCACTTTGATTTGTCTTTTTTAGCATCGTCCAGGTCAGACTTCTTTGGCCATCGAATGGTCGATTGGGAACTTTTCAGAGCTTCGACTAGGTCCTTAGCGGTCCCTTTGAATTTGTAAGAGGATATCTTGAGGTACTGAGTGAACTTAGTCGCGGTCTTGGCTTCTGCTTTCGTCTTGAAACGAACATTTGAAATTTGGTGCGTGGGCTCTATTTTGGAAACAGCTTTTATCTTGAACTCTGGCTTTCTGACGCCTAACGACTTCTTTTCGTCAGTGTGCTTGCGACGAAAGGCGGCATCATCCTCGACCCTCATATATGCTAAGTTTCGAGCTCGGACGTCTTCGAAATTCTCTAGGGGATATTTGGTCAGGTCGGTGTATAGACCCGAACTATCGTCCAGACCACGCTTATAAGCTTCGATCGCAGTTTTGATGTCACAATTGTGGATACTGATCATTTCGGCATTGAATCTATTGAAATAACTTCGAATAGACTCATTGGTCTTCTGCACGACATAGTACAAATCATTAGTCTTCTTTTCCATCTTACGACTGCTGGCGATTTGCCGGGAGAATTGGTTGACCAATTCGGCGAACGACCCGATAGATTTGGGTTTGAGATTGATCAACCACTGGAGAGCTGGACCAGTGAGAGTCACCCCGAAACTCTTGCACATGCATACTTCCTGGTACATGTGTGGAATCGAGATCGTCCACATGACCTGCTTATACTGCGCGACATGCTCGGTTGGATCGGTCACACCCGAATACTTGGGAGTAAAGGCAGGAATGTTATACTTCTTTGGGACCTCGACGGTGGCGATCTCGTCAATGAAGGGCGACGCCTGATACCGCGAGCGAGGCTCGACGTCGACAGGCACGGCTGCCCCAGGCAACTTGGCGAGCAAGGACAGGACGCGCTCATTTTGGTCTTCTAACATCTTCAAACGCTGGGCGACGGGATCGTTAAGATCAGGATTTGCCCCTGTCGAGGGATTGGTCCCTATACTAGTGCCATTACCATGCGACGAACCATTGGTGTCCCCGTTGAATGGAACAAAATATGGCTGTGACCCATAGTGGAATTGATGCGGTCCATTCTGAAACGATTGTGGTCCATGCTGAAATGGCTGCGATCTCTGCTGGAAAGATTGCGATCCTTGCTGGAAAGGTTGCGGACCACTTTGGAACGGCTGGGAAAACGGCTGGGATCCATTCTGAAACGGCTGGGCGCCACCTTGCAATGGTTGGGATCCATTGTTCAAGGGTGGTGGTCGGATGTGCTGAGGGGGAATCTGCCCAGACTGGGGATTTGGAATGAACGGACCCGGCTGCTGATTCTGTGCGGACGGGCCTGGTCCCGGACCTGGATTCTGGATGAATGGTTGTTTGGGCAAAAAATCACGTCGCTCGACCGCGACCAGAACAGGTAAGACATATGATTAGGGACTATATCTTGTATTAAGATAAGGTCTCGACAAAGACCCAAAACACCATCGTCATCCCTCCTAAAAGGTAAGTCGAGAGTTCCTCGCGACACTCGACCATAGCGTCGCCCGTCCCGCACGACCGTCGCATAGAACCATGCGACCTCGACCAAACTAACGTTAACCATGACTGTTACGTTTGTTAAGTGTTTAATGCAGGAGTCAAAGTCATTAAAGAGCAACGGATATAACCGACGCAACCATCAACGATCGATAGCCGTAACGGACGAAGATCATCATGGATAATCACTCCAGCAACCGTTTCCAGCCGTTGTAGCCGTTGATCAAAGCATTAATGGAGCTAATTAATGACGCGAAGACTATAAATACCAAGCTAAGTCTTCATATCAAGGATCATCAGTTAACATCTGATACACATCGAATATCCGTCGATTAACAACCGAAGCAATATTCAAGAATACCTGAAGTAAAGAACCATTATTCTAAGTATCGCTCTCGACGCACGACAACAGCCCTCGACCAGCAGTTCACACTTTGTTTCGTACACGACAAACACTTGTTTTACATTCCAAACACTTGTTTTACATTCCAAAAACTTGTACTTTACATTTCGAAGCATTTTCTTCATCTGTATTGTAATCACTGTACGATCGACACCAGTATCCAAGGATATCGCCCCTGATTGGCGACCAAAGTACAGCGACGACATCCACTGTCGTCCGCAGGTTTTTTCCTCGTTTGAGGTTTTTCCTGCGTCATCAAATCCCTTGTTTCTTTATTCTTATCCTCGTCACACGTCTCGTCGAAAGATTCTTTCTTTAGTTGTTTAAGTCCACATCGACCTTAAGTTGTCCCTTTGGTGCGATTTTTGACATTAACAGTTTGGCGCCATCCGTGGGACTACATCTAGAGAAAATCCTCGACGAACGTGCATTCTACTAATAGTTTCTTGGAGTTTCTTGTAATTTCTGTTGCAGGAAAATGGCAGCCCCTGGAAATCCGCAGCAAGCCGTCGCTCAGATGTATCAGGAGCTCGAGGTTGCCAGGAATCAACTCAATGCAATGACAGAGCAGAATCGCAGAGCAGCTGAAGAGATCGCGCGGCTAAGGAATCCTTTTGGACCCCAGAATGGTCCTAGACCATTCATCCAGAATCCAGGTCCGGAACCAGGCCCGTCCGCACAGAATCAGCATCCAGGTCCATTCATGCAGAATCAGCAGTCGGGTCCGTTCATTCCGAATACCCAGTCTGGGCAGATTCCCCCTCAGCACATCCGACCACCACCCTTGAACAATGGATCCCAACCATTGCAAGGTAGCGCCCAACCATTTCAGAATGGATCCCAGCCGTTTTCCCAGCCGTTCCAAAGTGGTCCGCAACCTTTCCAGCAAGGATCGCAATCTTTCCAGCAGAGATCGCAGCCATTTCAGCATGGACCACAATCGTTTCAGAATGGACCGCAGCAGTTCCACTATGGGTCGCAACCATATTTTGTCCCGTTCAATGGGGACACCAATGGTTCGTCGCATGGTAATGGCACTAGTCCAGGGACCAATCCCTCGACAGGGGAAAATCCTGATCTTAACGATCCCGTCGCCCAGCGTTTGAAGATGTTAGAAGACCAAAATGAGCGCGTCCTGTCCTTGCTCGCCAAGTTGCCTGGAGAAGCCGTGCCTGTCAACGTCGAACCTCTCTCGGGGTATCAGGCGTCGCCCTTCATCGACGAGATCGCCACCGTCGAGGTCCCAAAGAAGAATAACATTCCTGCCTTCACTCCCAAGTATTCGGGTGTGACCGATCCAACCGAGCATGTCGCGCAGTATAAGCAGCTCATGTGGACGATCTCGATTCCACACATATACCATGAAGTATGCATGTGCAAGAGTTTTGGGGCGACTCTCACTGGTCCAGCTCTCCAGTGGTTGATCAACTTCAAACCCAAATCTATCGGGTCGTTCGCCGAATTGGTCAACCAAATCTCCCGGCAATTCGCCAGCAGTCGTAAGATGGAAAAGCAGACTAGTGATCTGTACTATGTCGTGCAGAAGACCAATGAGTCTATTCGAAGTTACTTCAATAGATTCAATGCCGAAATGATTAGTATCCGCAATTGTGACATCAAAACTGCGATCGAAGCTTATAAGCATGGTCTAGACGATAGTTCAGGTCTATATATCGATCTGACCAAGTATCCCCCAGAGACTTTCGAAGACGTCCGAGTTCGAACCTTAGAATATATGAGGGTCGAGGATGATGCCGCCTTTCATCGCAAGCACACTGACGACAAGAAGTCGTTAGGCGTCAGAAAGCCAGAGTTCAAGACAAAGGTTGTTTCCAGAATAGAGCCAGCGCGCCAAATTTCAAATGTTCGTTTCAAGACGAAAGCAGAAGCCAAGACCGCGACTAAGTTCACTCAGTACCCCAAGATATCCTCTTACGGATTCAAAGGATCTACAAAGGACCTAGTCGAAGCTCTGAAAAGTTCCCAAGCGACCATTCGATGGCCAAAGAAGTCCGACCTGGACGATGCTAAAAAGACAAATCAAAGTGGTGCGACTTCCACGTCGATCATGGTCATGCGACAGACGATTGTATCGCATTGAAGAAGGAATTAGCATATCATTTCCCGAAAGGAAATCTCAAGGATATCATCGACGATGTCGCTGTTCCAGCTAATAGCCATCGACCGTTGACCCCCGAGCACGCAAAAGTCGTCAATTGCATCACCGGTGGTTCAGACGTATGTGGTCTGACATATTCCGCGGCCAAGCGTCATGCTAGTCAAGCACCCGACGATCGGCCTATTCCTCGCTCGTTTAGACCCAAAGGAGATTTGGAGCTAGAAGCCATGAAGATTGTATTCGACCACGTCGACCTTGGCGACTCGTATCAGAAGCATCATGACGGGTTGATCATTCAGATCACGGTCGGTAACTGTCTAACGCGTCGAGTCTTGATCGACGGGGGCAGCTCAGCAAATGTTATTTTTCTCAGCACCATCAAAGCCATGGGAATCGATCGCTCGGAAATCACCCGACGTTCGACGACCTTGGTCGGTTTCAACGGAGAAGCGACAAGCACCTTCAGAGAGATAATCCTACCCGTCTATGCCGGAGGAGTCAACAAGCAGACCAAGTTCAGTGTCATCGATTGTGCGTCAGCCTATAACATCATCTTAGGTCGACCATGGATCCATGATATGAAAGTCGTTCCTTCGACGTATCATCAAATATTGAAATTCCCTACGCCATGGGGAATCCAGGAGATTAAGAGTGAGCCAAAAGTCGCTCGTGAGTGCTACAAGTCTACCTTGAAGCCGCGAAAATAAACCAAAGTCACAAGATCAGGCTCTCGACAGGTTCGTTCCTCTATCCCTAAATTAAAATCTTTTTCACAGAGATAAGTCTACTATGGTGCCCGGTCGCACGACAACATAGTCAACGCAGGACAATATTTCTCCATGTCATTCTGTCATTTAAAACCTATCTTTTCCTCCCAAAAAGAATAAGGTAATAAATGACAGGGGGCAAATAGAGAGAGTCTAAAATGGTACGTTCTCTAACTCTTTTTCATACGATTTTTTCTCACAAAACGTTTACTGACTTAAGCATCGGAGGGTCGTTGGCTAGCCAACGACCAACCCCGGACATCGTTTTATCGCAGAATCGCACGACAGATTATCGCAGAATCGCACGGCAGTAATCATTAAGTCTACTAGATGACTTCAAATTCGAAGAATCGCACGACATAAACAATCAGGATTTTCTTCCCTGACCATCCCTCCACAGGGGCATACGACGCAAATTCCTCGTACGATCTCGTCGTACAATCGCAAAGCCTAAATAACTTACATCTAAGTTTCTTAGCTTTTATACCCTGAATGGATGCTTTAATCGCGTGTTTTTATTTGTTTTACGTTCTTATTATCGTATTACAATGAGTGCCTTAGTCGCATGATTTCATATGTATCTTATGTTCGACTTTATAATCAAATGTGATTCGAATAAAGCATAAGCAAAATATATATTCATTAAGTAAACCATTATATACATACTCGATCCCTGATTGGTCGAATGGCAAAATAAACAAGGAAAGGAAAATTCTAGACGGCAGGGGGAACATCGGTCGTATCCCTGCTCGAAGCCCCGACCCGAGGACCTTCATCTGCCACTCCTCCCGCACGAATCTCCTGCAGTTCATACTGAGCATCGAAGAGCTGGATGGCTAGCTCTCAGCACGCGCCAAGGCAAACCTCTCCCTATCTAAAGCCGCCTTCTCTCTCTCCAACACCGCCTCCTCCCTTTTCAATGCAGACGCCACCAACTCCTCGGCTTTCGACATCTCAGCATATAATGCCAGAGACGATTGGAACGTCTAAAAATACATGAAAAAGTGTTAGACAACGAACGACATCGAACGTTGAAACAAGTCATGAAAGATTGACACTTACTGAGAACGCCAGACTGGCAACCTGAGATCCTATCTCTCCGGCCGGAACCCCGTGAAAACGCTCCCTGAAAGATGGAAGCAAACACCTCTCCAAGTGAGGAAACAACGTCGTCTCGTCTAGGACACCATCCGCCATAAAGTCCGACGGCAATGAAAAATTAACCGTCGCGACTTCGGCTGACGACCCCTCGCCCCTGACGGCAGATGATGGGGTTGACATCTTGAACACCGGTCTCGTCATTGTCGCCGGAAGCGCCGAACTTGCCGGTGTCGCGTCCATCGCGCCAGGACGGCTGGATGACGCCCTCGCCTCCTTAGGCAGAATAACTCCCGGTAAGTTATCAATCCTAGACGACGGTTCCCTCAGGACTGTCCTCCAGAACAACGCCCGTCGTGATCTTTATTTATACAAACAATCGCATCAAATCGATACCCTGGATGACCGCCGCGCATCCCCATCCTTTCGCATGCCCGCCCGGATCTTCGACACCTGTCCTCGACAGCTGGTAAGCATCATTGTACGTCAGCATGACGTCATAACTTTTCAACTTCTCGTTCAGTTAAAGGCAAACCGGTCTAGTTCCACGACAACCAGGTGAGTCCCTCAACCCAGGTCACAAGTCTAAGCATTCGACAAGCAAAATTTAAAACTTAAATTTGACATTCAATTTTCAAATTTTGGGGGCAAACTGTTTGGGCAAAAAATCACGTCGCTCGACCGCGACCGGAACAGGTAAGATGTATGATTAGGGACTATATCTTGTATTAAGATAAGGTCTCGACAAAGACCCAAAACACCATCGTCATCCCTCCTAAAAGGTAAGTCGAGAGTTCCTCGCGACACTCGACCATAGCGTCGCCCGTCCCGCACGACCGTCGTATAGAACCATGCGACCTCGACCAAACTAACATTAACCATGACTGTTACGTTTGTTAAGTGTTTAATGCAGGAGTCAAAGTCATTAAAGAGCAACAGATATAACCGACCCAACCATCAACGATCGATAGCCGTAACGGACGAAGATCGTCATGGATAATCACTCCGGAAACCGTTTCCAGCCGTTGTAGCCGTTGATCAAAGCATTAATGGAGCTCATTAATGACGCGAAGACTATAAATACCAAGCTAAGTCTTCACATCAAGGATCATCAGTTAACATCCGATACACATCGAATATCCGGCGATTAACAACCGAAGCAATATTCAAGAACACCTGAAGTGAAGAACCATTATTCTAAGTATCGCTCTCGACGCACGACAACAACCCTCGACCAGCAGTTCACACTTTGTTTCGTACACGACAAACACTTGTTTTATATTCCAAACACTTGTACTTTACATTTCGAAGCATTTTCTTCATCTGTATTGTAATCACTGTACGATCGACACCAGTATCCAAGGATATCGCCCCTGATTGGCGACCATAGTACAGCGACGACATCCACTGTCATCCGCAGGTTTTCTCCTCGTTTGAGGTTTTTCCTGCGTCATCAAATCCCTTGTTTCTTTATTCTTATCCTCGTCGCACGTCTCGTCGAAAGATTCTTTCTTTAGTTGTTTAAGTCCACATCGACCTTAAGTTGTCCATTTGGTGCGATTTTTGGCATTAACAATGGTCTAGGACCATTCTGGGGTCCAAAAGGATTCCTTAGCCGCACGATCTCTTCAGCTGCTCTGCGATTCTGCTCTGCCATTGCATTGAGTTGATTCCTGGCAACCTCGAGCTCCTGATAAATCTGAGCGACGGCTTGCTGCGGATTTCCAGGGGCTGCCATTTTCCTGCAACAGAAAATAGAAGAAACTCCAAGAAACTATTAGTAGAATGCACGTTCGTCGAGGATTTTCTCTAGATGTAGTCCCACGGATGGCGCCAAACTGTTAATGCGAAAAATCGCACCAAAGGGACAACTTAAGGTCGATGTGGACTTAAACAACTAAAGAAAGAATCTTTCGACGAGACGTGCGGCGAGGATAAAAATAAAGAACCAAGGGATTTAATGACGCAGGAAAAACCTCAAACGAGGAAAAACCTGCGGACGACAGTGGGTGTCGTCGCTATACTATGGTCGCCAATCAGGGGCGATGTCCTTGGATACTGGTGTCGATCGTACAACGATTACAATACAGATGAAGGAAATGCTTCGAAATGTAAAGTACAAGTGTTTGAATGTAAAAACAGGTGTTTGTCGTGTACGAAACAAAGTGTGAACTGCTGGTCGAGGGCTGTTGTCGTGCGTCGAGAGCGATACTTAGAATAATGGTTCTTCACTTCAGGTGTTCTTGAATATTGCTTCGGTTGTTAATCGTCGGATATTCAATGTGTATCGGATGTTAACTGATGATCCTTGATGTGAAGACTTAGCTTGGTATTTATAGTCTTCGCGTCATTAATTAGCTCCATTAATTCTTTGATCAACGGCTACAACGGCTGGAAACGGTTGCCGGAGTGATTATCCATAATGTTCTTCGTCCGTTACGGATGCTTGCTGTTAATGGCTTTGACTCCTGCATTAAATACTTAACAAACGTAACAGTGATGGTTAACGTTAGCTTTGGTCGAGGTCGCACGTCCTTATATAATGGTCGTGCGGATCGGGCGACGCTATGGTCGAGCGTCGTAAGGAACTCTCGACTTACCTTTTATGAGGGACGACGATGGTGTTCTAGGTCTTTGTCGAGACATTATCTTAATACAAGATATAGTCCCTAATCATACGTCTTACCTGTTCTGGTCGTGGTCGAACGACGTGATTTTTTGTCCAAACAGTTTATGCGCCGCGGTATGTTCGGATTCGCTTTCATGTGTTGACGGATGGCCAACAATAGGAATCTGGGGTATGGTAGGAACTTCTTCTCTTTCGTCCCGCCGATCGCACGGATGGCATGAACTAGCTCATGCCAGATAATCAGCGCGAAATCTATGTGGCGGTTGTAGCAGATCGCATGGAATAGCCGTAGGAAGTCGCCGGTGCACTGGTCTATTCCCTTCCATCTGGATGATAGACACATGTTCAGAATCAAGAACAGCGTGTACCAGATGGGCGCCAGGTACTTTCGATTGAAGGCGGACGGACGGTTGAGCGCGTTGTAAGTCCAGGATACAATCTTACAATCAATATAACAATGAATAGAATAGTAATTGAGAAGTAATTTGATCAAGAACACTTGTATTCAATGAAGAACAGATTTACAGATCTTAGAGAGAGCGTATCTCAAAGATTACAAAATATGAATACAAGAATATGCGGGAAAGGTTAGTTAGCGTAACAGTGCTAACCACTATATATACTGAAACGGAAATACTAAAGCTACAGTACATATAAGAAAGACTAATAGGAACAATACACATGTCCTAATTAGTTAACTAAATACAAAGTAAAGTATCTAGTTATAAGTTCTGAACAGGTTGTTCATAACTTCTGAACATTCATCTTATTAGGCATATCAGAACTTCTGACTTCTCTTTAGTAACTTTCCGTGTAATACTTCTGAGTCTTCTTACTCAGAACTCTGACCTTTCATATCATAACATCTGAACCTTCTCATCAGATCTTTAACACTTGGTTTATTGACAAAACCCAGATCTAACAATCTCCCCCTTTTTTGTCAAATAAGCGTGTACTTTGTATCATCACGCTCTTTCAATGCAGGAACAATTTTCTGTAACAGCACATTCCTCTGAGTAAGTCTCTTGTCAATTCTATCAATAATTTCCTGAATAGTTTCAACCTGCTGAGTCATCACTTCCTGAGTTATGTTGGATTGGTTTGTTTTCAACATCTTTTTCTCCAAATTGTGCTTGATGAATCTCAAAGTTCTAGAGCAGTATTTTGCAGTCTCCTTTGCTCTGAAAAAGATCTTTTCACTCTTGTTTTTCAAAAAGACTCCCAATTCTAGATGTCTGGACACACTTCCAGTTTTTAATACTTGCTTCTGATCATGATCTGTGATGGGTCTTGAAAGATAGACACATGGCCTTTGTAAATACAGAGATATTTGAAAATTTGTATAACAATACCATCTTAGGATGTAAAACATAGCTTCAATCACTACACTCCTTGCCTTCCTTTCATTCTTATCTTTGCTTGATTCTTTGAAGCACAACATACTGTGTAGTCTGTAGAAATCCATTACTGATAGCTTTTCAAAGTCTGCATCAGTAAAATAGTACACCTTTCCATCTTCTCTCAACACTTCAAAGGATAGGTATTCTTGCTTTCTGAACTGCTTGATCTTTAGTTCTCTGATCCCAGTGATTAGAAAATCTGAATACACGTTTTTCTTTGGTTTTCCAAGACATCTTGATTTCTCAGCCAACCAGATCTGAGTCTCTTTTGGTTTGTCATGATATATTCTGCTGGAAACACAAAATCACTATGCAACATTCTTTTAGGATTAACTTCTGATAATAACCATTCACCACAGTTTCCGATCTTATTTATGAGACTCAATCTTCTTTTCACAGACTTCACACATCTTCTCTTAATATTTTCTCTTTCATTACCAGAATACCATTTCATTTCATTTAGTAACCAACTCAAAGTTGCATTACTATATTTCACCAAATCCTTTAATCTGAATAGTTCAAGTCTTTCATGAATTGTATATGCAAATCCTTCTGATTCCATTCCTTCATTTATAAATCCTGGCTTATTTACACCAATCCCTGGAACCATCACTGGACAGCTTAAGTTGCATTTCTCTTTTCTTCCTTCAATGGCCAGTTGAAAATCATACAAGTACATGTTCCTGACATAGATGCCCAGAAGTCTTCTGCATTCAATCTCTATCCAGGCCTCTTCAGTACTGGCAAAGAATTTTACTAGGAAGATTTGATCATCAAGTATCAATCTGTGGAAATCAAAGCTAGACATGACCACTTTTACATTTCTTTCTTTCAAAACTTCCAATCTTACATATTTCAGACCATCAAACTCTTCTATTTGAAACATCAGTACTTTTTCAATCTTTTTCTGAACGTGCAATCTTGAATCAGGAATTCTGAATCTGTTTGAGGCTTCTGCATAAATCATCTAAGATCTCCCATCCATGAAACCATCAACATTGTTTTCCACAACTTCATAGTCTTCCTCTATGTGATAAAGATTCTCATATGTTTCCTCTGGAAAAATGTCATCATGAAATTGTCTAGTAAGAGGTACATCACTCATTTCCAGAACAAAGTCACATACAGGCTCTTCTAACATTGGCAAGTCAATCTTAGGGATCTCAATTGGCTTTCTGAATAGATATTCTGAAGGCATGAAGTATTCTTTAACTTTTTCATATTCTTCTTCAACATCAGCAATGTCATCCACATAGTTGAAATGGAAATCCTCTTGAAATTTCTGAGAATAGCCCACAGTACTATCTTCTTCTCCCATCAGATCAATACGTCTTACCACCTTCACAACCCTTTGAATTTTCTGAACATTGAGTGCTCTGACTAACTCACTGTGCATCCTTCTGATGAAAATCTCATTCAATCTCCTTTCTTCCAGTTCAGAATTCAACAAGCCAACTCTGACATATGGGACAATATGTGTACAAGTGTTCACAACCACTAATCTTTCATCTATTTCATCTGACCCCAACACAGGTTCCTCAATGGCTTCAGTTTCATCAGAATTAACTTCCATTTCTGCATCTAAGTTCAATTCCTCTGTTTTATCAGAATCATTACCATCCATACATTCCATCTCCATTTCCTCTATATCTGAGTATCCACTTTCTTAATATTTGCCTCTATCTGAACCAACTGCATATCTGCCATTTCAAAATCTTCTACACAGATATCATTATCAGAACTCATCTTTTGCCTTTTCTCCCCCTTTTGATGATCATGAGAATCATCATCATCAAACTTCCTTTTAGAGTTCTGAACATTACTAACCTCAGGTTCAGCTTCTGCAAGTGGAATAATTGCAAATGGTTTTGAAGTTGTAGCCAAAGAAGTACTTATTACTTGAAATATAGAGTCTTGCATAGTCTTCATTTGTTTCTTCAGATCCTTCTGAAACTCAGAAATAATATCCTTGATCTCCTTTTTATGAGATTCCAAAGATATCTTCACATCATCTATCTTAGTCTCAACAGATTTCATCTTCCCCTCCAACATAGTTTTCAACTCCTTTACCTCATCATTCAGTCCATCCACCTTTTCCTCCAATTTTTTTACTTTTTCCCCCATCACCTTGTTTTGATTTTGAATCTTTACAAATTCAGAAGAATCTAACTGTGAACCTGAACCAACAGATGGTCCAGTTTTCATGTGTCTAGAGGACTCATGGCCTGTAGATAACACTAAGTCATCTTGTACAACAGATGCACATTTTAATGAAGCTTTTGTAATGTTCACCTCACCAGGACTTCCATCCAATCCTTGACATCCAAAATTAGGAGTGTCTATGAATGTTTTGTCAGGAATACGAAATTCCTGATTTGTGCAAGTGTTAGAAGGAATTTCAGGCTCAATATGGATAGGACTGTGATATCCAGACTCAAAGTGATGAAAAATAGGTTGGGATTTATCACCTCCCTCCAAATGAGTTTGGGATGGTTCCCCTGATTTATGTGAAACAGTAGCAGGTTGAACTGCTTCTGAGTGGGTATAGATGGGTTGTTCAAGATCCACCACTAGGTCCATGGTGATTTTTTCAATATTGGACACCAAGAGTTGTGTCTCAATAGCAGATGTGGTTACCTGGTTAAGATTAGCTAGTACAGAGGCATCTCTTTCTGTTTGAACCTCTGGTGACATTCTCTCATCCTCACCACCCTCATTCTGTTTTTCCTCACATATTCTAACCGAGCTCTCAGAATTTTGCCCCTCATTTCTCTCAGAATGTTCACCCATTTGAACATCCTCCCCTCTCTAACATGACTAGACCCCTCACCTCTCTTCTCAGGTTGGTCCTCATGGGTAGGGATTTGAGGTTCTTCAATTCCCATAGAGGTGCAATAAGCTTTTAAAATCTCACTCTCCCTTGGAATGTAATTCCTAAGTGATCTTGGCAAGAGTTTGTGATTAGGATAATTTTAAATATTAGTAACAGAAGACATCTTACCCAAATAGAAAATGGGACCATGCTGCTCATCTGATCTTCTTGGAATGGTTCTGTTTTCTTGCATTGCATACCAAATCACAAGTTGCCAATACCTTATGTAAGGTATATATGACAGGGGTGTATCCTTTGTTTTCCTCTGAATAGCCTTCTGAGTTTTCTCAAATGTATTCTTCATGTCTTCCCAAAGTATAGCAGTATAGTCATAATGCCTATTCTTCACTAAACCTTGAAAATTTTGAAGAATCTGTTTTGAACCCTGATCCGCAGAACTATTCTTCCCTAACAAACATTTATTAATCACATGAAAGAAACATGCCCAAATTGGTGGCAATTTGTTCCTTCTGAAACCACTAAGAGTCCTTAACCCCTCATTGTATCCTAACCTCATAAACTCTGCAATCAATTCTTCTGTTAAAGGTGAGTCTTCAAAGTCTGTCCTTTGTTGTACATCATCTTTTTCTGGTAAATTGAGCATTTCCCTCAGTGTAGGGATTGATAAAGTGATTGTTACTCCTCCAATTTCAGATACAAATTTATTCTCTTCTAACCTAAGATATTTCCACCATTGTTGAATATACTGAACAGGGACAGATTTGTGTCTTGTAAACCATTTCCTGTAGGGATGATATTTGAATAACTCCATTATGATCCTGTGTTCAGTCTTAAATCTACTTTCCTCAAACAATAACACACAATTATTTTCTAACAACTTCAACCATTCTCTTTCAGGAACAATTCTTTCCACTAAATTTGGTCTTCTTGACATCATTGACCCTGCAGCACTCTGTTCATGTTCGACATTCATATTTCCCTCATCTGCATTCCCCTCAGATTCAGTCATTTCTTCATCTCCTGCATTTATTTCATCGTTTCCTACTGCTTCTTCTTCAATAGGTCTATTTTGAACTTCATCATTGTCCGAATCAGATTCCTCCATTAAAGACTTAGTACTATACAGAGATATATGACTACTTCTTCGAAATTCAGACATGATTTAAGAAAAAAAACAAACTCAAAGAATTTTGGATTGATTCGTATCTCACTTTTCGCTCTGAAATTTGAAAGAATTTGAAAGTGGGATTTTAAGACCTATTTAAAATCCGCGAAGTTGAAAGGTTTGACGGAAAAACGAGGTCAAAGTTATAACGGAGTCAACACATTTGAAATGCCACAGAGGATTGAAATGAAATGTGTGGCATAATCAACCAAATATGAAGCTGACACGTGTTATTGGATAGAATATTGACACAAGTCAAAGATATGAATAACACGCTCAGATGATTGTCGTTCCTTTATCAGATATCTGATTATTCTACTCAGAGTTCTGAATCCATGATTCAGAAGAATTTGCCTTGTAACCAAACTATTTAAAATCAACTTCTGACAAATGTAAAAAAACTTTAATTATTCAGAAGAGGTTTGAACAGATAGAAAATCATTTTATCATCAGAATTCTGTTCAAATAGTGATGATTTGTGAAACTCATTTAAAATCTTATATCTGAATAAGAAAATTTTGAGATTCAGATAAAGTTTGAACAAGTGAGAAAAAAAAAATTATCGTTAAAAGCTTGTTCTTCTTAGAACGATCAGGGATAAGAAATGAAAACAAACCTTTTAATCATCATGAAATGATTTCCAAAAGATATTAATGCTCCCCCTTGACTTTAGCATGTACTTGACCATATATTAGACATAAAGATGAGATAGAAAAAATAATAGAATGAAAATAATCCACAAAAATTGAAGTACTTGTAATTCTCAGAAATGAAATCTTGAAAGTTGGATTTCTGAAGTATTGACTCAAAAGAGCTGAACCCAAGACTCAGAAGTCTGAACTCAAGAGTCAGAATTCTGATTACAAGACTCAGAGTTCTGAGTACACTACTCAGAAAATCTTACTTAGCAGGATTTAACATTTCTGAAAATCAAATAACAAGTAAGATCAATTAGTCAGATTAAGCATTCCTATTTTACATATGAGAAATGGGAACCTTTTGTGATCAAGAGGCTTTGTGAACAAGTCAACCAATTGATACTTTGTATGCACAAAGTGCATCTCTATTGTTCCCTTTTCCACATAGTCTTTTATAAAATGATACCTCACATTTATGTGTTTAGTCTTTGAATGTTGAACAGGGTTCTGAGTAATGGCTATTGCACTTTCTGAATCACAGTAGATAGGAATTTTGTTTAGCTGATACCGATAATCCATGAGTTGTGTTCTCATCCACAAGGTTTGAGAAAATGAAGCAGCAGCAGCAACATACTCTGCCTCAGCAGTTGATGTGGACACACAATTCTGTTTCTTTGATGCCCAACTCACTATTTTATCCCCTAGAAAGTGACAAGCACCAGATGTACTCTTTATGTCAATTCTACTTCCTGCATGATCAGCATAGTGAAAGCTGTTAGTTTAAAGTCAGTTTCCTTTGGATACCATAAACCAAGATCAGGTGTTCCTTTGAGATATCTGAGAATCCTTTTGACAGCCAACATATGTGATTCTTTGGGATTGGATTGAAATCTTGCACAAAAACAGGTAGAAAACATGATGTCTGGCCTACTTCCAGTCAGATATAGTAATGATCCAATCATGCCTCTATAAAGTTTGTTATCTACTGAAACTCCTTTGAGATCAGCATCTAACTTTATGTTTGTTGCCATAGGAGTTCTCATACAAGCACAATCAGACATTTTGAACTTTTTCAGGATGTCCCTTACATATTTTCCTTGATTTATAAAAATACCATTTGGTAATTGTTTGACTTGAAGTCCAAGGAAAAAATTAAGTTCACCCATCATGCTCATTTCAAATTCAGATTTCATGATTTTAGAAAAATCATCACACATTTTTGCACTGGTAGAGCCAAATATTATGTCATCAACATAAATTTGAACAAGAATCAAATCCTCACCTTGTTTCTTTAAAAACAAAGTTGTGTCAATCTTACCTTTCTTGTAGCCTAAACCTAACAAGTGTTGAGTAAGAGTGTCATACCAGGCTCTTGGTGCTTGTTTTAGACCATATAAAACTTTATCTAAAATATAGACATGGTCAGGAAATTCTGAATCAACAAAGCCTTTAGGTTGATGTACATACACCTCTTCATTAAGTATACCATTCAGAAATGCCGATTTGACATCCATCTGATATACTTTGAAATTCTTGTGTGCAGCATAGGCCAAAAATATCCTGATGGCCTCTATTCTTGCCACTGGTGTAAATGTCTCATCATAGTCAATTCCTTCCTGTTGAAAGTATCCCTTAGCAACCAATCTTGCCTTGTTTCTGATGACAACACCTGACTCATCTTTTTTATTTCTGAATACCCATTTAGTTCCAATGATAGATTTACCTTCAGGCCTTGGATTGAGTCTCCAGACTTTGTTCCTTTCAAATTGAAGCAATTCCTCTTGCATTGCTGAAATCCAATCTGGATCCTCTAAGGCTTCATTAGCTTTCTTAGGTTCAATAACACTTAGGAAACCTGCAAACATTGCTTCATTTGCAGTAGCTGATCTGGTTTTTACTCCTGCTGATAGATCACCAATCACTTGATGAATGGGATGATCTTTAGTCCATTTGTTTGTACTAGGAAGCACATCAATCTCTGAATAATTGTTGTTTGTATCATTCTCATCAATGATAGATTGTAATTCTGAACTGCCCCCTTGTTCTGATAAATTTGAGTTTAAATTCTGAACAATGAAGTCAGAGTTCTGAGTGACTTGTTCAGAGTTCTGAATACGAGGTTCAGAAGTCTGAATACAAGGTTCAGAATTCTGAGTATCAGGGTCAGAATTTTCATCACTTGTATTTATCAGAGTTGGACACTCCTCAGATGGACCTTTATCAGAAATTACAGTTGTTTGAACCACTTATGAAGTTCTTTTCATCTCATTGATCATCTTTGGGTTTTCAAATTCTGCATAAGAATCAAAAGTCAGTTCAAGAAAAGCATCCTTAAACAGTGAATTGAGTTCTGAACAAATAGGATTAGAGTTTGTATCAGAAGTCATTTTTGTCCTGTTCTGCATGAGTTCTGAACTGTCTTGTTCAGAAGTCTTCATTCTGGCTTCATCAAATGTTACATTGATGCTTTCCATCATCCTCTCGGTTCTTCTATTGTAGATTCTGAATGCTTTGGAAGTTAATGAATAACCAACAAAATATCCTTCATCTGCCTTTTTATCAAACTTACCAAGATTTTCTCTGTCTTTAAGAACATAGCATCTGCAACCAAAAACATGAAAGAATTTGATTAATGGTTTTCTTTTATTTATCAGTTCATAAGCAGTCTTATTTAATCTTTTATTGATTAAAGTTCTGTTATGTGTAAAACAGGCAGTTGCAATTGCTTCAGCCCATAAGAAAGTTGGAAGATTTGAATAAGCCAGCATGGTTCTTGCAGCTTCAACTAGAGTCCTGTTTTTCCTTTCAACAACACCATTTTGTTGAGGAGTTTTGACTGCAGAGAAATTGTGAGAAATCCCAGAACTTTCTAAAAAATTCTGAAGAGTCTCATTTCTGAAGTATGTTCCATTATCACTTCTGATTTTCTAAGTTGTAAGAGAACTTGAATCCTTTTGATAAAGTTTATCAATGTAGTAGCAGCTTCTAACTTAGCTCTTAGGAATTCAACCCATGTGTATCTGGAATATTCATCAACAATTACAAGCATATACTTCTTTCCTCCCATAGACTGAACTGAAATAGGACCACAAAGATCAGTATGAATCATTTCCAATGGTGCTTTGCAAGATGAGTCCATTTTTATTTTGTGAGAACTCTTTTTCATCTTGCCCATTTCACAAGCTGAGCATAATGATTCTTTTTCAAATTTAATCTTTGGTAATCCTTTAACCAGATGTTTTGTAACAAGATTATTCAGATCTTTGAAGTTTAAATGAGAACATCTTCTGTGCCACAGCCAGCATTCATTTGAAATTGAGTTTGATAAAAGACAAACAGGATTTAATGTTTGTATTTTTGAAAAATTAACCACAAATAAGTCCATGTGTCTTTTGGCCCAGAAGACTTTAAGATCATTCTCAGTTAAAATCATGCAACCTGTTATTTTGAACTTGATTTGACAAAGACTGTCTAAAAACTGAGTTATGCTGAAAAGATTATGTTGTAATCCTTCAACATAGAAAACTTTTTGAATTGTCAGATCTCCTTTTGTTAAATCCCCATAACCTTTAACTTGACCTTTGCTGTTATTTCCAAAGTTTACTGCTCCTCTAGCCTTTTCTGTGAAATTTGATAGAAAAGACTTCTGACCTGTCATGTGTCTTGAAGCTCCTGAATCTAAAAACCACACATGACAGCCCTGCAACAACAATCAGTTAGATTTAGGTACCTATTTTGGAATGGGTCCTTCTTTGTTAGCCTTTTTATCTGATTTAACAAAAGTACCTTTGACTTTCCGTTCAAAGTCTTTCTTCAAACACCACTTTCCTTGAACTTTTATGAAGTCAGAACATTTTTTGTTCACAAAATTGTTCAATTTCTTCTTGAAAGTTTTAAATTTAGATGTTGAAGAAGTTTCAACTTTCTTTTCTTTCACATTAAACCTTTTTTCATTCTTTCCTGTGATTTTAGTTTGAGGCTTCACTTCTTTTATTATTTCTCTTCTCTGAGTTTGAGGAACAGAAACATTTTTCTATTCTGTATTCTGAATGTCATTTCTTATATAGGAAACAGAGGTTATTGTGATTGGACATTTCTGAGAATATTGGAATGAATCACTTTCACATTGAACACAAATAAGATTTTTCTTTGCAAGTAACAACAGATCTGTACCATAAGCCTTTTCATTTTTATTGTTGGTTTTCAAAGTACAAGTACATTTATCACAATAACTTTGTGCCTTTGGTACAGTTGCAGGAACCAATCCATTCATCTCAGAAACTCTTTTCACACCATCTTTCCTTTTGCTTTCCTCTTTTTCTGAAAAATTCAATCCCTTTTTGTTAGAAGAAGAAGTAGATGATTCACCTTTTTCATATATACTTGATTCATTAAAGAATTTATCATTATCTTTTAGAGCATTAATTTTAAAAAGATCATACTAAGTCTTCAGTTTCTCAAGCTCTGTTATTTTCTGAATAAAGACGTTCTTTTCTTTTAAAGCTTCATCAAGTTTAACATCCACATCACAGTAATCATTTTCAAGTTCATCAAAAGATTTCATCAAGTCCTCAAGTTCTTGACTTACAAGATTAAACCTCTTTTCAAGCACTGAAAAGTCATCTGACTTTGTTTCAGAAAATTCAGTTGACTCATACTTTTTCTGACTACCTGAATCAGAATTCTGATTAACAGACTCAGATGTCTGACCTTCAGACTCAGAGTTCTGACTCCAAGAATCAGAGTTCTGACTAGAAGCTTCAGACTTCTGATTAACTGTTTCAGAAACCTTACTTGTACCAAATATGCTCTCAATGTCATGATGTGAAAAACTTGGTTGTTTATTTTGTAACTGACATTTAAAGAATCATACTTGAATTTAATGTCATTGTATTTTGGTTTCTCATCTGTTGGTTTAGGAATTTCTTTCTTAACCTTATCTTCTGAAACAACTGACTTTTCTATTTTTGAATCAGAAACTATCTCTGTCTTTTTAGAGCTTCGTTTCTGCAAATTGTCAGAACTTGTTATAGAACTTGCAGGTCTGATAAAAACTTCAACAATTTCTGGGATTTTTGGCTTAGGAACTTGAAGCTTTTCAAAATCATACAAGTTGACTGGAGCTCTTCTTAAAACAACATTTTCTTCCAATCCCAGTCCCTTCTTTGGATTGTAAAATCTTGTATCTTTAACATTACTTGTTAGAAGATTTAACGTTTGCTGAGTCTGACCTCTTTTCAAATTTAGATCTTCTAATTCTTTGATTTTGACGTATAAATTCGTTCTTTCCTCAAATAGCATATCAAATTTTATTTGTAAATCACCCTTTTCATCCTTAATCTTTGAAAATTCAATTTTTAGTTCAGAAAGCCTTTTTAACAATTCAGAATTTTCATTTTTAACTTTCTGTTTCTCAGCCTCAGATTCCTCATATTGTTCTCTTATTACTTCTTTTTCAATTCTGAATTTGTTAACCAGACTTCTTTCACCTTTTATTTGTTTTCTAAGATTAACAAATTCAGTTTTCATGTCACCAATCTGTGTCATTAAGTCTATTTCAAGTGCAGAATGTACCTCAGTAGATGACTCAGAATCAGCATCCTCATAGTCAGAATCATCCTCATTCTTCATTTTGGCCATGTAACTTTGCATCTGTGGAAAATTGATATGATCATCTTCATCTGAAGTGTAGTACAGCCAATTCTCCTGTTCCGCCAACATAGCAATCTCATCATCTCTCTTCTTTGCAAGCTGAGCCTTCTTGGTATAGTACTCATAATCTTTCACAATCTTTACTCTGCAGTCCTTAGCATAGTGGCCAGATTTTCCACACTTGAAAAACAAATTGTTTTCTTTTCTCTCTTCCTTCTCTTCTTTCTTTTCTTCACTTCTCTCTACTTTCTTCTCAAACTTATTTTCTCCTCTGTCTTCTCTTTTCTTATAATCTGAACTCCCATGTTCTCTCTTGTAATTTCCCTGAAATCTACCCTTCCCATACCTCTTGTTGAAAGTATTTGTCAACAAGTCTAATTTCTCAGCCATTATCTTGATATCTTCATCATCCTCTGATCCTTCTTCCTTGTCAGATTCTTCCAACTTTGGTATCTCAGATAGATATGCAGTCTTCTTGGGTGCTTTGATAACTTTGGACTTTGATAAAAATGCTAACTGATCAGCAACATTTTTCTTCTCTTCCACAACTAACTTGATAGAGTCTTCATGTTGATTAAGAACACAGAACAGATCATTGAGGTCTTCTTCACATATATCTTTATTCATTTGCAGACTTATAGCAAATGATGACCATTCTGAGTTTAGGCTGTTCAGAAATTTGTAATTTATTTCTGACTTCGTTTTCTTCAGCCCATTTCTTCTCAAATCATTCAGAATAGTACAAAATTTACTGTACGTCTGAGTCAAACTTTCTGACTCTTTAGCCTTGAACCTTTCATAGGCATTTATGCTCTGATTTAACTTTGCTTGAATAGACCTCACAGTTCCTAACATCTGTCTTTCTAGTTCATCCCACATTTCCTTAGCAGATGATCCACTATCAATCCTATTAAGAACTTCATTTGGGACAGCCAAAGTCATCAACGTAATTGCTCTTTTGTCTATAGCATGTCTGTTTTTTTGTTCTGCTGTATACTGAGAAAAACTCTTCTTCACCCTTGTAGCCGGAATTTCTGGAGTTGTCTCTGTTCCAGGAGTTGCAGCGACATCGACATACACTTCGATAGGACCTTCTCGGATAGAAACCATAAGATTTTCATCTATGTTATCCAAGAACTGGATCATACGGATTTTCCATTGCTGATATTCTTCAGGAATTAGAACAGGTGGTTTTGTTTCAGATCCCATGGCTAGATACTCTTTAGAAGACATGATTGTAAGAAAGCTTCAACAGAAAGACAAATTCAAATTCCTTGATCGAAAAACAACAATTAATTCAAGAATTGCTAAGAATTCAAGAACAGTGAGTGGCAGCGGAATCAATTTTCGAATTGATCAAGAAATCTTCGAGAACACAAACAGGAAACCCTCGAGAACGCGATCTCGATCGAATTTCTTGGTTGATTAGCTCTGATACCAATTGTAAGTCCAGGATACAATCTTACAATCAATATAACAATGAATAGAATAGTAATTGAGAAGTAATTTGATCAAGAACACTTGTATTCAATGAAGAACAGATTTACAGATCTTAGAGAGAGCGTATCTCAAAGATTACAAAATATGAATACAAGAATATGCGGGAAAAGTTAGTTAGCGTAACAGTGCTAACTACTATATATACTGAAACGGAAATACTAAAGCTACAGTACATATAAGAAAGACTAATAGGAACAATACACGTGTCCTAATTAGTTAACTAAATACAAAGTAAAGTATCTAGTTATAAGTTCTGAACAGGTTGTTCAGAACTTCTGAACATTCATCTTATTAGGCATATCAGAACTTATGACTTCTCTTTAGTAACTTTCCGTGTAATACTTCTGAGTCTTCTTACTCAGAACTCTGACCCTTCATATCAGAACATCCGAACCTTCTCATCAGATCTTTAACACTTGGTTTATTGACAAAACCCAGATCTAACACGCGTAATTGTAGCCGAGAGCGCGGATGTCGGCGCAGAGAGTGTCGTCGGAGACCGTGGGGTCGTAGGCAACATGGCCGCCGGCCATGACCTCTGGTAAGGACAGTAGTCGTCTGAATGAGTCTGGAGTTAGCGCGAACGGATGTCGATCGATCATTGCCGTGATCGTCTGAGTATTGAGCGCCGTGACCACTCGGGCAGTACGCCAGACTTGGTATACATACATGACTAGGACGTCGGTTGTGGCAGTGAGTGCCTCTAGAAGAGGGTGCCCCATTAGAATGTCCACAACCACACGATGTTGTGGTCGGAACTCTGCAGCGTCTAAGTGATGGTTGTTGGCCTCGAGTTCAATGCCATGGTCAGCTGGTACCAAGGCATTGTCTGCTGCTTCGTCGATGAATTCCTCTTGAGGAGGAATTTTTTGTGGTGGTTGTTCTTGATCCGCCATTAGTATACCTGAAAGACACGGTGTTAGATTCTTGGCGGAATCAAACTACAGTGTTAGTCCCAAGTATACAAGATGTAAAAGTATTGAAAATATCACAAGTCAGAAGACCACCAGAGATCCTGCAGAAGACTTAGAAGAAAATCAACCAGAAGACCATCAGAGCTTGACAGAGCTCTGGCATAAGACTTCTTCTGTTCTACCAGAAGAACTGTTCACACAAGAAGACCATCAGATCTCTGGCATAAGAGCTCTAGTGAATGAAGACCTCTGTGAAGCTTAAGTCTCGTAGAAATCTCTAAGTGTCAGACACGTGTCCATACTTTCCACGTCAGCCCTAAAAGGATGGATACATACTTTTCACGTGTCATTGTTAGATAGTACACTGTCTTTTGCTTTATCAGGCTATAAATAGAAGGGTAGTGGAACACACATTTGTAAGATTTTGGAAGAATTGTTTTCCACAATTGTGAGAGCACACACTGCAACATTCCATTCCACTATCACTGTACGATTTGTCACCTGAGAGATTTTTGAATACACACACTTGAACGTGTTCTTGGTGTTATTCATATATCAATATACGAGCAGCTTATTTACTTGATCTTGTTATCATCTACTGTTCATTATTGATACTCTCACTGTTACATACTCGTCTACACAATCACTCATATTTAATGGCTTTATATTATGCTTCCGCTATCTGTTTTATGCTGTTTATATGATACAACGTGAATCTGGGAACCTACAATTGGTATCAGAGTGGATTGATTTGCTCAAATCAAAACGATCCAATCTAACTAGGTTGATTCATTGTTGTTGATTGTGTTTTTTTTTCAAAAGCTTCAAAGTATACTCTGTTTTTCTTGCTCAAAAGTTTAAAACAAGTTTTCAGAGTTCATTTAACACTTATTTAAGCTTTCTAGTTAGTCTGAATATCTTCTCTACTTAAGTTACTATTCCATTGTTTACTGTTCATCTACTTTCAGTTTAAAACTCTTTCAAAATATTTTTTAAATCTTCGTACTCTGTTTTCTGAAAAGATGGCTAATAACAACATCAATGTTATCTACACAGCTGGTTCTCTAACCAAACCTCCTACTCTTCTGAGAGAAGAATATCCTCAATGGAAGATTAGGATGGTTAACTTCTTTGATGGAATGGATAGAGACTTAATGCGATCTGTCACTGATGGACTATTCCAACCTATGGTTTTGGTCCCACGTGTACCCGCAACAGAAACTACTGATGAGGTTCATGCTCATTTCGAGATTAAAACCACTGGGTTTACTGAGGAAGAAAAGCTAAAAATGGAAAATGACCTCAAAGCAGTTAGAATTCTGATTATGGCCATTCCAAACGATATTTTCCAAGAACTAGATTCATGTGTTACTGCAAAAGAAATCTGGGATCAGCTTCTTAATCAACTTGAGGGTGGTATCAAAACCCAAAAGAACAGAAGGACCCAATGTATTAATGAATACAATGATTTCAAGGCACTTCCTGAGGAAACCTTACAACAGACCTACAACAGATTCAATGTTTTAATAAACAAATGTAAGAAATGTGGGGTTGTTCGGTCGAAGGAAGATAACAATGTCTTATTCTTGAAAAGTTTAAATGGTGAATGGTTAAATCTATCCATATCTTTACAAGCTAACCAAGATTTGGATGCATGGTCTCTAACTGATGTGTATGGCACTCTTGTTGTACAAGAGAAGCATGTTGTCAAACAAAAGGGCAAATCCACCATTGCAGGTCCAATAGCTTTGATCTCTGACTCAAAAACTCCCACTGAAGGAAAGTCCAACAGAGAAAGCTCTAGCAGAGAGAAGAAAAGGAGAAAGCTGTGAAAAAGAAGGGAAAGGAGAGTTTGGTTACTGAAAGTGATGCAGAGGAAAGTTCATCAGACGATGATGCGGATATCAATGCTTTTGCTCAATCTCTTGCTCTAATAACTCAAAAGTTTAACAAGAGATTTGGCAATAAAGTATTTGATAGGAGAGGAAGATATGAGAGAGAAGAGAAAGATGAGAAGAGAGGTTATACTGCACCTCACCATCAGAACAACAACAGAACTCCACCAGAGCACATACCACAATAGAAGTACAATCCTCCAGCCCCCCAGAAGCGAGCTGATGCTGCCCAACCCATCAACCAGAATGATGGAAGATGTTTTCAATGTGGCAAACCCGACAATTTCTATGCAAATTGTAAGGGTAGACTGGTAAAAGACCAAGACTACTACAAGAACAAGTACAACTACAACTACAGAGAAAGAAGCTATGTAGCTGAAATGGAAAATTAGATCTCTGACTCGTCCTCTGATGACGAACCAGAGCAAGCCAATTTCTGCGGGGTTACTGTAGATGATGAGAGTTTGGAAGAGGTAACTGACTGGATGACTGGAAGGATGCCAGAGAGAACAACAGAGGCAGATGTATCTCAGAATGCATGTGCTCTTTCTGTGTCAGAGCCAAACGACAGAGCGCTGGAGACCACTAAACCCAGTGCCAAGGTATGTAGTACTTCTGAATCAAAATCAGACTATGAGCTGGAAATGCATGTGTCTTTACTTACTGAGGAATTTCAACTGTTGAAACAAAAGCTTTCAGAAGAAAAGAATTAAGAAGATTGGCTCATAAGTATCTTTCCTTTTACAAGAGAGAGAAAAATCTCTTGGAAATGGAGAAGGAAGAGATCTCCAAAGAAAAAGCTGAGCTAGAAATTTTGCAAAAACAGAAGGAAAATTCTTTTTCTGAAAAGTGTAAGGAATTTGAGGAAGTTTTAAAGCAAAAGACAGAAGAGGTTAAGAAATCTGAAAACGAAAGGCTTAACTCTGTTGCTCTAAAGGACTATTTTCAAAGAGAAAGAGAGGTTTTACACCAACCTTTACAGAAGAAAGAAATTTTGATTAAAAAGTACCAGGATGCACAAGATGTGCATATCAAAATCAATTCTCAAAAGGATACGCAAGGTTTAGGTTTCAGTGATCTTGCTCCCTACTCAGGATGGAAGAAGACATATTTGTCCTCTGCCTTCTGTGTTGGGAAGATCCAGGAAAATGTGATCTCTGGTACTGCAGTTTTTAAAAGAGCTAAAACCTCAGATGTTTCAAAGACCAGAAGGCTAAATTTCAGGAACGTAAGCTATGACTCCTTGGATCATGAAAAGGTTACAAAACCATCTACAAAGTTTATTCTTGATCAAGGAAAAGCTGAGATAAAATTTCCTGGTTCTGTCAAAAGTGTTGACCCTAAAAAGATCTTTCACTTCAACTCTTTAAGGGACAGAAGTCTGTTACTTCTATGGCTGAGTCCTCTGGTGCCAAAACTCAGAGTGAGCTCAACCCTGAAGCCACAGTCTTCTCTCCAACCTCTGAATCAATTAGAACATCTTTTCAAGAGGATCTTAAAAGAGTTCTTGAAGAAAATGCTGCATCTGATGCTTTGAAACCAAAGTTAAGAAAGTTCAAGTCCACAAGAGAAAATATCTCTGATCTACCCAAAGAGTCTTACACCTCTACCAGAGCCACCAGAGACTTTCTAGACTCTGACAGTGACTCTGGTTCTGAGGTAGATGAGCAGATTTTCTGTGCTCAAGAGAACATCTTGCACAAACCCAAGCAGGTACTTGTTGGATCTGGAATTTTGAAAACTGTCACACCTTTTAAGAACCAATACAGAGCCCCACCAGTCCCTGATTTCAAAAACAAGGGTATCAGAATTCTTTCTTCTGATGAAATAGAAGAAAAAAGAAGAGAGAAAGCAAAAAGTATTCCTGTGAATCATACTTCTGTTCCCTTTGCTTATAAACAAATCAGATTCACTCCAGAGAAAAAAGGAAAATGGAAAGTCAATGACCAACCTATTTCCAACTCTGCAGTAAATCAAAGGAAAAACAATTTTTGGTCCAGAGAATCAGTTTCCAAGAACAATGCCAACTTCAAAAAGGCAAATCAGGACAGAATGCCAGTTAAAACCTCTGGTCCTAAAGTTTTTCAATCCCAAATGCCATATAATCCACAGATGCTTAACAGAAACATCAATATGCACCAATTATTTTCAGGTTCTATCAACTGTAATTGCATTCAACTTCTGTTAAAGCTGCAAAATCACCTGAATGGTCCTCATTGTATTCTAAATCAGTCATTTGAATGGAAAAATCCTAAGACTGCTCAAAATACACAGAGAAAATCCTCTGGCACACCATCACAGAATAGAAAGCCAGCAGGTAAGTCTAACACCACCAAGCCTAACCAGAAAGGACCCATTATGAAATGGGTACCTAAAAAGAACTAATCTGTCTTGCAGAAGCCTCATGTGCAGATCTGGTATTTAGATTCAGGATGTTCCAGGCACATGACAGGCAATAAGGAGCTGCTGACTTCATTCAAAGACAAAATGGGAAGTGCAGTAACCTTTGGAGGAGATGGACAGGGACAGATTAGAGGTTATGGTATTTTGAATAATGGTGGTGTTTCAGTTTCAAAAGTTACTTATGTTGAAGGTTTAAATCATAATCTGCTCAGCATAAGTCAACTATGTGATCATGGATTTGATGTCAACTTTAAGAAGAAATGTTGTTCTTTGTTACTTTCCGAGTCTGGTCAAGAGCTTTTAAGAGTCGACAGAAAAGGCAATCTGTACAAAATGAATTTTAATCTAAATCAAAGTTCTACAACAGAAAACTCTGTTTAGTCTCTTTGAAAAAGGAAGATGCCTGGCTCTGGCATAAAAGATTTGCTCATCTAAAATTTTCAAACCTTGACAAGCTCGTGAAACTTAACTTAGTGAAAGGACTGCCTTCACTTAAGTTTGACAAAGACCATCTTTGTTCTGCATGTGAATTGGGTAAGCTGAAAAAAGCATCACACAGAACAAAGAGTGATCACAATTGCCCTAGACCTTTGCATATGCTTCATGTGGATATTTGTGGTCCAATTTCTGTGCAAAGTCTATCAGGTAAAAAATATATTATTGTTCTTATAGATTAATTTTCTAGATATACTTGGGTTGAGTTCAGCAGAGTAAAATCTGATGTCCTAGAAATTCTGATAAGTTTGTTGAAAAGGATACAGGTTCCGTTGGGTCTTAAAATCCAAAAGTTGAGAAGTGATAATGGGACAGAGTTCAAGAATGCTAGAATTGATGCCTACCTATCAGAGGAAGGAATCTCCCATAACTTCTCAGCTGCCAGAACTCCCCAACGGAATTGGGTTGTGGAAAGAAAGAAAGAACAGAACTCTGGTAGAAGCCGCCAGAACTATGTTGGCAGGTTCTATTCTTCCTATTAACTTCTGGGCAGAGGCAGTCTCAACAGCATGTTTTACCCAAAACAGAGCTGTAATTGTGAAAAGATTCAAAAAGACTCCCTATGAACTCATCAATAACCGAAAGCCAAATGTGAAATATTTTCATGTTTTTGGCTGCAAATGCTATATCTTGAATGACAGAGATCAGCTGGGCAAGTTTGACAAGAAGGCTGACGAAGGAATCTTTATTGGTTATTCCTTAACCTCTAAAGCCTACAGAGTCTACAATACCAGAACCATAGTCATTCAAGAAAGCATAAATGTGTCCTTCGATGAAAATTCATCAAGATCCTCTGATTGCAAATAACCAAAGGGGATACATACTGAAGAAAAGCCCAGTTCTTCAAAGTCAAGGGAAGAAGATATCAACTTAATATTCAACGATTTCTTCGAAGATGATGATTCCTCTGACAACATCACCAGAGGCAATCAGGCTCAGAAATCTGCTCAACAGAACCTAACAGGTACATCTCTAACAGGCCCCTCCAATTCTTCACCATCTACTTCTCTGTCTACAGGTGTAATTCAGATAAATGAGGGACTACAATCAGATGTAAGAGAACCTGAACAAGAGCCATCATCACCCCCTCTGACTCATATTGGAAGAAGTTCTCTGTATGAAAACTCACCTTCTCAGAGCCCTGTTGGTACATCACAGAGCCATGAGGCCACTCTCCAGAGCAGTGTGCCACAGAGCCCTGGTGCCAATCCTCAGAGCTCGGATGCTGAAATACGTCTTTTCCCATCAGAAGCATAGACTCCACCTGTTGTCCATGCTCCAATGACCAGATAGACAAGGGATCACCCCCATCATCATATTATAGGTGCTGCTGAAGATGGTGTCAAGACAAGATCGACAACAATCAATGAGGCTTTCTTTGTAAATTTTCTAAGTATGATTGAGCCGAAGAAGATTTTTGAAGCCCTAGAAGACCCAAACTGGATTGAAGACATGCAAGAGGAGAAGTAGTTTGAACGAAATAACGTTTGGTCCTTGGTTCCACTTCCAGAAAACAAAGCTGCTATTGGAACCAAGTGGGTGTTCAGAAACAAAGAGGATGAAGATGGTGTTATCATCAGAAACAAAGCTCAGCTGGTTGCAAAGGGATATTGCCAAGAAGAAGGTATTGATTATGATGAAACCTTTGCACCTGTGGCTAGACTAGAAGCAATCAGAATCTTCTTAGCCTATGCTGCCCATAAAGGTTTCAAGGTCTATCAAATGGATGTAAAATCTGCGTTTCTGAAAGGCAAACTCCAAGAAGAAGTCTACGTCCAACAACCACCAGGTTTTGAAAGATCAGATGTTTCCAGACCACATATACAAGCTAGACAAAGCTTTGTATGGCCTTAAACAAGCCCCCAGAGCCTGGTATGAAACTCTGTCAAATTTTCTGTTGACTAACCATTTCGAGAAAGGTACTGTCGATACAACCTTATTCATTAGGAGGTATAAAAATGACATTCTTCTGGTCCAGATATATGTTGATGACATTATATTTGGGTCTACAAGGCAGGAATACTGTGACAGGTTTGAGGATTTGATGAAAAGTGAATTTAAAATGAGCATGATGGGAGAGCTTTCTTTCTTCCTTGGTTTACAAGTTAAACAATCCATCAGAGGCACTTTTATAAGTCAATCAAAATACATCTCTGATATTTTGAAAAAGTATAAGATCAATAATTCAAATCCTATGAAAACTCCTATTGCCACTGGAGTTAAACTTGACCATGATCCTCAAGGTCAATCTGTGGATGTCAAGAACTACAGAGGCATGATAGGGTCACTTCTGTATTTAACTGCAAGCAGACCTGATATAATGTTTGCAACCTGTCTTTGTGCCAGATTTCAAGCAAATCGTAAAGAATCCCATTTGTCTGCTGTCAAACGCATCTTTAAATATCTCAAAGGGACTCAATTTTTGGGTCTCTGGTATCCTCTTATTATAGAGGATGCAGGAATGACAGAAAGAGTACTTCTGGTAGCTACCAATTGCTTGGAGATAAGCTAGTCAGCTGGACATCCAAGAAACAGAACTGTGTATCAACTTCTACAGCAGAAGCAGAATATGTTGCTGCTGCTAGTTGTTGTTCTCAAGTGATCTGGATGAAAACACAGCTTAAGGACTATGGCTTGGAGTTCAACAAAGTCCCAATTCTGTGTGACTCCAAGAGTGCAATAGCAATTACATCCAATCCAGTTCAGCACTCGAAGACAAAGCACATCGACATAAGGTACCATTTTATAAAGGATCATGTTGAAAAAGGGATGATTGAAATGTACTTTGTTTCAAACGACTTCCAACTTGCTGACCTGTTTACAAAAGCCCTTGATGAAAGGAGATTTAACTTCTTAATCAGCAAGATGGGTATGCTGAACATGTCCTCCTAACTCTGTTTAAAATTCACCAGAGCTTCGGATGATCATACCAGAGCTCTGTCAAAATAGTTGGGTAGGATACTTCACCAGAGCCTCTGATGTTCATCTCAGAGCTCTGCCATCATACTTTTTCAATATTTTCTTGTGTGAATTTCAAGTCTGTATATACTTTGATTTTCTTTGTATATATTTTTTAATCTTTTAAAGGTTGAATGAAAAGAAAAGGCTGAAAAGATAAATCCTTCAATAAAACTAATCATTGTAGGGGGAGGAAACGAAAGTTTTCTACTCTCTATGAAACCTTCTTCTTTGTTTCCTTATCAATGGCGATTTGTTTGAAGGGGAGCTTAAAAGGAAAATAAGCATGGTTTAAGGGGGAGCAAGTCAAACAATTTCAAATCTAATTGACTTTGCTCGATTGAACAAAAAGGAAAATCTTTTTGAGGAAGGGAAAACCTGTTCTGATAAAAACATTTTTTTTATGGTCAAGAACTTACCAGAACTCTGACATTTCACCAGAGTCTCTGATGATGTTCACCAGAACTCTGTGAAATCTCTGAGTCAGTTTTGCTTTTGTTCTTTGACTATTCTCACATCAGAATCAGGATTTGTAAATGATTTTAGGGTAAAGGTGAAACACTTTGGGTTACTTGAAAAGAATGAACATGGTCACTCAACAGAGGCAAAATTGTGTTGAGTTCCACCAGAGCTCTGCCAGTTTTCTGCCACATCATCAGAAGTGTGGTCATCAAAGGTGCGGGTTATTTCTGAGCGTCAACCGCAGGTCACCCACACATCTCTAACCGTGACGGTTCTATAGCCGAAAGTTTGTCAAACCCAAAACCCACGTGGCATCTTCTGATTGAAAGACCAACCGTTAGTTGTTCCCACGTTCTACTGTAGAGGCCACTCCACTATCTGAAACTCGAGTACCTACAGTACCTATGATGGTTATCCAGCCACATATCTCGCGTATAAATACCCATTCCCATGATCCATTTCATTTCTTACGCTTTCTAAATATTCAAACCTTCCCTCCTTTGTTCAAATATCCTTGTGTTCTTCAAAAACCTAAAACCTGCAACAATGGCAGAACAAGCAAACTCAGCAGAATCAAGCCGAATAGTGCCTGTAGATCAAATCGTGATCGAACCCTACGATTTTGTAGATAACAACTATAGATTGGACGCCAATCCATTAAACTATTTGCCTATCTACCATGTGTTCGTGGAGTTTTTAAGAAACTCATAAATTTTCCAAGCCCTTACAGGGTTTGACGATGACCTTCTAGAGATATATGTCCAACAATGGTGGACAACTTGTCAGTACATTCCAGAGAGGAACGGTATTATTGGAAACGTTGATTCCGGAAGACAAGGAGGAGCTGGAACGATTCGCATTCGCGACAAAACCCTCAGAAGAATCTTTGGAATACAAACTCTTAGACAGTTGGGAATTTTTGCATATGAAAAACCCCAAAAGGTCCCTGTTCTTCTTGACTTTATTCATTTCTTGGGCTACAACAAAACCCTAAATAAGATTGGTGATTTCAAGAGAGGAAATCTACCCCCTGTGTGGAACTTCATGTTTTCCACACTCAACAGAACCCTAACCTGCAAAAGTGGTAGCCAAGACCAATCTAGCACTGAGATCCTTCAAATCATGTACGACCTATACTTCCACATGCATTTTGATTATGCCAACATCCTCTACAAAGAGCTTCTGACCGCTGTAAATACAAAGACCACAACTCTGGCGAGAGGAGGTGTTGTGGGAGACCACAGGAATCTGAAGCACATCAGATTTCCAAGGTTCATTAGCCTTGTCATCAGAGAAGCATTCCCAACTCTGCAACTAGTTCAATAGGGAAATCCAAATCCTGTATGGGTAATGTCCAGATTCAGTCCAACAACCACAGGTGAGTATCCTAACACCCGAAGGGTACCACGAACCATGCTATCTCTGATAAACCCAACCCACATTTCTCTACAAAACTATAGACATGTTGCTCAACCTCAAGAACCTGAGGTGAGATCCCCAACATACTTAGGTCCTGAGCCATCGTTAGAGTCTGTGAGTGTTGTAAGAGAAGAGGAAGAAGTACAAAGGCCAGAGGTAAGAGTACCCGAAGTGGGGTATTCCTCTGCCAATGTTGAGGAGGAGGAAGTAGTGGACAGAGCATCCCCTCTGGAGGCTGTCCAAGAGGAAGAAAGGGAAACTGCAGAGGAGGTAGCAGAAAGTTCGTCCTCCTCTGGCAGTAGTGAGGAAGAGGAGAGTGAGGGAGAGACATCTGAGTCTTCTGAATCCCTAAGAGCCGAGGGAAATGTGAGTTTAGCAGAAGATGTTCGAATGAACACACATGTGCGTTTCCCTAGCCCAACTCCCAGTGCTACCACACAACTTATCCTTGGTGATCAAGACCAAATGGATATTGAAACAGAGGTGCACACCTCGAACCCTAACCAGACTGAACCACCAGAGGCAACTCTTCGCGCCTCTGGTATGCACGAAACCGGAGAATCCATTTTTGGAAATGATGTCCCATCGCCCCAGGACATCAATAGGACAGAAACACACGCTGAAGCCTCTGTGGCTTGCATGAACTATCTAATATTCATCATTCATATATGAATGTTGTCATCTCAAAACCCTATATTCAACAAATATCACACATTCAGTTATGAACGAAGATACTTGTCGTAGTTTCTGGTTTATTCTTCCTTTTTATTTTTATTTTTGGTAAACCGGTGGCGTTCTTCGTTGTAATCAAAAAACAAAACAACATTTATGAACTTTGTTTAAACCCTAAAATTTCTCTAACATAGATTCACAGTATATAACGATGTTTTATGATAATCATTCAAACATTTTACAAAAAATATGTATAAATACCGTCTCTAACGATAGTTATCAACGTTTCGTCTTCCTTCATCGGATTTTCTTCGTTTGCTGGATTTTTGCTTGGTTCTTCTTGAGGATTTGCATAATTCTTTCTTGTTTTCGCCATTAGTATAGGTTTACGATCAAACATCTGTGAATATTTTGATGTTTTTGGTGATGAATGAGGGATTTCGAGAGTATAATCTGGATAATTTCGAACGGTTTTTGATGAAATAGCGTAATGATGAGTAGTCTGTGTAGTGTTATGATTCAGTTGCCGTCTATTTTGATTTACATGTACATATTACCAAATTACCCCTTAACTGTCTTATTTTTCTTATTGTGCGACCGAGTTCATCCCGTGCAACACATTTAACCCCTCAAATAATAACCATTGATCATTTAAACCAAAAGCCATGATCACTTTTCTATTTCTCATACATTTACCATTTCTCAAATGAATCTTTCCCTATATATATATATATATATATATATATATAGCCATAGGTTCAAATAAGAAATGTTAAGTGTGTAAGAAATAGAGAAGTAATCTTACCCTTTCATATGAACAAGATCGGATTTGACTGGTCAAAAATTGCAGCTTTGACTGGTCAAGAATTGCGGCTTTAACTGGTCAAAAATTGCGGCTATTCCAAAAGGAGAAAGATAGTTTCGTAACTTTTACAAATACGCGAAACGAGTTAATATGTGAACCTTTGTGATTCACATATGAACTATATGTTCATATGTGAACCCCTGTAATTCACATATGAACTCTTTTTAACTAATTCACATATAAACCTTTGTGTATCATATATGGACTAATTAACTGATTCTCATATGAACTAATTAACTGTAGATTCATATGTGAAACAGTAGAACTAATTAACAGATTCACATACGAACCTTTGTGATTCACATATGAACTAATTAACCGATTCTCATATGAACTAATTAACTGATTCACATATGAACGTATAATTCATGTGTGAATCACACAGGTTCACATACGAACTCGTCCTGCGTATTTTACGAAACTACTCCTCTATCTTCTACAGACCACGTGAGAAATTTTCTGATGTTTCTTAGTCAAAGCCGCAAATGCTGGCCAGATAAAGGGCTATGATCATTTCTCTATTTCTTAGACACTTAGCGTTTCCCATTTAAACCTCTCCCTACCTATACTACATTAATAAGCATTTAGGTTATACGTCTTAAGTCCAACTCTTTAAGCACAAAGTACCATCATTTTTTGCATAAATTTAAAAAACTCTGATTTTCTCTTTCACGAAATTTAGGTGGTTCAGACGTTTATTTTCAGGAATCAGGGTTTTTCTTTCCTCTGAATTCATGTGTCCCTCCTGTCCAAAAACGCAGATATGCATTTTAAATGTTAATTTCAGCTTTTTGTTCTCAATACCGTTCCCCATCTTTCTTCTTTTGTTTGAATTTTGAATTTTGAATTTAAATGGTTTAAGGTTTTGGGTAATCTATACTTTCGGCTTCTTATTCTACAATCCTCAACATTGACGGTAATATGTTTATGGTTTTATCCTTATTTCCTAATATTTTGTTTTTTTATCTTTTAAACTTACTGCGGTTTCTTAGTTTTCGTGTTTCAAACAGGTAGGTCGTCAATTTCACTGTCAATGTTCACATGTTCAAATCTGTAAGTGAAGTTTGGTTTTCTAGATCCGTTATTGATTTTGGATCTACTGATGGTTGTTTTTAGTGTTTTTGTTGGAGAAATCAAATGGTTGCCGGACGTGAATGGTTGATGGCATCTTATTGCGAGCAAGGTTTCAAGGTCAAGGTTTTGGATTGCAGACAATTATGTGTATCCCTTCCACCGATGGGGTCACTAAATTAGGTTTCACGAAGTTGATTTTTCAGAATTCAAATGTGATGGAGAAAGTTAGGCTTTGAAGATAAAGGTGTGTATTTGAAGATAACAAACCAAGTTATTATTATCTTCCTCTAATAGTGACTACATATTCATTGATCATTTACCTAAGTTGATGCAGTTTTTTGTGTCTATCCATATATCTACCTGTTAACGATTTATTCATCGTTTAATCATTCAATGGAGTCATTTTGATGTTGGAAACCTAAACCGGGATCCATATAGAAGTTGTAATGTGAGCATGCTCTTAGTTTGTTCTTTTCATGGATCAAATGGTGAATTAATACGGAACCAACTTCTTAACATTTCCGCGTTTAGCTGTTTGGATACCATTGGAACTCGAGTTATAATTCATGTCGATGGTGATCTGATTAAGCTCTACAGATCAAAACAAGTAAGACCCGTCGTGTGTCTTAATATTAAACTAATAGCATTTTGACACTAATTTAACATCAATTGTTGAGTATTTTAGGTCCTGCTATGTCAAGAAATGATAGAGACTCAGACTCTTATGGCATAGTTCAATATCTTTTCTAAACATGAACAATTTTGTGTTAATTTGTTAAAGACACAGAAATCTGCTTTGTAATCCACGGTGCATCCAAAAACTAAAGGATAACCAAATGGTTCGACCCTTTGGAATGAAAACTTATCACTTGTTTCAGCGGTTCAACTAATGTTTCACCATAAATGTATATATATGTGGTTATGCACATTATACAAACCACTTGCCTTTGTCAACTCATCTTCTTGAACCATGACAACTTGGTTAATTCTTTCATTTATTGTCAACGATAGTTGTGCAGATTTAGTTGGACAGCTTCCATCTGGTTAATTACGTTTTAAATGAAGATCAGGGATTGCACCACCAGGAGGTTTTTGGTGATGGTTCTTCTAATTTAGTTATTACAGCACCATGAGATTTTTGTTCATAGTTTCTTTATCATGGATGCAGTTTTTTTTTTGGAAGGGTATCCGAGGACATTGCCCCGACTAATCCCGGCAAGGTGAGGCAATTGCCCCACCTGCTAAAGCGTGCAGCCGTGAGTTTATCCCCGGTGGCCACAAGTTGGAAGCGCCTGGATTCGAACTTGGGGTAGATGGGTTACTAGCCACATCCCCACAAGCCTTAAGTACGCCACAAGCCTTGTGGTTATCATGGATGCAGTTTCCTGCTTCTTTTGTCTTTTTATAACTTCATGTTGAAATATAGATTTGGTGCTGCACTTTTCGTATCATATGCCATTTTATGTATTTGGATGTTGTCTTTGATTTAACTATTGATATTCTTGACAATATTCTTTTGGGGTTGCCGTTACTCAATTGATACTTTTGTGGTGATTTCTCAAATGTTGTTGTGTAAAGATGGGGTTGAATTCAAAGTAGCTTTCTTGATATGTTTGATGGCAATATCATATACAAGACTTTTGAAGAAATTTTGGCCCAAGGCATGGTTGCATACAAATACTAACTTCATGTACTTGGATCAAAACTATGTAAAAAGATTCACACAATTTTCATAAGCCAATATATTAATTGTTTTGTATGAATTATGATATATAATTTGACTTGTTATTAGTTTTTTTATTCGATATGCTTCTTTGTTATCAGCTTTTATAATTAATATGATTCTTTAATGCACATTCTATCAAACGAAGCAAATTGTTTATATTTCAAAAACTTGATTTAAAAAAAAAGACAACACAACATGACCGACAAATAAACAAGCCACTTTTTATCATAGAAATTTGAGTTCAAGGGACCCTTAATTAAACGCTTACCCCATATATACTTATCAAGTCACATTATCTTACCGAACGGACATGTTAAAAACCGAAAATCTTACCCGGTAAATGAGTCGGTTAATGTTTACCGGGTATTGTTGCATACAATGTCGTAATGTCGTTTTGATAAACTAAGATCTTTCCCGGTAAGGTAAGTGATAGTGTTGAATCTTAATTTTAAGTACAACTTTAAAATGAAGTATATTTGTATACTTCATTATATCATTGTCATTTCCGGCCTATGAAGATTAAGTCGAGACAAGATAGGGCAAAAACTTGTCATCCTACCTTTAGTGTGACATTATGGTTCGGACATGACGTGGCGAGGTCAGATAAAAGTGCATTTTTTTCCTACTAAAATAGGAGAACAAAATTCAAGAGAATATGACAATTGGTAAATGACTAAATATTGATGTCAATACTAAGAATTGGAACATTGAACAATTCTTTCACCCGACTAACTCAATTTTACTCATTCAAGATCTATTCAGTCTCACCAACGTACCAAACGCACCTTAAGAACCACATGTGAGGAAGTATTTCAGAGTTAACTTAGCGACTAAGGATAGCAGATGGATTCAAGCCAGTTTAATTTCCCACATGATTTGAAACTTGAACTTGTTGTGTATTTGAGCAAAGTCGTTTAACTTCTTTGCCAATTGAGCTACACGTTCGAGGGTTTTTTATTTTTTATCTCCGATAAAAATTTCACACCTTGCTCACCCGGTGCATTGCACGGGCACACTGCTAATATATATATATATATATATATATATATATATATATATATATATATATATATATAGAAAGGTTCAAATGAGAACCCTAACTATTTAAGAAAACACGAAAAACGGCCGCCTATGTACAAAATCATATGTGATTTTACACTAACAACAAAAAATTGGACGCGGGTGACCTTGGCCGCGACTTGCAAGTCGCGTGAATCATATATGATTTTGTACGTGAATCACATACCATTTTGTACATGAGCGGCCGTTTTCGTGTTTTCTTAAATAGTAAGAGTTCTCGTTTGAAACCCACCTCTCTCTCTCTCTCTCCATATATATATATATATATATATAGAGAGAGAGAGAGAGAGAGGAAGGATGATTCTACTTTGGAATGGTGCAAAGAAAGACTGAACTATCGATCTCGGCCATCCAGAATCAACAAGGTACTTATCAAGGGAAAATCGACCATAGGCGTTCCTGTCGTTGAAGTTGACATATTCAGAGAAGATGGTTCCATGCAACACATCGATGCCGCTACAATCAAAAAGTACGGTCTCTCTGAATGGTTGGAAATGCGAATAGCCATTCAGCAATCTCGCTCACAATATAAGAGCCATGTCGAGAAGATTATAAATTCTCAGATCGACTTGGTCTCTTCGGCTGTGTATATTCCTCCTCCTTCTCCTATTCAAACTCAACAAAGAAGGGCCTTTGCAAAGAAAAAGACAAAACATTCAGATTCAGGTCCTCCTATCCGGAATGAAACAGGTATTGGTTTCTCACGTGCTGAAGTACTTGGTCCTGAACCTGACCTCTCAGCGCTTGACACCTCCCTGCCCCCTGGTGAACAATTCATCCCTGAAAAGTCATAAGCGAACCCTATGGGATATTCTTACATGACTATGATGGACGTCAACGCTTTCAACGCATCTCTAAGCTTCCCATTACTCCCATCGAACAGCTCAAGGATCTCATCTATTGGTGTGAATTCAGACACGACCTTCAGGCACGATACCTCAAGCCCTTGATCTTTGAAGAAGCAAAGAACAAACGAGATCAAGGAGTAAAGGTCCCTGACTGGATGATTCCCACATCAAAGACCCTTGATGAACTTCTCGTTAAGGAAGAACCATATAGCTGATAGGATTGCCTTGTAATTCCTCTTTCGTTATCAGCTAATATCTTTTGTACTTGTAATTTTTCCACTTCCCTCTGTAACCTTTACGATGTTCAAAGAAAAATTTCAGCGAATGTACTTTACTCCATCAGTACTCAAAAGATCCCAGAAAATAGTAAAAGGGACATATATTTTATAAGTTCTTTTTATCCTCATGTTTTCATATTTAGCAATTTTCTCAGTTGCTAAGTCGATATCAAATAGGGGGAGATTGTTGATCCAAACCCTCAGTGCTTTGATAATGACCCTTTAAAACACTTAGTGAAAATTGTAAGTAGACAATATGTATTAGAGTTTCACTATCGCTGATAAGTACTATGTCTCTAACAGTACCACTGATAGGAAACTCATGCTCTTTAATTTTACCATTCAGCGAACTCTGTTCATCTATAAGCTCTGAGCCTGTTCAGTCTTATTGATGATCGTTGAGAGTTTAGTTGTTTACTTATGATCCCTGAAGAAAAGTTTCACATCAACTATGTTCTACGCTGAAATCGAAGATCAAGCTCAAGAACAGCGACAAGTCTACTAATGAACTGATGCAGATATCAGCGAAGCCAAGACCTATCCACTCAACATGAAGTATCAAGTAGAAGACTTCAGCGATTGCTAAGCTTTGTCACTCGCTGATAAAGAACTGTTCAACAAGCGCTGATCATGAGGTCTACTCTACAAGTTACTTTTGTCTTTCCCCCTTGCACGTCTCCGTACGATAATGTCAGAAAGGACATCCCTTCTGTCTAGAATCGTACAACCAACTCTGATTCTACACTATACACCATGCGGCTACTAAGGTTATCTACAAATGTCAAACCATGCAACCAATCAGTTGCTGCCACGTGTAAAGGTATATTGCTTTGCATTAAATGCATGCAGTATATAAGAAGAACCCTACTTCATAAATGAAGTGCTCGGCCATCTTCTTCTTTCTCGCTTAGTGTTAGAATATTACTCATAATATTCTTATCTCCTTCTGTCTTAATTCTGGTGCAAGAAACTTAGTGTTCTTAACTTGTTTAGATTAGGTTAATCCTTAATCTTGTTCCGCAACAAGTTGTAAATTGTTTGATTATATCAATAAACAATTTAGAAAGTAAAAATATGTGTGTTGTATTCAACCCCCCTTCTACAAACTTGTATAACCATCTCGGGACCAACAAAAAATGCCATAGCCATCTTTGCCAATCCTGTACAACACTAAAAAACAAAGCATATCGATATAAGGTACCACTTTCTGAAGCATCATGTCGAACAAGGTAAGATTGAAATGTATTTTGTGTCCATAGAGTATCAACTTGCTGACCTTTTTACCAAAGCTCTAGTTGAGAAGAGATTCTTATTTTTGGTTGGCAAGTTGGGTATCTTGACATGGGTTGACCCACAGAACCTCTGTATATGTTTATAGAGTTTCTCTTGTAAATATGTAAATACCCTTATCTTTCAGTATGTACAATCTTCTCTCTAAAGTTTCTATGTTCCACAGATCTTCTGTGACATTGCATATTGCCTTTGGCCTATGTCACAGAATCTCTCAAGAATGGTTTATCTATGTCTTGTGCATTAGTTATCTTATCTGATCCAAGCATAGATCAAGGGAATCTTCAATATGGATCACAAAAGCTAATCATTCGAGGGGCAGCAACAGAAGTTATTTGTTCGAGCCAATTCTGAAGAAGGTAATCATGCAGAAAGAAGTGAGTTATTTTTGGTAAGCACACCGCACAAATCAATTTCCAAAACACTTTTCTCAGACACAACTTTCCATATATGTCCTAAAATACCAATATAAACAAATCAAAACTTTGATTGGTCAAAATCTTTTGAGCTCTTTCCGTTATTAGAATTTTTTGGTCAAAGAGCCTCTGTGCCACAGAAGTCTCTGCGACTGCAAGGTTCTTTAAGGAAATTCTCTCGACCATTTCACTGATTTCAAACGATTTAGGTAAAGAAAAGGTGCAATCTTTGTGCGAGTTCAGGCTCACCCCAGACCACAGAAGCTCATTCCACCACAGAGCTTCTGTCATTTACATCACTTATGTGTTTTGAATAACTTCTGGGGTGCGGGTTCTTTTACGAATGACAGGCATTTGGTTTTAACAAACGCCACGCGCGTGGAGATAGTGGGAGGCGCACGTCCCTTCACCCTGCACCGCCCAAGCCTATGTGCCATCTTCTGAGTGGATGTGTACTATACCGTCGTTTCTGAAACGTTTTTAAACGGCTTGTACTTAAGTGCGGATTCCAAATTTCATATAAAATAATTTTTACCGCCCAAATCTTATCCTTTCATCCACCATAAAAACCAAAATTAACCTTCAAATTAACCTTTTCACTTCATCTCTCTCTCAAGAACTCCGGCGAAACCTGCAACTTGTGTGATTGAATCTTCAAAACTTCATCTCTTTTCTTCCAGAAAACCTTCCAAATATCATCAATGGTTTCATCTACTTCACCTGCTCACTCCAACAACTCCCCAAATCCTATTCCCCCAAGAAATCATAACGAAAACCACTCTGACAGTGAAAAGTCTGTTCATCATCTATCTTCAACAAAACTTCAAAGTTTCATCAATCACGAATGGTATAAAAACACATTTCCCTTGAAACCCAATAATCACTACGTGAATTTGAACCTAGAAAACTTTGGTCAAGGACATGCCATAATCATAAAGATGCTCCAAGACCATCCTCTCAATAAGATCCTGACCCAAAACATAAAAAGAATACCAAACAAATACGTCCATCAATTCTGGAAAAGCTGCAGATTTGATGAGGAACTCAACTCTGTGGTAGGCTACGTGTCCAACTCTGATAACACATACACTCTAACAATGGGAATCAACAGAGCCATGATTTTCCAGGTGTTTGAAATGCCCACCAGAAGCCTGCTAGGAATTAAGAAATACGCAAAAGAGCAAACTGACCAAGAACTTGTTGATTTCGTTCTAATGCTCGGATACAACGAACCCCTGTCAAAGAGAAATGACTTCAAACGAAATCGATTACCCGCAATCTGGAATACCCTCTTCACCATACTCAATAGGTGCCTCACAAGAAAGACTGACAGCCCAGACCAGAGTTCATACCAAATCCTGACAATCATGTATGGGGTGTACTATGACTTGCCTCTAGACTTTGCCAGATTAATTCTTCAATAAATGACCTCTACCGTTGAGAAAAACAAGGGCATGCAGAAAGCAGGAACATCTCTGCCCTCCCTACAATTCCAGAGGATACTTGGCATTTTCCTAGAACCACTTATACAAAATGAAGGATGGAGCTTAGGGGGACAAGTGGTAAAGACATACCCTCTGTCAAAGATGATCCGCACCAACCATCCCAGTGGTTATGCCTTCTGCTGACCACTCAGTGAAAAGATGTTGTCATACGTGAGTAATAGGGACCTAGTTAGGGAGTATAAACATGCATTCAGGACTCCCAAACTGAGTCCTGCTACCCCCCCCCCCCCCCCCCATGTCTCGGAGTGCCCATAGGAACCCCTGTTGTGGAGAGAATGAGTGGGGAAGAGTGGCGAGTGGCCTTAGAAAAATATAAGTTGAGAGTTGAGGGTGGAAACAACAGAAGATAAGTAGAAGAAGTTACCTCTGCTGCTAACCAAGCACAAGAAGAAGTGCCCCAAGCCACAGAACCACCATCACCTCCAAAAAAAAGAGCAAGAAAAAGAAAACCAAGGTTGTCTTGACCACAGAGGAACAAACTCTTGAAACCACAAACCCTGAACAAGCTGAACAAGAACCTCAGAACCAGCCTCAATCCACAGAGGTAACAGACGCCTCTGCCACCCTTCCTCCAAAAGCGAAAAAGAAGAAATGGAAAACCAAATCAACAGAGAAGGGTGCCCCCAAACCAAAGAAGAGAAAATCAAAGAAGAACCAATCCCAACAGAGGTCAGAGCTCCTACCCCCTTACATTATGTTGAACCCCAAACCTCTGCCATTCCAGAGGATGCCCCACAGAACCAGGAAGAGCCTCAAGTGTCTTTCAACTCTTTTCTTGAGAGGGCAGGCCTAAATGAATCACTAGATACCTCTGGATGGAATGTTCAACAGACCACAAAGAACTTCACAGTGGCCGACTACGATTCTGATCTTGAAGTAGATGAAGATTTGGGAATGGCTACAGAGACTAGGTGGGACGCAGAAGAAGGGTCCTTAGGAAAACAAACGGAGGTGGAGACGGAGCGAAAAGATCCCGAGAGCACATATCCTAAGCTACCCTCTGTGCTACACACTCATCCATTCTCGCCAGTCTAGTGGCCGAAAAGAATGTTGAAACAGAGCCGCACAGCTCGAACCCTACCATTACCAGCCGACCAGAGGATCCTTTTTCTTCCTCTGTGCCAATCGATAGCTGGGAAGCCAATTTCAGGTTGTGTCCTCTCAAAAGGACACAAACCTTTCATGTGTTCAGTTGCCCGAGAACACACAAGTTTCCCCCAAAGAGGCATCTGTTGCCTCTCCCACGCACACATTAGGGAACCAAAGTCCTTAAGAGGGACTTAGAGAGCACATTGACGAAGAGGCTCTAGACAAGCCTCTGAGTCCAATCACGATTCCCTCTGTGCCCACCTCTGAATTGGCACAGAGTAAAGAACATGACAGAACTTTCGTAGAGGAGGGGCCATTACATGACTCCCCTCGAGGATCGAAAGGAAGTCCTGTCAACCTCAACGTACAAACAGGGTTGAAAACGCCACCCCAGGAACAGAGGTAAACTCTGGGGAAGAATGTGTTCCCCCATAGGTCACCACTGGCTCATACGTAACAAAGGATAAGTTCCAAACCTTTGTTACCTGTGTGACCACTAACTTTTCAGGGCTAGAAAGCTTAGTTAAGTCTTATGCAGAATCGACCCAAAGCGCCATATCATCCTTAACTTCAAAGATCAACAACCTGACTACAGAGGTCAAGTTAAATTCTGCAAAGATCAAAGAGCTCCAGGGTACTGCTCCACAGAACACATCCTCCCCTATGCCCACAGAGCTTAAGACAGCAATGGATTCCCTAACTGCTGAACTTCAGAACGCCAAATCTCTAGCAGAAGCTCTATCCAAGCAGCAATCAACCTCATCCCCATTCTTGACACCAAGGGATTTGCGCAGAGCCATGGAGCGTGTTCAGCAAACGACTACAGATTTGCTCTTACCTCTGAAGCCTACAGACTACATCACCAGGGATCAAATAGTTAGAATCGGCCAGACGATTATTAATGAGATTTGCGGGTTCATCAAAGCATTCACAAGGGCAAATGCATCTTATGATGTCTGTGATAAACTACAAGCCGCAGCACAGAACCTCCGCAACACACAGAAGAAGCCAACTTCTACCTCATGCCAGGTAGAGGAATCCACTCAACAGAGGCATGATGATTCTGAGGACGATGGGGCAGGTCCCTCAGATCATCATAAGGGGGAGAACACAAAAGGTAACAAGACAACAGAGCTGGTAAACCCCAAGATCTAACTATGTAATCACAATGATGTAATGAGAGAATCTAGAGAGAATTAGTCATTCATATATTGATCAAGAAGTACAAATGACATAAGCTTTCAAAGTGTTAATGAAATTAACAAAGAGTTCTTCTTTATATAGTAGGGCCATGACAAGTACATGCCTCTACTTAGAAGATACAGTACAAATGTAATATTGTCTTGATAGCTACTAAATTGCACTAATAATCTCTCCCTTAGCTATCAAGGCAGCTCCGGTCGTCTTGGTCTGAAGCCCAAATATGATTCTATTCTTCCCATGGCAGCCCGAAATGAGATTCTGTCATTAATCTCATTAATTGCATTAACCAGCAGAATTCTTGGATGAGACGACATCCAAGTGATCTTCCTTTCACTGTCATGTCGTTTCAATCTTTCTTGCAACTGTAGCAGTACCACCTTTAGTGTTCCATCAGAATATTTGGCCAACTCAGCAATCCGAATAAAGATCTTATGCCCCCTATCATTTTTGAACGTGATTCCAAACTCCGGATCATCAATAACAGTATATAGAGGCATTCTCATCAGACCTCCCAATTCTTGATTAGGACGAATGAGATTCACCATCGGTTGATTACTTTCCAATGCCATTTGGAAATCATGACTTTGAGTATATAAGATGTGTCTCCGCAAAAGCCTTTTGATGGTGTTCAAAGCAATAAGAACGTTCTCTTTTCTGATATGTAGGTTCCGGAAGAAGTTATACATGAACTCGAAGTCATCCATTGTGAGATGACAAAAATCTGCTTCACTGAAGGTATAATCTTTACAATCCTGTCTTTGAACCACGAAGTAAGGAAAGAACAACTTGTAGAATCTCTTGACATAGACCTCCTTTATTTGCACAATCAACTTCTTGCTTTTAACAAACATCTCCTTTTGGCAATTTCCCCTTAAGAAGTAAACATATTCAAACTTGAACGAATCTGATTGATCGTTGATCCCCAAAACTACATACGGATCAAGTCTCCTTATTTTGTGCACAAACAACCATCTTTCAGTATCCTCCATGAATGGTGTTCTGAATCTTAACAATCTTAATCTTTCCTCAGCCTCTTGAACTGTACTAGAAGAGCCAGGCTGGTTTGATGTGGAAGGGTTTGAGGGTCCAGCTTGATCAGCTGAAGGGTTAAAAGTTGGTATTACAGGAGGTTCGGGTATTTTGGTTTTGTCTTCTTCAAAGAAAGGATCATGTAAGATAGGTGAATCAGGTCTTGGGTGAATTGGTTCAGAAGATGGTATATTTGTTTGATCAGGGTTTGGTTGGTTAAGATTTATGTTGAGGTTTATGGTTTCAGGTTGAATTGGGAATAATGTAGAAGATATGGGTTCAGGTGACAGAATGGGGCTAACAGATTGTGAGTCCATGATCTTCAACAATTCAAGTATTATGTAACAAGATGAGGTAGAAGAGGACTAATTATTTATTGGAAATGAAAATCTAATCTAGAGAGAACAATATGAGATTTAAGAGCTACATCTTGAATTATGAATTAATGAATACAAATTTACATGGCAAGCCCTATTTATAGTCCGCTTCCCTTGTTACAACACTTAAGCCCAAGCCCATTTAGACATCTAAGCCCATTAGGCACAAAGCATTTACTTTACAAAACTTTCTAATATTTAGGACAACTTTAGTGTCCTAACAAGAGCCCTCTTCAAACCCACACACTTTAACTATCATTCCACTAACCCAACAATCCACCCAATCAATAAGAAACCCAAAACCAAACCCAACAGAGAACTACAGAGGAGTCATCAACCTTTGAGGAATCAAGCTCAGAAGAAGAAGAACATGATTTCCCCTCCACAACACCTAAACCTAACTCATCCAAAACCATACCACGAACCAAATCTCTAGCCTCAAAACCCCCAAAACAAAAGAAGGATAAAAAAGAAACACCCACAGAAGACCAACCAAAACCTTCTGAAGACCAACCCCAACAACAAAAACCTCTGCCACAACAGCAAGAACCCCAACTTACACCTCAACAAGTCCCAACCCCACAGAGCCCAAAAACCATACATGCAGAAGTACCTAAACTAAAACCCACTCCCACAGAAGTCCCCAAGGCCAAACTAACCGCAGAAGACAAAGGCAAGGGAAAGATCACAAAAGCACCAAAACTAATTCAAAAACTTCAACTGAACCCTGAGAAGCTTATGAAGAGTGCCTTTGATGCCTTTGTAACCCCAAAACCTGAAGAGGAAGATTGGGCTTTTGGAGAGCCTCTGTCGGCATACCCACCCCTTGACCGTTCTGCTAAATCCTCTGAGGATAGAGTTGCCCAAGTTTTGAAAGATATGGATGCTCTAAGAAAACCAATTCCACCCATCTGCCAAAGAAGGACGTGGAAAAGGTAGTCTACAAGTATCTCTACAATCAAGGGATCAACGACCCACATCCAGAGCCAACCCTCAAACCAGATGTGGTCAAAGAAATGGCCATTAAGTTCTTCAAAAATAAACAACAGAAGGTGGAGGATGTATACTCAAACTCCAAGATAAATGATATTATGGGAATCGACCTTCTGTACACCCAATGCCGCAATTTCTACTACTGCCAATACTTCGTGCAAAGGGAAGACAGGTTGGAGATGAAGTTCACAGATGCTGACCTAAGAAACATTCACCCCTTCGATCTGGCAGAGCTTTATACCTGGACAGAGAGCAGATTTGGATGGAGGCGAGGCAAGAGTACAGAAAGACTCACTTAATGATCAAGAGCGTCATCCGGGAGAAGCTGAAATTCTTCAGTCTGCTAGACTTTCATGTCGCTTTGGACTTGGGAGTGAAGAAGATCAGACTCACAGCCCCTGATGATCACTGCCCATCCCCTAAAAAATTTCCTATCCTACCCAATACCATCATTTCCTATCCTCGTTTTGGCTATGTATTCCTAAATCCTTAAAGACAGAAGAAACTTTTCGTAGGATACGATAGCCAGGAGTATGCAACCAAGACCCTTCTACAATTCAAAGAAGATCTCCTGAACCGCGGAGGCACTGATTCGTCAACCTTGAAGTTGCAGACCAATTGATAAGCGACATCGATGTAGCTCTGCGATTCATAGACTTATGTGCTTTCTTCTACAAAGAGCTCAAAAAGGAAGGTGGGTTTGGAAAGAAAATCAACGACTTTCAGATGCCAAAATCTAAGCTCTATACATTTTAATATTTTGTTTTTACCTTATCATGTAATTGTCTTTTCATTTCTCTATAAATGCCTCTGGCATAGTAATCTAATGAAAACGTCTTTTACAGAGGTTGAAATTTACACCTCTTGTTCCTTTTAGCCTAAGTACTATTTTAACTCTGTAAATTTCCTTTTTCAATACTTAGGGGAGATTGTTAGCTCCAATAAAGTAGTCTTAGAAGTACTGAAAAAGTAGGCTAAGTACAAGAATCGCAGAAGACCTCTGGTCGGACATCATCAAGTCTCTCAGCACGGATCAGAGCCTCTGTCAAACACTCCTCAAGAAGTCAAGCTTAACCTGAAGATGACCATCGGACCACATAGCCTCTGTGAAACTCCACAGAGCCTCTGTGTGGCCAAACTTCTTGAAGACGAAGACTTGTGCATATTGATGACCAAAGATCATGTGCCTCTCACATGCTTCTACTTGTACGAATATTCTGAAGATCAATAGTACAACCACGATTTATAACTTTTCAGGTGTCACCATTTCATGGGTGATAGCATTTTCCTTGTATTATTTGCGGCCAACCTTCACTATATGTAGAGAGCACTACCCTACCATTTCAGGCACGCAACACACAATTCACACACGTTGAATTCTAGAGTGAGAGTAATCTTGAGAGAAAAACCTCACACAAGTGTGTGTTCTTGGTGTAAACTCCATTTTTCTTAATCATATTGAAGATGACTTGTTGAGCATATCTTATTCTGTTTTGTTTATCTTCTTTATCATTTTAGTGTGTGAAGCTACCAAACTGTTCAAACCATTCTATGCTTTAAAACGCTTCCCCATATAATTTGTATACTCTGTTTTGCTTAGTTTTGTTTTGAACATATCATTGTTGAGTCAATCTGGGATCAACAGTTAGGCTCTTCTTCTATACATCTTCACCTTGGCAGAGGCTTGCTTCTATTGGTGTAGAATTTTTCTGTGACCAGATGACTTGTTCTTTTTACAATACTTTCAAAAGATAAATGGGGCTAACACATTTAACTATTTTTCTTAATTTGCATATGTGTGTTCATATTTACTGAACATATATATTAAGCAATTATATAGAGATGGATAAGAATTGGAAATATATGTATATGAAGAGGGTACATAATGGTGTAATTGTCTAATGTATATATTTGTATAGACTTAAAAATCATATTATAAATCTAAGAAATAAAACGATAACTGGCTCATCGGGTAGGGTTGGGTTCAAATGATAGTAACCCGATTTCAACCCAACACACATGGTTTGAAAATTTTACAACTCGATTGGACATCGGATTGCTTCGGGTTAGGTTATTTCACGTTGTGTTGGGTTAGGTTGGTCTGGTTTTTGAGCACCCCTAATTGCTATAGTGATGATAAATTAGAAAATATAGATTGTTATTTAAAGGGGTAGAAGATGACTTAACAAGTTAAATAGTGAGTTGGGTCAATATATATTTTTATCTACAATTAATCCACAAAATATATATATTTCTATACCAAAAAGATTTAACTAAATCAGCTATAAATCGATATTAAGATATTTTTGGATGATGTGACACAACTAAATTTGAGAATTCTAAAATATGGAGTTGTAGTTTGATTGTGGTTATCTCACATTGTTATATTTCAACATTTCCTATAAAAACATTATCGTCGACCTGCAACGCCCACTAATATGTATAAAAGAAAACTTTTACATGATGACATGGTACAATGAGAGGTCTTCATTACTATTTCTCTAATTTCTCCTAATTTTGATTTTTTTAAAATTGTTAGCCTTGATGAAAAGATGGAACATTAATTTTGTTTAGGTTGTCCTACATTGATAAGAAAATGAAAAATTAGGTTATAAGGATGTGTATATAAAGAGTTGGTTGATGTTGTTAAAAAATGTGAAATGGTATTTGGCAAAATATAACTAAATCCAAGTTTAATTATTAAATTAAATTTATAATATTTTTTTCATTTATATTAAAATGATCTCAACCAAATTTTGATGGTTTAAACATGATATAGAATAAAGAATTAAAGAATTAATATATAAATCTAATTTTTTTTTCATTGTAACTCACTGACCGAGTGACAGGAGCGGTTGTAAGTGCTAGTTACAACTAAACCAACAAGTGGTGGCGGTGATGAGCAATCATAAAGAAAAGAGTGATTCATTAAAATGCCCCAAGTTCACCAACCCTTTCATCCATTTGCCCTCTCTCTCTCCCAATTTATCAAAATACCCTGAAAATCCGTGGGCATCCGTGGACAAGCAAAACATTCCGTGGGAAAGCTGAAAATCCGTGGGCCACGGACAAAAAATCCGTGGGCCACGGACTAAAAATCCGTGGTCACTCACAAAACATCCGTGCACAAGACAAATCCGTGGGCCACGGAATGGGCCACGGATTTTCAGGGTATTTTGGCAAATTGGGAGGGAGATAGGGCAATTGGATGAAAACGAAATGAACTTGGGGCATTTCGATTAATTTCTGTAAAGAAAAATCAGAGAGGGAATAAAAAGAGACGAGACAAAAGGAGAGACAATATGATTTTAACTAGAATTGCATAATGTTTTACACACATGTTAAAAAATACTTATACAAATACGTTTTACATGAGAACTTTATTTCTTTAAACTATTCATCATGTGACATATCTTAGCAATAGTATTACAAAATCATTCTTTGTATTTATTAGATTACGTTGGTTTTTTATATAACTTAATAAAGGTTTAGCAGCTTTAAAAAAAAAGTTAAATTAAAGATAACATTTAACACAAATAAATAATTGAATCTTGTGAATCTATAAATACCATCAATTTATTTATAATAATAATAATAATAATAATAAGAGACAAACATAAACATTTTGGATACTTCAAAAATCATGAAAAAAATGTGCATATTTTATTGGTATGATTTCTACCAAAAATATAGTCATTAATAACTCAGTAAGGCTTCTCACCGATATAGTTTCCTGGAGGAAAATAATTACACGTCATGAAAACACCTCTACCCCCGAAACACGTCACTCGAGCACACCCAATCCTCTTGGTTTTTTTCCACACGATTTGTGTATAATGCCCACACTCCCTTCCTCCACCGCACGAATTCAAGCGATAACCATACCACTGTTGCTCCGACACCCACGCCATTGCCGCTTGTGCCGGAGTCCACCGATCGCCACTCCCCCAAAATATATTCTCCCCAAAAGGCCCATTCGAATGCTTCAACAAGCAATCCTGCCGCCTTTGTCTAGCGTACATATCTGCATAGCGTGCAAGGCCCGCATCCCACACGAGTGGTGGCAGTCGGAGGGCCGCCCGAGCCTTGTTTTGCATGGTTAAAAATTGTTTCATGACATTGAGTTGAGATCGAGTTTTTGGAGTTGTGATGGCATTAATTGAGGCGGAAATGAAGAACACGAAGATAATTATAGGCGCTAATTTTGGAAAAACCATTGTGGGATTGGGTTTAAGTTATCAAGATGTTGAAAGTGATAAGATTTATATCGCATTTTACTAAAGAAAATGGTGGTTGAGTTTGGAGAATTTAAGGCGCAAATGTAGGTGGCGCCCATGTTCGATGATGATTACCACTTTGTTTTTTTTCCTATTGTTTATACCAAATTAAATTAATAATTTGAAATATAGCCGCTTTTGAACAATTTTTATTGAAATATATTTGGTAAAATATATAATTATTAATTGTTTCGCATTTTTATTTCGATGGTTTTAAACCATACATAGGTATTTAGTCAAATGCATTTTTCTATTTTTGTAATAATATAAATAAACGTAATCATTTTCCATAACATTACCATGATATATTGATATGTTTGACAGACACACATTTCCTTATAAAAAAGAAGCAAAACAACAACAAAAATTTGATATAAACATTTTTTTACTACTCCATTTTAAGGTGTCGGATTTTTCTTTGATGATTTACTAATAGAATATTTAATGGAACTTAGGTTTACAAGTCGATTTATTTCTTTTATCCTATTCTTCTATTAGAGTTGCTAGTTATTCAACATCATTGATAAAATTTGTAGGTCGTTTATTTTCATTTTAACAACTCATTAATTTAACGCATTTGTATAAGATGCAAAGTGTACATACAAATATGCATACATGTATAGGGGTGTAAATGATGCGAGTCGAACTCGAGTATTATTATACTAGACTTGAACTCGAAAGCCAATTCTCATGCTCGAACTCGAAAACTCGCGAGTAGTGAAAATCCAAACTCAACTGGAATTCGAGTATCTCACGAGCTTTTCTAGTCGAGTATCAGTTTGCTCGACTGGACTCGTTGGTATGTCGAGTCGAACTCGAGGCTATTCGAGTCTAGTTTTGACCGAGTCAATCCCGAGTAGCTCGTGAGTTATCTCGTCTCATTGACACCCCTATACATCCACAAATGCACATATACACACATACACGCCTACACACATGCACACATACATACATACATGCAAACATGCATACATGCATAAAAACATACATACATACATACAAACATACATACATACATACATACATACATACATACATACATATTGTAACACCCGTAAGATTTAGTGGGTCTGTCTCCTTACGACTTCTCCTTGACTTCAGTAATTACATTGTAAGACTTGCTTTAATGTAGTAGGTTAGGACTTGGACTTTTGCACTTAAAAATGTTTGACTTAACTCGTGGTTTAAGTGACCGATGGGACGAATGTTTCGGGCGTCGGGACACTAGGTGCGACTATGCCCCCGATTATGCCCGAAGGCAAGGTCGTTAAGGCAATGTCGCGTTGAGGAGGTAGTCCTCGGTACACTGTGAGCGACTTTGACAGCGACAATACCCGATGGCAAAGTCGCATGTCATTGTCGCATGACATGTACCGTCAGCGACAATCATTTTTAATGTATAAGTTGTGTACCATACGATGCATCGATCCATAATCATTTTTATGGCATTTTCATTAGAAGCTTAGGTGATTTTGTATGTATGTAACCGATGGTCGCTATTGTATGCAGTGTATGTATGTATGTATGTATGTATGTATGTATGTATGTATGTATGTATGTATGTATGTATGTATGTATGTATGTATGTATGTATGTATGTATGTATGTATGTATGTATGGATGTATGTGTATGTAATGGATGTATGTATTTATATATCTATGTAATATTATACATGATACATATTCATGCAATAAGGTTATTTGGCCTTTATGGGCTTCACATTTGAGTTAGGGGTTGTTTTATGAATGTTATTGGGTCTTTATCGGCTTTAGTGGTTCTTGATGAACTGTACATGGGCTTTAATGGGTCCTATTCAACTCAATGAATCTTAATGAACTGTAATAGATTTCATAGGCTTCAGTGGTTCTTAAATCTTAATGAACTTGATTTGGCCCTAACTGGTCGTACTAGACTTAATGATTATTAATGAACTGTGTTAGATCTTCATGGCTTTTAGCGACTATTAATAAAATGTATTTGGGGGCTTGATCGGCTACAATGGGTTGTACATAAATGTGTTGGGCCTTTACGGATCGTAATTGGCTCACTTTTGTATCAGGTATTGTGGGTTATAGTGAATGGTGATGAATTGTAAGATTTGATGGCCTTCAATGGCTCTTATTGAATTACAAAGATGAGTCATTTAGACTCAGTGGTTGTTAATGAACTATATTGGGCACTGACATGTTTTAAGTGACTTTTAATGAAATATATTGAGCTTTGATGGGTTATTGTGGGTCTTAAGGAACTACTGGGCCTTTTATGAGCTTAATTCGTTAAAAGAAATGTATTGGATCTTCATGGATTTCAATGGCTCTTAAATGAACTGTTAGGGGCATTGATGAGTCGGTGAAAACACACTACACTATGTAGTTGTGATATGTATGTATGTAGGGGATATATGTATTCATATAATGGATGTATCTATATAGTAAGTATGTATACATGATACATTCATACATAATATACTACGTGTACATGATACATACATCTATACAATAATATACACATACACTAGCATACATTCTATTTGTTCAAACAATATATACCTAATATAATATACATATATATATACCTAATATATACGATCCTACAATAAGTTGTTTACAAGTCATTCATGCTTTTATATATATATATATATATATATATATAACCTCCTATTTTGTGTTAACTTTATTAACTTCATTCAATCAATAAGAATCCATTTTAGTTGGTGGTTTCAAATTTATATATAACCATTAAGTAGGGGCATGGATGGAATTCCATGTTTTTGTTTTATTACATTGATTTATTAAAGGAGTTACAAAAATCAAAATCTCCTTGATTCTAGCTATATTATTCTTTCTCAAATATTTTGTAGTCTTTTCTATCAAACTAGTGTTTGAATTCCTATTGTTGCATCATGAACATGAGTGATCAAGGTGTTTTTAACGACGTTGAAAAGAGAGTAGACGTAGATGTTCATTTGAGCATGAACAAATATAACAAATATATATTGTTTATATAGGTTCACTTAGGCTTATATTTCATCCTTGTTTATGCATAGCCTTAATATTTATACATCATACATGATGTGACATCAATATTACATGCTCTAAATGGAATAGTAGTTAACTAGTAAGTAACACCATGTAATTTCGGAGTAATCAAACATGAATGAACATATAGTTGCTCATATATGAACAATCTGTTGTTTGCATATAATTGAACAATTATGAACATATAATTGAACAAATATGAACATATAATTGAACCAATATGAACATATAATTGAACAAATAGGAACATTGGATTGAACATAGCAACAATATGTTCAACTATAGGAACATTAATTACACGACTTAATTAATGTAAAAAAGTGGTTTTGTCAAATTCCAAAATTACCCTCTTCATTTGTGTTCAATGGGAGAATTAATTACACGACTTAATTTCTTAATTAATTAATAAATGGTTTTAATCTCAACCATTAACAAGAAAATGAATGGCTAAGATAAAGTTAATTAAGTTAATACAAAATGGAAGGTTAACAAATGAACCTCCCTCTATATATATATATATGTATATATGATACATACATTCATACACTATGTTATATACATTGTTAATATATATATACTACTTATATATGCATTTAGACCAAAGTCTTTAAGCAACATGTACTACATTTTAAAGCATTAAATTCAAAAATCTCTTAATCTTAAAGCACAATGTACAAGTTCTTTGATGCAAGATTTTTAAAATTTGTTCAATAAAGAGATGTGAAGGTGTAGCACTGTAGCCCGTGCTTTCTAACCTCAAGCTTCCCTTCTACCATAGCCATGCTTTTTGACCTCAAGCCCATGCTTTAGGTAGTACTAGTAGGATACCTGCGCAATACGGCGGGTGTCAATCTTCACTGTAAATCACCAATATGAAGTTTATGCTCATTATAAACTTCAAAATTTATAATTAAATTACAGGTGCATTTACAATAGCATAACATTTTCAAGCAAAAGAAGGAGGCCAAAGTTAAAGTTTGTTTCAAATAATATTCAAAGTAAGTCCAATGACAAATTCAAAACGCCCAGAAAAGTCCAAATTATAAACCCATTACCCATCTTGCCAACGAAATCACCAAAACCCATTGCAACTCCAAAATCTAACTCTGCAGATTGGAACTCGTGTAGAATCATACGCATCAGGGTGTGATCGCCGATCAACTCCACATCGAGCAGAACCTTCAGCTCCGGCCACTTCAACTGCAATCGCAAACCCCAGACAAATCAGAGGGAACTCCAGCGATAGAAATCGCAACCACAAATCACGGTAAAAAGATTGAGGAAGACAGTGATCGAAATCCGAAATCAACCCGAGCTCCCATAGATTTCCATAAAAGGCCGCAACAAAAACATACATAAACTGAATCAAATTAAAGTTTTTATCTTTCCTCACCCTTATTTATCCAAACCATCTCTCCCGGTAGTCCATAACAAAACATGAGTTCAACCAAACCAGATTACAAGAATTATCGATCCCATCCACTTTCAGTCCCAACAAAAAGCTTTTGAAAACCATCCTCATCCTTATCAAATAGATCCAACAACATATTTTAATTGGCAAACCGATGGCAATTTGACCTATGGCCATTGCAACAATATATCATTCAATACCAAATTGAGCACAAAAATTGGAGCAAAAAAATAGTAAGCTAGCAGAGACATAATTGATGAAGCACATCAGGGATATAATTGATTAGGGTCCAAACACAATCCTATAAACTGTTGACTAACTGATTTGCAACATAAAAACTCTAGAAGAATACATAGTCAGAAACTCCGAATGCAAAACGAAAGAAAGGCAGTTCAACCAAGTAATATAACACATAGCGATGTTTTATATTTCGATCCTTCCATATGCATTATAATTTATAAAGTAGTGTAAATTATTGTTTGTGTGTTTTGGTGAATAACCAGTCTAAATGGAAAATGATTGATTTACCGATTCAAAGCAAATCCATGAAAGGCTCTCTTTTAACATTTAAATAAATCATATACAAAAAAAAACACAACCAAATACAAAGAGATCCATCAACACACATCAATTTCATTAAATATCAACATGAAAAATATACAGAAAATAGAGGGTAAATGATGGAGTTCTTACAAGGTTTTAGCACATGTTAGGGAAAACCTAGCGATGGAGTTCTTACAAGGTTTTAGCATCTGTTAGAGAAAACCTAGCGATGGAGTTCTTACAAGGTACCTTGAATGACGAAATGGCTATAATGAAAACTCCCATATTTAACGATTGATGCAATGTTTAAGAAAAATGTTCAACTCCCAAGTTTAACTAATGACTATAATGAAAAACTTGATACATTGTCGAGCCAAAATACCATGTTCCATTGTAAATTTGTTGCAGAAACAAGGGTTCCATGAAGCAAAAACACATGACTAAAAGAACAAACATGATACTTGACCGAAAAAGTTCAATAGAGTTAAGGTGGTATCAAAGTAACTTAACCAACCATGATGTAAGCTACCTTATTAGTTTCCCTCTGGTCTGTAAATGTTTTCAAGATGCCGTCTGATTTGTCGGTTGTGTCGGTCCAAATCCACCCTACATCTTCACATCCCAACAAAACTAAAGATAAACTACAAAGCTGCTGCCACATCCAAGATGGACCACAGGAAGTTAATGAAACCAAAACAAATCCAAACCTGCAGTTAGAATCTGCTGTTGAAAACAACCAAACTTAGAACCAAAAACAAACATAGTAGCAATTATATGAACAGGCCAACAGCACATGGAACCAAATGTGTTGAAGAACCATGACTGGAATAACAGTAGCCCTAATTAGACAGAAGCATATTGACCTGTTAAAATGAAACCCCACTTGAACGCCTATTTGGCCAAAGGCCATTGGAAGAATAGATAGTATCCAAGAGAAACACTTAATTCCACCAAAATTGCCAAATCAAGACTGAAAGGCAGATCAAAACTCCATGACATGATCCAAAAGAGAAAACAACAGCATCCAGATCAGTAAAATCAAATGCATCATCATATCCAAAAGTTGAATAACAAAAAAAATAAATCTGATGCATATACTTAATACAGAAACCAATAAAATGAGGATGAAAAGAAAAAGTCAAACTACTAAGCAACATGAAAAAAATTTGCATTGGCATTGACTGTTGAAAGAATTCCAAAGCTTCAAGGCCATCGAGTATGACATGTTAGTTAGCCCATGACCTAGATTAGAAAAGCTAAATGAACTTTAAAATAAATCTTAGTTGGTATACACAAATTACTATTCTAGTGGTTGCATAAACTTGTAGATTTTCAACAATAATCCACACATGCATTACCATTTCGATCACGAAGAAGAGAACCCAACAATATGAGTTACAATATCTTCGTAAGTTATTAAAACGACCTTATGCAATTACCAAGTGAATAACACCAATGCTCACTTCACCAGCTTCTACATCCGAAATGGTTACAAGCAAAACATTTCCTGGAACATCTCGTGGACCTTCTTGTTAATAAGTTTGTGTCTATTGGAGTATTGTATTCTCTAAGGGTGAAGCATAATATGTAACCATATTAATTAATAGCTTGATTAAGGTCTAGATGCAAAAGTTCAAGGAACAAATGCTTCAATTAACATGGGATTCATATATTTAAATTGCATTTTAGGTTCAGTAAGTTCAGATTTGAATGCACACCTAGTGAGCTGCCACCACATAATCACTGTAAACTGCTAAAAAACTTAGTTCAAGAACAAAACATCCAGCACAATAAAACAAAATAAACTATGTTCTACCGACATAAACTCACCATCAATATCCACGAGAACAGTATGGAATGACTGATCGCCTATAGAAGAAGCTTTCAAAATGGACTCTTGTCTCATAAAAACAACATTAGATAGTATTATTTAAATCATATAGAAAAAAGGAAACAATTTACATATCACACATTACCCACAAACCTCAAAATCAAGAGTAAATTACAAGAAGCATCTTTGTGATTAACCATAACTCTGGTTTTCATCAATTAAGTTAAAAAATTATACCAGGCACCCTATTACTAATAAAGTTAAAGGTGTAATTTACGCAAGTTTGCCAATCAATCATTCCCATATTACTCCTTAGAGATAACATTAAAACAACCCGACTAAATAAAACACCTAGATGTAATCAGATGATATAGAAATGTTATTACATTTTAATATGGACATGTACTTTGGTTAGCAATAAGCATATTCTTTGGATACAAGATTTTCAAATTATGAATATCATACATGATCAAACTTTAAACCACAGGAAAAGGCAAAAATATCTCTTGATATTCCAAAAAAATGAACCTTCCAGCCTTGAAAAATAATGAATCTGCTTCAAATACTTACCAAGGGTATGGATAGTTCCTGTTTTGCAAGGCACCAACTAGGTCGTGATTGAACACATAAGAGTTAAAAGAAAGATTATTGGCAACTAATGCCTTCTCGACATGAATAATTTGAACAAATCGGTAACAATTCGTGATTAAACACATAAGAAGAGAGAATATTGAGCGAAATTTGATGAGAACCCTAATCGGATGAGAAAAGCGATGGAGAATCGATTCAGGAGAATAAAGCAAAAATAGAAGAGAATGCTAACCGAGTTATACGATATTGAAGCACGAATCATCATATCGGGGAGCATGGGCAGCGGTATGGGTCTGAGAAGAAAAGAAAGCGTGAAGAAATCTTCTTGTAAGCGTATGGCGGTATGGCTGTGAGAAAGAGTGTACTTTAGGTATTAGTGTAACTTGGCATCAAATATTTGTACACTATGCATTAATAAGTGTTTTAAAGAGATTTTGTATTTTTTATGCATAAAAGAGTTGTACTCAATGCAAAAAAACTTGTATTTAAGATTTTAAGACTTTTAAACAAGATGGTTTATAAGATAGTATAGATATAGATACATATGTGTGTGTATGTGTGTGTGTGTGTGTGTGAGAGAGAGAGAGAGAGAGAGAGAGAGAGAGAAAGAGTCAAGATTAGAGCAAGCAACAGCAGCTCGACGTGAGAGGTTAAGAGCTTTGAAAGCTGCTCAACAACTTCTTGAGAATCCTGAGGATGATGGAGGTGAAGCCAATTATGCCTGAGGATGAAAATGGAGTTGACGATGAAGAGAAGTGAGAATTCGCAATCGTTATCTTTTTATGCTATTAATTCTTCAACGAGCTGTTCATTTTGGTTGATGTGCGGCTCACCAGAAAATTTGATTGAGTTATTCAGTTAATACCTTTTAGATCGTGTTTTGGAGAGCCCGCAAGACTCTCGCACAGACTTCAACTGGTTGACATCTCGTGTATTTTTATGTTCTTCATTAGTGTATGTTTAATAGTTTATATCTTTGTTCATATTCTATTATTCTTCTAGATCTTTTCCGTATCACCGTAATCACTTTTTTTCTCTCTTCTATGCAGAAATGAAGATGCTGGTATGGAACTTAACATAATTGGCATTCAGTCGCCTTCTTCTTCCAACATGAGCAAAGGTATGTAGATGTTGCATGCTATGTAAGGGTGAATATATCAGTCATTATTTCCATTTTTTAGTTATTGTTTCATATTAAAATTTACTACTCCCTGCATTTTACACATTTAGAATACATGACATGTGTTGCGTATGCAGTACGTTATGCATAGAAATGGTCAAAGGAACCAGTTAAAGGGCTAGCTATGGCACTAATCGACGGGCAACTTACTAACCAGTTGACCCAACCAGCTAAGCCATTCGAAAACCAAGCCGGTCTACAACGGGTCTCTATAAACGAGTCTGTAACCAGGCCCAAAGGCTAGAACGATCATTTCCATCTTCATCTTCGGCCTTCCCTTGCCCTGCTTCTCCCTTTCTTGCTCTGTCTTCCTCCTCACAACCGCGCGCCATCCCCTAAAGGCTGGAGTGGAGACGAGACGTTTGAGTTCTAATGTATGCACTATTGTTGCTGGCCCTGAGAATATGGACAATTGGGTGTTGGATTTGTGTTTGTGTGTGTAGAAAGTATGGTACTGAGGTTTCATGATTTGAGTTCTAATATATGCACTATTGGTAGTGGAGGAATGAGTTGTAATCCATGTTAGTGTTGTATAGTATACAAAGTTTGGGCTAATCTATATGCATATATATACTGTATGCATTTTTAGGTAAAAAGAATACAAGATTTTTCATTTACTAAATGTAAATTATTAATCTAATAGTTTTGATTTCAAAATTGTTGAGATTAAAGTAAAAATTTTATTTTATTTTTTAATATAAGATATAACAATTTAAATTTATAAAAGCCAAGGTTCTAAATGGCGTGAGACGTGGCGTGGCGACGAGGTCAAGCCTTACGAGTTACGACGAGGCCATAACGTTTTTCAAGGCGTGGTTTAAGGCGACAAATCTGTGTGTGTATGTGTAGAAGTCAAAAAAATTAAAACACCCATAGAAAGTCATAAAAGTAAAACAAAAAACAAGAAAACTGAACGAATTGTAGAAGTAAAAAAAATGGAAATACATTATAACTTTATAAAGTTAAAAAAATATATTAAGAGTGCCATACTGTGATTCGAACCCAAACTCTATGCGGAGTTGTTAGCCAACCTACCATGGACATTTTGTGCAAATAATTGGATTTACAATTTATATCCGAATTATGCCTTATATAAAAAACAAAAGGGAAATTAAGAGGCCCCGTGCGGAGGCAAGTACACCCTCACGGCCGGCCTTGAAATTGGTTATCTTCGGTTGTAACGAGTTATATTGAGTTGCATAATACGATGATATTTTTTATGTTTCAAGTTGTCACTTAGCATGACCTTCGGTGACATTTATTATTTAAAACCGTTACCTCAAACATTACATTTGTTGAGTCGTTTTTATTTTTTTATAAACGTCAATGTAGTATGACATTTATTTTTTTAAACCGTCACCATAACATGAGATACGGTGATATTTATTTTTCAAAACCGCCAACGTAGGATGGCATACATCGACGTTTATTTATTTCAAAACCACTATGGTAACATAACATACGGTGACGTTTATTATCAAATCGTCACCGTAACATGATGTATGTATTTTTCAAAAGCGTCAACGTAGCATGACGTATGGTGGAATTTATTTTTCAAACCGTCACTCGACATTTATAAATCAAAGCCATTACTCTACCATAAATTTATCAAAACTGTCTTTGCATTATGATACACCGTGACATAACTTTATCAAAATTGTCATTGTAAAATGACATACGGTGACGTTTATTATTCAAAGCTATCACAATAACCTTACATATTGTGATGCTTTTCATTCAACACAGTTACCGTAACATTACATACGGTAACATTTAGATTTCAAAACCGTCATTGTAATATGACATAGGGTGACGTTAAACCATCACCATATATAGGATGACATACAATGACGTTCATTATTTAAAATCGTCATTTTAACATGACATATACATCAACGTTTATTGTTTGAAAACGTCACAATAGCATGACATATGGTGACTTTTTTTGGTCAAAACCATCACCGTTACATAACGTATTGTTATGTTTATTTTCGAAATCTTCACCATAGCATGACCTACGATGACATTTTTTCTAGACCGTCACTATAATATGACATAAGAAGGTGACGTAGTTTTTTCGAAACTGTCATTGTGGCATGACACGTGGTGACGTCTATTTTTCAATACCATCACCGTAGCATAACGTACGTGGACTTTTATTTTTATAAACCGTCAATGTAGCATGACATAAGGTGACGTCAATTTTCCAAAACGGTCCTCGTAACATGACGTAGGATGACGTTTATTGTTCAAAAACGTCACTGTAGCATAACCTACGCTGACATTTGTTATTTAAAATTATCACCATAACATTATATAGTCATGTTTATTATACAAAATCGTGATCGTAGCATGACTTACGTGGACGCTTATTATTCTAACCGTCACCATAGCATGATATATAATGACGTACCAAAACGTAATAAGCTAAAAAGTTGTTTTTTATGAGGTGTTTGAGATTACTTACATGTAAAATAATCAAAAAGCTGATAAGTTATTTCAGATAAATTAATAAGTTAGAATATAATAATTTATCATAAACTTCTTATTATCGGTGTCAAAACGGTATAAACATTTTTTTTATTTTTCCATCCAAACACTAAAAACTGTTTATTAACAATATCACACCAAAAAATGGTAAATATTTTATTACAGTTACTTTGAAATTTTTAAGAGGTACACTTGAATTAGTTTAAAAAGGATCCTAAGAGCATCCACATACGTTTTCAAAATCAATTGCAAAGTGAATTGCAAATGGCCATGTCACCAACCATCAAAGCCACATCAGCTTTCAATTGCAAATGTTGCAATTCAACTTGCAATGCCAACTCATCCAATGTGGGTCCCACGTGGGTCAAAATTTTACTTTATATTATTATATCATATATTTATTAACAAAAAATAATTAGAATATATATAATAATTTATAAAGTAATTAATAAATGTTGTAGTGGGGACCAATTGAAAGTGTAGGTGGATTGCACGTGTGTGGAAGGTAATTGCAAAAGCTGATGTGTCACAATTGAAAGTGTAAATGGATTGCACGTTTGTGGATGGTCTAAGCATCTCATTAATTAATTTAAAAAATGATCATTTGTCGGCGAAGGTCAATATTTCTCGTCGCCTCTCCGGAGATTCCTACGAATTTCAAGTCAAGACAAACGTTAAGAACAAGGAATGTTTCCGTCCGATATCAGTTTTGTACTTGCAAATCAAGACAAACGTTAAGAACAAGGAATCTCTCTTGATCCTAACACCATTCTTGATTGCCGATTTCAACAACAAGACAATTTTTCTTGTCACCTCTGATTTATAAAACTTAGAAATCTCAAATACTTTACGATGTCTTCTTCGATAATCTCCATATTGTCATTGATCTCTTCCTTCTTTACTCCGTTGTCTCTCTTTCTCTCTAGAGCAGCAAAAAGATATTGGTATTGGAGCAGTTGGGTGATTTCTTTTACATCTTATCGTTTAATGAGCCTTTGGAGAGTTCTGACTACAGTTATCGTGAGATTTGAAAGAGAAAACGATGCGTTACTTACTTGAAGGTATTTATCTTGATCTTGAAAATCGTTTCTGCTACTGTTAATTTGTTGCAATTGGGATCCTTTCATCAAGTGTCTCTGGAACTTTTTAACGAACATCTAGTGTGCATGGATGACTTTGATGTAAGATATGATTTGGTGCACGAGTCATTAACATCTTGAACTTAAACAATGACTGTACTTGCCGGATAAGGAAGAAATGGAGCAAATAGGACATTCTTCTTCTTAGAAAAAAAGGAAAGATACACTAAGGGGTTTGTGTTCTAGATATATTTGCTTACTAGAAATGTCCTTTTTATTGATAGAATCTTGCAAGTATGTTGTTGTTAATTAGCAAGAAAGTGTGTACTAGAACTGTCTGAAAATTGAAATGCTAATCACTCTTTGATCTGGGACAAAATAGCTAAAATTGGAGTTGATACATCACAAATTAGCATAAGATAACCACTTATTTTGCAAAAAAAAACTCTTTTTTGCAAACCATACGTCCATACCTAATCTTTTTCGATTTTTGTGGGCCGACGGGTAAGCAAAACCATCTTTTTTTGTGAAATTTTGGGTGTTGCTCATAGTTTTTGCAAAGGGGGCCATAAACCGAATAAAAAAATGCCAAAAAGTACATTTCACAAAAAATGGTTTTTGCCAAATACGTGGTTATTTTGTGTCAATTTGGAAAAGTTGGTGATGGGTCAACTCCAACTATAGTATTTTTCTTTTTAGCTTCTTTCATGGGAATTGTGACCTTTTTTTGTTGATCCATGAATTTGTAGTATGAGGGAATGTTAAAGATAGTATTGCATGAATGACTAGAATAAGTTTTCATGTTAAACCCCTTTGTAAGTATTATGAACGAAGTAATATCTTGGTAGTTTGTACACTCGAATGGTATGCAACATCGTTTGGAGTTTGTGGGTTCAAAAACAAATCTTTATATGGATCATTCATTCTACTTCAAAAGGATAAATTCTGGAATCTTTTAGGAAAATGAAGTATCATGTATGTTATCTTTTAAGATGGCTTTGTTCTTTTTAAATACAAATATTTATTCTTGTTTAATCTAATGAGGGAGGATATGAGAAGAAAAAATATCTGTTCTAATAGACTTAATTATGTTTGGTTAATTAATATTAATACTATGAGTTTGTGAATGCAGCGGTATCTCCAGCACCATTAGTACTTAACCAAGAAAGCTCTCCGCCTAGCTCCAACTCTTCTTCATCCGCCTTATTTTTCTTCCTGGGAGGATTAGTTGTGCTTCTAATTTTGGTGATTCTCGTATTCGTGTTTCAGAAGTTTATGAGACGAGCACCATTGAAGAAGTTGGGAAAGCGTAAAGACAGCAACAAAGGTTGTTAGTTATGTAATATTTTTTTATGTTGTGTGATGATTTGATATTTATGCCATGTGATACTTACTGCAGCTGCAAAAGATTATTTGAGTGGGAATCTTCGAACCATAAGCTATTTTAGCTTCGAAGCACTAAAGAAAGCAACTAGGAATTTCCATGAGTGTAATCTTCTTGGAAAAGGTGGATTTGGGCCTGTATATTTGGTACATTAATGAATTATTCCTTGTTATGAATTCTTCATTCCTTGTTATATATCATATATATGTTATCGAAATCCCAACAGTTGAAAAAAGAAATTAAGAGTTGATGGTTTTAATTAATTATAAATAAATAAATAGGGTACATTAGAAGATGGGGTGGTTGTTGCTATAAAGAAATTGGCTGTAGAGAAATCACAACAAGGAGAAGCAGAATTTCTGTCAGAGGTGAAAATGATCACAAGCATACAACACAAGAATCTTGTTCGACTTATTGGGTGCTGCTCTCAAGGGCCTCAAAGGCTACTTGTGTATGAATTCATGAAGAACAAGAGTTTGGACCTCCTTCTTTATGGAAAAAGTGATGAGTATCTGAATTGGAACACTAGGTTCCAAATAATATTGGGCATTGCTCGAGGATTGCAGTATCTACATGAGGACTCACACCTCCGAATTGTTCACAGAGATATCAAAGCTAGTAACATTCTTCTTGATGACAAATTTCAACCAAGAATTGGAGATTTTGGGTTGGCCAGGTTCTTTCCCGAGGACCAAGCTTATCTTAGCACAACATTTGCCGGAACACTGTAACTTTTCCAATCCTACCCCTCCTACCTTTCATACCCTTTAAAGATAATAATACTTATTAATGTTTGTTTATAAATGTTTGTGTTGTTTTGTAGAGGCTACACAGCCCCTGAGTATGCAATTAGAGGAGAATTATCTGAAAAGGCTGACATTTATAGTTTCGGAGTTCTTGTGCTCGAAATCATTAGTTGCAGGAAAAATACCGATCTTATGCTACCATCAGAAATGCAATACCTCCCAGAATTTGTAGGTCCATCTCAATTTTGCATGCTTTCTAAATCATCAACTTTTCACTTTACATTCTCTCAGTGACTGAGTTTGTATCTTTGGTGATAGGCATGGAAGTTATATGAGAGGTCCAAATTGATTGATCTTATAGATCCAAGAATGCGGAATGCAGGTTTTGTAGAAAAAGATGTTATGCAAACTATTCATGTAGCTTTACTATGCCTTCAAGCTCATGCAAACACAAGGCCACCCATGTCACAAGTTGTCGCCATGTTGACTTGGAAGGTCGAAATGGTCAAATCACCATCAAAACCCACATTCTTAGATCGACGACAACGACGCTGGAAAGACGACAAAATATCGTGGGAAACCATCTCTACCGATTTCCCATCCAATCAATCGCCTTCATTGACTCCACCTCCTAATTCAAGAGATTTTAATGCCAGCCAAAGCTTCTCAGGAACAATGAGAGAAGTTTAGGATGAAAATTTTCATTTTTTTACTTACCGGGTATCCTTTTAGCATCCTTTCTTTTTTGTTCATAGAAGAATATATATATATATATAGATATATAGATATATATAAAAGGAAGGTTCAGACGAGAGCATGGTTCAAACAAGAAAACACCTATGTAACATGCGACTTCCCCTTAAATTTACATACGACTTCCCCTTAAATCACATGTGATTACCGGCTTCCTAGGTCGTGGGCTAAGTCGTCTAATCACATATGATATAGGTGTTCTCATGTTTCCTAACCCTGTTCTCGTTAGAACTCAAACCTATACATATATATATATATATATATATATAGAAAGAGGACATATTTGTGTATAATCATCTACTCATGTAATGAATAAGGGGAAAGAGGAAACTTTGTACCAAAGTTGTTTGAACCTTTTTTATGCCAATAAAGAACATCTATATGCACTATTTGCATGTTTAAGGCTCTTCTTTCATGCACTTTGGCATTTTTATAACAACACAAATTGCATTTAAATAGCACAAAGATTTCTATTATAGTAACCTACGTTCAGATGATTATTGGTATCTATGAATATGATAATATATTTCAATAAAAATATTAATAAACTTATGCTAAAATAAAAATTTGTTTATACAGTTATAATATGTTGTAATTAATTCTATCAATATGACGTTTCCTGAAATAGAGCTTTTGAAAGTAAGTTCCCAAACTTTATAATAGAACTTTAAGGTGCTATTATTTTCTATTTCGATACAATTTATGCCTTATAATATGGTAAAGATTTTGTATCTCAATCTTCACCATCTATTCATTCCAAAAGGTTATAAGCTGTAGACGTTACATGATACCCATTTCCAAATTGTTATTTTTTTCTTCGCGAAATATATAATATTTTATATACGACAAAATTCACACAGCTCCTCATTTTTGGTGAGATTTGAACTCTTAACCGTCAAGAAGGATGAACTCTAAGGTGGCCAATGACCCTTTGGTCAAATTATTATTGTTCTATACGTTTTTTTTTCTTGTTCTGAAAATGTAATTATATAAAATATTTGGTAATATGTTGGAGAACTTTTATGAAACGGTTTAATTTTAGAAGTGAAAAGAAAATCTTCAACACGAAAAGAATTTAGATCGATATAGATAAAACATAAACTAGAATAAAAACCACAACGAGAATATAAGTAAAACAACATTAACGATTGTAACACCCATAAAATTTTATAAGTTTCATGTTTTGGATTTGAGGTTTAAAGTTTGAAAATATGGATCAATATATTTTGGTAACCTTGGGTTAGTTAGATTGGATTAAGTAGGGAAGTCAATCAGGTAGTTTCGGGGTTAAAGGGTGGAAAACCCGAGCAAACCAAGCGCCGGAAGGTATCCTACTGGATTGTGTCGAGGGTTGTGCATGCGGTCGTAAGGTAAAACAGAGGGCAAGGCGCCTGTCGGGGCAGGTAATGTTGCATGGAGAGGTCGCCCACATAGCTTAAGTTGTGATGTGTGGGGGAGTGACGTGTGTGCCATATGGGAACATGCTCAGGCAACTTAGGCCACATCAAATGTCGTCTGACGCCTTAAACCAACGACCTATTCCACTTATCTCATTCAATTCATTCTTCTTCATTTACTCCTAATAACCCTTATCTCTCATTGATTTCGCTGGAAACGTTTCTAGGGCTGTTTTTAGGAAGGCTTCAAGGCATTTTATTGACATCTTGTGTTAAGGGAGAAAGTAGTGGATCAAAGCTTGAAAACCTCATCTCCATTTCTAAGATTTCTCTTGGTTTTCTAGGTTGCGAGTTCATATTTCTTTTATTGATGTCTAATCTTGTTATTCTAGATTATGTGAGACTTTACATTGACTATTTAGTGTAACCAAGTTTTATTTAACCATGGCTCTCATTTGATGTTATGTTATTTGCCTATGTATATGCATTAAAGTTCGTATGAGAGTTTATCCTATATTGTCACTACATAACATTGTGGGATTATTTCGAGTTTAGCCACTTTACATTGGATATTGATACCTCGGCGGACGAGTTATGCATTGACAATGGGTCATCATCAGACATTGGAACCATTATGTGGAGTACATGGTTTTATTTTATTTAAGCTTGGTGTTATACTATTATTATACCCTAATCCTTATGCAGGAGGATTAGGTGAGTGGTGAGTCAATTGTGTTGTGTTAACTCTTATAAATTGATAGTAAGTAGACACTAAAGGTCCAAGTCAAATTCTTAAGGTGTAACTTGGCTAGAGTAATAGGTGGGCACTGAGTAAAAACTAAATATATATGAGGGTTTAAGTTGACGTCATGCATGGGTGTGCACTAAAACCACGAATCTAAAGTGTATCCCAATAACATCATTATGTGCCAATACTTTTTGTTTCCGCCACCTTGATGAAAACGGGTCTCTCTCGTCATCGAAAGATATTTCTTGTGTAAAATATCAGGTTGGGACAACTTTTTTTTGGAAAAGTGAGAAACAGTTGTGGTTCGGGTAACATCTTTTGATTTATTTCATTTTAATGGCAGAAGTTACCATTCAGAAGAATTTAAGGTCGGTATGGAGATTTAACAACTTAAAATTGTATTATTCAATTAACATACGACAAACGCAGAAAATGAACGAGACAAGAGATATGGTGACGTGGAAATCCCTTGTTGAGGGTCAAAACCATGGACGATAGTGAAGGTGTCTGTGCACTGTTGACATCAAACAGGGACGTCTTCCTCTACTAACAAGGGTCGGAAGTACAGTTGATTACAATACGTAGAAAAATAGAAGAAATCGTGAGTTTGTATATTGCTGTCGAATGTGTGGTGAGATTTCCCGAGAGGATTTCTTGTGTATCGTTGTTGATTGCTTGTGTTCCGATATTGAACTTGTGTGTTGATGTTTCATATATTACATGTCCTTCCACGTGAATCAAGTTTCACTTAAATATGTTCCTTGATCATTAATTGAGTCTTTTATAAAACTTTAATGTCGACAACGATCTTTTCCTTTAATGCACTTTAATGTGGTCTTCGGTTATGACCGTTGATCATCAATGAGCGATTAATTGCATTAAAGCAACATGAAACATGGTTTCGTAGTGAGTTAGTAACGACAAACACGCGTCATCAGGTACTGGTGACTATCGATACTAAACGAGGATTGATGGTACGTATGTCTTTAGTCGTAAGCCGTATGTCGATGGTAGCTTACGATTATCGTCAGAAATGACGATCGTTAGTCTTAAGGTCCTTGGTCGTCAAGACCTGTTCCCAAGATATGTCTAGTCGGAAGAATCTTACGTCGGCCATGACTTTGATATTTTTTACCAAAACAGTTTGCCCAGAGAGGCAACTTTGAATGTCATATTTCGTTCCAAAATCGTGACACGTGTCGACTAAAGAAATTGAATCGGCTTCTTTGGAGCTGAATCAGTTACCTCGATAACTAAAAAGGTAGATACGATGTATGACATCGTGATGACGTCAGGCGTGTAGACAGTTGTCATAGACACCTGTCGTTCGTCCAACGGTGTATACAAATAGGTGGTGGACATGCGTCAATCATCGGTCGAACGAACTGACACCTTCGTCCGTATAAAAAACGATTGTATTCGATTCAGTTTCTTCACGCGAACGAATTTTCAGAGAGTGATAGTTTTGAGGAATCTTTTCCCAATAGGTACAATATCTTTGCCATTTTTGTGATTGAGGTTTAGGGTTTATAAGGTTCTTTTTTCTTCACAACCCTAATCCATAAAGAAGTGGCTCTAGATCCTTTCAGTTTGATAGAGGATGGAGATAGAACCGAAGCTTTTAGGGCTTTCAGTGGGCTTGTAGCCGACATTTCTTTGAATTACCCATGCAATACTCGGCCTATGCAATGTTCGGACGAGTACTTCGTTTTATACGATTATCTACTTAAAATAGGATTTGGTTGGCCATATTCACGTTTGGCAAGGTCTTTCCTGGAGACCTTTAAACTCCCCCTGGGACAAATAATGCCCTAGTTCTAGAGGATCGTCAACATGATAGAGCGCCTGATGAGTGATTGGGCATCGCCCTTCACGATTGATGAGTTGCTCACAACTTACTCTGTTAAGCTAGAGATCAACATGATATACAACTTTTTTCGAAGTACCAAGGTGCTTGCACAGTAGTTTAGGGTACCACTGTCAATGATCATGGATGGAAGACACGATATGTCCTTGGGTGCTTGATGACACATCAACATGAAGTTTGTCATAATAGTTCTGTCAAGAAGGAAAATTCGAATTTCAGTTGGGAGCTGAGGGAACATGAAAGGTGTTGGGAGGAATCGAAACCAGATTTCGAGGACGAAATCTCTTTAAGGTTTGGAGGATTGTAACACCTAGAAAATTCGGTACCCAAAGACCATTCCTTTTCACGTGGATCTAAGAACTTTAAAACGGTAGAGAAAATTTAGCCTTGGTTATAGTGGCCTCTTGTGACCTATTTTGTGCGCAAAAAGATGATTTTTGAAATCGAGGGTTTCTGGGCGAGTATGCCCGGCGACTATGCCACAAGGCATAATCGCCGTGTCAATGTTGCAGGGAAGGAACCCACTCTCGATACAGATTGGGCGAGAGTGCCCGGCGATTATGACATGGTCACTCTCGCCGTGTCACAATCGCGTGGAGGAGTTTGGGCACGGCACAACGTGTACCAGAGTGCCACGCGAGAATGATAGTGGCACAATCGCCTGTCATTCTCACCCACAGGCTCCAGAGTGTTATAAACCCACGATTCAGCCCCATTTCACTTCTCACCTCTCCCATTTCATCTTGTCTCTCCCAAATCGAAACCCTTTGCCTCCATAACCGATTTTGAGCCTTAAGCCCCAAGATTTGAGATTTCAAGTGATGTTTCTTCATCTAACATGGTTTTGGAAACTAAATCTAGAGTCCTTTCACTTCATCTTCTTCGTCAAAGTTTTCTAGGGTTTCATCCAACTCTTTTTTTGCATTTTGAAGATTTGGGGTTTATGGTTCATTTTGGTAACCCTAGAGGGGTTTTGGTTGGTGTATTCAAGTTGTGGTTAAGGTAATTTTCTCTTTTCTTGATCTATGGAAATTAGGGTTTGGTGTAAGTTGATATATTGATGTAAACTGTTTGGAGAGCGATTATAAATGCTTAGATATGAATATTTATGGTTGGAAAAGTATAGATCTAGGTTTTTGGAAGATTTGGCTTGAAGATCAAAGTTTCTTCAAAGGAGCTCAAGTTTGGGCTAAAATCTAGATTTAGCCTAAATCTAACAAGGTGAGTTCAAGTTGATTTGTGAAAACGATGTACATGCCAAAAATGTCCATTTTCAAGTGTTTATGTGTTTTCCATGAAAATTATCTATGGTTGAGTTATTTGGTGGATTTTGACTATTTGAAGTGCTTAACCTTGAACATCTTATAAAACACCCACATTGGGATTTTTGGGTAATTTGATAATTATATCTCAAAGAAAAGTGTTTTGACGGTTTATTGTATAAATTGGGGTCTTTGATAAAAATACACTTTAGTGTAGTTGGAAAAATGCATAATTATTGTTATGGATCATTTGGAAATACATATGGTTGTGAGTTGTGTGGAAAATGATTTGATCAATTAAATCATGGGATTTGGATTTATCATATCGTGGAGGTATGTGATTGCATTTATGACACCTATATTCATTATATTGTATTAGTGATCTTTATTGTTGGTCAATTGTATTGTTGAGCCTTTGGCTCGTATTTGAGTTAAGTGAGTCTTGGGGACTTTGGTCCAATGTAAATTACTCTATGTTGAGTTTTGAGATTGTATGCATTTGTGTCATATTTATTATTTGATTACAGGTGTTAAAGATGTTAGACATTCTTTTAGGAGCCATGTAACTGTTAGACTATAATGCATTAGATGCATAGGCATATGAGTCGTTCTTGTTTATGGGGTCGAATGGGTATTGCGGGGTTGGACTCCGGGAATCATGTTTATGACCTTAAACTTTCCAAGTGGACACTAGGAGGGTTGAGTCTAGAAGTGCTACCTTGGAGGTGAGTACTAGGACCTTCGGTCCTGCCGTGTGCTGAGCCTTAGGGTGGAAATCCTGGGGATGGACACTAAGGTCAACTGTCTCTCGAGGTGAAACTTGTTGAGGAATCGTAGGAACACTTAGACATATAGTCAAGAAGTGACATACGAACCAAAAGGGTTGTGGCGTACTGGTTAAGGCCTTGGGGGATGTGGTGGAATATCCTATCTGCCTAGGGTTCGAATCTAGGCGTACACAACTTGTGGCTACTGAGGTTTATTCAGGGCTGATGTATTACAGTCATAATTTACCAAGGGATTAGCCTACGCATAGCCTAGGACACCCTTCCAAAAAAAAGTGTTATACGATTTACATTGTACGGGTGGTATACTTACGTGTTCCCTCCACCCTCAATGGATACGGGTCTCCCCCGTTGTTATCAAATAATATATTGAGTATTTTGGCATGCATGTTTTATTAACCTTTGAGCTTTGTGCGAGTAATTACAAGTATTAACTTTAATATTGGAACCCCTTCACGTATATTAAGGATGCTTGAATGATTACTCCCATGCTTGGGTATTTGGACTTTATTTCTATTAATGCTTTGTGTGGGTTGTTGAGTCGATCACATGCCTTCGAAGACGTATTATATTTATATGGATTGTTTTGTATGTTTCAAGGGAGGCGTATTATGCCTCCTCCTTGTTGGGGTGTTTCGAATAATAGACTTTTATTCAAGTCTACTATATTTGGAAATTTAATATTCATTGACGTTTAAGCGAGTTTTGGATTTGAGTCCATTATTGAAAAATACTTTATACTGGAGCTTTTGGCACGGGATTTGTGTGCGTTAGAAAATGAGTTGTTTGCATATATAAATATAATCATTTTTGGAAAATCATGAGTTGAGTTGTACTCCTTTCGTTTAATGAACTATTTTAATCATGATGAAAACTCTTGAACTCACTAGGCCTAACCTTTTTATTTGTCGGCATGTGCAACAGGTTCCAGTTGGGAAATAGTTCCAGTGACATTGTGAAGAGTGGAGAGCTAGTTTGTGCTCAAGAAGTAAGTGACTTGGTGAAGTCTTCCGCATTTTGGGATTAGCAACTTTGTATTGGGTTGAGTAACACCCGACCTTTTGTAGTCTTGGCGTATGACTTAGGATATTGAATTGTTGAAGTTATTATGTTTTTATTATTGAGGTTTTCCAAGGGTGGTTTGTAGAAGGAATTTTATATTTATTTGATTATTTTATCGAAGCTTTTGTTTAGTTGCTCTTTCCAATTTTGAGGGTGTTACAAGTTGGTATTAGAGCTTAAGTTTGAGAGAATTAAGTGTTGATTTTGGATACCTAGACTCAAGCTAGCGTTCTTTTAAGTGTATGAGAGTGAAATTTCACCATTAGACACTTTAAGATAGGAATTTGAGCATCTGATGTGATTTTTTATTATAGCCTTAAGATGTTTGAGCATCTGGATGACGATAGTGTGACCAGAGGAATTTGAGGAGTGTGGTTTTGAGATGTTGAGTGCCGACAAAATGCATGCACGAAAATTATTGTTTTAAAATAAATTGCATCAATTCTTTCTTGTGTTTCAAGTCGTCATGTGGGTTGTGTTACGAAATTTTGGAAAAACGTTTAACACACATAAGATTTTAAACATGCATGAAATTATTTATTGCAAGTAATTGCAAACTTTGTCAAGACTTTCTCTATTTTCGTTGTTGCCTAACACTTTATTCGGATACCGTGTTATCTATATTTTTAATGTTGTTTAGGGTCTTGGACAATAACTACGGTTTATGACCTTAACATTGGATCTCCTCCACATATGTTAAGGTTTTGAATGAAGGGTTGTCTTCCATCATTTTGGTGTTCGAGTTTTATTAGGAATCATTTCATGCGGGTCATGTTGAAAAGTGTTGTTTTATATTGTATTGCAACCAAAAAGGAATTTTTTGGAATTATGACATTTTAGTCATTACTTTGCTTTATTCGATTTGATTATTGGAAACGAAAATTTTGGCACCATTTTATTGCTTGGATGCCATTGGGTTTCATTGAGTCTTATGGAAGTTTCGTTGAGTCTTATGGAGTTTTGTTTTACGACGTTTTGTGTCGCATGAGTGCAACCTTGTGATGTGCATACTTTAAATTTTATGTATGCTAATGTATGGGTTTTATCGAGCATTTAGTCTCATGCGAGTCTTGCGAAGAAACTCTACTCTAGGTCGTATTGCAACTAAAAAGAGTAGCTTTCGGAATTTTGGTGTCGTTTGGTTTCTCTTTTGAGATTTATGCTAGCATGTTTCGTTGCACCTTGTTTAGTGTATAAATTGACATATACGTGGCGTGAATACTGCATATAAGAGTATCATGATCGTATATCTTAACGACTTGCTTTATGCACTTTCGGTTAATTGGTTCTTTTATGATCGTATATCTTAAACCAATTAACCGAAAGTGCATTTGCTTTACGTACATGGCATGAATAAATCCATGCTAGGACTATTGCGGTTCATTTTAAAAGTTTGTTGAGCATGCTTTTGCATCTCATTAGTAACTCGAGTAGTGATCAAGTAATTTTCAAAATGATTTTTCATAAGTTGGACAAGTGTGTCCATTTTGAAAAACTACCGGATAAGTGGTGGTAGACTTTATACGTACGATTAATTGTTATGAAAACCTTCATATTGAAGTATCGTATGAAGTTTTGATTGGCATAAATGTTGATTTGTCACTTAAAAACCTTGAACTCATAGGTTGGAAAGGTTAAGCAACCCAAGGTGAGGGTGAGGGTGAGGGCGTATAGAGTCTTATCGGTGGGAGGTTGGGTATTCCGACGCGTGATAGTACCGTAAGCCGAGTGGTATCGTTTGCAAGATCGACGTATTCTCGTTTGTAACGAAAGGGTGAGGCTCGCAGTATCTTCTATGAATTCTTATGGTAACCGTTCATTTCAGCAACCTTGTTTGGGGTTTAGGTCAGTTCTCGCATAAGGGATGTGTAGAACCCTTTACACATCGTACTGAAAACCTTGGTTTTGTAGGTATGCTCGACGAATGAAACTTGGGTATGGAGTTCTGCAGTGGTTCGAATCTTGGTGAATTGGTTAGGTGTAGACTACCAGGTTTCGAGGCCAAGATTCGTTAGTGTATTTGAAGTGTTTTAGTGCAATCTTTTTTGGGAGGAAGAATCCAGGCAAATTTCATTAAAAGCAAAAAGTTAAGTTTAGGCCTAATTGGGGTATGCCCCTCGTATGGTGTAAGTTGCTTCTTTCTTGAATAAAGTTTTTATGGGGTTTCGTCCCCTTTCCCAAATAAAAGTTTAGGCCCAAAGCCAAATACAATCCCAAACAAAACAAAACAACATGGTAACAACACCATACCAAGCCACAATCAACCAAAACAAAGTCAAACTAAAGGACGAAAAAATCATAAAAAACCAAATGCAAACGACAAAGTGTAAAGGCCACTACTCCATTCTGAGCCATCTCCACGTCTCGGTCCAAGATCTCCAATCACGTTCTCCCATTGAGAAACTTCATTTGATGCATCGTCTTCCAAACCATCCTTAAAGAATTGCCATCTTCGTGTCTTCCGGCACATTGCTGAACAAGACCATCACTTTTTTGTAAGCTTGGCGACAAACCTGAGCGAAGTTTAAAGAGATGCAAAGCCTTCTTTATAACCTCCACGGAGAGAACATCACCCTAGTAAAGACGAATAAGTCATTTGCAAAACATTAATGGATTAAGGCAATCTTTGTGGAAACCAAAAGAAGCAGCTTCTTCAATGCAATGGTTGAGAAGCATCGAGAATCCCTCCATATCAATCGTGAACATGTAAGGAGACAAGGGATCTCCTTGTCTTAGCCCTCGACCACACTTAGAAAAACTCGTGGTGTCACCATTTAGAGCCAACGAAAAAGTAGTAGTTCCAATCATTTCTTCCACCTACTTAACAATGACCAGTTGGAAACCCATACCACGAACCATATTCAAAAGATATCTCAAATCAACCGTATCGTAAGCCTTTTCTATGTAAATTTTAAAGGCGCAACGTGGTGGACCCGTACCCGACACAAGTTCATTGGCCATCAAAATATTGTCCGAAATTCTCTGACCAGGAATAAAAGTCGATTGAGTCGGCCTAATCAACTCATCCAAATAGTATTTCATGTGATCAACGATAATCTTGGTAATGCTATTTATAGGACCGAGCAACACGAGATTGGCCTATAATCCGTCACCTTTGTAGCATTTGCATCCTTTGGAATTAAGCATAACAAAGTATGGTTAAGCTCCTTTGCTATGTGGCCCCGACAGAAAAAATTGTGAATTGCCACCGTCACATCATTTCCGAAAACATACCATGCGGCCTTAAAGAACTTAGAGGAGAACCCGTTCGATCCCTTAGCCTTATCGTTGCCAACATGAATAATTGCCTTTCGAATTTCATCATTAGAGATCGGCCGTATCATATTATTGGCGTCAGCCACTTTACAAAAAATTCCTTTGGCATATTCGGGACCACCTTCGCATCTTCAACCTCAAGAATGGATTGAAAGTGATCAACAAAAGCATTTGCCACCTCGTCGCCGTAGAAGAAATGACCATGCACGTTACATATGGAGTAAATGTGTTGTGCATGGCGTTTTTCCTTCACTACATTGTGAAGGAACTGTGTGTTGGCATCGCCTTCATTTAACCATTTGATCTTTGCCTGTTGCCTCAAAGCCGATTCTTCATCAATACAAGCTTGGAAATACGCCACCCTTTTAAAGGCACGGTCTTGCTTAAGCATCTCGTTGAACGGATCCATGTCGCACGCCAAATGAATAACATCCAACTCACTTTTTAACACTCCCACACGATTCAAAATATTACCGTAGGTAGAACGAAGCCGACGAAGAGGGGCTTTAAGTCCTTTCAACCGCTTCAATATCTTAAACATGAAGAAACCTTGCACCGGGCAAATTTTGTAATTTCTTAATTTTGGCATATGCCTCATATCTTTCATGATAACAAAACTCGTATTTAAATTGAAAATCAATCTTTTCATCTTTCATATTGATCAATTCTTTTTGTAACTTAGAAACTCTAGTTTCTAATATAGATTTTCGAACTTGAATCAAAATTTTCACATTATCTTTATCTTCAGATAAACATTTGTATAGAGCATTCTCATCTTGATATCTCAAAGTCAAAGTATTTTCTTGTTTAAAAGTTTCTTTAAGCTCATCATTTCATGAAAACAATTTGAGACATGAAGTTTTGATGAAGAATCGGCTTCCGCCATAAGAGCCTTACTCTTCTCTTTGCTATTCACTGACTGAGCTTTCCTTGAATAATAGTTGTTAATGCCAAAAATCGCACAAAAGTATAACTTAAGGTCGATTGTGGAAATTAACAACTAAAGAAAAGAATCTCTCGACAAAGCGTGCGATTAAGATAAAAAAATGTAAAAGAGACGGAGAATTTTGGTGACGCGGGAAAAACCTCAACGAGGAAAAAACCCGCGGACGACTATGAAAGTCGTCGCTGCACTATGGTCGCCAAATAGGGGCGATGTCCTTATGTTTCAGGTGTCGATCGTACAGAGATTACAATACAAATGAAGGAAAGACTTCGAAAGGTAAAGTAACAAGTGTTTCGAATGTAAAAACAATGTGCGTCGTGTGTACGGTCCGTGTGTCGTGTGTAAAAACTATGCGTTGAACATGGGAGTCGTGCGTCGAGAGCGATCTGTTGTGAGAAAGTTCTTTTCTTCGTATGTTCTTGAGTACGTAGTGTGATTCTTGGATGCGGTCACCTTCAATGATGATGGAACTCTATATTTGTAGCCTTCGGGTGCTTTGATTGATTTCTTGAATGCTTTACGTAACCGTCGTAACGGACGTTGTCTTTAATGCTGTTAATGGCCCTTTACTGGTTGTAGCCGTTGGTCATGAATGACGTTGACTCCTGCATTAAACACTGAACAAACGTAACAGTCGTAATGAACGTTAGTTGGTCGAGATCGTATGGTCTTATGCTACGGTCGTGAGAACTAGACGACATCGTGGTCGAGTGTCGTGAGGTAGATAACATACCATTTGACCTTTAACCAAGGGACAAAGTACTATAATTTTACCTTACTATGGGGAAGTAAAATAAGTGTTTTCCTTACCTTGGTCGTGTTCGAGACTGGTGAAATTTTGCCCAAACAGTTTGCCCCCAAAATTTGAAAAAGTGGAGTGGCAAAAAGTTTTTTAAATTTTGCTTGTCGAGGGTTCGAGGTTATGACTCGTGTCGAAAGTCACCTTGGTTGTATTGGAACTGAATCGGTTTAATTCAAACTAGAGAGGGAAGTCGAAAAGTGGGTAAAGTCGTGACGTCATGCTGACGCACGATGATGCTTAGCAGCTGTCACAGACAGGTGTCGGCGATCTGTGTGGTCATTCGAAAAGACAGGGGCGCGTGTCGACCATCGAGGGACTCGATCTGACACGATCGTTTACATAAATAGAGGCCACGATGGGTCTATTTTCGTTTACGATTTCAAAAGGTTTTACACAGAGATTTCCTCTTGATTTCTTTGCTATTCTTTGTCCGATTTTTTCTAATCCTGCAAGAATCTTCGACTCAGTTAGGATTTTTCGAGGTCTAGAGCGCTTATATCTATAAGATACGACCCTTCAGTTTTTGTATGCGTAGTAAATCCATTGCTAAGAAACCTAGGAAAAATTGGGATATCTGGGGTCTTTCAGATAAACAGACGTTGTTGACGGGGATAGAGATGTCGACAGAGCCTATAAGTACCATTCGTAACGAAGACGATCTCGACGACTTTATAAGTCTAGCGAGGATCCCGACGGGGATTACTATAAGTAAGGCGGGCAATATTTGTCTAGAGATGTGCCCTGAAGGGTATGTCGTGATATATGAGTACCCATTCAAGATTGGCTTTCACTGGCCATATTCGCCTCTGGCCAAAGCGTTTATGTGCGAGTTCAATTTGTCGCCGGGGCAACTGATGCCCCAATTCTGGCGAGTTATCCAAGTTATCGAGTGACTTACCTCGAACTGGGAGTCGCCTATGAATGTAAGGGATTTGCTGACAGCATATCAGGTCAAGAAGGACCAGTACCGTCGTTATAGCTTGTTCTCGAGGTACAAGGGCGAGCGCACCTTGGTTTTACAGACGACAGTTAATGACCGGAAATGGAAGACCCGGTACGTGTTTGTGCGGGTGGCGACGCTAGATACCGACAGTGACTGGATTAGGTCCGGTTGGAATATGGCGGGTAAGCTTTTTCCACGATTTTGTCGTACGTCTTGTGTCACTTTGTTATTTGGTTGCTTTAACCTGTTCCTTTTTGTGTAGATATTAATTTTGACAAAGTAAAGCATGACGATGACTCTAAAGCCAAGGTCAAGAAGTTCCTGGAGTTTAGCGCTGATGATCGATCGTACGTCATGCGTCATCTGATAGATGAGGACGACGATACTATTTTCTTAGGCGATAGAATGCGGATGGGTCGAGAAGAGAAAGAAGAAGAAGAATAGGAATCTGAGGAGACCGAGGAGGAAGAGAAGTGGGAAGAAACAGAAGTAGAGATAACTGGTAAGTATCTCTTTGCCTTCTTTTTGCTCGACCTAGTCTTTCAATCGTCTAATTCTTTCTTTTGCCATACAGGAGAATATTGGGTGAAGAAAACGCCTGCAACTGCCAAGAAGGCGGCTCAAATCGAATTGGCTCGCAAGGCGAGGGAAAATAGGGAGAAGGATGCCTCGACAACTGGGTCGGGGGTCCTAAAGAGAAAAGAGGCCCCGACAGCTGGGTCGGGACTCCTAAAGAGGACAAGGATGTCCGTCCTGAAGGAACCGTCGTCGAAGACGGGAGGCTCATCGAGAGTCGTTCCGCCTGAGAAGGCGAAGGCGTCGACCGTGTTTGACACGATCGGCGCAAGATCTGTTGATACCGCGCAACCGGCGACGATGTCTCATACTGCGCAACCGGCGATGATGTCTCCTGCGTCTAGCCCTTCGACGGCCGACAAGGGCAAATGTGCGCAGACGAGTTTTGGGGAGGAAACGACGGTCGACTTTACGTTGCCGTCGGATTTCTTAGATGACAATGTCTTAGATGGGATGAAATTGTTCCTCCATTTAGGAAAGGATCAGCTTCCTTCCTTCAGAGAGCGTTTCAATGGAGTTTCCCTCGAAGATATGGAGTCCCATGTCGCTAGGCTAACGTTCTTGGTAAGTCTATCTTTCAAGACTTTGTCTATTTATTGTTGTCGTGTATTTTGTTGATACGTTTTCGTATGTTTTCAGACGTTTCAGTCTTCCTTGGCATTGCATGCTGAAATGACGAAGGTAGAAGGCTTAATGGCTTCTGCTATTAAGGAAGAAGATGCGGCGTTAGAGAGGGAAAGATCCGCTCTGCAACGCGAAGAAGCGACGTCGGTGCGACTCGACGATGCGTTGAATGAGTTGGAGGCCGTCGGCTATGCGAGGGATGAAGCGAACTCGCGTCTAAAGGAGTCTCTGACTTTGATGCACGATCAAAGAGAGAAGCTAGATGGAATGAAGGAATCCTTGGCTGCAAAGAAAAAGGGAGCCGAGGAGTCCAAATCCAAGGTGGCGAGTTTAGAGAAGGAGCTAGAGGAGTTGAGGGATGAGAACAAATCCCTTTTTTCCTTTGCTCGACTTACTGCGTGTGCGGCGATCATGCGACGTCACTTGTTGGGCAGAGATCCTCTGGCGTCTGCATAGGACGAGTTGGACTTCTTCTTCAGGGAGGTCGGGACCGAGAGGGATCTTGACTCGGATGACGAGAAGGAGGTCGAGGAGGTGGAAGGTCCCCAGGGTGAGACGTCAGGCAAGGATGCGACCTATGCTCCTCCTCTGCCTTAGAAAATATCTTTGTTTATTTTTGTTCCCTGCTACTCAACCGTCAGTGGTCGAGCTTTTTGGATGTATATAAGATAGTAAGTTCGGTGAATGAAACTTAGATATCTTTTGATTTTGTGTCTTATATTTTTTGCACATAGATACAACGTCAATTGTAAAGTTCACCAAGTGGTAAGGGAACAGGAATTCATGCGATTTAGGCATCTAGCTCAACATAATATTTAAGATATAAGTCATAAGACGTTTAAGCCGTGCTGGCGTACGTAAGCGTATGCAATCATATCATTCATTCAGAGCATGTAAGTCTCTTAAGTTAAAGAACTGAAATGTCGGTAGACCTTATGTTCGTACGACTAGACCATATCATGCCCTTGAATCATGCGTTCCTGTGATGGGATAATCGAGTCATGGACTCAATTGCTTATATCGTGCGATCCTGCGGAAGCATACTGGTGTCATACGACAGACTTAGTGATTTATGTCGTGCGGTCCTGCGATAAGACATCGTCAGAGGTTGGTCGTTGTCTAAACAACGACCCTCCGATGCTTAAGTCAGTAGTCGTTTGTGATAAAAAATCGTATGAAAGAAGAGAAAAGAATTTAGAAAACGTACCTTCTCATATTCTTTTTTACTTGATGGGGGATTTGCCCCCCGTCATTTACTATCCTATTTTCTCCAGGAAAAAATAGGTTTTAAATGACGGATCGACACTGAGTTTTCGAGGATTAGCGTCAATGTCTATGTCGACCATGTTTTCGTGCGACAGGGCAGAATAGTTGGCATATTCCTATTAAAAAAGGCATTAGTTTGTCTATAAGATCAGAGATAGAGAGACGTATCTGTCGAGACCTTATGGTCAAGTTTGACTTTATCCAGGACGATTTCTTTGACCTGTGACTGCCAAACAACTTATTTTCGCGGCTTCAAGGTGGTCTTATAGCAGTCACGAGCGACTTTCGGCTCACTTTTGATTTCTTGGACTCCCCACGGCGTAGGGAACTTCAGGGTCTGATGATACGTCGAGGGGACGGCTTTCATTTCATGGATCCACGGTCGACCTAAGATGATGTTATAGGCCGATGAACAATCGATGACACTGAACTTAGTCTGCTTGTTGATTCCTCCGGCATAGACCGGCAGGATGATCTCTCCATAGGTACTCGTTGCTTCTCCGTTGAAACCGACCAAGGTTGTCGAACGTCGGGTGATTTCAGAGCGATCGATTCCCATGGCCTTGACGTTGTCAAGGAAAATGACGTTCGATGAACTGCCCCCATCGATCAAGACTCGTCGGGTTAAACAATTGCCAATCGTGAGTCGAATGATCAACCCGTCATGATGCTTCTGATAGGAGTCACCGAGGTCGTCTTGATCGAACACAATCTTCATAGCTTCTAGTTCCAGATCTTCTTTGGGCCTCGATGAACGTGGGATAGGTCGATCGTCAGGTGCTTGACTGGCATGACGCTTGGTTGCGGAGTACGTCAGACCACACACGTCGGAACCACCAGTGATGCAATTGACGACCTTCGCATGCTCGGGGGTTGGCGGTCGATCGTCGCTAGTTGGAGCGACGACGTTATCGATGATATCTTTAAGATTTCCTTTCGGGACATGATATGTTAACTCCTTTTTGAGAGCTATGCAATCATCTGTCGCGTGACCATGGTCGACATGGAAGTCGCACCACTTTGACTTATCTTTCTTGGCGTCGTCCTGATCGTACTTTTTTTGGCCACCGGATGGTTGCTTGGGCGGTCTTCAGAGCTTCGACCAAGTCTCTAGTGGACCCTTTGAATCCATAAGAGGATATCTTGAAGTACTGAGGAAATTTGGTCGTAGTCTTGGCCTCTGCTTTTGTCTTGAACCTGACATTCGAAATCTGGTGCACGAGCTCTACTTTGGGAATTGCCTTTGTCTTGAATTATGGCTTCTTCACACCTAACGACCTCTGGTCGTCGGTATGCTTGCGACGAAAGGCAACGTCGTCCTCTACCCTCATATATTCTAGGGTTCGAGCTCGGAAATCCTCAAAATTCTCCGGAGGATACTTGGTTAGATCAGTGTACAAACCCGAACTGTCGTCCATACCCCGCTTGTAAGCTTCGATTGCGGTCTTGATGTCACAGTTGCAGACACTAATCATCTCTGCATTGAACCTATTGAAGTAGCTTCAAATAGACTCATTGGTCTTCTGTACGACATAATATAGGTCACTGGTCTGCTTCTCCATTTTGCGACTGCTGGCGAACTGTTGAGAGAATTGATTGACCAACTTAGCGAACGACCCGATGGATTTGGGTTTGAGATTGATCAACCATTGGAGGGCAGGACCAGTGAGGGTTGCTCCAAAACTCTTGCACATGCATACTTCTTGGTACATGTGCGGGATCGAGACCGTCTACATGAGCTATTTATATTGTGCGACGTGCTCTGTCGGTCCACATGAGCATACTCCTGAGTATTTGGGCGTGAAAGCGGGGACGTTATATTTCTTCAGGACCTCGACGGTCGCAATTTCATCGATGAAGGGCGACGCCTGAAACCCTGATCGAGGCTCGACGTCGACGGGCACAGCTGCCCCGGGTAGCTTGGCGAGCAAAGAAAGGACACGCTCGTTCTGATCTTCTAGCATCTTCAACCGCTGGGCGACGGGGTCAATAGAATCAGGATGTGCACATGTCTGCGGATTGACTCCTGAATTGGTGCCATTACCGTGCGATAAGCCATTGGCGTCCCCGTTGAAAGGGACAAAATACGGCTGCGGCCCATTCTGAAACGGATGCGATCCATTCTGCATGGGTGGTGGCCTTATATGCTGAGGAGGAACCGTCCCGAACTGGGGATTTGGGTTGAACGGCCCCGGCTGCTGGTTCTGAGCGAATGGTCCTGGATTCTGCATGAATGGATTTGGCCCGGGATTACGGACAAATGGAGCCGAACCAGGATTATGGACGAATGGAGCGGATCCTGGATTCTGAACGAATGGAACGGATACTGGATTCTAAACGAATGGCCTAGGACCATTCTGTGGTCCAAACGATCCGTTCGAATTCTGATTTCTTAGTCGCGCGATCTCTTCAGCTGCTCTTCGGCTCTGCTCAGCCATGGCATTGATTGGATTCCGTGCAACTTCCAATTCCTGATACATCTGGGCAACGATATGCTCTTGATTTCCTGGGGCTGCCATCTTCCTGAAACAGAAAACAAGGGAAACTCCAAGAAACCGTTAGTACGACGCACGTTTGTCGAAGATTTTCTCTAGATGGGGTCCCACGGATGGCGCCAAACTGTTAATGCCAAAAATCACACAAAAGTACAACTTAAGGTCGATTGTGGAAATTAACAACTAAAGAAAAGAATCTCTCGACAAAGCGTGCGATTAAGATAAAAAAATGTAAAGGAGACAGAGAATTTTGGTGACGCAGGAAAAGCCTCAACGAGGAAAAAACCCACGGACAACTATGGAAGTCGTCGCTGCACTATGGTCGCCAAATAGGGCCGATGTCCTTATGTTTCAGGTGTCGATCGTACATAGATTACAATACAAATGAAGGAAAGACTTCGAAATGTAAAGTAACAAGTGTTTCAAATGTAAAAACAATGTGCGTCGTGTGTACGGTCCATGTGTCGTGTGTAAAAACTATGCGTTGAACATGAGAGTCGTGCGTCGATGTAGTGCGTCGATGTCGTGCGTCGAGAGCGATCTGTTGTGAGAAAGTTCTTTTCTTCGTATGTTCTTGAGTACGTAGTGTGATTCTTGGATGCGGTCACCTTCAATGATGATGGAACTCTATATTTGTAGCCTTCAGGTGCTTTGATTGATTTCTTGAATGCTTTACGTAACTGTCGTAACGGACGTTGTCTTTAATGCTGTTAATGGCCCATTACTGGTTGTAGCCGTTGGTCATGAATGACGTTGACTCCTGCATTAAACACTGAACAAACGTAACATTCATAATGAACGTTAGTTGGTGGAGATCGCATGGTCTTATGCGACGGCCGTGAGAACTAGACGACATCGTGGTCGAGTGTCGTGAGGTAGATAACATACGATTTGACTTTTAACCAAGGGACAAAGTACTATAATTTTACCTTACTATGGGGAAGTAAAATAAGTGTTTTCCTTACCTTGGTCGTGGTCGAGACTGGTGAAATTTTTCCCAAACAATAGTCAGAATCGTTTACTTTCTTCATCCGACAATCTCTCGCAAAGTGGCCTGTTTGCCACAATTGAAACACCGATAATCGCTTTCTTCTTCTCTTTCTTTCTCTTCTCTTTTCACCTATTTCTTCTCTTCTTTTTTCTCAAACTTTCATTTGAACTTATCAGCCTTATGAAAGTCAGGTTTGGATTTCAAATAGAACTTCTTCTTTCCAAACCTTCTATTGAAATTGTTTGTTAACAAAGCCAACTTCTCACCAAAAATCATAAAATCCTCATCTTAATCCTCTTCAGCATCATAAGTATACACAGAAATATCGGGTATCTCAAAAAGCAATGAAACCTTATACTCTTTGGAGGAACTCATTTTCAGACTATTCTACTTCTCAGTAAGCAAGGCAAGCGATTCATCAACAATTTTCTTATCGACATTAATTTGTAAATAATTATCATCATGCTGATTGAGGATTGTAAACAAATCATGAAGTCTCTCTTCATCCATATCTTTACTCATTTCCAAATTCACCGAGTAAAAATCCCATTCAGGGTTTAAGTTTTTCACAAACTTGTAATTAATATCTTAATCAGTATTTTTTATCCCATTTCTCCTCAAATCATTTAAAATGATATTGGACATGTTGTAAGTATCCTTCAAGGTTTCACCTTCCAATGCATTGAAGCCCCCACAAGCATTGATGCTCTGATTTCTCTTTGACTTTCTAGACTTCTTAGAACCTTAAAGTTGGTTTTCTAACTCATCCCAAATGTCTTTTGCAGAATCTCTACTATCAACTCTTATAAATGTTATTTATGATTGGCATTGTCAAAAAGGTCAATGATTGTTCATCAGTTTCAACCAAAATCTTATTAGTCTCATTGTAGAATCTGTTAGGCTTTGGAATATTTATTTCTGGAATTGGAAGAGTTGTTATGTAGTTGGTTCAACAGAAACTAAAATCTGTGGTTCATGTGGTCCATCAATGATAGATTTCATCAACTTCTTATGTTGGTTTGTTAGGGTGAAATTTGTGTTGATTTCAAGTTCAAGGGTGTATTTTGTAATAGATTAAACTTAGTCCATTGTGAACGGGCCGTGGGCTTGTTAACCACGGGCCCGAGGTATATAATGTTGTATTAGCCTAGAAAAATAGGTTAATCATCTCATTTTGCTTTCCTACTCGTATTGTAAACACTCTGATTGAAAGCATAATACAGGGATGACCAGTTGAAATCATTGTTCTTATTGTTTATTATTTCGATTTCATATTTGTTGCACAGATCTGGATTCTACAATTGGTATCAGAGCAGACGGACGGATTCGATTCAAAGTCTCAATCGTTGATTTCTGGTTAGTTTGACTATTTCACGTCTGACTTTTTCTTGATTCTTCAAATCTGTGATTCTGCTTAAATTGTCCAAATTTGTTTGTTGGGTTGTGTTAGCATCATACTTATAAGAAATTCTGCAAAGTTTCACAACTCAATTCGTTCGTTTGATTGGTTAATTTTGCAAATCAAGTTCAAAACTTTTTGTAGTGTTCTTAATCAAAAAATCGAATTTTTGCAATCAAAAGGTGTTGTTTTGCCCTGAAATCGATTGGATTAGTTTTATTTTTGTGTTTTGCATTGTTACTAATCTTCCAGAATCGATTTTGGGCAACCCTAATCGAAAAGTCGATCGATTTAAGCAAACAGCCACAGAGTCCGGATAAGCCAGCCGCGGTTTCCGGACAAGTTGATAGTGTCCGGACGTTTGAGTGAAATCCGGGTAAGTTCTGCAATCCGGGTAAGTCACTATTCCTTATACTATCCGGGTAACATTTGTATCCGGAAACCCAGTGTTTCCGGACATATCTTATCCGGACAATCCATTGTACCCGGAAACTTCATTGTTATCCGGAAACTTAGTACATCCGGATTCCTTCACCTATCCGGACTAAGTCGCAGGAGGGGGACATTTAAGTCGCAGGAGGGGGACATTTAAGTATTCGTGAATCTGTGCCATCCGGATTCTTTGTTTTACCCGGACACTTTGTGATTTATTGAACTGTTCTTAATTGATCTGATTCGGACACTTCCTGATCAGACCCTAAATTGGATTCCTATCCAGTAAGATCACTCTTAGTTCATACCAGTCATAGAACCTGCGTTAGGATTCCACTCTTAGTGCCTTGCGTTAGGTTTACACTTTGAATCACTCTACACGTCTGACGATCACTCCAGTGCAACTGAAGATGTCTCCTGCTGAAGAAGACATGAAAAGTCCGTGTCAGGTATGTGAACCTATCTTTTTAGAACTTTATGACCGAGTGAAACCTCTTGCTGAACGGGTAGGTTCCTTTAAGGCCACTTCTAAAGAACAACTGCTTGAGATTAGGTCTCTAACCGAAAAGCTAGATGTTCAAAAGAAAATAACTGAAAAATACAAGTCTGAAAATGCTATGTTAAAAGAAAAATGCAAAAATCTTTCAATAGCACCTAAAGACTTAAGGGCCAAGTTATCTGAACTTCAGTCTCAGTTTGATCAGTGCATGAATGAGAAAGAGGATATTGTTTATCAATGTTCCTCTCTTCAGATTCAGCACAAGGAGTTTGTTGCGAAAATTCTTGATCTTGAAACCAAACTCCACAAAAGGGGTCAAACTGATCAAACCATCTTTCTGAATAAACCCAAAGAGTTCACCTATTTCAACAAAGAATGGGGAATCGGATATGATAACCCACATTATTTGAAAAAGGGAAGATGGTTTACACCAACTTTGTATGATTTTGTTTGCTTTGGATAAAAAGTATCCGAAATATGCAATCCAATGGACTGGTCCTCTTGAACCTGAAAAGGAAGAGGAAACCGAGGAATATAAGCGCACACACAAACGAGGAATACAACTTCCATTTTGTTATGAGCCTTTAAATTATTCTTATTAGAAAAATCCAAAGAAGTACCTCTCGAATGACTACTTCGACCCCTACAAGGTTGCTAAGCCCAAGGATTCCTCCCAAAAGGATGAGGACCAAGCACCAGCAACAAAGAATGAGACGGACGAGTTCAAACTCTATGTTCCCCCTCTCATCTTGGAAGCAAAGATTGTCGAGTTGGAGGAGTCATTAGAGAAAGAAAGGTCCAATTTTCAAATGGAAAAGCAAGCTTTACTTGAAAAACTTGAGAATCAACAATCGGTCAAAACCGAAGTTATGTCTGATGAAGGACAGGAGATTCTTCGGTCTGAAATCAATCGACTCACATCACAAATGTCTTTTTTGGCAACAGAAGTGATGCAAGAGAAAGTGAGTAATGGTCAGCTTCAAGAGCAGATTGACAAACTCCAAACTGAAAAGCAGATTTCACCCGAACTTTCCTCAAGTTCATCTGACACGTCTTCGTGCAAAGCTTTTATTAGCAAAACTTTTTCAACACAAGACGATTTAGATTCCCAAGATAAGAGTGTTTCACGGAACTTGAACTCTGATTTTTTCCTAGCTTCCGCACCAAATTCCCCAAAGCACACAAGCACAACGTGTTCCTCGCCTTCCTCGACCGATCCAAGTCCTGTAATTCCGGATGTCGATTTTTCTAAATACATGAACTCCGAAGGCAATTCTGAGGAAGAGTATGAGTCGTTCCCCTTCGACAAACCTCTTCCGAGTCATACTGATTTTCTGTCACCAGTAGTCAATTGGCCGGTCAATTTTTTAAAGGGTGCATGTTCAAACACGAAGACCCCGACTGTGATTAAGATTTCTCAACCTAAACCTGTTTCTAAAACCCAATCACAGCCGAGGCAAAAGACCGTGCGATTGCCCAACAAAAATCCTACTCCTTCGAAAGTCACTGACCGCACTGTCCCTGTTGGTTCTGATAAAACCGGTCGCGCTAAACCAGACAAACCAAAGTGGCCAGCTAAGGAATCTGTCAAGAATGCTGCGTCAAAGCCGTTCAATACTGGCTTTCACCCTAGAATGAACAAAAACGATTGTGCCTGGAATCATAGGAATGGTTTTGTTAAAAGAGATGTTAATTTTCCAAAGAGAATTTACTCCACTCAACAATTGATTCAATTATCGCACGATCGTTTGTGTTGTTCTAGTTGTGGTTGGAATGACTTTGATGACATTAACAATAATGATTGGTTTGGGTCATATCACATGTATAATCATACACCCAAACACATACCCCGTAAGAACAAAAAGAAGTCCAAATCCAAACGGGGTCCCCAATCAGAGGTGAAACCAAAGGAAGTGAGGAAACCTAATTCCAAACAGGTTCCTCCTACTTAGGCAAAACCAACACCCAAGAGGCAGCCTGCTTCAAAACAGGTTCCTCCGAAAGGTGTAAAACCTAACCCTCCGGGACCCAGGCAGATCTGGGTACCCAAAGTCCGCTAAATTTGTTTTGCAGGACGGTCATGTGTGATTCTCAGACTCTGGATGCTCCACACACATGACCGAAAGGAGGGAGCTGCTCACGATCTACAAGGAACAATATTACGAAGACGTGAGGTTTGTCTATACATGTGCCTTCACAACTGCTCATGTGTTTAGGGGGAGCATGATCAGCTATCAGGTAAGTATACTATACTGTTGAGGGGGAGTGTCACACACAATTTTTTTAACTGATGAAAAGTTTTTTTGTGTGTGGATACTCCCGTGTGCACTTCACACTATGCACACATTCTGAAGGGGCGCATATACCCTTATGTTCATCATTTGAGGGGGAGCGACACAAATTTTTCTTTTTAAACGTCAAAAAGTGTTTTGGGTGTCGGACTCTCCATTGCACAAGTTTGCAATATTCGAGGGGGAGCAAGGTCTTCCCCACGCTCAATTTGACGGGGAGCAAGAGAAGGTTCATTTTACATCCAAATAGTTCCATTTTATGCAAAATCTAAAGGAACATGGAATTTTTTTAGACTTCCAGTGTATCCGGACAGGTTTCCGGACCGAATAGATGTTGTCCGGACTCCTCTTTCATCCGGATAACCATGTTTGTCCAGTATCCCGGTTTTCCGGATACTTTAGTTATCCGAGAACTCCTGTTGTCCGGATACTTTGGTTTCTCCGGAAATTTTTTCCATTCTTTATCCGGATACCCCTGCTGTGTCAATTCAGTACCTGTTTCATCAATGCCAGTCCTCAATCTGTCTCAAATTGAGCCATTTAATGCAAAGGTACGCGCTGAAACTTGTTTATCCGTCCGCTTTACTAACTTTGGGTCTTTTACAGCTATTCCATGGCGGATCAACAACCTCAACAAAATTCGAGGAAGTTTCACCCTGTCTTTTTTCTTAAAAGTCTAATTTTTTTTGTTGATCACTCCCAAGTAAGTAACACTCCGAGGGGGAGCAAGAAAATCCCCATGTATTATTTGAGGGGGAGCAGGATAATATCCGTGCTATGCATATGCCTGAAACCCTACCTATGATAGCATATGGACGAGAGTTAGGGAATCCCATGGTCCAGCCAGAGCCGGAGGGACCTTCCCCGGGACATAGCACATGTGAAAAGGAGGGTGTTAAGGTCGAACTCCAACCAAGAAAGATTGAGCCGTAAAGATAACGAGGCTCCTGAGCGAAACCAGCCACGTCATATCCGGGTAGCCACATCTGCTATCCTGTCTCATGAGTTGGGACAGGGTATTGAAGAAGACTCCGTGGACCCAGCAGAGCAATTGCACGACCCCCTCATCCACTCATCCGTCTCTCGACAGACGGATGTTTCAATATCACACGGGGAACAAGCACAACTTCCACCGGCCTCTCATTCGGAGAGTGTTGGTGTTGAAATAAGAGACCAGCAGCCCCCGGTCTCGCCTTCATTTCGTGCACCATCGAGTCTAGAGCCACTTGAAATAGATCATTCTTTGGCTAGGACACTTGAAGAGGTACAACACCAAGTCGAGGCTCTTAGTGACCCGACTGGAACGTCTATAGTGTCTCCGACTGACGGAACACGAGGATTGGACGGAAATCCTACCACAGTCAATATCACGCCAGCTGTGAACGTAGGTGGCTCTGCCTCTAAGGTAGATGCCTCAACGGGTACTCTAAGTGAGCCCGGCGTTAATTTACCCGACTTTGTGTCAAAAGGGTCTCTGGACAACACCCTTGAGGCTGTCCAACAGGTTATGGAGCACAAAATGCAGGAACATGTGGCCGCTGAACTTGCCAAAGCGATGCGTGCTATCAAAGGAAAGGGCCCCATCGTCGACACTGACACCGCCTCTGTGCCTCCACCGACTCAACCGCAACCTACTTACTCGGTGGACACCCCGAAGACGATGCTCTTAGCCCAACTGCTCCAGGAATCCGACACAACTGCATCTGCCGAAGCAGACCTGATCTCCGTTCTCCGATCACAGGTCACTGCTCCATCTTCGTCCATCACGTCACGCCATGACGCCATTGACTCGACCCTCAACGACTACAACAAAGCGCTTGCCACGCTGTCTGAGAGGGTCCGCTCACTAGAAGACACTTGTAAGAGTCAAGCCGGCGGTCTCAAACGCAAGCACGATGACCAGGATGATCCTGATCACCGTGAGGGGGAGAAGCGTCTACGCCAAACCGAGACCGTCCAGATCGTGACTGCCGAAACTATAACAGTGGTTCAACAGGAACCCCCAACTGCGGCAACTTCAACAGCAACACCCGAAGCCGAGTTGCCATTAGCACAGATGGTCATTGACATGGATATTTCAGATGACGAAGCCCCAACGGTTGAAAAGCCCGAGGGTACAACACAGGAATTGGTCGCACAAGAACCATCAGACATGCCAATGCTCACCATGATTGATCCTGCATGTGAAACCAACCAGGAAACCGAAGATGCATGGTACGAAAAAGCTGCCAGAGCCGTAAACTTCGAGGTAAACTTGGTGTTTCCCACTGATGAAGACGACAACGTTGATTACGACCAGTTTCTGCTTCAGAATCTCTATGGTACGACTCCCGTTCACTCGACTCAACCCGCTAAGACTTCAGATCAACCCGAAAGCTCAAATACAGAAATCCCGACATCTCCTCAGCAAACGACAGCTCCTGATCTTCCTCCCCCTCCTCAGCAACAAAACCGTTGGGAGAAGATCAAGGTCCTCATTCCTCATCTGGAGGAATCTCTGAAGAAGCTGTTTGTTCACCGAATTCGCCCGATCGAGCCGACCTTCTGTCTTGGCATCTACAGTCCTGATCCAGCACACCAACTCCGATACGTAGAAGCCATGAAGCGGTGTCTCCTGAGAGACCAGGTTCGAACCAAACATAAAATTTCAGAGGTGCTAAAGATTCAGTCAAACCGAATTATGAAGATCGTTATTCCCGTGTTCACTGTTCTACGTGAAGACGGAAAAGAATGGATTTTTTCTGAAGCTGACTTTAAGCATCTCCATCCGTTCGACCTCCTGGTTATTCTGAGAGATCTTCGCACCAGAACCATCCGACCGCTTGCTGTAACAAAGGCGCTCGAAGCGGTTCGTCGATTCCTCGTCCGTTCTATTATGATCTCTTATCTTACGGACTTTCAAATGGCAATCGAGAACCGAGCGGAGAAGGTAAATCTGCTCAAACCGAATCTGAAAGCTCCTGAACGGTCGATGTATCCCGAGAACGTAATGCTGCTTCAACCGGAATTTGGGATCGTCTTCCTCAACGCTCAGAAAGAAAATAAGTTTATGAGGTTCAGTCAGGTAGATCGATTTTGCGACGGCACACTACTCAAAGTTCAAGACGCTCTTCGGAAGATCATCAAACACGAATCCGATCTGAATGAAAGAACTGCTCAGACTGCTTTGGATATGGTTGAAGAACGTCTCAACTACCGCCGCGCCATCAGATTCTTCGAGGTTCATTTCGCACTTCACAAACGCTACGTATTTAACTGGCAAGAGATAGAGCGCGAACTCGAACTCAAAATCAAAGGGGGAGATTGTTAGGGTGAAATTTGTGTTGATTTCAAGTTCAAGGGTGTATTTTGTAATAGATTAAACTTAGTCCATTGTGAACGGGCCGTGGGCTTGTTAACCACGGGCCCGAGGTATATAATGTTGTATTAGCCTAGAAAAATAGGTTAATTATCTCATTTTGCTTTCCTACTCGTATTGTAAACACTCTGATTGAAAGCATAATACAGGGATGACCAGTTGAAATCATTGTTCTTATTGTTTATTATTTCGATTTCATATTTGTTGCACGAATATGGATTCTACATGGTTATTGAGGAATTCAATCATCCTCTTTCTCCATTGAGGATACTCTTTTATTTGCAAAATCGAAGGTTTTGACTTTGAACCCATGCTCATTAAATATTTCGACATCTTGATTAGAAAGCTTAAATTGAACTTTAAACGATCGTTACATAGAATCAGAACCCTGGTGTGATTTGGTCAAAAAGTCAACTATAGTAAAAAACAGTCAAATCGGTCAAAGTCACAATCGGCCGGGAAGAGGAGATATCAACGACGACAACTTGTCGCAACCCATTGAGATGAAAGCAAACTTCTCTCATCACCCTGCAGATGAACAGTATCTTGTCGCAACCTGCTATTGTGATAAGTAACTTGCCGTAATATACTGTTGCGATAACCAGACTTGTTGCAATCAATAGAGAGTGAACATAAACTTGTTGTAAGCTACGGTTGCGACAACTAGCTTGCCGTAACCCAAACTTGCGACAACTGAACTTGACGCAATAGACACTAGTGATAAGTGGCTTTTCGCAACTCAAGCTTGCGATAATTGTGATTTTAGAAGCTTGCAGTAACTTGAAGAACTCTTGCGATAAGTTGAAGAACTCCTTCGATTAGTGCAATTGTTTGATCCAAAATTCTCAAAACCCCATCTTAACTCCAAGTTTCAATGTGAATTTAAAGATATGTGCTCGAAATACAATAACAAACATTGTTTCTCACATAAATTTTGTCTAAAACCGGTTAAACAAGCTTCTTAATCCCAAAAACATCAAGAACAATATTCGAACAAAAACTTAACCAAAATCATCAAATTCACCCAATTCAATCCGAATTTGACAACAATTCCTGAAGTAATTGTGATCTAGATCATAAACCGAACCTAATGATCACAAAACCACACTAAAAATTGCCAAATTCTCATAATCACCAATTGAATAGTATATTTTTCAAGAAGGACTAAAAACCAAGTAATCTTGTAATTTTTAACCTAACCAAATCAAACCAGGAACACTAATCTGATTTCATTGTACTTGCTATGATACCAAATGTGAACCCAGATTCAAGTCCAAAACTATTATACAACCACAATCTAAATCAAGATTCTAGAGAGAGAAATATTTCAATGAATGAACAAGGATACGCTCAATGAGAATTTGTTAGGGTTAAATGTACGTTGAATAGAAGTTCAAGTGTGAAAAGTGTAAATACCTCAAAAGGTATAAATAGATTGCTAAACCTTAGAAATTAGGTTAATCGTTCATTATTCTTAATTGTAAACTCTCTGAACGTATAAACACTTTGAATGAATATGAGATGGATGAAAACTTTAAATCAATCATTGTTATTGCTTATTGATTACTGATTCTATTGTTATTGCCTAATCTGGGATCCACAATTGGTATCAGAGCAGACAGACAGATCGATTCAATGTTTTTAAAAGTTTCCTGGTAAGTTGTTTATTGAACTGTTAGTATTCTTAGGATTTTCATTCTTGTTTATCGAACTGTTAGTATTCTTAGGTAAGTTGTTTCCTACTAGTCTCGTTAAGGTTTGTGCAATTTTTCAGAACGTAATTTGATTGTTAGAGTGAGTTTTTAAGCAAATTTGTGTTCTTAATGTTTTGGTCTCTGTTCTTAAAAATCATCATTTTTTTGCTTCAAACTAGTTATTTTGCTTAGAAATCGATTTGGGTCTGTTTATTTTTGTGTTTTGGTCGCATTCTAACCTTTCAGGAGCAAAAACAAGAACCCTAGTTTAACCCTCGATCCGATTTTCAAGCTCAGCCGTCGTGTCTGGAAGTCTGCGTATTTTCCGGTAAGTTTCTTGATTCGACTCTATCCGGACGTGCACCTGTCCAGATGTTCTATCCGGGTCCCTTTTGTATCCGGACGTACTTTATTCGGTTAGTCCAAAGTTCTCGGGTAAGTCCTCCGATCCGGACACTGATCAATCCGGACGCATCTTTCGGATTACTCTCGTATCCGGACGCTCGTATCCGGTAACTCTCACTTCCCGGACTCCTACCCGGACACTGATTCATCCAGTAAGTCTTCTTCCCGGATACTTTGGATTTGTTTTTGTTTCTGATAACTAGTCTATCCGGTAACTTTGTTTATCCGGAAACTTTAGTTTATTCGGTAACTTGCTTTTATTCGGACACTTCACTCTACCCCGGATCTAGACACATCCGATCCGGACACCACTATCCGGATTCTTATCCAGGTACTTTGGTGATTTAGTCATCTTACCTGTTAAGTACCTGTCACTCCTAGATCTTGCGTTAGGACACTCTACCCCGGATCCAGACACTTCCGATCCGGACACCACTATCCGGATTCCTATCCAGGTACTTTGCTGATTTAGTCATCTTACCTGTTAAGTACCTGCCACTCCTAGATCTTGCGTTAGGACACTCACTCTTAGTTCCTCGCGTTATGTTTTTACCTTGAGTCGAGCCTACACTGTCTGAAGATCATATTAGTGCACATCACCATGTCTCGCGATGCTCTTGCTATCGGTACCGACTCTAAGCCTTTGATTCTCTATCGAGGCGAATACGCACAATGGCAAGACAAAATTCTTATTTTCATCGAGTCCAAGGACAACTACGAGTTCATATGGCAAACCCTTACCGAAGGTCCTCAGGAGACTCCAATGCAAAGTATTCCAGCTTAATCTGATGGTACTTAAGAGCTACGAACGTCTAAGTCATACTCCCAGACGACCGATGATGAGAAGAACAGACACAACGGGGAGAAGTACGCCAAGAGATATCTGGTTCAGAGTCTGCCGAAATGAGATATACAATGCAATTGATTGCTACAAAGACACTTCTAAAGGAATGTGGGATCAAGTTGCAAAGATGATGAGCGACAGCAAAGTTGGGAATCAGTTGAAGGTAAACAGCTGCATCACTCGATATGACGGTTTCAAGCAGCGAAAGGGTGAATTGTTGATTCAGACATACGAACGATTATGCCTTCTTTTGAATGATCTCCAAAAGAACCAAATCACACGATCCAATACAGAAAATTGCCTCAAGTTTCTGAACAACCTTCTTCCCGAATGGAAGACCTTCACATCTCATATCAGACACAACAATCTCATAGAGAATGTTCCCATCAATGAGCTGTACGAAATGCTTATGCAAGATGAGGACGAAGTTACGGAATTGATGGGCAACCAGAAGTCCACCTCAAAGCATCAATCTGATTCCCTCGCCTTCGTATCTGATAAACGAGGTAAGTCATCTAGCCGCATATCCAAAAGAACCCAAGTATCTAGTGAGTCTGAACCGGAAAAGGAGGAGTCTGAGGAAAGTGGTTCTGACCCAGAGCTGACAGAAATCAAGAAAGCAATGGCCTACATCTCTAAGTCCTTTCAGAAGAAAGCCTTCTTTAAGAAACAATCCTCTACCAACCAGCGATATTCAACCACTCCCAACAAGCGCCATGATTTGAAGGAAAAGTATGAAGGAAAGAAAAGATCTGATGAGGGTAAGCAGTCAGATCACATGGAGAAGCACGAGCGCAAGTCATAGTGTGGATCCCAGATTAGTGCAATACAGTAAAATCAATGAACAATAAGCAATGAACACAATATGATTTCAATATGTCATCCCTCTATTTCATAAACCATTCAGAGATTTTTCAGAGTACGATTACAATGGTTATAGGATGATTAACTTGTGTAAGCTCTCTCTCTAATCTGATCGCTCACACGCAATATAAATTCTAACCTTATTTCTAAACAAAATAAACTATTTATACCAAGGCCTAAAGCCTAAGGCCCATGACCCATTAAGCTCACTAAAGCCCATGTAACACAATTAGGCTTTTACAAACAATATTTTTTTTTCTTTATATCACTTTCTACATTATAGGACATTTATGGCCCTAACAATCTCCCCCTAAAGTTATATAAAGAAAAAACGGTCTTGAAAACTTTAGGTCTTGATCTTCTCTTCCTCTTGAATCTTTGAAACACTTTGGTGTTGCTTGTCTTCATGACTTTCCAAGCTCCCCCTTGAATAAATCTCTTGGTCTTCATATCTTCAACTTTATCACCAGATTCAAAGAATCTGTCTTTGAACTGCGAGTTGACTTTGCTTTCAGCTTTAGCTTGTAGAACCAGTATGCTCGAAGGAGGAAAAAATTGTGTAGCAAACACCACTTGATAAGGAATGAGAAGAATTGATCACTTGTAAACATTTCGAACTCTTTTCGAAACTGATCAATTTCAGAACTGATCAAAGACAACAGTTACTCCCCCTCAGCTTTTGCTAACTCCCTTTCAACATGATAATATGTGTCTTTGAACTGATAATATGTGTCTTTGAACCGATCATCTCATGATGAGTAGGAGCATCCGGAGCATCACGTAACTTCAAAGACGAAACTGATGAGTAGCAAAATACTATATAGAACGTTAAGTAACCAAGATGCGGTAAAAAGCTAACACAAAAACACAATAGTAATTGTTCTCACAACAATTAAAATAATTGTGTGGCCTATGTTCAAAGTTGGCATCGAGGTATCTCTGATTGGACTTCCAGTTATCACTGAAGTAAATTTTTGAAAGTTACTTCTCAAACTGTTCCGGCAATATCACAAAGATATGCGATTGGAATCACAAAGACTCGTGCAAGTGTGAAAGAATTAAGTTATAGCAGTTTGGCTCAAATATTCATTTAACCTGGGACTCAAGTTAAAAATCAACTGACACGGTGATTAGAATTTGAAGTTTGGAGACCGGAGCTGGTGTCCTCCTTCTTGAATATCTAAGACCTCCGAGTGAGGAATAGATAGATTATGTGCTAATTCTCCGTGTATATATGAAACAAACATCTTTTGTGAGATACTTGAGTGGCTGGGTGGGGTGACAAGAGTTATCGACACTGGGTCCATGTCTGTTTCAAAATTCATCTCCAAAGAACTAGAATGAATAGATAATGTGGTTACCCGGATAACTGACTCGGTTTGGTAAGGACCAATAATTCTTTTAAGTCATGTCACATCCTCATCCAATTATTTTCACTCCGAACTCATCTATCAGTTCTAGACCCCTCACTGTTGTCTATAATTAGATGTGTTTCTTGGGATGGTCCTTCCGGTTCTGGATAGACCATAGAAACGATATAAGCCTAACACTTTTTCATTTATCAAATAAATCATTTTCGTAAACATTGAGGTACGAGTTCTAAACTGAGGTGTTTAGAAGTCAAAACATTTAAGAACGAGTTCTGAACTGAATTATTCAGAAGTCATTGGTGAAAAAAATAGAATTTCAATGAACAAGATCAAACGCTAAACAGAATGACTAGTAAGCACAATATGTTAAAAAATGAACTAGTGATCAGAAAGTTTAATTGTCAAGAACAAGTCACAATTAATGTGTCAGAGAAGAATTGAATGATTATTATGAAATGACGAACTACGAAAACAAATTGGAATTCAAGCGAGTATATTTCCATCGAAAAATCAACAAACATATGAGACATGGAAATAACTAAATCAAGAAAATATTGGACGTGGCAATCATGGAAGTTAAGATCGGAGAATAACCAACACAAGTAAGTTATTCAAAATGAATTTCCACAATCTTTGAATTCATTTAAACATTCACTTATTGAGAAAAAAATTGGCACCCCCCTCAAAAATAGCATAACATTTGAGTATTCGTCATGTGTTGTGAATAATATGAATTAAAGCACACATGACATTCCTGCAAAATAGATTAGAAGGATTTTGGTATCCATCCTTTGATGGATCTGTAAACACCAGATCTATTAGGTAATCATCATCATATTCATTGATCTTGAGAAATCTAGAGAATTACATAAGAATGTGGAACTTTTTCTCTCTAGATTCTCTCTCTAGAAACTCTCACTTGATATTACAATTAAGAACTCTCCTAATGACTTTCTTTCTTACATTTCTTAACAACTAAGCTAAAGCTAATCCTATTTATACCTAGGATTACAAAGCATTAAATCTAACTACATTGACTTTCTACTTAAGCTACTTTGACTTTGACTTTACAATGTTTGACTATTACAAGACTTTACAATAAATATTGAATACAATATAATGCTCTAACATTCTCCCCCTTTGGATTCAAGATTTAAAAAAAATATGGCAGCAGTCTTCAGCACTTGATCTTCAAAACTCTAACTCTGACCGCTTTAAACTTTGAAGCTCTAACAATCTTCAAAAAGTTGAATCTTCACAAGTTCACGTTGAACTTTGATGCTTTGACAGTCTTCAAACTCTCAAATTTGAACAGTCTTCAGTCAAACTCGAAAAGTCTTCGTCTTCTTTTAGAAAAGCCAATCTTCATGAATATAATCTTCAACAATTTTTCTTCAAGTCTTGAACATGAATTTCAGATCTTTGCAGCTTTAAACTTTGTAGCTTTGAACTTTGAAGCTTTGAAAACTTTTAATCTTTAAACTTTGAAGCTTTGAACTCAAACTTTTTAAACGATTTCTTGAACCTTGTATCTTCATCTCTTTGACCTTTGAACTTTGAGCGGTAACTATCTTTGAACATCTTTGAATAATAAACTCTCTCGAATTATCTCGAAACATCTTGTTGACTTTGACAAACTTCTCCCCCTTAATCTTTCAATGACAAATCTCCCTTTTCTTCAGGGTATTATTTCTCCCCCTGTTCTCCAGTATACTATTTCTCCCCCTTTTTGATGATTGTGAGCATCATGATCATCAAAACCTTTATCCATTCCAGCACGCACTTTGTTCACCACAAGTAACATTCTCCTTCTTTTTGATCTGATAAACCGTCAATTCCAAAAGAATTTATCCGAATCTTTTCAAATTCAGACAAAAGAATGTGGTAACCCTAAAACAACTGATAAATCAGTTAAAATGCCTGTAAGTATCACGGAGCCACTTAGTACAACAGATGTACTTTATAAAGAAGCTTTTTGATGTTCACTCCCCCAGGGCTTCCATTCAATCATCGGAAAACCACAAAAGAATTTCTATGAACGTTATGACAAGAAAACATATTCCTTGTGTGTACGTGGTTGTGTAGAAAGAATTGAAGCAACATATGCTTCAAAAAATATAGGCTCAAAGTGTGTAAACTGTTGAGACAGCAACAATTTTCCACGGACTCAATGTGCATGAATGAAGAGCGAAGGTGGGACAAACTTCCTTCTTTTTCAATATCCAAACCTTCTGAATGAAGAGTAGATAGATTATATGCTGCATCCCCAAGAAAAATACAACATTTCTTTGTTAAGAAAGAAATGAGTAGCTGGTGGGGTTAAAGCAAGAGTTGGCATGGGCTAACTGCAAACGTAATATTCCGGTGAAACCCGGTTTTTCGGCGAGGCTCGAGCGAAGTCGAAACTTTTAATTTTCTGAATCAGTCCAGAACCGAGAACCTTAACTTTTCGTAACAATAATGAACCGAAACTTGTACTTTTCAGATGAAGCATGAACCGAAAATCTTAACTTCTCGGATGAAGCATGAATCGAACACTTTAACTTCTCGGATGAAGCATGAACCGAGAAGTTTTGATGTGTGATCCGAGAACTTTCTAAGAAGGATCCGAGAAGTTGTTTAACGGATCCGAGAAGTTGCTGTCAAAATGAAATTAAACACACAACACACAGTAAACGCACACACACACACGATAATCACACACACACACACACACACACACACACATATAGCTGATACACACACACACAGCTCAAACACACACACACACACACACCTCATACACACACAACTCAAACACACACACAACTCAAACATATGTGTGATCCGAAAATTGGCATGAAGTAGTGTGATCCGAAAAGTTAAAATCATGAAGGATCCAAATTTTTTTTAAACGTGATCTAAAAACCTTGTGACACTTGCAAAAAAATTTGACTTTTTGTTACTTGACTTTTTTGCACAGATAATTCTTCTAGCCCTTGTCACTGTGAACTTTTCTTCAATACCAAAAACTCAAAAGAAATAATAAGTCTTTGAATTATGGATCAAAACTAATCACAAACACACTTTTATAACAACTTTAACAAGATCAAATTTGAAGATCTAAATTTTTTTGAACATGAATATGTCAAGAACACCTCAAGAACACATTCAAACCAAAAATTTCAAAAATGAAATTTATGCATCAAATCTTGAAATTTATGATTGAATCATGTCTAAAAACTCATTTTGGAAATGATTTTGCACAAAAACAAGTCAAAACATGAATAAATTGCAAAATCACTCACCAAAAATTTTCACAGAACACTTTTTGTTAAGAACACAAAAAATTTAAAAACTTCAAATTCCTCAATTCTTGATACGTTTTTGTAAATCTTTTGATGCAAAACTGATTTATATCAATGGAGTAACACTTTTCAATCTAAATCAAAACAAAAAACAAACAATAAATACATAACCCATTTGTGTTCTTGAAAACTTCAAAAATGGAGAATTTCTTCAAAAATCTTCAATTCTTCATGAAAATTTGATGAATTTTGGATGAATTGTGCACAAATTGATCTCCCAAAGCTCTGATACCAATTGTAAACACCAGATCTATTAGGTAATCATCATCATATTCATTGATTTTGAGAAATCTAGAGAATTACATAAGAATGTGGAACTTTCTCTTTCTAGATTCTCTCTCTAGAAACTCTCACTTGATATTACAATTAAGAACTCTCCTAATGACTTTCTTTCTTACATTGCTTAACAACTAAGCTAAAGCTAATCCTATTTATACCTAGGATTACAAAGCATTAAATCTAATTACATTGACTTTCTACTTAAGCTACTTTGACTTTGACTTTGACATTACAATGTTTGACTATTACAAGACTTCACAATAAATCTTGAATACAATATAATGCTCTAACAGGATCCTTGACGGTTAAATGCTATATTACAGTGAGGACCGGGGATACTATAAGTACCATACCAATGAGATTCAGATTTTCGATCAACAAAATCATTCAAACCACATGCAGAACAACAAATACAATCATGAGAAAGTTGAAGCAACTGTTGAATTGAGTAAACTCTTAAAGGAAACATCACATTTTTTTCAACAGAAGTACGAGAATTAAAAGCATCATGATTATGATTGTATGTCCTAGCATGCGAAACTGACTTAAATTACTTTGTATTCGTTGTGCTTTAATTGGACTTTTTCACCACCCAAACTTTTTTGAACCTTTTTCTCCAACCATTATTATCTGAAATATCATTAAAGGTATGATCAGTAGACCTTGAGTAGGAAGGATGTTTATTATTTGGTCAACCGGTCTGTTACCGTGTCTGTGAACGCTTTTGAGAATTGGAATCATTTTTGGAAACTTCTTTCACATATCGGTTTTTGAGTTTTGTAGAACATTCACCTTTCAGAAATTTGATCGGTCGATTTACTGCTTTTGAGTTGGTGTGATTTTGAAGAGGTTTGTCGAAATCAAACTTAGGAAACTCCTCATCTGAATTTACATCGGAATTCATAAAAGCAGAAAAATCAATTTCAGGCACAAATGGAACAATAGTGGTGGAGGAAGGTGAGGAACACTTTGAATCTATGTTATTAGAAGAATCTGTTGCGGAAGCTTTTTGAAATTCAGAGTTAAGATTCTTTGGAACACAGTTTTCTTGAGACTCTTTTCCTTTTTTAGAGATTGTTTTGCCAATAAAAACTTTATACGAAGATGTATCTGAGGAGTCCGAGGAAGGTTCGGGTAGAGTCACCTTTTCCTTTTGGAGTTGGTCAAACTTCTCTTGGAGTTGACCTTTACTTACTTGCTCGTGCATCACTTCTGTTGCCAAGGCAGATAGTTTGGATGTGAGCCGATTGATTTCTTCCCGAAGGAGTTCCCTTTCCTCACCAGATACAGATTCAGTTTTGGTGGATTTGAGTTTCTCAAGTTCAGTTAAAAGCTCTTGTTTTTCTTGTTGAAACTTGGTCCGTTCATGTTCAAATGATTCCTCTAATTCGACTATTTTCATTTCCAAAACGAGAGGTGGAACATAGCATTTAAACTCATCCGTCTTGGTTTTGGTTTCCGTTGCAGGGACCTCATCCTTTTTGGAGGAATCCTTGGGCAGTGCAACTTTCTAGCCGTCAAAGTAATCATTTTATTTGGTACTTGAACTTATTTTTCGTATAAGAATAGTTAAGAACTTCACACGCAAAGGGTAATTGCATTTTAATGGTATGCTTGCGTTTGTATTCCTCAGTTTCCTCTTCCTTTTCCTCGAGAGGTACAGTCCATCTGATTTTATATTCGGGGTATTTTCTATCACAGCCAAAAAGATTAAACTCATATAGAGTAGGCCTTAATTATAGAATATTTTCAAAATACCGAGGGTTGTCATGCCCAATTCCCCATTCTTTATTGAAATAAGTGAATTCCTTAGGTTTGTTCATATGGATTGTTTGATCAGTTTGACCTCGTTTGTGAAGTTTGAGTTCGAGATCAGTTATTTTAGAAACAAATTCTTTAACTCAGATAGATAATATCAGCTTTCTCATCCTCATACTGATCAAGCTTTGAGTTTAACTCAGATATCTTGTCCCTAAGGTCCTTTGTGCTATAGAAAGATTTGTGCATTTTTCTTTAAGATTACCATTGTCGGACTTCAGCTTTTCTATGACCCGCTTTTGAACATCTAGCTTTTCTTTTAAAGAATTAACTTCAAGAAGTTGTTCATCAGTGGAAGCCTTATAGGAGTCTATTATTTGAACAAGTATTTGCATCTGATCGACTAAGCCTTGTTGGATAGGGATACATACCTGACAAAGATCTCCTTGATTTGACCGAGGAGAGTAGTTGCCCATGAAAGCATCGACATCTTCAGAATCTCTTTTGTCGTCGGAACGATTTAGCCAGTGGTCCTCTTCAACCATCAGTGCCTTTCCTGCTTCTTTCTGTTGTGCTAACAACAGTTTTGCCTTGTAGTACTCCACGTTACGAACAACGGGCTTTCGGCAGTCCTTTACAAAGTGGCCCAATTTACCGTTGTTATAGCACGTTACTGGCTCATCTTTGTTCTTGGATTCGGGCTTTCTATCGTGCTTCTCCTTATGATCTAAATGCTTGTGCTCGTCAGACTTTCTATTTCCTTCATACTTCTCCTTATAATCATGGCGCTTGTTGGGGGTAGTGGAGTAGCGCTGATTATTAGAGGAAGGTTTCTTGAAGAACGTCTTTCTCTGAAAAGACTTGGTGATCAGGGCCATAGCTTTCTTTATCTCAGTCATCTCAGGGTCAGAGTCGCTTTCCTCTATTTCTGTAGCTTCTAGTTCTGACTCACTGGACACTTGGGTTCTCTTGGAGTTACGGCTGGATGACTTGCTGCTTTTTTATGACACAAGGGCGAGGGGATCAGATTGTGGTTTAGAGGAAGATTTCTGGGTGCTCAACGTTTCCATGACTTCGTCTTCGTCTTGCATGAGCATATCATAAATCTCATTGATTGGGACATTCTCGATGATGTGGTTGTGTTTGATGTGAGATGCAAATACTTTCCATTCTGGCAGGAGATTATTCAAGAACTTGAGGCCATTTTCTGTGTTAAATCGAGTGATCTTGTTCTTCTGGAGCTCATTCAGCAAGAGGCAGAATCGTTCGTAAGCTTGAGTTATGGACTCACCCTTTCTCTGCTTGAAACCGTCGTATCGCGTGATGTAGCTGTTCACCTTCAACTGGTTTCCCACTTTACTTCCGCTCATCATATTCTCAATTTGATCCCATATGCCTTTGGAAGTATCCTGGTAGCTATCAATGGCCGTGTAGATCTCGTTCGGCAAACTCTGAACCAAGTATCTCTTAGCATGTTACTCCCCAGTGAATCTGTTCTTTTCATCATCGGTCATCATGGCAAACGTTTTAGGTGTTGCCTGTCGTGCAGGACCTTCGGCTTGAGCTGGAATGGCTTGCATTGGGGTTGCTTGTGGTCCGTCAGTGAGAGCTTGCCAGATGAATTCGAAGTTGTCTTTGGATTCTATGAAAATCAAGAATCTGTCTTTCCATTGAGTATACTCTCCTCGATAGAGAATCGGAGGCTTGGAATCGGTGCCGATGGCTAATGCGTCGCGAGACATCGTGAAGTGTGCACTAAGTGATCTTCAGACAAAAGGGTTGATTCAAGGTTGGAACCTAACGCAAGGCACTACGAGTGACAATCCTAATGCAAGGTCTAATAGTGAACTTAACTAAACTGGTAAGAAATAAGATCAAATCAGGCTTACCGGATAGGAATCCTGATAAAAGTGTCCAGATCTAGAAGTGTCCGGATCCGGGTGACCGAATAATAAAAAAACTGACCGGGTAAGATAAGTTTCCGGGTAAAAGGAAAGTGACCGAATAATAAAAACTTACTAGAAAGATTGAAGAAACCGGATAGTGGCACTTACCGGATGGAATGTCTAGAAAGGGAAGGTGACCGGATAAGAGTACCCGGATAGATTGTTACCGGAGACTTGCTCGTCCGAATATAGTGCAATCTGGGTGAGTTTACCGGATACTTGCGCTAACCGTATGGGGTTCCGGATACTTTGGAAAATCCGGATGAGGAGCGTCCAAAAAGTAGCGGGAACAGAAGAAACTTACCGGAAAACTAGCGATGTTCCGGATAGTGCGGCTGGTTCGAGAAAATTGGATCGATTTCAAACTAGGGTTGCTCGATTTCTTTCCTGAAAGATTAGATATCGACCAAAATGCGAAAACAAACAAACCCAAAAGATTTGTAAGAAAAAAAACAATGATTTTGATGCAAAAATTTGATCCTTTTTAAAGAACAGAGACAAAACTCAAGAACACTGGTTTGCTTAGAAAATTACTCAATCGATCGAGATCAGATCTGAAAATTTGCAAAAACTCTAATCTCACTATAATGAGTCTAATGAAACGAGCAGAATCAACCAATTTTAACTAAAATGAAATAATGATAATTTTAGAACTTCAAGAACAGTCGAAAGAAACCAAACATAAACTTACTAGAAACCTTGAATCAAACAGTCTGTATGCTCTGATACCAATTGTGGATCCCAGATTAGTTCAATACAGTAGAAATCAATGAACAATAAGCAATGAACACAATATGATTTCAATATGTCATCCATCTATTTCATAAACCATTCAGAGAATTTTCAGAGTACGATTACAATGGTTATAGGATGATTAACTTGTCTAAGCTCTCTCTCTCTCTCTCTAATCTGATCGCTCACGCGCAATATAAATTCTAACCTTATTTCTAAACAAAATAAACTATTTATACCAAGGCTAAAGCCTAAGGCCCACGACCCATTAAGCTCACTAATGCCCATTTAACACAATTAGGCTTTTACAAACAATATTCTTTTCTTTATATCACTTTCAATATCATAGGAAATTTATGGTCCTAACACAGAGGTAAAGAATAAGGACGAGCCAGTCAAGTTCTACAATTGTGGCAATCTTGGACATTTTGCTAAAGACTGCCGAAAGCCTGTTGTTCGGAATGCAGAATACTACAAGGCCAAACTGCTATTAGCACAACAGAAAGAAGCTGGAAAAGCATTGATGGTTGAAGATTATCATTGGCTGACTCGATCTGACGATGAAAGTGATACTGAAGATGTTGATGCTCATCTATGCTTCATCGGCAACCATACTCCTCCTCCATATCTCGGAGATTCCAGGTATGTATACATATCCATATCTTTCGATAGCACCAAAGGACTTAAGGGCCAAAATATCTGATTTAAACACAAAGCTTGATCAGTGTGAGAATGAGAAAGATGAGATTCTCTATCAATGCTCTTCTCTGCAAATACAAATCAAAGAACATGTTTCGAAAATAATAGACCTTAAGCTCAAACTTTATAAACAAGGTCAAACTGATCAAACGATCCATTTGAACAACCCTAAGGAATTCAGTTACTTTAACAAAGAATGGGGAATTGGGTACGACAACCCACATTATTTTAAAAAGGTTTTGACAATGAGGCCTACTTTATACGAGTTTAATTTTCTAGGCCTTGATAAGAAATATCCCCAATATAAAATCAAATGGACTGGTCCTCTCAATGAGAAGGAAGAGGAAACTAAGGAATATAAAAGCAAGCACACAACTAAAATGCAATTACCTTTTGCGTATGAAGTTCTTAACATATCTTATGAGAAAAAGAAATCCAAGTACCTATCAAATGACTACTTTGACGGCTACAAAGTTGAAAAGCCCAAGGATTCCTCGAAAAAGGATTCGGAACCAACAATTGAAACTAAAACGGAGACGGTGAGTTTAAACGCTATGTTCCATCTATTGTTTTAGAAATGAAAATAGTTCAGTTGGAGGAGTCATTTGAACAGGAAAGGATTAGGTTTCAAAAGGAAAAACAAGAGCTTTTATCCAAACTTGAGTGTTCAAATTCCACAAAAACAAAATCTGTATTTGTTGATGAAAAAGAAGCCCTTCAGGCATAACTTAAACGGCTCACATCCAAACTGTCTTCCTTGGCAACAGAAGTGATGCAAGAGCAAGTGAGTAAGGGCGAACTTCAAAAGAAGTTTGACCGACTTCAAAACGAGAAAGTCAATCTGCCTGAACCTTCCTTAAACTCGTCAGATACATCTTCTTGTAAGGATTTTATAAGCAAAATTTCTCCAAGAAAAAGAAAAGAACCTCAAGTGATAAGTTTGCCAAAGAATCTCATTCTGATTTCCAAAAAGATTCCGCAACTGATTCTTTGCCAAAAACAGTTCCAAAAGGTTCCCCACATCCTTCAACTAATGATGTTCCATCCGAAAATGAAATCGATTTTCAGCATTTATGAATTCCAACATCTGTTCAGATGAGGAGTTTTCGAAGTTTGAATTCGATAAACCTCTTCCAAGCCATACCGATTTTCTTTCAAAAATGGTTGATCGACCGGTAAAATTTCAAAAGGCTGAATGTTCGACATCCGCACCTAAATCCCGATATATGAACGTTGTTTCTAAAAATAATTCTAGATCCAAAAAACGTTCACAGAAACAGAAACAGACCGGTCGACCCCAAGATAGACATCCCTACTACTCAAGCTCTACTGATCATGAAATTAATGATTTTTTAGATAAAAACGGTCGAGCCAAAAACACCAAACAAAAGTGGGTAGCTAAAGGATCGAAAGAGAACAAGTCGCAGTCAAAGTCTTTTAATTCTGTTTTCAATTCTAGGAAAGACATTAATAATCGTGGTTTGAATGATTCAAATAATTTTGTTGAACAAAATATTAATTTTCCGTTAAGACTTTATTCAATTCAGCAATTGATTCAGTTATCTCATGATTGTTTGTGTTGTTCAAATTGTGAATTGAATGACTTTGTTGCTAATCGTTATGCATCTGATTGGTTTGGCTCATATCATGTTTTGAACTCTCGTCCTAAGCGTGAATCACGTAAACCCAAACGGAAGCCCAATTCTAAATGGGTTCCCAAAACAGGTGCTAAACCTAACCCCTAGGACCCATTTTTAAATGGGTACCTAAAATGCTTAAACTCATTTTTGAAGAACGGTCATGTGTGGTACTTATATTCAGGATGCTCCAAGCACATGACCGTAAGGAGGGAGCTTCTCACGAACTTCACCAAGAAATACCGCGGCAACGTGAGATTTAGGAATGACGATAAAACACCAATCATGGGTTATGGCGACATCGTTCAAGACAACATAACCATCAAGAAGGTTTCGTATGTCGTTGGGTTAGGACACAACTTATTCAGCATCGGGCAATTCTGTGACAAAGATTTGGAGGTCAATTTCAAATCCAAAAGGTGTAGCATCCGCACTAAAGACGGAAAGGAACTGCTTGTTGGAACACGCACAACCAACCTCTACACCATCAACCTCTCCGCTCTGAAGACCGACGAGTCCGTTTACCTGATGTCAAAGGCCAACACTCAGCAATCTTGGATTTGGCATCGACGGCTATCGCACCTGAACTTCAAGAACATCAACAAACTAGTGCTAGGCGGACACGTTAAAGGCATGCCCGAGCTAAAATTCGAGAAAGATAGACTATGTGGAGCATGCGAAATGGGAAAGATGAAGTGATCATCTCACAAACCGAAGGCCGTTCCGAACACGTCCAGGTCCCTCGAGCTCTTCCACATGGATCCGTGTGGACCAATGCGCGTTCAGAGCATCAATGACAAGAAGTACGTCCTGGTCATGGGCGACGACTTCTCACGCTACACATGGGTGAAGTTTCTGCACTCCAAAGACGAGACCCTTGAGCTGATAATCACCCATATGAAGACCATTCAGCTGATTCTACAACATCTAGTACAGACCATCCGGACGGACAACGGGACGGAGTTCAAAAATCACACATTGGTTGACTACCTAACCTCGATAAGTATCACCCACACGTTCTCCGCAGCACGAACTCCTCAGCAGAATGGAGTTGTGGAAAGGCGTAACCGTACCCTCGTGGAAGCCACTCGCACGATGTTATCCCAGTCAAAGTTGCCTCTATTTCTCTGGGCTGAAGCCGTTGCAATCGCCTGCTACACGCAGAATCGATCTATCCTCAACAAGCGGTTCAACAAGACCCCCTACGAGATCATAAACAACTGCATCCCGAACATCAAGTACTTCCACCCGTTCGGGTGCACGTGCTATATCTTGAACGCCAAGGATGACCTCGAAAAGTTCAGCCCCAAGGCAGATGAAGGAGTATTCATCGGATACTCGTCGCAGGCTCAAGCGTTTTGCGTTTACAACATGCGAACTAAAAACATCACCGAAAGCGTAAACGTGACGTTTGACGAAGCAACTGATTTGGCTTCTGAACAACTCAGTTCAGAACTTGCTTTAACTGGAGTGTCAGCTTCCGAACAACCTCGTTCGGGATCTACACAAAGCATAGTCGATCCAAATCATGCCTCTTCCTCAACATCACATCTTTCTGATTTGGATTTATTATTTGAACAATTTTATGACAAATTTTTTAATCAATCTAATCCAAGTGGTACTGTGCATAACAGGGTTGGAGCTGCTCAACTCGAAATCTCAGCGAACCTAACTGGTCCGCCGCCATCTACAAGCGCTCCAACGATTTCTACAGAGAACCCCCAAAGCTCAAGTGATACCACCTCCGAAGTTGCTATCGCACCATAGACTGTTGCGCCTATTCCGGCAATCGCTGCTACAGATTCGTCCTCAACTAGTCAAACGGATCAACCTTCTTCTTCATCGGAGGATTTCCAACCTGTCACGAATCCGACACCAGCTCTTCCGCGCAACAGACCTTCATCACTTGAAGCCGTACAAGATCTTCCCCTTATGAGTATGTGGATCCAGACACATCGCACGCGACCAATCAACCACTTACGCACACCACCAAATGGACACGTGCGCATCCGCTACACCAAATCATGGGCGACACATCTACACCCGTTCAGACTAGAGATGTCTCTACCAACTTCTGCCTCTTCTCCGAATTTCTCAGCCGAATCGAACCCACAACCGTCTCTGAAGCACTCAGTGATCCAGACTTGGTGATCGCGATGCAAGAGGAACTCAACCAATTCGAGAGCCTCTGGGTATGGAAACTAGTCCCATGCCCATCAAACAAGGCGGTCATCGGCGCGAAATGGGTATTCAAAAACAAAAAAGATGAAGATGGCATCGTCGTTTGCAACAAGGCACCACTCATGGCCAAGGGCTACCGCCAACAAAAAGGCATCGACTACGACGAGACGTACGCCCTGGTTGCCCGCATCGAAGCAATCTGAATGATTCTCGCTTACGCCGCCCACAAGAACTTCACGATCTTCCAGATGGATGTGAAGATCGCTTTTCTAAACGACATGCTAAAGGAGGAAGTCTATGTCTCGCAGACTGAAGAGTTTGTGGAAGAGTCGAAGGCCAACCACGTCTATATTCTAGACAAGGCCCTCTTTGGCCTTAAGCAAGCTCCGAGAGCCTAGTACGATGCACTCTCTACTTTAGTGGTCAAGTCAGGTTTTTCCAAAGGTAAGATAGACACAACTCTATTTAGTAAAAAGGAAGAAAATGACATTATTTTAGTGCAAGTGTACGTAGATGACATCATCTTTGGCTCAACAAACCATCAATACTGTCATAACTTCTCAGTCATCATGATGAGACATTTTCAAATGAGTATGATGGGGCAAATGAATTTTTTTATTGGTTATCAAGTTAAACAACTGTCGACCGAGATATCCATTAACCAGGCCAAATACATCCGGGATATTCTTTGGAAATACCAGATGGAACAGTCTGCGCCCATGATGACTCCAATGTCTCCGAGTACGAGGTTACACGCCTATCCTAGAGGAAAGGATGTGAATACCAAGAACTACAGAGGAATGGTTGGTTCTCTGATGTACTTGACGGAAAGTAGGCCAGACATTATGTTTTTGACTTTTCTGTATGCATGTTTTCAATCAAAACCAAAAGAGTCTCATTTAATAGCCGTTAAACGTATATTGAGATACTTGAAATGTACTGCTGATCTTGGCTTGTGGTACCCGAAAGAGACAGGTTTTGAGCTAACGGCATATTGACCATGCTGGTAGCATGCTGGACCGGAAGAGCACGTCAGGTCATGTGCAGTTCCTGGGTGACAGTCTCGTCAGCTGGGCATCCAAGAAGCAGCAATGTGTCTCCATATCTACTGCCGAGGAGGAGTACGTGGCCGCCGCAAGCTGCTGCTCTCAGGTAGTCTGGATGCGCACCCAGCTCAAGGACTATAAATTCTCATACTAGAAGGTTCCCATCTATTGTGACTCGAAGAGCGCAATCGCAATATCCAGCAATCTGGTTCAACACACCAAGACAAACCATATAGAAGTTTGGTATCATTTTATTAAGGATCACGTCGAAAGAGGTACAATCGAACTCTATTTTGTCACTACAGACGAAAAACGTTTCAATTATTTGGTGTCCAAGCTCAATATGCTTAATCTGAAGGTTTAATATGCCTAAGAGCTCGATACAATTTCCATACACTAACGACGGAATGTCTCTTCTTCATCCGGTGAGTTATCTCTGGATGGTCAAGTACACAATTCTTCGCTTTTGTATTCTACTTGTATTGATCTCATTTCCAGTTAAATCTCTGTATTAATTAGTTATATTTCGTTTGTATGTTTCTATTTCGTTTGTGATTTTCTTTCTTGTTTTGTTTCGTTCTTTATGTCTTTGCATATCACATGTGTGTTTCACGAGTTGGTTCATGTGTTCAGGGGGAGCACAATCAAAAGAAAGCGCCAAGTAAGTTCGTTCACGTTTTGAGGGGGAGTGTCACATTTTTTTCTTCTTTTCAAAGTTTTTTTGTGTGTCACCAAACGATTATGTGAGAAAATCTTATCTTGCACAATTCGAGGGGGAGCATTCTTTTTCAGTCAGCACATCTCGAGGGGGAGAGTTTTCGTTAAGTTTCATAACAGGTTATGGGTAGAAAATGTCAAATCCAAAAGAAAAAGTACAAAATGAACCTGTTTCCAAAACTTCTCGGATGAGGTATCCAGTCAGTAGGGGTATCTGAACAAGCTATCCGGTAAGTTGCAGTATTCGGATGAGCTATCCGGACCCCTCACCTGGACCCATTTTCGCCTATATATAGCCAGATACATCCTCAGTCCTTTTTTCCGGAAATTTCATCTCTCAAAACCTCTTGCTAAACCCTCATTTCTCACACACATTCACGCTCGATTAGCTCTCGATTTCAACTCCTACACAAGGTATGTTACACGAATCTGTAACAACCAAAATTTCCTAGAAAGTCGAAAACTAGTGGCCATTGTGAAAAGAATGAAAGTCAAGCTAAGGGACTATGTTGCAATTTAGGAAAGGTATTTAAGGGCTCTAATCCCTAGGGCAACCTCATATTTTAGAAATCAGTATTTGGGTGCTCTTTGTGTTTGGCGGCTAAGAGAAGAAAGAGAGGAGAAGAGGCTAAAGGTTGGAAACTCTCAATTTGTGCAAGGAATTTGTTAAGGTAATCATCTAGTATGTTTCTTCTGCTTAATTCATGTCCATTGCTCTTATTTGTTCGTGATTTGGGGATGAAATCTGTGGGGTTCCTATGTTTTTTCACCTAAACACCCTTTATTGTGTATTTTGGGATTTTGTTGCTAAGATATCGATTTGAGTGGTTTAAAATTGGAATTGTTGAGTGTTTATGACTAGTGAATGAACCATGATGGTTGTCTAATCGAGATGATATCAAATAAATGAGTTTTAATCACTTTTAGACTGTTGTTTTTCGAACAGCTGTAGTTTCCGGACACTGATGTTTCAGTAGTGTCCGGATGGTTTGCAAGTGTCCGGGTAAGAGTTCTTGGGAGTTACCGGGTGTGTATCTTTCCGGATAGTGTGTCCGGAAAAGAGTAGAATCCGGATAGGTGTCCGGAAAGGGGTAGAGTCCGGATAGTGTGTCCGGAAAGGGGCAGAGTCCGGATTGGCGTCTGAAAAGCTCTAAGCGTCCGGAAAGCCCCTGTATCCGGAAAGTGTTCACTGATTAGTAGGATTGAACCGTTTAATCTGATTTAAACCTAATGCCCTTAGGTGTTCGATTGGATTAGCTTGGAGGTAGTTAAGAAACGCGTTCAGCGTTACCAAGGTGAGTTCCCTAAACCCTTTCTACGACGTAAAGTGTTAAATGTTTTAACTGACTATGGTTTCATTTACGAGCATGAACTGTTTGTAACTATCACGCATGTTTTCCATGAACTACACGTTTTACTTGAGAAGGCTTACTTGACATGATGAAATGGAAATGATGATTTTACAAATATCTAAAGTGCATGTTTTATGAAATGAATTATGTGTTATGTGGAGTCGGTCTGCACTGTGGGATCAGAGAGAGATCCTCGAGGTCGGAAGATCCCTTGGATATGTATGACAGGCCGGTAGGTTGGAATTCGTTTCCTCCTACTTGGGTAGAGGGGAGTCTGCGTAGGCTCCGGGAAGGAGAGTGTGCGTAGGTTCCGAAAAGGGCGAGCGGGGAACCTGCCGGGACCCCGATCATGAAATGTTTATGTGATCTATTAAACAGTGTAGTACCATGCTTGATGATGTGTTACGGATTATTTACAAATCCTCTTTAAATGTTTTCCATACTGTTTACATGTTGATTTCAGAGGGAATTCACTAGACCTTTTGGTCTAACCCTCGCTTTTCAAATACTAAACCATTTTCAGGTAAGTACACTATGGGTTCTTCTAGTAAGAACTAGGAGTGACTGCAAGAAGGATTTGGAGACTAGAGCGACTCCATAGTTTTGATTTTAATGACTATAGATGTAGCTCTTGGCTGTGGATTAGAGACTTCCGTTGTCAAGTTTTGATTAGTATAGGTTGATGATGTTTAAGAGACAAGTTATTTATGTAATTTCAGATGTTTATCCTATGTTAATGCATGTTATGTTTTTGGGATGTTACAAATGGTATCAGAGCCTTAGTTTAAGGGATTTAGGTGCCCAGTCTGGCCTAAACTTAAACTGAAAGAGGAGGAACACAGCCGAGACATAGGATTGACTCTAGGAACGATCACTATAAATGCGCTTAGGAATAAGGTGCCATGGACAAGCGTGTAAGGTAAGATTGGGATTACACCTGGCCAGTGTAATTACGAACTTATAGGTACATGTGCGTGCTTACAATACCTTACTATAGCAAAATTTGTCGTGTCATGTCTAGCAAGGATTAATTATGGGTTTCCTTCAGTTCAGCGCTATGGCTGGGAGAACGTTGAGGAATAGGTCAGCAAGATCCCTGAGGGATAGACCGAGCTCCATTGTTTGGGAGGTGTCGTGTAAGATCATTTATGATGTGATGTATGTATACACCAAATAGAGGGAAGGTTGTATAGAATGTTATGAGTCGTCCAAAGGTAGCTCTTCGTAGGTGCGAAGAGGATGAATGTTTGGGTAAGACTCCTGTGTCTCGAGAATCCTAGTTGTAGAAATCGTGAGGTAGATCAGTTGGGAGGGTAAGAAGGACAGTGTCTAGATCTTGAAAGTGTCAATAGAGCCCTGACTTTCTAGTCGGGCTTTCAATAGCAGGACCAACGAAAGGAGATAGTAGTGGAGGACTGAAAATGTATAAAGTTAGAATATGAGATAGTTAATCAGAACAAAATCGTATGAAATGGTTGAGTAAGTGAGATGTGGAACGTAGGTTCAACAAGTTATTGCATGACCGAGAGGACGACCATTGGTCGTAGGTAAAGTGTCAATGATAAGCTGCACGAGTTAAGCGGTTGACCTTGTTAGAGTGAGTAGCCTTCTATAGCAAGTAGAGTCTCATGCATGGCATTCTTTTATGTAACATGAAGTTTTCACGATTTAAATTAAATGTGAAAATATAAATTTTTGATCGAAAATGAGTCAGAATGTGCACGTGTATGTTTAAAGAAAAGGTGATTTCATTCACATTGCACATTGAAATTTTGAGCTTAACGGTTTGCAACGTATTTCACGCTTTACAAAAAGGTCAAGAAAATGGTTACCTGAAATTCATTTATAACTAAAATGCTTATTGACCTATTGATAGCATACAAATGAGTGTGAGAACTGACTGACTTACTTTGTGTCGGAAATTCTTTCGAAATTGTGTCATATGAAAAGATTTTCATTCAATATATCACGGTCGTATTAACTTCGTTCGGATCGAGCGAGATTGAGGTTCACGGGAAGAAGCATGCAAACGATTCTTGAATCGTTGTGCAGGGCATTGAAGTTATAAGAATGATGGGGTCATGTGTACCCAAGATGTTTTCAATTGTTGTTTATTTAAAATGATAAATGTACGAAATGATTTATTTACTGCGTTGTCAAGCATGAAGGCTATGAAATCACTAGGTCCTAGAATATTACATTTTAAGCTAAGGAAGAACTCCAAGAGTGGAAAAGTGCCGGACAAATCAGGAAAGAATGTTGTAGCTTTAGTATTTGTGTTCAAGAGGAAAGGTGAACAGTGGTAGAGACAGAAGTGGATTATAGCATCGGTTGTATGAGGGTTTGCACCCTTGTTCGGTAACTGGAAGTACGGTTGTTGAGGGACGGATTAGGCCCAGGGGAAGGAGTAGAAGTCATCGAGGTGTTGGCATTAGCAACTCGTTGAGTAGTGTTGAGAGGCAGAAGCAAAATATCCACGGTGTTGGATATGGGTTTTGAGGTGAGCTTGTGATATTGATGTTACAAGAGTAAGTTCAGAAGAGAGGGAGACGTACTATGAAGTGATTATGATATGTTGGTAGGATTAGGTTTCGTAAGGAACCCTTGTTAAAGAATAAGTTAAGAAAGTAGTTACAGGTTATCTGTTGTTGTAGAAGTCGATAGTTGTGTAAGGTGGCCGAGGCCGAAGACTTGAACCAGAAGGTTGGATGTTGATAGAACACCTTGTAGGGGTGTTAAGAGAATGAGGAGTTATTGTTTTGAATAAGCGTTCTATTTACGAGGTATGGAGGGTTCGTAGAAGGATGAGGTATGTAGCACGAGCATAGTGGATGTGTAGATCGTATCGTTCAGTGAGGGGCTGTGCCCTGTTTTTGTAAGGGCTCGGATCGTAAAGAGCTAGCTAGAATGTTTGTGTTTGAGCTAAATGAGAACTAGTGAGTTATAGTTCAGCAAGTTGGGAATTGACTAAGTAGCGAGATAAACTCAATTGTGTATTCGAGAGGATATGAAGGCAAGTTCTAGTTATGTGATTGATCATGAGAAATTTGGTCTGCAGTGTGAGGTTATGGGTGAGGAGTGTACGGTCATGTAGTGGCAATATTTGCAAATATAAATGTGCCAGCTAGTGTTGTAGTAACTTGATGTTAGAAAAATGAAGCATTGGAGGGAAATTTTTTCGGGATTTCGGATAAGGTGTTCTATTTGTTAACCCGATTGTTGGAGTATGTAGGGTGTAAGTGGACATTGTGGATGATTATGTTCGGGATACCATGACGGAGTGGTGGTGAGTGGTTACCCAAAGGAGAAACCAAGTGTTTTTAGTTGTAAGAGTCGCTAAGTAAGCATATTTTAGGATCATCGGAAGTTTAAAGGAGATGATGGATGTGATAGTCAAATGTGGTGGAATAGATGTGAAATCCTTAAGGAATGTGAGCTGCTGCTTATGGGTGAAAGATTTTCCTGGGAAAGTAAAAGTTGGAGATTAAAGAATGTATAGTGATGTCGAATACTGGTGTCGTTTCGAGACGACTTAGTTGAATGCCTTAAGTTAGGATTTTGGTGCAACTGTTTGGTTATGTAAGTATTGTGAAGGTGGTATCAGCATGTGGAAAGGTCAAGAGAGAGGGGCAAGTAATGTTTGGTGGGCGGTGTTCCACGCTAGCGTGGGGAAATGAAGACCGTATGTCGGAATAAGTGGGTAAGTTGGAAGTAGTAAGCTTGACAATAATGCCGAGAGGTACAGTGTTGTGTAGATTGTCACTGATAAGTGTGCGAACTTTTGGAAAGAGTATTGAGGAAGAGAATTGTGTATGATTTTGTGCAGGAAAGAAGTGGATGAGGCAACTGAATGAGTTAAGTTAGTGAATTTGTGAGAAATGTTTAAACGAACTGGTCGTGTAGTGAATAAGCTAGTGAGAATAGTATGGTGTGCCCATGGTTACTCCTCCCAGTCGTGTGGGGATAACCGGAGTTATGTGTCAGGATAAGTTTAATTCGAGTAAGTGGACACTTCAACGATGGGTTTGGAGGTTCCTACTCTTAGTTACGTATAAGTATGGGATGGTGAAGTAGTCAGGATGTGAGAGATGTTTGGCGAACTGCGGTCTATGTGGTCCGAGAAAAGGGAAGTGTTATCTGCCTAGACGATTGTTGGATGGTGCAAGGTTGTGAGTTGTCGGGATGTACAGTTAACCTTGTGCCAGGTTGTCAAGTGAGTGATTGTTTCTTAGTAAATGAATCTCGTGTTGTAGCGGGGGATTCCGCCAAATTCCTTCCTAAAGGAAATATAGATGTATGAGAAACCTTAGTAATCTTCTATTGTCAAGATCGATCGAGTAGGGGCAGTAGCCTGCGAGTTAGAGCACCGTAAGAACTGAAGAGAGTGCACCCGATGTTCCATGTTACGAATTTATTGAGGTGTTTGTTTGAGTCAGAAGCGGCTTTACCTTAGGGAAGTGTCAGTTTTGGTCTGGGCAAGATACCCGCATCTTTTCCAGTAAGGAATTCCGGGGACGGAATTCTTTTAAGGGGGGAATGTTGTAACAACCCAAATTTCCTAGAAAGTCGGAAACTAGTGGCCATTGTGAAAAGAATGAAAGTTAAGCTAAGGGACTATGTTGCAATTTAGGAAAGGTATTTAAGGGCTCTAATCCCTAGGGAAACCTCATATTTTAGAAATCAGTATTTGGGTGCTCTTTGTGTTTGGCGGCTAAGAGAAGAAAAAGAGGAGAAGAAGCTAAAGGTTGGAAACTCTCAATTTGTGCAAGGAATTTGTTAAGGTAATCATCTAGTATGTTTCTTCTGCTTAATTCAGGTCCATTGCTCTTATTTGTTCGTGATTTGGGGATGAAATCTGTGGGGTTCCTATGTTTTTTCACCTAAACACCCTTTATTGTGTATTTTGGGATTTTGTTGCTAAGATATCGATTTGAGTGGTTTAAAATTGGAATTGTTGAGTGTTTATGACTAGTGAATGAACCCTGATGGTTGTCTAATCGAGATGATATCAAATAAATGAGTTATAATCACTTTTAGACTGTTGTTTTTCGAACAACCGTAGTTTTCGGACACTGATGTTTCAGTAGTGTCCGGATGGTTTGCAAGTGTCCGGGTAAGAGTTCTTGGGAGTTACCGGGTGTGTATCTTTCCGGATAGTGTGTCTGGAAAGGGGTAGAATCCGGATTGGTGTCCGGAAAGGGGTAGAGTCCGGATAGTGTGTCCGGAAAGGGGCAGAGTCCGGATTGGCGTCCGGAAAGCTCTAAGCGTCCGGAAAGCCCCTGTATCCGAAAGTGTTCACTGATTAGTATGATTGAACCGTTTAATCTGATTTAAACCTAATGCCCTTAGGTATTCGATTGGATTAGCTTGGAGGTAGTTAAGAAGTGCGTTCAACGTTACCAAGGTGAGTTCCCTAAACCCTTTCTACGACGTAAAGTGTTAAATGTTTTAACTGACTATGGTTTCATTTACGAGCATGAACTGTTTGTAACTATCACGCATGTTTTCAATGAACTACACGTTTTACTTGAGAAGGCTTACTTGACATGATGAAATGGAAATGATGACTTTACAAAGATGTAAAGTGCATGTTTTATGAAATGAATTATGTGCTATGTGGAGTCGGTCTGCACTATGGGATCAGAGAGAGATCCTCAGGGTCGGAAGATCCCTTGGATATGTATGACAGGCCGGTAGGTTGGAATTCGTTTCCTCCTACTCGGGTAGAGGGGAGTCTGCGTAGGCTCCGGGAAGGGGAGTCTGCGTAGGTTCCGGAAAGGGCGAGAGGGGAACCTGCCGGGACCCCGATCGTGAAATGTTTATGTGATCTATTACACAGTGTAGTACCATGCTTGATGATGTGTTGTGGATTATTTACAAATCCTCTTTAAATGTTTTCCATACTGTTTACATGTTGATTTCAGAGGGAATTCACTAGACCTTTTGGTCTAACCCTCGCTTTTCAAATACTAAACCATTTTCAGGTAAGTGCACTATGGGTTCTTCTAGTAAGAACTAGGAGTGACTGCAAGAAGGAGTTGGAGACTAGAGCGACTCCAGAGTTTTGATTTTAATGACTATAGATGTAGCTCTCAGCTGTGGATTAGAGACTTCCGCTGTCAAGTTTTGATTAGTATAGGTTGATGATGTTTAAGAGACAAGCTATTTATGTAATTTCGGATGTTTATCCTATGTTAATGCATGTTATATTTTTGGGATGTTACAGAATCCCTCTCCTTATTACCCGTAGATCACGTCCGCACACACACGAATCCTCGATTCGATCGATTAATCGATCGATTTCCCGAATTGTTTCGGCCGAACCCTATGTCCGTTCACATTCCGCCTAATTTCGGCCCATTGTTTGCTAATTTTTCATCGATTGTTACTCCTATGCTTGATGAATTGCTTCTGTATGGTTTTCTATGTTAAATGGTTGGTCGATTGTCAGATTTGTTTGGACCGATTTCTTTTGGATAGTTTCGACCTATCCGGATAGTTCACATTATCCGGTAAGTATTGTATCTGGGAAGTTATCCGGGAACCATGGTATCCGGTAACCTTGGTATCCGGTAAGTTCTTTTATCCGGAGAGTTCCTTTTGTCCGGTAAGCTCAATGTACCCGGTAACCAACTGTATCCGGAAACCGCATAGATCCGGTAACTTTTGTATCCGGACACCATAACTTATCCAGTAACCATGCCCAATCCGGATACTTTGTACTCACTGCCAATTTTTCAGACTTTTTGCGATTGATCCATTTCGCGCCAAGGTACTTCCGATGGCTGACCAACAACTTCCGATCCATGGCGATGCTCATCCCGAAGAGTTCATCGACAAGGAAGCGGATTACGCCCCCATTCCTTTCGACCAGAATCTGGAAATCGAAGGGAATAACCACCACCTTGATGTCACTGAATTCCGACCTCAACATCGTGTGGCCGTGGACATCCTGATGGGCCACCCGCTTCACTATGCTCTAACAGCCACAACTGACGTCCCGGTTCTCTACTAGCGCCAAGTCTGGCACACCATCCGTGTGGTCACTGGCCACAACTCACTATCCGTTTGAGCTAACACAAGAATCCTTTTGACGGCTACTCCAGCTACCGGAAGCCAACCACAACGGCCGTGCCGTCTATGATCCCACCGTTGATGACGATGTCCTCTGTGCAGACATGTGTGCCCTGGGATACAACCACGAACTGAACCGACCGGCTGCTTTCAATCGGAAATACATTGCGCCTCTCTGGTACACAATGTTTACAATCATCAATCGGTGCCTCTCTTCTAGATGGAAGGGTATTGACCAATGCAACGGTCACTTTCTGCGACTTTTCCATGCTGTCGCCTACGATCGCCATGTTAACTTCGCAACCATCATATGGCATGAACTAGTGAAGAACATCCGAGATAACGATGGAACAAAGGAACGAAGGTTCATCCCATTCGTCCGCTTCCTTCAGCTGGCGATCCGACAGCACATGGATGCCAACCCCGCCATACCTTGCCGACCACATCACCCGGTATGTCCTTCTTTCATCCTTCACTATTTAGTTATCCGTAACCCCTCAAACACATAACCCATGCGTATATCCGATGCCCTACTGGCCTATGCAAATCCGGCAGCACCAAGTGTGATAGCGTATAGGCAAGCATTAGGATTAGGTGCTCCGTTGGTCCAACTAGAGCCGGAGGGACCTCCCCACAGAGCTAGACTCGAGAGACGTGAGTGTCCAAGAATGCGAGGAGGGAGAGTTCAGGTAGCTGGGGCTCCTGGACGGGGTGCGATGAAAGAAAATATTGGGAGGGGAACCGGAGCAGGCAGTGCTATGGATTTGCGTGCCAGTACAAGCCAACCAAACCAACCATCCATAAGCCATCACACCCAACCCTCTACCAGCCGACAATCCCATCCTTTCCAAACCACCTCTACCACCCGAATCATACCGATCCAGACCACCGAACCGTCGACTACCTTACACGAGGTTCCGGTGATCAATGACCCTTTACTTGAACGTGACCCGGACACCGACACGAATGAACCCCAATCTCCTATCATTAGACATTCCTCATCGGATTCCGACAACATCGACTCCGATATGGAACACGCCATACGCCTAACCCCAATACCACCCTGTATCGGCGGTCATCCACCTCTAGTCGAGGATTCTCCATCTACCTCACCTACACCCTCTACCACCTCCACCCTTGAGCCTAATACAAGAGAAATAAGAGAGTGTAGCGAGAATCAGTTGAAAATTTAGAACATGTGAGGAGGAGAGAATGGAAATCGAAAAAGAATCGCAAGAGAACTAGCTTATTAAACAGACAAGCGAATGAGCTAGCCCGAGCCCGTGTCAGCCATGTAGCCACATCTGCTATCTCGTCTCATGTGTTGGGACGAGATATTAAAGAAGTCGTCGTGGACCTAGCGACACAATTACACGCCCCCACTAAGCCACTCAAGTGACTCTCAACAAATGCTTGTTTCAAATTCTCATGGGGACCTAGCACAAAATCTACCGTTCTCTCACTCGGAGAGCTTCGGTATTGAATGAAGAGAACAACTGCCCCAGTTTTCGACTTCTTTCGGCACACAATCGAGTCTAGGGATAATTGATGAAACATTCTCTTTTGCTAGGACACTACCAGTTATGACTGCTACCATCGGTGATGTAAGTGACCCGATCGGAACGTCCGTAGTAAGTCTGCATTTAAGCGGATTACGAGGATCGGACGGAAATCCTACCACAGCTATCCCAACGCCAACTGGGAACATAGGTGGTACTACTGTTGATTCAACAGTAGTTACCTCAACGGGTAATCTATGTGATCCCGGTGTTACTTTACCAGAATTTGTTTCAAGGAAGTACATGGACGACGCCTTAATGGTTGTCCGAGATGATTTGTCTAAGGAGTTCAAAGCAGAAATGGCAAACATCCGCAGTTTGTTGAAAGGCAAGGAGAACGTGGTCGAAGCTGAACCTGCTACAACCGTTCCACCACCTCGACTTACACCTACCCAGGCATCATTCTCGGTGGACGAGCTTAAAACCATGCTCCTCGCCCAACTACTTCAACAATCCAACACAGATACATCATCAGAAGTCGATCTGATGTCTCTGCTTCACACTCAGGCATCATCGCAACCAGCTCAAATCACTACCTGGCTCGACCATCTTGAATCGACCCTTTGGAACGTCCAAACCGCACTTGACATTTTATCCGAAAGGGTCATATCTCTGGAGAACACTTGTAAGAGTCAAGCTGGGGGACTCAAGCGCACACACGATGACTAGAAGGATCTTGGTCACAATGAGGGGGAGAACAAGCGCCAACGCTTATCTGAGTCCGAGCCGCTCAATGTCGACACCATATCAGAGGTTCAACCAGAATCGTCTACTATGGCAACAACTGAAGATCAGCCCCAGAATCAGCTCAGTTTAGTCGACATGGTAGTCGATATGGAAATTTCAGACGAAGAAGACCCAACGATTGAAAAGCCTGAGGGAGAAAAAGGAAATCTGATCGAATACACAACTATGGAACGACCAACACTTGAACTTCTAGATCCAGACTCAAAGATTGGCCCAGAAACCGAAAGTTTGTGGCACGAAAAAACCTCCAACACAATCAACTCTGAAGTTAACCTGATATTCCCGACCGAAGGTGATGACGACATTGACTACGATCAATATCTTTCTCAACCAGTTCAGAGTACACCTTCTGCTATTCACACTCAACCTGAGACTTCTGAATCTGCTCACTCGAAATCTCCTCAACCCGGAACAGCTCCTGATCAACCAAGACAACCAGTGAAACAGGAGAAAATCATCATTCTGATTCCTTATCTAGAAGACTCCCTAAAGAATCTATTTGTTCACCAGCTAAGACCTCTCGACCCAGCAATGTGCCTCGGAGTATCAAAGTTTGTTGACACCTACAAAAATTAATACCTGGAAGTTATGAAAACGTTTCAGCCAATCAAGAATGTCAGGAAGAAGCGCATGATAACTCAAATCACCAACATTCAGTCATGCCGGATTTTGAAAGTCTGGTACCCAGTTTTTACCGTCACAAGGGAAGATAGGAAAGAATGGACGTTTTCTGAAGCCGGCTTCAAGTACTTGTGACTGAGTGACTTCCATCCTATCGTCAAAGACTTGCGAACCAGAACCATTCGACCGCTCCATGTCACCAAAGCCCTCGAAGTCGTAAGACGATTCCTGAAATTCACTATCACCATGTCATACATAACGGATTTTCAAATGGGAATCAAACACAGGTTGAAGAGGATTTACTTGTTGAAACCTGATCAGAAAGCCCCGTAATTGAAGATGTACCCGAAAAACATGATGTTGTTCGAACCAGAATTCGGAATCATATACCTCAACGCCCAAGATGAAAAGAAGTTTCTCAGATTCAGCAAAGTAGACTGTTACTGCGATGGAACGTTGATGAAGGTCATACAATCACTTAGAGAAATCATCACCAAGGAAGAATTAATCCGGAAGACATTTCTTGGAAGTCTTAAACAACTAAATTCCCGAAAAGCCTTGGAGGTTGCTGAAGACCGTCTTTAGTTTCGCAGATTTATTAGAAACTTTGAGAATTTTTTTGCCATCAGAAAGAGATACGTTCAGAACTGGCGCGACATCGAACTTCAATTCAAAGGGGGTGATTGTTAGGGTTAAATATATGTTGAATAGAAGTTCAAAGGTGAAAAGTGTAAATACCTCAAAAGGTATAAATAGATTGCTAAACCTTAGAAATTAGGTTAATCATTCATTATTCTGAATTGTAGACTCTCTGAACGCATAAACACTTTGAATGAATATGAGATGGATGACAACTTGAAATCAATCATTGTTATTGCTTATTGATTACGGATTCTATTGTTATTGTACTAATCTAGGATCCACGGAATTGTATTGAATGATTAGTGAAGTTACATATTTCACAGGAATAAAATCTTATGTGGATCTCAATACAAGTGCAAAGTAAAGATTAATCAAGTAAAAACAGTAAATTGCCACAAGATTTGTTCTTATAATCTAATGACTCTTAGGGTTAAACCCTAATTACGAAACAATTTATACCCTTTAGGGTATTTACATTTTATACTTGAAACTTTAATACAACCAACGTTTGCCCTAACAATCTCCCCCTTTGTATTGAAGTTCAATGATGTGCGCGATTGGAACGTATATCCTTCGAATAGCAAAGAGGATCTCAAAATATCTGATGGAGTTCCAGTATTCGATTCTTTCTTCGATTAAGTTCAAGGCTTCATTGGTCAGATATCTCTCCAAGTCTTTCATCTTCTCCAGCTCTTTCTCTTCCTTATAGACTTTATCTTTCAACATATGATGAATTATCTTTAGAGTTCCGTCAGAGTATCGAGCAATTTAACTGAACTTGAGAAAGTGCTTTTCATCGGTAGCATTTTTGTAGAGCATACCTAATTCAGGCTTGGAGAGTAGCATATGTACTGGGATGTCTTCTATTCCCGGTAGTGTCTGATCTGGTATGAGCATATTAACCTTCCTCTAATTTCTTTCAACACCCATGTGCAGATCTGTGATGTAAGAGAGTTTGATCGAATTTTTCATGAACCTCTTAACTACTCCAAGAGCCTTGGTGATCTAAAGTGGTCTGATGGTTCTGGTCCTTAAGAATATCTAGGAAGTCATTCAGCTCCATGTTTTTTAAGTCAGCCTCAGAAAAAGTCCAGTCATTACCATCCTATCGAGTTACGGTGAAAACTAGAAACCAAAGCTTTCAAAGTTTTTCGGAAGTGGTCTACTTGATCTCTTTAATATTGTACTTGGTCTTGACAGCCCTAACTGGTTGATCCTTTGTCTTCATCCTTGATACGTATTCTATCTGGTGAATTTGCTCAAAATCAAACACCTCGTATACCAAAACCGGATCTAGTGGCCTGATCCAATGCACAAAGATCATCTTCAATGATTCTTCTATAAACGGAACTGGGATTTTGATTCTTTTCCATCGAATAGGCTAATTCGGTTGTCGGAGGTCCTCTGGTAGAACTTTCAGCTTTTCGGACATCGATGTTTGAGATTCATGGACCTTTGGTTGAGACTCGGTGTATTGTTCATTCTAAAGAAGGATTAGGTTAAAGTCTGCTTGTTCTTAGAGTTTGTTGTCTGAAGCATCAAACAATTCCTCGACTTTAGCCTTTATTTGCGATTAGAGCCTTTGCATTTGTCTAAGTTTTAGCTTCTGGGTCCATCCCATATTCCATATCAATGATTTCTAGTGTCGGTCTTTCCATAACAGTTGCCTCGACCATTCTTTTGTCACCGCCCTCGGGCTTTTCAACCGTCGGGCTAACATTAGCATGAATGTCGGTTCCTTCAACCGTTAAGATATCCATATCCTGTACCTATGTCTGATTCTGCTCGGAGGTCAGTACAATTTAAACAGTTTTTGTACCTCTATAGCTGTGTCGGCACTTACGGCCTCTAGTTCGGGTGTACGTTGGCGCTTCTCCCCCTTATGGTGATCGGGATCATCTTGATCATCATTATTGAGAGATACAACTCGATCAGAGAGTGTAGCCAATGTTTGCTACACAGACTAAAAAGCGATGGTAAGGGTTTGGACAACGTTAGGTGAAATATGTTGGGTAGATGCGGGTGTATAGGTTTCGACATGAGATCTGAGTAAGCCTACCAGGTCAGCTTCAGTAGAAGTTTCAGTGTTGGATTGGGACATGAGTTTGTCGAGTAACATGGATATTAGGTCATTTATGGATATGTTGTTTGGATTTTGAGGTGGTGGAGGTGGTGGAGGTGTTTTGGGTTCAGGTTCGGTCATTATAGTTTTACCCTTTATTAAGCTCTTCAGCACATTTATCTGATTCTACATCTCCTACACCATATAGTCTCAGATAATCTTTAGGGCACCGTCCAGATATTTCCCGAAAACATATTCTGGAAGTGTAACTCTTGGATCACATAGATTTTCAGTTGTAGTAACAACTGTTGAGTCAACGGTTGTACTACCTACGTTCACAACTGGCGTGACTTTAACTGTGGTAGTACTTCCACCCAATCCTCATAATCCACCAGATGGTCGAGTTACTATGGGTAATCCGGTTGGGTCATTAAGACTGCCAACATTAGCTGAAAGATGTGATCGTGTCATAGCAAAACAAAGTATTGCATCAAGTGGTTCTAGACTTAATGGTGCATTCAAAGAAGTTGAGAACGGGGGCTGTTGTCCTCTTGTTTCAATACCTGAGCTCTCCAAGTGAGAAACAGGTAAACTATGTGCTAAGTCCCCATGCGAAAATGAAACAGACATCTACTAAGAGATGTCTGAGTGGCTTGGGAGGGTGTGTACTTGCAACGCTGGGTCCACGAAGTCTTGTTCAATACCCAGTCCCAATGAATGAGACTAGGTAGTAGATGCAGCTACCTGGGCGACACCGGTTTGGGGAAGGCTAATAGTTGATTGTTGCCTTATCACACTAGATGTATCATTGTTTCTTTTAGATCTCCTTTCTCTCAGGCTCACATTTTCATTATAGTGGCTGAGGTGTTAGGGACAGTTGAGGGTGTGGCTAAGGTTGGACTGGTGACGGCTTGTGACAAACAGTTACCGATATGGAAAGGCATGAGTTAGGCTCGGTCATCACGATCGACATCGGACTCCGTACTTTCTCTTTCGAATGACGATGAGGATGCTATTACTTCGGTTGCACTGGATTCCTCGTCACTCAGCAGCATCAGATCGTTTACAACGGGTACCTCATGAAGGGATGTCTCAGCCGCAGTAGTATGGAATTGAGGTGAATGGCTTGTAAACGCTTGGTGTGTATGGCAGGTTGTTGTGGTTTGATGCTTACGACTTATAGTATCACAAACGTCCATAACACCGCCCACGCCAGATCCCCTCACAATATCTTCTCTCTGCAAACCCCTTCCGGAAATCCCAACATTCCAGACCCTCGCTCCTCTAACCCTTGGACCCTCACGACGCTCTGGTCTTTCTCCTTAGACAGGTCCTTCTGGTTCTGGCCGGACCATGGGATCGTTTATGTCATATAAGTTCCTATACGCTAACTCACTCGGTATCGTGGGACGTACGTAAGCTAGCAAAGCATCAGGGATGCACATCGGAACGACATCGCGTATCTCATCACGATTGAATAAGTGGTGCATTCGGAAATGTGGGCATGCCTCACTGGATGATCGTCGTCGGATGGTGGGTTTCTCGTCCATCTGGTGGCAAATGGCGATGTGAAGAAATTGCATGAACGACACGAATGTCCGCGCCTTGGAGCCGCCTTTGTCTTGAACGTTTTGAAAGAGCTCATTCTAGAGTTTGCCTACATAGTTTACATGTCGATTAAAGGCGACGCCATGGTATATGGGTAGCGGCATACCTGCGAAGGAAGTTAGCGTTGCACTGGTCTATGCCTCGCATCTTTGAAGATAGGCATCGGTGGAGTATGGTGAACATGGTGTACCAAATGGGCGTCAGGTATGCCGGTTAAACATGGATGATCGATTAAGTTCTTTTGAGCATTCAAGTGATCGAATGTCAGAGCACATGCTAGCTTCTGGCATTGGTCGGTCATACGCAACCCTTCTGTGATGTGTAGCGGCAGGAAGGGGAAGGAGCTGGTGGATACTTTCTCGTGTCAGGATGAGTGATGTGTCGTCAAGCATTGCTTCAAGCCAGTTAGCATGTTTTCCTGTTACATAGCGGACCGTGTGCCATACTTGGTGCAGATAGATTAGTGGAACCTCTACCGTTCTATGAGGGAAAAGTGTAATGGGTGACCTCGGAGAATTTCCACTATGGCTTGGCGACGACGGCGAAAAGCGGACATGTTCAAGTGAAAGTTGTTGCCAGCAATATCCCGACAGTCAGATGGGTGGATGAGGGCATTGTCAACATCTTGGTTGATCGGTGAGTTTTGGTTATGTCCTTCTTCCGCCATGATAATACGTGAAGAAATCAAGTGTCAACGAAACATACTCTAGTGAAAAGCAGAAAAACTTACCCAAAAGGATCTGTCTGGGAGAATGCGGTTCATATCAAGATACTGGATATGCCAGATCAAGAAGAATCTGGAAGAGACTGTACGGAACGAATGGGAAATTTGAATAAATATGTGTCCAGGGACTAAATATGTAATTTTATCTAATATATAAACAAAAATGTATCTAATATATAAACAAAAATGTATCTTCCTCGTATATATATATAAATATATATATATATATATATATATATATATATGTGTGTGTGTGTGTGTGTTTCTGTCGATTACTGTCGAATCCATGGCTACGATATTTTATACAACAACGTGTTACTCGACCCCGAGTTGCCCTAATGTTGGGCGGATCACCGATATGGAGTTCAAGCTCCCCTTGCATAAGTATAAAGATTATAACTTCGTCGTCCATGGCTGGTCGTATGAGGTTTATGTGAAGAAAAGTTGGTTAGGTTTGAACGTTGGATCGTTTCTGATTAGAAACTGTCAATGGTCGTGGATTTATCGGATTCTTGGGCAGATATTGGGCCAAAATCTTGTAATTTTGATAAATGGGGAGGAATTTTGTTGTACGTGTTCAAGCATGAGTTCGATGATCAAACGACGTTAGCTTACTTGTTGTTGAAGGAACATCAGCAATTGCGAACGAAGACGATGCACATCGAGACTGTATAAATCTGGAAGGGTACTGGGTGTTGATTGTTGATACATTGAAGAATATAACGGAGAGGTACTTGGAGATTGAGACGACGGTCGGAATGTTACGAAAGCGGCACGTGGAGAAGGTGAGTGAACGGTACGGTTTGTAACGAGAGCCGTCATTGAAAGACGCTCATATAGACCAAACATTCTAATACTTCCGGAGACAATGAAGAAAGTCAAAGGTCACACCAGAGTTCAAACACACAAAGAACTGATAATGGTTATCGCAGGAATGAATCAGCGAATAAACCATCAGTTGAAGGGCCTGGACCATCGAAGTACATCGCCATCCCAACCCACCCTTTCCCTTAGATCTGCCTCCCACAATCATCCTCCCATCCTCACTTTTTTCGTGTGTGTATGATTTAAGGGTTTACCGGAGAAGACGACTGGAGAAGACAATTAGAGAAGAAGATCGGACGAAGAACCATCTCCTACACATCCCCTTTGGCTAACGCCCCCCCCCCCCCCCCCCCCCCAAAATGGCTATCTTGAAACCATCTCCAACTTTGCTTTGGTCGACGATTTTCTCCCTAGAGGTTTGCTTTGGCCGGAGAATAGTGGTGACGAGGTTTGGGTAGGGTGAGGTTCGCCGTGGAGGACGATTCGCCCTAGTTTTGCTACGCACACACGCAAACATATATATATATATATATACACACACACCCACATATGAGGAAGTTAGATTTTTTTATATATTACATAAAATTACATCTTTAGTCCCTGCAACTTACATTTTTATTTATTTTAATAGAAAATGTGATGAAAACCTAAAAAGACTGAAATACCCCTCAGTTAATGAATTTTTTTATGGCTGTTAGAACCAACGACCAAATCTGGACCGAAATGCATATTGCAGTGGGTAAACTGTACTTTTTAAATTGTAGGAACCAAATATGTTATGAACACCAAACCATAGACACTGAAAGTGTAGTTTACTCTATATATAAATATCAAGCCTCTAAAATGCATATATATCAACAATATTTATGAAACATTTAATGTTTTAGTTAATTCAATTTATTGTAATGAAATAACAAAACGAATCAACCAAAATTCAACCGCTAATGTATTTACTCAAAACTGACTTTGATACCATTGTTGGAAATTCCAAACGGATTTTAAAAAAAACATAAATAAATATACGTAGTATAAAAACAAAACATATGTACAAGGATTTCGAATAATCATGAGCCAGTTGAGTACAAAATAGATTATCCAAACAAAAAAACAACAACTAGAACTTCATATTCGCTTTTATCTTTTAGAACAAGAAGTTAATATAGAATCGGGTGGTCAATCTAGAACATTTCTACGGTTATCTACTCGAACATCCCTAATTAAATACTAGTTCATCTTCAATCCAAACAAGAATTTTTTGTTCCTTGGACATTGAGTCGATCCAAGGTGAAGGGAGGGTATTGGGCGCTGATTTTAGGGAGGAAGGAGGAGAATTGAATTGTTTCTCAAATCTTCTAATCTTTTTCTTTTTATATAATCAAACTTATGGCCATTTTTTATTTAGTCCTTTAAGCCTTTTTTTTATCTAACTAAACAATTAAGCTCATAAATATTATTTATAATCTCCCAGCTTAAATAATATTAAAACATTTAATTTAATTAATCAACTTAGATCTAATTAGTTATCCCATTTTATTTCTCAGACATTATTTAGAAACAATTAACCAAATATTTTAGAAATAAATTTTTATTCGATTTGATTAAACAATATATAACATATACATATACACATACACACACACACATATATATATATATACTATATATATATATGTATATTAATTGATGTCGTTATTGTTTTTTGTGTGACCCCATAGGTTCAAATGTAACTAGTAAGGCCATCCGTACCCGGGCTCGGGATGCCTTCGGGCTCAGCGGGGGTGGGCTACGGGCCTTGCGGGCTCAGCGGGACGGGATGGATTCCGGGGATGGGATCCCGATTCATCCCGAAGGTGTATTAAAAAAAAAATTATTTAATTTTTAAAAATAATGCCGGTTAACGGCTCTTTTTAAACAAAAATAAATAAATTTTTTTCTCAATTTAATCCCACTATATATTTAACCCTCAACCTCTTATTTCTCACACCTCTCAAACTCTCTAAAATTCTCTCAACCTCTTATTTTTCACACCTCTCAAACTCTCTCAAATTCTCTCAACCTCTTATTTTTCATACCTATCAAACTCTCTCAAATTCTCTCAACCTCTTATTTTTCACACCTCTATCATCATGAATCCAAACAGAACATCTACATCCCGTCGTAACCGACCGAATACACCACAATCGCAAGAAGATCAAGAGCTTGGTTTCCAAGCGTTTACACAACAAGGTTATCGTCCGCAATGGTCGCAACAAAATCCGCCACAATGGTCGCAACAAAATCCGCCACAATATCCGCAACAATTTCCCCAACAATTTCACCAACAATTTCCTTACCAATTTACACGTCCCGGTTTGATAGAACAAGGTTTTACTCCGGCCAACTACAATCTTCTTTCACCCGCAATCAATCTCGACGACGACATTGTTCCGGAAACCCAACCTTCTACCCCGAACACACCACAATCTATCCCGACACAACAATCTAACCCGGAACCATCAAATCCGAGACCAACGAAAGCCGCCAAACAAACGTGGAGTAAAGCCGAGGAACTCGCGTTAGTGTCGGCGTGAGTTGACGTTTCGGAGGACCCCGTTATCGGTAACGCACAAAGCGGTGGTAATTATTTTTATTGTTATTATTATTATTATTATTATTATACTTAATTTTACATAAATGTAGGAAGTTTTTTGGCCCGAATCGGGCATGTGTTCTTTACTCGCTTGGGTCGTGAACCAGGTTATAGATCAACCCATCAACTCAATAGCAAGTTCAACGACCTCAATAAAAGAATTAATTGGTTTGGCGGCATCTACAACAACTTGCTCAATAATAGATCAAGCGGGATGAGTGAGGCCGATATATCCCGAACGGCACACGAACGGTATCTAGCACGCCATAAAGTTGCTTTCACTCACGAACAAGCTTGGGACGTCCTAAAAAAATGTCCAAAATGGGGAGCCGTTCCAACGATGACGACAACTTCATCGCGGGGTTCAAAACGTACCCAAGCTTCCGATGATGACGATGACGAGCAAATTCAACGACCAATCTGGAGAAACAAGGCAAAAAAAACATCAACGAGTAATACGTCCGGGACGAATACGGACGAAAGTGTTACTCAGTTGTTGACGACGTTCAACGACAAGATTGATGATACAATGGAATACAAAATGAAAAAACTCGATCTCGAAATCGAACGCTCAAAACTCGAACGACATAGGTTGGAACAAGAAATCGAACGCTCAAACCGATTTGAGAAAGACTTCGAGTTTTTCATGACCCCGCATGATCACCTTACGGGAAACGCTTTGAGGGTTACTTTAGCGAGAAAAGAGCAAATTCAAAAATTTCATAATTGGTAGTGTTTTGTATTTTGTAATTTTTATTTTTAATGAATGGTATGAATTTTTATTTTTATTATTTATCTTATTTTTATTTATTAAAAAATATATAAATATTTTTATTTTGTTAAATAATTAAATGTATAAATAAAAGAATTAAAATAAATGAGGTGGCAAAAGGGTTTGAGGGAATGGGTAAGGGTGTTTAGGGATTGAGTGAGGGATTGAGAAAAGCTGATGTGGCGCTGATGTGGAGCTGGAATCTTTGAAAGATAGAGGGATGAGGTACTGATGGCCTAATATAGTTAACATAGAAAAATTTTGTTCCTTACACATAAATCCAACATTTTAAAAAGAGTAAAGTTCACCTTTGGTCCTTAACGTTTGTCAATTCTAACATTTTTCGTCTCTCAACTTCAATAAGGTGCATATGGTCCTTGACATATGCAATTTTCGCATTTTTTGGTACTTTCTTTAACAGATGTTATCTTTTTCTGTTAAACCAGACCTTTTTGCAAACTTTCTTTATTTTTACCATTTCTTAAACTACATGGACCAAATCTGAAATTTACTCTAAACTATATTTATATTTACATTTTATGTATTACATACTTATTATTTTTGTATTTTATAAATTATATTATATTTGTATTTTATAAATTAAATTATATTTCTATTTTATAATATATATTATATTTTTATATTTGTATTTTATATATTTGTATTTTTTAATTAACATACGCATTTATATTTACAATTTTGTATATATTATATATTTTTATATTTATAGTTAACATATACATTTATTTTTTTAGTATTTTTTATATTTTATATATCTATAAGTTATACTATATTTATCTTTTATAAATTTTATTTTTTGTTTAGATTTATACTTTATGTATTTAAACATTCCATCTATGCAGTTTATATATTGATTTGGTTTAACGTTTGTATTTGAACATTCCATCTATTTATTTTTTATGAAATTTTTTATGTATTTATAATTAACATATACATTTATATTTACAATTTTTTATATATTATATATTTTTATATTTATAATTAACATATACTATTCAACCCAAATTTACAAAAACAATTTAAATAAAAAAATCCTTTAAAATCTCTATTTCAAATAATCTTTTTGGAGATGTTATTTCTCCTCGTTCTAGTATCTATTCAGATAAAAAAATAATTAATTATAGAGACTGTAAGAAACAGTTACATACTAATGTACAAATTAATATTTAATAAAAATCACTTGAATTACACATGTAATAATGTAGGTTAATATTTAAAATTCGGTAAAAAAATTGAACTAAACAAATCATACCAATAAACGTGTATTTTATTTTACCTTTAAGTTTCACACTTTATTATTTTATTCTTTCTAAAACTAAAATTGATCAATCGAACATTTTAAAATATTTATTGTTATATTCATACACTAATATTACTATATAAAAAGCTTAATCCTTTTATCATTCATGCATTCAAATATATGAACCTAAAATGTTATTTAATGTAATTAAATCTATTAACATATCAATATATAATATTATTTATATTGTAAATAGAAAACTAAAAATATCACTAAAAGACGAATGAAAAAATTAAATAGAAATAGCCTAAAATATATCATAAATACATAAAATATAAATTTAAATTTAAATACAAAATATATTTTATAAAAAATAAATATAGTATAACTTATAAATATAAAAAATATAAAAAACACTAGAAATAAATAAATGTATATGTTAATTATAAATATATAAATATATAAATATATAAATATAAAAAAATTGTAAATATAAATGTATATGATAATTGTAGGGAATTTAATTAAAATACCCATTATTTGACTTTAACTTAAAAAAATACCTATAATCTCGCTCATTTTACAAAAATACCCAAAATATCCGCGGTGAGCCCTGCGATCGCGGGGCAAGGCCCACGTGTCATCTGACATTGGCCAAAACTTCCGCGGAGGCCCCTCAAGAATGCCCGCGGCACCCGTTTTGACCCCCCAACTATTCCCGCGGTAGCATTTTCGGCCCCTGTCCCGCGGTGGGACCTGCAATCGCGGGATTGCTGCGCCAGGTGTCACCTTAGGGTTGAAACCCTAATTTCATTAATGGCAATCTCAACCCCCACCCTCGTTATCCGCGACTATAAGAGGAGAGTGTGGGGGACCCAATCCGGCCACCACTTCTCTTTGAAATTTTCTCTCCCAAACTCTCTCAATTTGTCGTGTGGAATACGCGTCCGGTTTGAAGATGACACGTGTTGTAACATCCCTTAATCCCAACATACAAGTTTCATATAATTCACCACAAAATAACATATCATAATCCAAATATGGTCCCTTAAATTCTACAATTAAGTCTTTCAGTACAAACTTTTTCGAATAAAGTAAAATACATAACAACTACTAATTATAACTGAAATCTTCATAATCATTCAACATCCACAAAAGCTAACATGATAAATCCTATCATTGTCTCTTGTTTGCTCCATGACCTGGAATACATATTTTAAAACAAAAATGAGGGTTAGACCTTGAGGTCTAGTGAGAAAAATCCCCGTTAGTAAAAGAAAACATTTGCACATAATTCACGTAAGAATACCAAATTTGACTCATGCATCATGTATCTTTCCATCTCTATCTCTTTTCTTTTCCTTGGCCATATTAATTGGTAGCAAGCCAATTAATTAATTTACACCGCTGTACTAAATACAGCCAACACCACTGTCCCTTTGTACAGCCAACTTTCACCGGTCCTAAGCCCGGCCAACTAGTACTCATACAATGTAATATTCATATAAACACTATATGCACCATATTACATTAAATCACATATATGTATTCCATTTGAAAACATTTCAAATAAAAACTCACCTCGTGCGTTATTACAAAAACTCTTTCAAGGTAATTCACGTAAGTCGCCCCTTCACCGAATCTGAAATCACAAAATACCAAATATTTCTCTTAACACTAAACTCACGAAATCCTCAACCCAAGTCGCAACCCAAAAAGACATGAAATCGCAATGAACAGTACAAATCGCAACCGTGATGAACAATACAAAGTCGCAACCTCTTACTGCGACTTCACCCCCGAAATCGCAACCCACTATTGCGACTTCACCCTAAGTCGCAATCCACCACTGCGATTCCACCCTGGAGTCGCAACCTACTATTGCGATCCCAAACCCGAATCGCAATCAACTACTGCGATTCCAAGCCAAGTCGCAAACGACCATTGCGACTTCATACCCAAGTCGCAACCAACCATTGCGACTCCGATGAATGTCGCAGTCGTCCATTGCGACTTCGATGAATATTAGCCTACTGCGACTTCGATGAATATTAGCCTACTGCGACTTCGATGAATGTCTCAGCCTACTGTTTCATCCTAAAACCCAGATGTTTACAGTTTTATTCTATACATGTTGCTATAAAGATGCAGTTATTATTAAGACTATAAACATAACCTAACCTTAAGCTCAGATTTCCCAAAACATCCCCTTTTTAACAAAACCCACCAAGAACTTAAACTAGAAAATTTAAGAACACTATGAGGAATTAAAACACAAAAGGTATGGATTGTTTACCTGGATTACTTCAGCTTGTTATAAGCAATTCCAGCAGAAAATATATAGCTTTCCTTCTTCTTCCTTAGTTTTCCTTCTTCTCTCTCTTCTCTCTCTCTTCACGAAACACACACACACACACACACTAGGATATTTGTTCTTTTCTTAAGAAGGTGACACCTATTCTAAATGAATTAGAATGGGTCGGTTGTGGAGGAAAGAGATTTAGACAAAATAACTAAATAAACCCTTGACTTTAACTCTTTGGCAAAGCTTACCCCAAACTTCCAATTAAACTTAAAACTTACTCCTTAACTTCTAACCCCTTAGAATATCTATAATAAAGACTTATAAAATATTTAGATAAAATACCTGGTTATTACAACATCTCCCCCTTAAAAGAATTCCGTCCCGGAATTCAATTAAACGAAAAGATGAGGGTATCTGGCTCTCATCTCCGATTCTGATTCCCACGTCGCATCCTGACCTCGATGATGCTTCCACTGAACCTTTACTTGCCTGATCTCCTTATTCCTTAATACTTTAACCTTGTGATCAACTATGGCTTCCGGTTCCTCCACGTAGTTTAGCTTTTCATCAACCTGAATATCCGGTAGAGAGACTGCCTGGTCCGGCTTGACTAAACATTTCCGAAAGTTCGACACATGAAACGCGTTGTGAATTCTGCTCAATTCCAACGGAAGATCCAATCTGTATGCTACTTCACCAATTCTTTCTGTAATTTCAAATGGCCCAATATACCGCGGACTGAGTTTACCTTGCTTCCCAAAACGTATGACTCCTTTCCAAGGTGAAACTTTTAACATCACAAATTCCCCAACCTGAAATTCTAACGGTTTCCGGCGTCGATCTGCATAACTTTTCTGTCTGTCTTGTGCCGTTTTCAATCTATCCCGGATCTGAGTAATCTTATCTGCTGTTAACTGTACTATTTCTGGCCCTGCTAACTGCTTTCCCCCCAATTCATTCCAACACAAAGGCGTTCGACATTTCCTACCATACAATACTTCAAACGGTGCCGCCTGAATACTAGAATGATAACTGTTGTTGTAAGCGAACTCTATCAAAGGCAAATGTTTATCCCATGATCCTCCAAAATCAACTATACAGGCCCGAAGCATATCTTCTAACGTCTGAATTGTTCTTTCGCTTTGTCCATCAGTCTGTGGATGATATGCTGTACTCAACTTGATTTGTGTTCCCATCTCTTTTTGAAAGCTTCTCCAGAATCTAGAAGTAAAACGACTATCTCGATCAGAAATAATCGAAATTGGTACTCCATGTCGAGTTACTATTTCATTAATGTACAGTTTGGCCAAACGTTCCAAAGAATCGGTTTCTTTTATCGGCAAGAAATGAGCAGACTTTGTCAACCTATCCACAATCACCCAAATAGAATCGAATCCCTTTGAAGTTCTTGGTAACTTGGTAATGAAATCAGTTGTGATCTGATCCCATTTCCACACTGGAATATCTAAGCGTTGTAACTGACCAAACGGTTTATGATGCTCAATCTTTACTTTCTTGCAGGTAATGCAGTCTTCCACATGCTTAGCAATACTTCTTTTCATCCCCGGCCACCAATAGAATCGTTTCAAATCTCTATACATTTTATTTGTACCTGGATGGATGGAGAATCGAGATTGATGAGCTTCTTGTAGTACACGATCACGTAATCCACCCAAACGAGGTACCCAAATCCTATTCCCCAAACACAACAACCCACGGTTATCTTTCCCAAGCAATGCTGATATCCCAACCAACCGTTCAGATTTCAAACTCTCTTCTTGATAAGCATCTAATTGGCACTTCAGTAATTCGTCAAAAATGTTTGGAAGAAGTTCAGCTCTTAAAGATATCGCCTTTATCGTTCCACTTCTTTCTTGTCGACTTAGTGCATCTGCCACCACATTCGCTTTTCCTGGGTGATAAAGGATTTCACAATCATAATCATTCACTAACTCTAGCCACCTTCTTTGCCTCATATTCAGTTCCTTCTGATCAAAAAGATGTTGGAGACTCTTATGGTCCGTAAAAATTTGGCACTTGGAACCATAAAGATAATGCCTCCAAATCTTTAACGCGAAGACAACCGCTGCAAGTTCCATATCATGGGTAGGATATTGTCTTTCATGATCCTTTAATTGTCGAGAAGCATAAGCAATTACTTTTCCACGTTGCATGAGTACACATCCCAAACCTAACTTTGAAGCATCACTGTAGACCACAAAATCATCCGAACCTTCTGGCAATGCTAATATCGGCGCGCTGCAGAGTTTCTCCTTTAATATCCTGAATGCTTCGTCCTGTTCTGCCTTCCATTCGAACTTCAGATTCTTCCGAGTCAGCTTCGTCAGGTGTGGCAATACGAGAGAAATCTTTTATAAACTTTCGGTAGTAGCCGGCCAAACCCAGAAAACTTCGTACTTCTGTTGCTGTCTTTGGCGGTTCCCATTTTTCAACTGCTTCCACTTTCATCGGATCGACTTGTATACCCTCTTCAGAAACTATATGCCCCAAAAACTGAACTTCCCGCAACCAGAATTCACACTTTGAAAATTTCGCATACAACTTTTCTTTCTTCAATAATTCCAAAATCAAACGAAAATGTTGCGCATGATCCTCTTTGGATCGGGAATAAATAAGTATATCATCGATAAATACGATGACGAATTTATCAAGATATTGCTTACATACCGGATTCATTAAATCCATAAAGGCGGCTGGAGCGTTTGTCAATCCAAATGGCATTACTAGAAACTCATAGTGACCGTACCTGGTGCGAAAAGCAGTTTTCAACACGTCTTCTTCTTTGACCTTCAACTGATGATAACCGGATCTTAAATCAATCTTGGAGAAACAACAAGCTCCAACTAATTGATCGAAGAGGTCATCAATTCTAGGTAGAGGATACTTGTTTTTGATCGTGCGCTTATTCAATTCTCTGTAGTCGATACACATTCTCATCGAACCATCCTTCTTTTTCACAAATAAGACTGGTGCTCCCCACGGTGAAGAACTTGGTCTGATGAAACCCTTATCGGATAGATCTTGCAGTTGTGCCATCATTTCTTTCATTTCCGGAGGCGCCAAACGGTACGGTGCACGGGCTACAGGGGTGGCTCCAGGAATTAGATCTATACCGAACTCTACTTGTCTAACGGGCGGAAGACTGTTCAAGTCTTCAGGAAATACTTCTGGAAAATCACTAACAATTGGAATGTCCTCCAACTTACTCTTCTCTAGCTTAGTATCTATTACATAAGCTAAGTAACTCTGACAACCTTTACTAACACACTTACGGGCTTTTATCATGTTAATAAGATTATATCGATAATTCCTACGATCGCCATAAATCACTACCAGCCCTTTTTCAGGTAACACAACGTTTATTAACTTTTTATCACAATTTATATTAGCTTGGTTCTCGGCTAACCAGTCCATTCCCACTACCACATCAAACTCTACCAGGGCTATTGGAAATAACTGAATCGGTACTCCGCACCCTTCTATATCTATCACGCAACTATCAAATACTTCTTTAACTGATACTTGATTTTCATTTGCCGTATCTACCAATAAAGCATGATCTAACACTTTCGACTTTAAACGCATGTAAGCAGCAAATGAAGGAGACACAAACGATCGGTTTGCACCAGAATCAAATAACACCTTAGCACGTGTGGAATTTATTAAGAATGTACCTGTAACTACGTCTGGAGTTTCCTCCGCTTCCTTTGCTGTCATCTGAAATGAACGGCCTCTTGCTCTTGCTGGCTCTGACCTCGGTACTGTTGGTCTAACACCCGATGCTCTTGTTGACGTGCCACCCGATGGTATTCTTCCCAGTGGACAATCTGATTGAAGATGATCTGGCGAATTGCATGAATAACAAAATCTAACCACCCTATAATCTTTAGCAATGTGCCCAAACTTCCCGCACTTATAACAGTTTCTAGGATCTACCTGACAACTTCCTTGGTGAAAACGGTGGCACTTTGGGCAAGGTCTTTCAGCTGCTCTAAAAGGTGGACGACTATCAAATCGCTGAAATCCAGACTTCTTCACATCGTGTGGTGGTCCTTCCCATTTTCTCTTTCCCGCACTCTTATCCCCAACATCCCTCTTATTGTCTCGCTCCACATTTTCCGCAACATTGACTGCTTCTGAAAAAGTATTAGGTCTTGCTGCAGTTACCAACTTTCTAATCTCCGAATTCAATCCGAATACATACCTTTCCATCTTCATCTTTTCTGTGGCAACGTAATATTCTCCGAAACGCGACTTTTCCAAGAAACGGGCTGTGTAGTCTCTTACCGATAAATTTCCTTGCTGTAGGCTCAGGAATTCCTCTTCCAACTGTCTAACTGCGGCTTGCGGGCAAAACTGTTCCTTAAATGCTCTCGAGAATTCGCCCCAAGTAAAAGTTGAATATACTTCAGGTTCTTCAGAGTCAATAAGGGCTTCCCACCAATACAAGGCGTCTGCTTTCAACATTGCTGTTCCATATAACACTTTATCTTCTTCCGCGCATTTACTGGTCTTAAATACAGCTTCAACCTCCTTCAGCCATCGCATTGCTTTTACTGGATCTCTGTCCCCTCCATAAGTGGGTGGTTTACAGCTTAAAAACATTTTATAACCACACTTTCTTGGTACTGATGTGACAATAGGTGCGATAGGCACTTCGTTTTCAAGGTTAGGGTCTGGTATTGCTGTTTCCGTATGATGAGTCTGGTTAAACATGGCTTGAATATTTGCCTGAAGTCTTCCCATTTCAACCGCTAGATCGTCTCTCGTAACAAACTCCGTGCCTCGCCCCTGTACACTGCCCCCTGTCCTACCTCTGCCTCTTTCTCCCCCTCTTCCCCTTCCTCCGGCTGTTTGTCTCGTTCCACTTGCCATTCTGTTGATTCAAACAAGGTTAATATACACATAAGCACATACCCCATATAATAAAGTATTCTGGTTCAAACATGTTGTAAAGCCCGTACTCCGGTATGTAATTTCTTTTATTAATTCTTTCCTTTTAAGTTTGAATTATTGTGGTTTCCGTTAACGGGGTTAGTCGAGTTGGGTCAAATCGTTAAATTGTCAAAAAAAAAAATCGTGGTTTGCGAGAAGAGTTTAGTTGAGGGGCCTAGAGTGGCAAGAAGGCCAATGTTGAGCATGGGGTCGGCCCATGCAGTGGAACCGAGCCCCCATGTTGTTTTGTTTTTGGTCTCGTGATTGGCTAAGAAAAGAAGAAAAAAAAAGAGAGAAAACCCATTTGTTTTGTTGGTGACGTTTTGGACAAAGAAGAAAGAAAAGCAAAGAACAAACCCTACGAGGTGCGGCCGAGAGAGAGAGAGAAACGAAGAGAGAGAGAGAGATCGCGAGAAAGAGAGAGAGGAGAAGGAAGAACGCAGCGGCAGCCCCTTCGCCGCCGCTGCTGCTGTCGCCGGAGGGCGCCACCACCCTGGGTCGTCGGAGGTCGAGAGGGAGGAGATCGGTTGTGGTGGTGAGACGTCGTCGTGAGGTAAGTAACTCTCTCGTTCGTCTCGTTTCTTTTCCTTTTCCTTTCGTTTTTCCGGCGAGACCACCACAGCCGCACGCCGCCGCTGCGGTGGCTGTGGGTGGAGGGCGGTGGCAGTGGGTGACACTCGTAGCGTAAAACCCGAATCGATTAAGCCTTGAACCGTTTTTATAAATCGTGATTTTATGAAAATTCTAAGTGCGCTGTCCAGTTTTCGCGTGATCATAACTTTTCCGTCGTAACTCCGTTTGAGCCGAAACTGGCGCCCACGGTTCAAGCTCGGGGTCGGGCACGTTTTCCGTGTTTTAGCGGAAAACTGGTTCGGCCTCTAGCTGGGCGAAAAAGTGGTCGTAAGTTCTGTGAATCGTCATTTTATGTAAAAGAAACTGCAGTTCTGTCACTGTTTTGCGTAAGCTGTAACTTTCTGCTCGTAACTCGGTTTGGGGTGAAACCGGTGCCAAAGGTTCCCTTTTTAAGTCTATAAACTTTTCTGTGTTTTGTGCAAAATCCAGTTCGGAACGTATCTTAGGCCAAATCGTCGTTTTATACTGATAAGTGCTGTTTTTCGCTGTTCTGCGGGCTGATCTTATAAAATCCGTAATTAATTGTAGAAAAATCGTTAGGAGGCGTATAATATGTCCTTGGAACCCTAACTCAGAGTACTTTCTGGTCATGAAATAATATTGGGAATTTTCTGGGTTTAAAGGGGTCGAAACAGGTCCCGAACAGACCTGTTTGGCGAGATCGGAAAATAGTTTTAGTGACGGTTTAAGCGTATGTCGAGTCATAGGGTCCGGGTCTCGTATTGACACGTTTTAACATGCGTTTAGGTGCTGGGAAGTGACCGTATTTGTGAAGCTTGAATTGTGTTATTAAGCTGAGCGCGCATTCGAGGTGAGTTCTCTCACTGTGTAGTTAGGGGTTGTATGCATGTCTTAGTAGTTTGTATGTACTACTGTCTTTGTGGTGTGAACTAGTTGTTTGTGGTGTGTAATATTTGATTGGTTTGAATGCTTAGTATAAATGTTTTATATTACGACTCGGTGGGACCGAGGATGTGGAAAGAAACGTTGTGGGAACTCGGTGTGACGAGTGTGCTACATTACAATTCGGTGGGACCGAGGAAGTGGAAAGAAACGTTGTGGGAACTCGGCGTGACGAGTGTGTTACATTACAATTCGGTGGGACCGAGGTGTTGGATACATAATTACTTGTAGATGTTTACTCGTTCTATGTAACCGTGATGTTGTTGCTTATGTGCGGATAGGGGTGATGTGTATATAATTCCTATTTGCGCATGTGTTTGAATTCACTAAGCTTCGTGCTTACCCTTTCCCATAAACTGTGGTTTCAGGTCCGAGCGGCTCCAAGGCGTGACGAGTACACACTGGCGCGCGAGGAGAGCTGGTTGTTTTATGATTATAATAATTAAACGTTTATTCCGCTGGTTTTAATTTATAAGGATATTAATTATGTGTTTGCAAACGAAACGTTGGTATCAATTAATGAGTTGTTATAAATAAATTGTTTATTTAAAAATTTAAATTTGCTTGTAATTTTTGGGACGTTACAACTTGGTATCAGAGCCAGGTTGAGTGAATCAAACGCACCTCGGTGTGTTTGGTCTCAAGTTGCGGCTGGAAAATTTTCAAATTCTTTATTAAATCTTTTTGGAAATAAAAGAAAAAGTAAAGACCCGTTCGAGGAACGGTGATCGGAGGCGCAGTGTGTACAGTCAGCCGGAGCCAAAGGGGAAAGGTACAGTACTTAGTGTTTTATTGCTTTCTAGATCATAGAGTATGCATGCTAGATTGCCTGTTGTGGACACTATGCTGTATGTTGAACTACTTGCTATTAGGAATTTATGCGAATTATGATAGGTTACTAAGTGGATGCCCTCTAGGTTGTATGCAGTAAGAGATTTATAGCCTTAGAATATTCGATTTAGTTCTATTGCGCAGCTCTTGTTTGAGTCCAACCGTTCTAGGATAGAGTCTTGTATTCGACTGTCTATTTATTTCGCACTGCATACAATCGGGTATTCGCGAGGTCACTCGTCGTAATTAGTAGGGATTCGGTAGTAGCAAGGGTAGTGGGATAAGAGGAAATTCCTAGGGAGCTAGGAAGGGTGGGTGTATATATATGCTGGTGCGGGCATATGGTTAATTATATATTTAATTGTTGTTGAATGATTGGGGGTGACCGATGGTTTATTATGTATACAATTGTGGCTGTCTGATCGGGGAGACCGATGGTTTTGTATATACAGTAGTTGTATGAGTTTGCCTGTTTAGGATATGTTCTTGAACTGGCATGTGTGGATTAATTGTATTATGTGTATAGTTTCGGCGAGAAACTACTTGGACCCTCGGGATGAGACTCGGAACGAGCGATGATAGGTGTGGAAGGTAGTAGTAGAGCTCCTACTACCGAAAGCACATGATCAATGCTCGAGTCGGGGAAGTCACGAGGAATCCAAGGAGTTGGGCGTGAGTGTTGTTAGTGTGCGTTGTTATGTGCTAATAACGCGTTGTATTATCTACCCTGAATAGCCGTCACGAGGAGAGACAAATATAGTAAACCTGCTAGTACAAGTGTGTACTTGATTTGCTTGAGGTGATGATTGTTGGGGTAGTGATGAAGGTTCTAGACTAGTAGTCGTTGGGATAAAAGGACGTGTCTAGTATCAATCACTTGGGGTGACGATAAGGATGTGGTTTGTTTTAAGCAGATCATTTCGGGCCAAGATGGAAGATTGTGCTAGAGTCATAGGCTCATAGAGCCGACTTTGATTTGAGGAAAACCCGTAAGATGATTTGATGTGATTTCCCAACTTGCCTTAAGAGGTTTAAATGTCTGGATGACAATAATGACCGGAGAGTTTCGGAGTAGTAGGGGTCGAGACGTTGAATGCCGAATGAGTCATGCACGAAGTTATTTTGAAATAAGATTGCATTAACAAATTTTTGTGTTTCAAATCTTTGTATGGACGTTGTTTTGGAATTTTGGGAACTGCTCAGCACACGCACAAGATTTTGAAATATGGTTTTGAAAGTGTATGAAATCGTTTTATCACGGGAGTGCAAACTTTGTTAGAATTTGTCTCATTTTCGTTATTTTTCCAACGGTTCTTTCGGGTACGATGTTATCCGTGTTTTGGTGGTGGTTAAGATGTTGGGTAAGTGACTACGGATTGAGACTCTAACATTGGAACTCCTCCACATGTGTTAGAGTTGAGACGAAAAGTTACATTCCACGATGTCTGTATAAAGGCTATTTTGGTGATTTGTTTAAAATGAGTTTGGAATTCCAGTGTCGCTTAACTTTTCGTTCGAGAGTTTGTATTACTAAGTGTTTTATTGCAAATAGTTCAGTGTGTGGATTGATTCATGCGTGACATAAGTGATGCATGGAGGAATTTTGGTAACATTTCATAAGGGTTGTTTAGTGCGCTTTTTAGTCAGCTAAAGGTTTTATTGACATTTCCATGAAAATGCGATTTATCGACTTAGGGGTATGCATACTGGGGTAACCTTTGTTCTCGACATTTTGATGAACGAGTCGTGCATGAAAATGTTTTAGTTCCTTTTTGTCAAAATGAAAGACCATTTGATCCAAGGAGTGTTTTAATGTTGTGAACATCATGCATACGATTACAATGTGTTATATTTTGGAAATATAAATGCGTAGATTTTTGACATTCGGTTAATTTAGAATTACCGATCATTTTTTTTGGGGAAATTAAAAACTTTTGCTTGGGAGGAAACGGGTATTTTGAGCATTTTCGATAAATACATTTTTTAAAACTATAATGTTTTGACGTTATATGTCCCAAGTACGAAACTTGAGGAAGTGTTACAAGCTTGCATGCCTGCCCCCAGTTTGAGATTTTATGAGGTTTTAGTCGATATTTCCGATTAATAGAAGCGGACTGGTTTCTGTCTTCAAGTTTGAAACTTACATGAGGCAGTTGTATTTTAACAAAAATATATTTGTAAACCGTGTCATCGTTTTGTGTGATAAGCTGACGCGCGAAAAATTTGTGGCGAACCCTGTGCCACGTCCTTTTATGATCAAAAAGAAGAATTTTTGAATCAATTGTCGTGAAACTTATTTTGAATTATGTGCACACCTTTGTCGGACCCTGTTTAAGGTCAAGCGGTTACTTTAAGTGCACGTCATGAGTCAATCCATACTGGAATCGAGGCGGTTCATTTTAAAGAAATTATTTATTACGCTTTGCTTTCGTGTGAGTAAACTGAACTGCAAAGGGACGATTCTCAACATGATTTTCCTATGTGGGACGAGCGTGTCCAGTTTTGCGTAACTATCGATCTGGTAATAGTAGTTTTTTTACATACGATCTTTTTGGGATGAAAATCCTGATGTTGAAAATATTTTGTAAATGATTTTGTAAACCATTTGGGGAAATGTGCTTTTAAGTGTCATGTGTCATTTCGAGAATTTTTTTAGGGTGTGAGTCCTTTTGGAAAACTCTTTTGTTTAACCCGTGTTGAGTCTGGGACTAAGGTTGATTTCAGAGTATTGCTTGCTTAAACTTTGTTTAAAAGCATTTTTCGACTTATGGGTCTAGCAAGCGTGGAGCATTTTGCTCGGTTTTGACTTGGAGTTAGTCATGGGCCAATTGCCCGGTTTTAATGGCTCGATGTGGAGTCTAGTTGATGAGTTGTTTTTGTCGCACCCTTTGGCATTCTTTGCACGTTGAGTGTTTACATGTTTGGGTGAGTGAGTCAATCAGGAATAGGCATGTTGTTGGTAGGCTGTTTGCTTTGGATCCTTAGACACGTTAGTCAGTCGTTGGTAATGGTCGGTTGGGTATCTCGGGGTGGGACCCCGATATTCATGTGTTTTAACCTAGACTTTCCAGTAGGTACTAGGAGGATATAGTTGTGGGCACTTACCTGGGAGGTAGTTCCGGTGTGCTGGGTCTTGAGGCGTTACCTGGGAGGTAGACGTCAAGGTGTATCCTCGATACGGTGTGACTTGGCTTCGTAGAGCAAGTGTGGATGATACGTCGACGGTGGAAGGTAGGTATTCCACGCGCGTTAGTACTGTAGGCCGAATAGTATCGGTTAAGGGATTGATGCCCTTTGTTATTAAGAGAATAAATGCGCATCAACCATTTTGAGGTAGGTGGTATATTTAGGTGTCGACTTTTGGGTTTGAGGCCAAACACCTTTAGTATAATCGGAGAGTTGTAGCCGATGTTAAGATAATCATGGTGATGGTAGTAGTAACCCTGAAATGATCACTTGTGATGAATGGTCTACGTGTGTGTTAGTTGATTTGGTAGTGGGGGATATCTATTTGTGTTAGTGTCTAGGATAATACCACGCTTATTTGAGTTATTGTGATCGGTTGGACCGATGTTCGGCGGGTGGCCGATGTTTGTTATTGTGATCGGTTGGACCGATGTTCGGCGGGTGGCCGATGTTTGTTATTGTGATCGGTTGGACCGATGTTCGGCGGGTGGCCGATGTTTGTTATTGTGATCGGTTGGACCGATGTTCGGCGGGTGGTCAATTTTTGTTAATATAAGTTATTGAAAATCTTTGGAGTCTATTAGAATTCGTGGAAGTTATTCGACAGTTAAGGGTAAGAATGATCGTAGTCGAGTATCCTGTAGGGTATACTGTGAGCAGCTTTAGAATGGTTAGAGATTGAAATTTGACTCGGGATGCATGGAATGTCTAAGGTTGGGGAACAACCGAAGTCGCTTGGCTAGGAATGATTCCAGTTGTTGGAGTGTTCTTCTGATCGTAATTTTAGTGTACTTGAAGGAGTTTTGTGGTAAGAAAAGTATTCGAGAAATTTTTAGGCGGTGTGAGAAATTTTTAGATTCCAGTTAGTGAAGGTCCAGTGGAAACACCGAAAAGGTCCAGAATGGACGTGGGAACCAGAAGCCGAGATGCGGGAGAATTACCCGGTGCTGTTTACGGGCGAGGACTTCGGGGACGAAGTCTAATCCAAGTGGGGGAGAGTTGTAAAGCCCGTACTCCGGTATGTAATTTCTTTTATTAATTCTTTCCTTTTAAGTTTGAATTATTGTGGTTTCCGTTAACGGGGTTAGTCGAGTTGGGTCAAATCGTTAAATTGTCAAAAAAAAAATTGTGGTTTGCGAGAAGAGTTTAGTTGAGGGGCCTAGAGTGGCAAGAAGGCCAATGTTGAGCATGGGGTCGGCCCATGCAGTGGAACCGAGCCCCCATGTTGTTTTGTTTTTGGTCTCGTGATTGGCTAAGAAAAGAAGAAAAAAAAAAGAGAGAAAACCCATTTGTTTTGTTGGTGACGTTTTGGACAAAGAAGAAAGAAAAGCAAAGAACAAACCCTACGAGGTGCGGCCGAGAGAGAGAGAGAAACGAAGAGAGAGAGAGAGATCGCGAGAAAGAGAGAGAGGAGAAGGAAGAACGCAGCGGCAGCCCCTTCGCCGCCGCTGCTGCTGTCGCCGGAGGGCGCCACCACCCTGGGTCGTCGGAGGTCGAGAGGGAGGAGATCGGTTGTGGTGGTGAGACGTCGTCGTGAGGTAAGTAACTCTCTCGTTCGTCTCGTTTCTTTTCCTTTTCCTTTCGTTTTTCCGGCGAGACCACCACCGCCGCACGCCGCCGCTGCGGTGGCTGTGGGTGGAGGGCGGTGGCAGTGGGTGACACTCGTAGCGTAAAACCCGAATCGATTAAGCCTTGAACCGTTTTTATAAATCGTGATTTTATGAAAATTCTAAGTGCGCTGTCCAGTTTTCGCGTGATCATAACTTTTCCGTCGTAACTCCGTTTGAGCCGAAACTGGCGCCCACGGTTCATGCTCGGGGTCGGGCACGTTTTCCGTGTTTTAGCGGAAAACTGGTTCGGCCTCTAGCTGGGCGAAAAGTGGTCGTAAGTTCTGTGAATCGTCATTTTATGTAAAAGAAACTGCAGTTCTGTCACTGTTTTGCGTAAGCTGTAACTTTCTGCTCGTAACTCGGTTTGGGGTGAAACCGGTGCCAAAAGTTCCCTTTTTAAGTCTATAAACGTTTCTGTGTTTTGTGCAAAATCCAGTTCGGAACGTATCTTAGGCCAAATCGTCGTTTTATACTGATAAGTGCTGTTTTTCGCTGTTCTGCGGGCTGATCTTATAAAATCCGTAATTAATTGTAGAAAAATCGTTAGGAGGCGTATAATATGTCCTTGGAACCCTAACTCAGAGTACTTTCTGGTCACGAAATAATATTGGGAATTTTCTGGGTTTAAAGGGGTCGAAACAGGTCCCGAACAGACCTGTTTGGCGAGATCGGAAAATAGTTTTAGTGACGGTTTAAGCGTATGTCGAGTCATAGGGTCCGGGTCTCGTATTGACACGTTTTAACATGCGTTTAGGTGCTGGGAAGTGACCGTATTTGTGAAGCTTGAATTGTGTTATTAAGCTGAGCGCGCATTCGAGGTGAGTTCTCTCACTGTGTAGTTAGGGGTTGTATGCATGTCTTAGTAGTTTGTATGTACTACTGTCTTTGTGGTGTGAACTAGTTGTTTGTGGTGTGTAATATTTGATTGGTTTGAATGCTTAGTATAAATGTTTTATATTACGACTCGGTGGGACCGAGGATGTGGAAAGAAACGTTGTGGGAACTCGGTGTGACGAGTGTGCTACATTACAATTCGGTGGGACCGAGGAAGTGGAAAGAAACGTTGTGGGAACTCGGCGTGACGAGTGTGTTACATTACAATTCGGTGGGACCGAGGTGTTGGATACATAATTACTTGTAGATGTTTACTCGTTCTATGTAACCGTGATGTTGTTGCTTATGTGCGGATAGGGGTGATGTGTATATAATTCCTATCTGCGCATGTGTTTGAATTCACTAAGCTTCGTGCTTACCCTTTCCCATAAACTGTGGTTTCAGGTCCGAGCGGCTCCAAGGCGTGACGAGTACACACTGGCGCGCGAGGAGAGCTGGTTGTTTTATGATTATAATAATTAAACGTTTATTCCGCTGGTTTTAATTTATAAGGATATTAATTATGTGTTTGCAAACGAAACGTTGGTATCAATTAATGAGTTGTTATAAATAAGATGTTTATTTAAAAATTTAAATTTGCTTGTAATTTTTGGGACGTTACACATGTACCTGTAAGATCATAATTACACTGGCCAGGTGTAATCTGAAATTACCTTACATGATGTTCCTTCTACCTTTTTATATTTATCCTCCCAAGGTTCTAAAATAACAAGGACATCCTACTTCGCATGCAGTTTAAGTCTAGGTACAGATACTAATACCTAAATCTCTTAAACTAAGGCTCTGATACCATTTGTAACATCCCTTAATCCCAACATACAAGTTTCATATAATTCACCACAAAATAACATATCATAATCCAAATATGGTCCCTTAAATTCTACAATTAAGTCTTTCAGTACAAACTTTTTCGAATAAAGTAAAATACATAACAACTACTAATTATAACTGAAATCTTCATAATCATTCAACATCCACAAAAGCTAACATGATAAATCCTATCATTGTCTCTTGTTTGCTCCATGACCTGGAATACATATTTTAAAACAAAAATGAGGGTTAGACCTTGAGGTCTAGTGAGAAAAATCCCCGTTAGTAAAAGAAAACATTTGCACATAATTCACGTAAGAATACCAAATATGACTCATGCATCATGTATCTTTCCATCTCTATCTCTTTTCTTTTCCTTGGCCATATTAATTGGTAGCAAGCCAATTAATTAATTTACACCGCTGTACTAAATACAGCCAACACCACTGTCCCTTTGTACATCCAACTTTCACCGGTCCTAAGCCCGGCCAACTAGTACTCATACAATGTAATATTCATATAAACACTATATGCACCATATTACATTAAATCACATATATGTATTCCATTTGAAAACATTTCAAATAAAAACTCACCTCGTGCGTTATTACAAAAACTCTTTCAAGGTAATTCACGTAAGTCGCCCCTTCACCGAATCTGAAATCACAAAATACCAAATATTTCTCTTAACACTAAACTCACGAAATCCTCAACCCAAGTCGCAACCCAAAAAGACATGAAATCGCAATGAACAGTACAAATCGCAACCGTGATGAACAGTACAAAGTCGCAACCTCTTACTGCGACTTCACCCCCGAAATCGCAACCCACTATTGCGACTTCACCCTAAGTCGCAATCCACCACTGCGATTCCACCCTGGAGTCGCAACCTACTATTGCAATACCAAACCCGAATCGCAATCAACTACTGCGATTCCAAGCCAAGTCGCAAACAACCATTGCGACTTCATACCCAAGTCGCAACCAACCATAGCGACTCCGATGAATGTCGCAGTCGTCCATTGCGACTTCGATGAATATTAGCCTACTGTGACTTCGATGAATATTAGCCTACTGCGACTTCGATGAATGTCTCAGCCTACTGTTTCATCCTAAAACCCAGATTTTTACAGTTTTATTCTATACATGTTGCTATAAAGATGCAGTTATGATTAAGACTATAAACATAACCTAACCTTAAGCTCAGATTTCCCAAAACATCCCCTTTTTAACAAAACCCACCAAGAACTTAAACTAGAAAATTTAAGAACACTATGAGGAATTAAAACACAAAAGGTATGGATTGTTTACCTGGATTACTTCAGCTTGTTATAAGCAATTCCAGCAGAAAATCTATAGCTTTCCTTCTTCTTCCTTAGTTTTCCTTCTTCTCTCTCTCTTCACGAAACACACACACACACACTAGGATATTTGTTCTTTTCTTAAGAAGGTGACACCTATTCTAAATGAATTAGAATGGGTCGGTTGTGGAGGAAAGAGATTTAGACAAAATAACTAAATAAACCCTTGACTTTAACTCTTTGGCAAAGCTTACCCCAAACATCCAATTAAACTTAAAACTTACTCCTTAACTTCTAACCCCTTAGAATATCTATAATAAAGACTTATAAAATATTTAGATAAAATACCTGGTTATTACACGTGTTACTAGTTTGGTAAGTTTTTCTTAAGTTTGTTGTAGTTTTCCTTTATGTTGTTATTTTAAATTTTAAAATATATGATATGTATGTTGTTAGAGTTTTTTTTAACTTTGTTATATGTTTGAATGTGTTATTTGTATGTTATAATGTTGTGTTTATTATAGATGTTAGAGTGATTTTTATAAAAAAAAAATATGTTAGTGTTTTTTTTATAAAAAGATGAGTGTTTTTTATAAAAATAAATGTTAGAGTGTTTTTTATAAAATGTTAATGTTTTTTTTATAAAAAGATGAGTGTATTTTTATAAAAATAAATGTTAGAGTGTTTTTAAAAAAAATATGTTAGTGATTTTTTTTATAAAAAGATGAGTGTTTTTTTTAAAATAAATGTTAGAGTGTTTTTCATAAAAAAATATGTTAATGTTTTTTTATAAAAAGATGAGTGTTTTTTTATAAAAATAAATGTTAGACTGTTTTTTATAAAAAATATGATAGTGTTTGTTTTTATAAAAAGACGAGTGTTTTTTATAAAAATAAATGTTAGAGTGGTTTTTTATAAAATGTTAATGTTTTTTTTAATAAAAAGATGAGTGTTTTTTATAAAAATAAATGTTAGTGTTTTTTATAAATGAGTGTTTTTTTTTTATAAAAAGTTAAGTGTTTTTTTATAAAAAAGTTAGTATTTTTTATTAAAATATATGTTTGATTATAGGTCCCTAAACTTTGGTGAATGACAACTTAGGTCCCTAAACTTTGGTGAATGACAACTTAGGTCCCTTAACTTTGCTAAATGACAACTTAGGTCCCTAAACTTTGGTGAATGACAACTTAGGTCCCTAAACTTTGGTGAATGACAACTTAGGTCCCTAAACTTTGGTGAATGACAACTTAGGTCCCTAAACTTTGGTGAATGACAACTTAGGTCCCTTAACTTTGCTAAATTATTTAATTGTTTATCATTCTTTTGAGTTTCCTACTCATAAATAAAATTTGGAAGTCACACTTCCGAAGTCCTTATATGTATATGTAACATTTAATGAAAAATCCGTAAATGGTATGAATATATAAAAAGATTTAAATTGGCTTCACATGCCACACTCAAATTCATTTTGGCCTGTTGCCAAAAACATCTATATATAAAAATGTTATATTGAAATAAAATAAACCGCAACATATCTATTTGGATTTTGTCAAACGGGTGTAAATAGCCCTAAGGTATATGTGGGGACTTAAGCAATCCTTGTGATTCCCCTGCTACCTGGAAGTCCAATAGATTGTGTGGGTTCTTTTCTAAAACTAAAATGGACAAATAATTATCAACACAATAAACCAAACAAGCAAAAGCATCTATATATAACACTAACTATAACATCCGTGAATGACTATGTAGAAGGATTTTTTTTACATCGACTTGACGTTAAAGTGCGTTGGCTACATGGTAGAGTTGAGACAGCGCTTCGCGGAATTAGGTGATCAGGCAGCTAGCGTTGAGGAGATCTTTAGAGGGACACCTTTCGGTCCAAGGCTGGATCTTACCAATTCTGGTGGCGACCCCATGCTAGTCCACATGTTTCTACAGCTGGAGGTCGAGGTCTCCAATAGTGATCCGGCTGCGGCCGATTTTCCATTCACGGCTGAGGAGGCAGAAGACTGGGAGATGGCATGGGAGAATTACCACTTCGATAATGACAGGAAAAGCCCACCAATGTATCATTGTACCCAGCCGACGGGTCTTCCACAAAGTCAATGAAATACTCCCTTAGTGAAAAAATCCATTGATGAGACGAACGCCAATATCGAAAAGGTAAAAATGATGTGGAACCATAACAGGGGGATTCAGCAGAAGAAAATGGAGTATCTAGCGGAGAAGAAACGAGAATTGGCCATGACTAGGGCTCACGTTCGGGAGGTGCAATGTAATAACCTGAAATTTTAAGTTAAGATTTGAAGGTTTGGTGGCCAAAGTCAAGCCTTGAGAAGTTGGGTGGTGGTTGTAAAAGAAATAAAAATTATTGGTAAAGGACTTATTGTAAATTGTGAAAAATATATATAGGGACCAATTCCCTAGGGTTTGTCACCAAATCAGTATTCTCTTGAAAGTTTTGTTGGCGGCTGAGGAAAGAACAACTTAGAGAGGAGGAGAAAGCGTTGGCATCGAATCAGTAGGAGCAGCTCTTTTTGGTAAGCAATTAAATCTCAGTTATCTCTTTCTTATTTAGTTGTGAGATTGATGTTAGTTCTGAGTTTTCTTTAAAGTTTGAGCTGAGAAACTGGTAAGAACATCATTTAGGGAGTTTAACTTTAAATCTGGTTAAATTAGCTATTTCATACGGACGTAAAAGATTAGTGAAAAACATACGTTAATGTTGGAAGAAAGTATAATGGTTAACCTGTGGGTTAAGCTAAAATCGAAGGATTGGAGTTTCTGTCGAAATCGCCGAATACCGGGACTTGTTAGTATCGGGACTTGTTAGTATCGGGACTTGTTAGTACCGGGACTTGTTAGTATCGGGACTTGTTAGTATCGGGACTTGTTAGTATCGGGAGTCACTGTCACCGGGAGTCTCCATCCCCGGGAGATTGCTGCTACCGGGAGTCCCATCGGAAGTCAGACGGAAGATAAAAAAAAGGGGTACCGTAACTACATTAATTCCAGCGTTAGTGGGCCAAGGGTATTAGTGTGTGAGTTGGGTCACGTGGCAAGTTTAATTGCAATCCAAAGGCTGGTGGGCCACGTGTGTTTTGGGTGGACCGCCAACCACAAAACAAATCTGGTAGCTTGGAACTAGAATTCATACTTAATGCAAATTAGAATTGTTAGGCCACGTGGAACTTTGGGAAGGATCCATTTCATTTTTTTGTAGGGCTTCATATTTTGGTGAGGTCACGTGAGTAGATGCATTTAATTGCAATATATTTTTAATAAGAGCCCATGAGTTGTTCTTGGGCCGTGGTCCATCATTGGTCTAGAAAGGGAGCGAAGTTGTATTTAAATAGTTCCCGGTATTATGTAATGAATGGGATCCGGTGTGTCCTAGTTAAGGAAGCCCAATAGTTTTAGTTGGGTGTAAGGGGTATTTTATCGATAAAATAACTGGAGAATATGATCGGAAGTAAGGCGATTATATATAATTAGACATTGATGTACATTTTCTAAATTTAGGTGTTCCACCTAGAGATCGGAAGTGTAAGTGAGAAGCTTTGGAGCGAGCAAGCCAGGTGAGTTTTTCTAACTAAAATACGTGATCTTACCTGTTTTCCAGGAAAAGTGATTACATGAAAATGCCTGTTATTTTACATGACTTTTATTTAAAGAAAAGCTTAATATTCTACTGACCAGGGTATGTTTATGAGCATGAGTTATCTACAAGCTTTTACGAATGATTTCTCATGAAAAATTATGCTCTACTGAAAAGATTATTCAGTAATGAAACAAATTGTAAAGTGTATTATAAATCTCATGTTTTATGACTATGATGGTTTATGTGAATGCTATGTGGAGTCGGTCTGCACTGTGGGATCAGAGATAGATCCTCGGGTTCTGATGATCCCTTGGATATGTATGACAGACTGGTAGGTTGGAATCCGTTTTCTCCTATCCGGTAGAGGGGAGTCTGTGTGGGCTCCAAAAAGGGGAGTCTGCGTAGGCTCCGGGAAGGGGAGTCTGCGTAGGCTCCGGAAGAGGCGAGAAGGGAACCTGCTGGGACCCCGATCGAAGAATGTTTATGTGATCCATTACACAGTGCAGTACCATGGATGATGTTTATATGAAGAATGTGAACTGTTTTATAAATGATTTTTATAACGTGGATGTACACTGTTTATGGAGGGAGCTCACTAGACCTCATGGTCTAACCCTCGCTTTTCAAAACTAAAACCTTTTCAGGTAAGCTAATCGTAGAAGTCTCAGGTAAGTGAGCAAGAGCAAGATAGAGTACAGATGCAGCTAGAGACAATACCGGTGCCACTTGTAGTAATAGTTGTTCTCAGTTGTGTATAGGTTGTTTCCGCCAACCTCAGTTTTGGAAGTAATGAAATGAAATTTTGGGACCCAGTTATGAGAATGTTATGTTTTAATGTTATGTTTGTCTTATATGGAATTTAGGTCGTTACAAATGGTATCAGAGCAATAGTTTAAGGGATTTAGGTGACCGGACGGGCCTAAACTTAAACTTGGGAGTAGAGATCACAACTGAGAATCAGGAAATGCGTTAGGAAGGCACTATTGTTGATATGGTAAATGCGTTAGGAGGGCACTATAGTAGATATAAGACTAATAGGGTACTGAGGACTGTCTGTTGGTCCCGAAAGTCTTAAACAAGTTTGTAGAAGGGGGGGGGGGTTGAATACAAACACACTATTTTACTTTTCTAAATTGTTTATTGATAAATCATTAACAATTTACAGCTTGTTGCGGAAACAAGATTAAGGATAAACCTAAATCTAAACAAGTTGGAACACTAAGGTTTTCTTGCACTAAGAAAGATAAGGAGATTACTAATAAAATCCTATCTTGAGAGATTTGAACTTGTCCAGAGTTAGCAAGTTACTTCAAATGAAGTGAGTTCATCTCTTTATATACTGCATGCATTTAATGCAATTCTGTATACACTTTACACGTGTCATCAGCGGATTGGTTGCATGTCATTGACCTTTGTTGACAACCTTAGTAGCCGCATGAATGAACAGTGTAGTATCATAGTGGTTGTACGATTTCAGATTTTCGGAGGTTCTTTTCTGACATTTCGTACGGTGGCGTGCAAGGGAGGTTAAGACAAAAGTACTTTGTACGGAGGACTTCATGATCAGCTTTCGTTGATTCAGCGATTATCATTTACTATTCAGCAGATGATAAAGTTCAGCGATAGTTGAAGTCTTGTACTTGATACTTCACGTTGAGTGGACAAATCTGAGTCTTCGCTGATCCGCATCAGTTCATTAGGAGACTTGTCGCTGGTTCTTGAGCTTGATCTTCGACTTCAGCGTAGAACCTTTGTTGACGTGAATCTTGTCTTCAGGGATCATAAGTAAACAACTAACTTATCAGCGATCACCATAAGGACTGAACAGACTCAGCGATATGGTGAACAGTGTTCGCTGAATGTTTAATCTAAAAATGCGAGAGTTCCTATCAGCAGTACTGTAAGATCTTAGTACTTATCAGCGATAGTGAAACTCTGATACATATTGTTTACTTACAATTTTCACTAAGTATTTAAGATAGGGTCATTATCAAATCACTGAGGGTTTGGATCAACAATC